>CM029601.1:25604835-26804835 GCA_017311375.1 Mytilus coruscus
ACTTCTTAATATTTTCTATGTTGATTACATGTGAATACTAGCATCTGTTGGGTTTTTGTCAAATACACAGCAAAACAACAAGAACAGAAATATGCAGGCATATATACGTAATTGCTGTTTAAACAAAACACAACAATTTAACATATTGCTGTACCAGTCCAGTACTGAATCATCTTGTCTGAAACTATTGCAATAGTCTTTATCTTGACTGCTGGTAAAACCCATTGTTTCTGTTGTCAACACGTTTTTTCTAATAGTTCAAACAAACCTGCAGTTTTTGACTAATTGTCTATTTGTCCTAGTGTAACAATTGAAAAATCATTAAGCAATAACATTGCTAAGGCATTAACTTTTGTTTTCCTATATTTATGGAAGGAAAGTGGAAAGTTAAACATTAATTACCATATCAGCTGACGAATTATTTTTGATGAATAAATGATACTGACCATTTATCCAATATATCTGATATTTCTAATGCTATTGTTACAATAAGTGCAAATTACACCCAAGTATTTTAACAATAGATTATAACTCTCTTTAGCAATTCTGATAAATGAGCTAATATTTGTAAACCATCCCACTCATTTTCTCATTGTGTTTTGCAGCTAGAAATTTAGACATTTACAATACTAAAACAACAAAAAGGAATTCATCAAACTTTAATATAAATGTACTTTTTGCTCTAAAAGTGATGGCTCATACAGCAGTTAATGCAACTATATTGATCATTTCACTATTTTTGTAGATCTATTGTTATATAACATAGCAACGAAAATATTAATAAGGACTGTCTCTATTGTGAAAAACATTAAATTTTAACAGCTTAAAATGAGAAGCAAATTGGAAACATTAATTTTTCTGGTAACGAAATTAATGATTATTTCTCTGTAGTGATGAAACCCTTGAGATTATCATTAATGAACATTAAGAAACAAGGGAATTTTATATATTTATTATATTCATTTTTCATTTGGTTTTGTAGACAACTAGAGCTATTAGCATGGACAAAAAAAGAAAATTAAAGATCATAGTATATAACTTTTGGAATTTCATTTGTACATGTGACGGGACCTTTTTCATACCAGAATTTGGATCAAGTGAACTAAAATGCTCTGTGAATTTGTATAGATACCTAAATCATAAATAATTGTGTGACATGGATATCTGAAGCATAAAGTAATTCTAGATTATCAAGCTAATTGGTAAATGTCTGGAAATTTTCCATAGTGAACAGTTTAGAATCATGAAGGAATTGATGTGATGAAGTTAATTTTCTAAATGCACATGAATACTCACATTATGAACATCTTGTGTCTGTTCTCAGAATCATAGGAAAAAATTATTTACAATTTACAGAAATTTGACAATTGATTTAACACTGATATCTAGCATGTGGACTTGTGTAATGTAATAGTTTTTTTATTCCCTAAAACTGGACTTGTATTGACCTAAGTAGTGTTTCCTATTAATGATAATTCAGATAGTCAATAGGGACATATAGAAACTTAGTAACTTACGAAATCTTAATTTTCAAGATTGATTTTTGAGATTTGAAAGATTATTTCTGTGTTTTGTAGTAAAAAGAAGCTGGACTTTGCGAACCCTTGTTCGTAAAAGTGGTGATGGATCAAGTCTACCAAGTAAGTTTTTAGAAGTTTGAGGGTGACTGGGATGAACACTGTACTTCTATAAAGAGGTTACATGTATTAAACCTAAATTTGCAAAGTGAACTTCAGGATTTTATTTTTTAACAATGGGTCAGTTTTATATCTGTTAAGGAGACACGTACACAAAATGTAGGTCTTCTCATGTCATAACCTTAAAACAAGGAATTATTTAAATGTGGATTAATTTTGAATTTTTAAAATGCATGATGAAAACTAACTCAATTAAGGAGAGTTAGCCATGCATGCAAAGCTAAGAAAAGGGAGGATAGTTAGTTCATACATATACTGAAATATCAGTGAAAGTAACTTGAACTTTTTGTATGGCTAACCCTCAATAGTTGGGCTACTTTTCATGGTTCATTGTTCAATGTTAAATAACCTCATTTTCATGGTTTATTGTCCAATCTTAAGATTTTGTGTTTTGGTCTGTTTCTCAGATGCTATATGCAATAGGTCAACTATATTTGGTGTATGGAATAATTGTAAGGTGTACATATCTGTGGGCAGAATTCATGACAGCTGACCTTGAACTCATTCTCATGGTTCGTTGGTCAGTGTTAAGTTTTTCTGGTAAGGTCTGTTTCTCAGATACTATAAGCAATAGGTCACATTTTTGTTGAGCCTGCGAATTTTATCACAAAAGCAAGACATTATGAGCTATCATACATTCTGTCGTCGGCGTCCACAAATATTCACTCTGTGGTTAAAGTTTTTGAAATTTTAATAACTTTCTTAATCTATCCTGGATTTCTACCAAACTTGGGACAGAAGCTTGTTTATGATCATAAGATAGTATCCAGAAGTAAATTTGGTAAAAAAAAATCTTGTTTTTCCGTATTTTACTTATAAATGGACTTAGTTTTTCTGCCAGTCAACATTACATTCACTCTGTGGTTAAAGTTTTAAAAATTTAATAACTTTCTTAAACTTTCCTGGATTTGTATCAAACTTGGACAGAAGCTTGTTTACGATCAAAAGCTAGTATCTAGAAGGAAATTTTGTAAAAATATATTTCCAGTTTTTCTGTATATTACTTATAAATGGACTTAGTTTTTCTTCCAGTTAACATAACATTCACTCTGTGGTTCAAGTTTTAAAAATTTTAATAACTTTCTTAAACTATCCTGGATTTGTACCAAACTTGGACAGAAGCTTGTTTATGATCAAAAGTTAGTATCTAGAAGGAAATTTTGTAAAAAAAATTTTCCTGTTTTTCCGTATATAACTTATAAACATAGTTTTTCTTCCAGTTAACATTACATGCAGTCTGTAGTTAAAAGTTTTTAAAACATTTATTAGATTCATAAACCATTCTGGATTTTTACCAAACTCAGACAGAAGCTTCTTACAATCAAAAGATAGTATCTATAGGAAAATTTTTAATAATTTTTTTCCCCATTTTTGTTGAGCCTGTGACTAGCAGCAAAAGTAGGCGAGATACTGGGTTCCGCGGAACCCTAACAAATTTTTTTGGTGTATGGAATACTTGTCAGGTGTACATGTACTTCTGGCAGGGTTCATTTTACCTTGACCTTATTTACATGGATCATTCATAATGTAAAGTTTATGTGATACTTGTAGTAGAACCTTAATCTTAAAGACTTATAACCTAAAATCATTAATGATCAGTAAAGCAGGTGAGACATTTTAAGTGTGTATGCTTGTTTTGATTAGTAGCCTCATTTTACATGAAATTCCTGAACAATTTCTGTATTATTATTCAGTATATTTCATAGGCATGTACAACAGAAATTCAAATTATCAATGGTTTATATACCTTCATAAAAAATAGCTACCTTTTGTAGGTAGGATCTGTTATATTTATAATTGGGAATCAATTAGAAATGTCAGTTGATTAGATCTAGATTAAAAAATTTAAAAAAACGTGTATCTTCCATTGATCCATGTAACAGGTGAAGTTGAGTGTTTGTTATTGGCCATTGGACAGCAACAAAGGTTTCATTTTACAAACAATTTTGAAATAATTAGGTTTGCCATTTTATTATGGATATATATTGTATATGATTGATAATTTATATGGAATCTAAGAAAAAATTGTGCTTTGGTAAGGCATTTTTTCACATGATTTTAATGCTCTTAAAAATTCATTATTGGGTGAAGATGTTGACAATACCAAACTATCAATTGAGCACAATTATGCTTTCTTCTATAAAATGTGTATTTGGTCAGGGTTTCTTCAGCCCTGTTAAGGCCCATTTAGTTCTCTTAGCTATATAAAAAAAAGTTTCATTGAATTTGAAAAATTCTTTGCAACTGGCAAGGATATGGTTATTGTTACACTATTGTTTTTATTGGTAGATTGATGCAAGTACTGTCTTGGTTAATATGACCCAACCACAAAGTGGTCGGGGCCATATAGTGTTACCCTTATCCGTCATTCTGTCGTTGGATGTGTACGGATTGATAATTTAGTCTTAGATGCATGATTTTTTATTAGTTGTTAGTGGCTTTGAACTAGCTGTCAGATAACTGCGAGTACTCTCAGATCTGTTCCTAGTGTCTTTTTGTTGTTTGGATGTACAAGTACCCTGCCACGTCCAATTGTATTTTTGTCCATCTGATGAGTTAAGCCTTTTCAACTGATTTTTATAGTTCGTTCTTATGTTGTACTGTTGGGAGGTTGGGATCCGCTAACATGTTTAACCCATACATTATGTATGTATGTGCCTGTCCCAAGTCAGGAGCCTGTAGTTCAGTGGTTGTCGTTTGTTTATGTGTTACATATTTGTTTTCGTTCATTTTTGTACATAAATAAGGCAGTTAGTTTTCTCGTTTGAATTGTTTTACATTGTCACTTGGGGCCTTTTATAGCTGACTATGCGGTATGGGCTTTGCTCATTGTTGAAGGCCGTCACGGTGACCTATAGTTGTTAATTTCTGTGTCATTTTGATCTCTTGTGGACAGTTGTCTCATTGGCAATCATACCACATCTTCTTTTTATATTAGTTTTTCTGCCAGTTAACATTACATTCACTCTGTGGTTAAAGTTTCTTAAAATATCCTGGATTTCTACCAAACTTGGACAGAAGGTTGTTCATGATCATAAGATAGTATCCAGAAGTAAATTTTGTAAAAAAATATTTTTTCCGTATTTTACTTATAAATGGACTTAGTTTTTCTGCCAGTTAACATTACATTCACTCTGTGGTTAAAGTTTTAAAATTTTAATAACTTTCTTAAAATATCCTGGATTTCTACCAAACTTGGACAGAAAGTTGTTTATGATCATAAGATAGTATCCAGAAGTAAATTTGGTAAAAAAAATCCTATTTATCCGTATTTTATCTATAAATGGACTTAGTTTTCTGCCAGTTAACATTACATTCACTCTGTGATTAAAGTTTTAAAATTTTATAACTTTCTTAAACTTTCCTGGATTTGTACCAGACTTGGACAGAGGCTTGTTTATGATCAAAAGCTAGTATCTAGAAGGAAATTTTGTAAAATATATTTCTTGTTTTCCGTATATTACTTATAAATGGACTTAGTTTTCTTTCAGTTAACATAACATTCACTCTGTGGTTAAAGTTTCAAATTTTAATAACTTTCTTAAACTATCCTGGATTTGTACCAAACTTGGACAGAAGCTTGTTTATGATCAAAAGCTAGTATCTAGAAGGAAATTTTGTAAAAAAATTCCTGTTTTTCTGTATATAACTTATAAATGGACTTAGTTTTTCTTCCAGTTAACATTACATACAGTCTGTAGTTCAAGTTTTTAAAACATTTATTAGATTCATAAACCATTCTGGATTTTACCAAACTTGGACAGAAGCTTCTTACAATCAAAAGATAGTATCTACAGGAAAATTTTTAATAATTTTTTCCCCATTTTGTTGAGCCTGTGACTAGCAGCAAAAGTAGGCGTGACACTGGGTTCCATGAAACCTTACAAATTTTTGGTGTATGGAATAATTGTCAGGTGTACATGTACTTCTGGCAGGGTTCATTTTACCTTGACCTCATTTACATGGATCATTCATAATGTAAAGTTTATGTGATACTTGTAGTAGAACCTTAATCTTAAAGACTTATAACCTAAAATCAATAATGATCAGTAAAGCAGGTGAGAAATTTTAAGTGTGCATGCTTGTTTTGATTAGTAGCCTCATTTTACATGAAATTCCTGAACATTTTCTGTATTATTATTCAGTATATTTCATAGGCATGTACAACAGAAATTCAAATTGTCAATGGTTTATATACCTTCTTAAAAATAGCTACCTTTTGTAGGTAGGATCTGTTATATTTATAATTGGGAATCAATTAGAAATGTCAATTGATTAGATCTAGATTAAAAATTTAAAAATGTGTATCTTCCATTGATCCATGTAACAGGTGAAGTTGAGTGTTTGTTATTGACCATTGGACAGCAACAAAGGTTTCATTTACAAACAATTTTGAAATAATTAGGTTTGCCATTTTATTATGGATATATATTGTATATGATTGATAATTTATATGGAATCTAAGAAAAATTGTGCTTTGGTAAGGCATTTTTCACATGATTTTAATGCTCTTAAAAATTCATTATTGGGTGAAGATGTTGACAACACCAAACTATCAATTGAGCATAATTATGCTTTCTTCTATAAAATGTGTATTTGGTCAGGGTTTCTTCAGCCCTGTTAAGGCCTATTTAGTTCTCTTAGCTATTTAAAAAAGTTTCATTGAATTTGAAAATTCTTTGCAACTGGCAAGGATATGGTTGTTGTTACACTATTGTTTTATTGGTAGATGGATGCATATATGGCCCCAACCACAAAGTGGTCAGGGCCATATAGTGTTACCCTTATCCGTCATTCTGTCGTTTCGTCATTCCACAACGAACAGTTACACAGACTTTTTTCTAAGCGCCTTCACATATTAAGTTGATTTTTAGTATGTGTTAGTCTACTATGATGAGTTACAGAATGAGTGTATTTTTGGTTAAGCTTTGCTTTGCAGAAATTATGGGCATTGGACTTTGAAAATTTTGTGAAAATAAAAGTTATACAGACTTTTTTCAAAACTTCTGCACATAAAGAGCTGATACTGGTATGTGAGTCTGCTATGATGAGTTACAGATCTAGTTTACATTTGGATCATCTCTGCTGATTTGTGCAAAAATTACAGGCTTTAGACTGAAAATTTCGTGAGTAATACAGACTTTCACGCTCAAATTTCCACTCCTAAATAATGGCTTCAAGCTTTTTTTGCGAGCAGGGCCATTTGTGTCGTTCCAACACATCTGGTTGTTTTTCATTTCAGTAGCATGATGACCTCTAAACCAGTCAGATTGTCTAGATTCAACCAAATACAATTAAAGTTTTACTGTTCAAAGTCACACAGTTTATATGATTTATAAATATCAGTGGTAACTTTAAAACTGTTCCTTTAATGAAGTTCAGTGTTTCTTTTATTCTAACAGGAAGAAATTATAATAAAGTTGCATCTTTCAAAAACTTTTCTACAGGCATATAAACTACCAGTATCAGAATCAGTATCAGAATTGTCAGGTGTTCCTTATATCTTTTTTTTTTGTTTAAAAAAAATCAGATTTAAATGAAACTTTGACAACTGAATATGAATCAGTTTTAATATCCAGTGCACATCTTTAAGTCATATGAAACGAGTTTCTGGAGATTATAATGTTGAAAAATTATTAAACCAATGCATGCATCTATACTAAACTAAGTCCTCTGTGCATGCTTTTAGATTGATAACGAATCCTTAACGTACGGTAAAGTCGACAAAAAATACTTCATTCGCTGATTGTTGATTGAAAACTTTGGCTGCTAATTAACTTTCGGGTTTTGTTACGGAAAAACTAATCAACACAGAATCACAAAGTATGTGTATAATAAGTGAGATGATAGAGCAATGTTTCTTTTCTTTTAAAAACATTTTCCATGCTTTAGCATTTGTTTATTAAACTTTTATACCAGTTGTTAATGATTTGGTTAAGATGACTGCAAACGAAAAAGCTGTCGGCAAATAAGAGTACGGGAAGACAGTAATTCAGTAGCAGTACATTTCTTAAGATTTGGATAAAATAAAGAAAGTCTTATATGCACATGTTTTACAGTTAATTTTAGCCATTCAAGTATATAAAACTAATCATCTTTTTTGTTAAATTTGAAGTATCATATAACTTTATGCAGTAATCAAATTTCATTTCTTAAAAAAAATTATTTCCTTATTTCATTTGAATATATCAAGTTCTTCTTTAATAAACACAAAGTACATCAGAAAATATTTGTCTAAGGAAAAGGATGAGATAAAGAAAACTAGTATAATTTTACTGTCAGTTAAAGTAACTAGGATTAAATCAGTTGTAATTATGCTTTCCTGAATTTGTGGGGTATGTCTTTAGCAAATTTTGTTTAGAAAAGTATTATGTTTTATTATAATGTTTTATATTAGGTTTTAAGGTATATTTAAAATTGTAACTTTAAAGGGTTTTATATCATTCTATAATAAACTTACAGTAAATTTTAAATTGTAATTATTATTGGTTTTGTCATTTTATAATAACCTCATTTAAAAGTGACATTCGAAATATATGCTAAAAATATTTGAGTTTTCATGAGACTCAAAATGTTCCTTTATGATTTTGCATTTTGTAATAAAAACATTTGTATTGTACGGTAATTCCTCAGGAACTTCCTTAGTTTCATATGATTTTTTACAATCAACTCCTTTATTTATTTTCAAGTTCAAAATGATGTTTTTCATTCCTCCTGGACTTCCCATCTTTTACATTATTATCATACTTTTGTTCAAACTATATTTGTGTTCAAAGCTCATTAAATTGGGATGACAATTCGCTAATCATCTATTGATAACAGAAGGATACGATTTAAAAAAAAAAAAAAAATTCCAAAGATTTTTTATAAGACAATTTTCAGCTGATACAATACTTTTTGTGTTTCTTAATCATCCATATGAGGAGCATATTGAATAACACATACCTAGGGTATTTAAAGGTGCTTTTCTCAAGTTACTGTTTTAAGTTGTTCTTTTTATAAATAGTATGAAAAACCTGAACTTCTGTTGAAAGGTTTATGGCTTCCATGAGTACAAGTTGTGTATCAGTATATACAAAATTTACATAGTAAAAGTGAAGTGAAAAATTGGTGTAACACCTTGAGCTAATAGCTGGATAATTGATATGTGTATCACAGTATGGATTTGTCTCCTCAAGGTAATAGGTCATGTAAAAACCTTAAACAAGTAGGCAGGAAAGGGGAAGAATAGAAAAAAAGCATTAATTAGACGAGTCTTTTTGTTTGTTATTTTTGTGCTTTGTGTTGATCTATTGAGTCAAGCCGTTTTAAACTGATTTTTGTCTGTCTGGGATGAAAGTTGCAGTATGCGTGACATAGGGATTACTATCCAGCAGCAGTGGGGGTGTAATCTATTTGTATAAAGCTTTATATTTCAGAAGGTAGAAGACCTGGATACTTCATACCTTGTATGCAAATACCTTATGTTACGAAGTTTCCGTCTGTCATATGTCCATTGGTCTTGACCTCATTTTCATGGTTCAGCTACTGTGTGAAAAACAGTTATACTAGTAGTAATTTCTCACCTATTATGAGTGATAGGATGACTATATTTGGTATATGAGTTCCTTGCAACGTCTACATGTCCATCAGACATCAGAGTTCACCCGACCTCAACGTCAATTGATGGATCAGTGATCAAGGTTAAAGTTATGTGTTTAGGTCCGTTTATCAAATACTTTTAGCAGGTCAACAATATGTAGTGTATGAAATGATTGTAAGGGGTACATGTCAGTCTGGTAGGTTTCATCTGACCTTTACCTCATTTTTCATGGTTCATTGGTTAATGCTAAGTTTAGTCAGCCTCATATCTTGACTTACATCTAGAAATTGACAATGATGGTTGGTTGGAAACAAAACTTTACGACAAAAGAAATGATTTCAGCTTCCCAATTGTGAACTTTCCATTCCTATGTAGCAATATTCCAGCAGCATACATAGTAGATATCACCCAGTTGATACGATATTCCTTGGCTTGTATTTCCTGCCATGAATTCCTTGATAGAGGGTTGCTGCTCACAAGGAAGCTATTAAACCAAGAGTTCCAAGTGGTGAAGTTGAAATCTTCCCTTCGTAAATTTAACGGACGCCATCAAGAGTTGGTTGACCGTTATGGAATATACATTTCACAGATGATAACAGATATGTTCCAACTGTCGTAACTACAATCCCATTCCCTTTTCCCTCAGTGTGACCTACCGAATTAGACTTATCACCGGGTTTGTACTAACATGAGCAACATGATGGTACCACATGTGGAGCAGGTTCTGCTTACCCCTTCGGAGCACCTGAGATCACCCCCAGTTTTTGGTAGGGTTCTTGTTGCTCAGTCTTTAGTTTTCTATGTTGTGTTTTGTGTGCTGTTGTTTGTTTGTCTTTTTCTTTGTAACCATGTCGTTGTCAGTTTATTTTCGACTTGTGAGTTTGAATGTCCCATTTGGTATTCTTCACCTCTCTTTTAAGCTGTTGATGACTAACTTATAATGATATACAGTTGTCCATTGGTCTAGCCATACAGCTTTTTCAAATAATAAGAATAATGAGTTGCAGGACTATATAATTTTATGATATATTCAAACAGTGGAAAGTTCTTACATCTTTCAAGGGCTACAGGCTAATATAGTTAAAATGGTTCTTTCTGTAATGGTTTGACAATACCTACTGGCCTCTTAACAAATACTGGTATATGAAAAGATAAATATAAAGAGGTATTGGGTATACATCAGTGAGACAGGAACAAAATGAAACAAATAACCTGAAGAATAATCAATCATCTTTTAAGTATGTTTGATCTAAGACAACTCCCTATGCAATAAACCTGAGATATCTAAATAGAGTCAATCTTACTGTCAGCTGAGGGTCTGGATCGACTTGTATATAGCTCTGCTAAACTGTGGTTATCAACTGAGTGCCCAAAATAGGTCTGAAAGTTAGATTATTACTCTCTGTCCTAAATACATAGTGGTCAACCATTTAGAGAAAGGTATACGTAAAAAAATAACAGGAATTATTATAAAAAAAAATATATGACAGTACAACAGACCACACATACACCAATACCTGACTTCTCTGAAAAATATACAACAAACAGCACATGATATATATCAACAACAAACAGCACATGATATATATCAACAACAAACAGCACATGATATATATCAACAACAAACAGCACATGATTATATATCAACAACAAACATCACATGATATATATCAACAACAAACAGCACATGATATATATCAACAACAAACAGCACATGATTATATATCAACAACAAACATCACATGATATATATCAACAACAAACAGCACATATATATCAACAACAAACAGCACATGATTATATATCAACAACAAACAGCACATGATTATATATCAACAACAAACAGCACATGATATATATCAACAACAAACAGCACATGATTATATATCAACAACAAACATCACATGATTATATATCAACAACAAACATCACATGATATATATCAACAACAAACAGCACATGATATATATCAACAACAAACAGCACATGATATATATCAACAACAAACAGCACATGATTATATATCAACAACAAACATCACATGATATATATCAACAACAAACAGCACATGATATATATCAACAACAAACAGCACATGATATATATCAACAACAAACAGCACATGATTATATATCAACAACAAACAGCACATGATTATATATATTAACAACAAACAGCACATGATTATATATCAACAACAAACAGCACATGATTATATATCAACAACAAACAGCACATGATATATATCAACAACAAACAGCACATGATATATATCAACAACAAACAGCACATGATATATATCAACAACAAACAGCACATGATATATATCAACAACAAACAGCACATGATCTAGGATGAAAACTAACTTAATGAACAAGGAAATTTGACGCATCACATAATTAATATTTAGGATATAAAAAAGGATCAAAATGTGCTCCCTTCTACAGAATTCTAGCTAAGGTTAGCAACAGCTATGGTTTGAATATTGCTGCTCAAAAAATAAAAATTAGAAACAGTTTTCATGACACTTTATAATATAATTGAATTGAAATAAGCAGTATTTGTAAGAGGCCAGTATGTATTTGAAATCGTTAGACCATCACAAGAAGAACCATGTTAACTAAATTAGTTATATATCACCTACAGCCCTAAGCTATTGAAAGATGTAAGAACTTTCCACAAGCAGTCAAATAAAATTTTTAAATTTCATGTAAGTCACATGAGAACCCCAGGCAATCACCATGCATGAACTTAATGTTTTGACTGATCTTTTTAGCAGCATATACTCCTTATATGTTGTTTCATATCTGGGTTTCTGGACTTTTGGCTTGGAGAATTGATGATGAAGTTATATGTAGAAAGCACATTGAAAGCAGAATGCTCTGTATGTTTAATGTCCCAAGTTGTCTTTACTAAGATCACTATCAGACACAGAAGTATGATCACACAATGAAAGAGGGAAACATATGCATCTTTTATGTTTTAAAATTTGTATGATTTACACTACCTCTTACTTTTCAAGCAACTAGCACAAAAAATGGAAACATTAATGTCATATGAGAATTGTATTCATTTGAAGTAAGGAAAAAAGATCATTAAGATACGAGGGAAATTCAATATCCATTTTGTTGCGATATAAGTTGTGAATAATTGAGAACAAAATTGTGAAATGTCTCGAGGGGACTACTGACATTAGAATCCAATCTACAGTCATCAGTATATTCATATTTAGACATATAAGTTAAGTTTAGAGTATTTTACTGTTTTTAAAACTTCAGAGTTCATGTAAAAATTGAAAAAGATCAAATATTTTCAAAGCATTTTTATATGGTTGATTACATGAAATGATGATTTATACTGAAGATAAATTTGTTGATGATTCAATTTTTGATATTACAATATACAAATGATTGTTGTCAGATGTAATCTTAGTTGTTACTGTCACAAATAGAATCAGTTTAATCTGTTAATGAACTTTTGTTAAACATCTTTTTTTCTGAAAGAGGGGAATAAAAAAGATAAGTTAAAGATGGGGGGATTAGGGAAAAGGGGGATAAAACATAAGTTGAAGATAAAATATGACAAATAGCAGACTACAAAAAAAAGTTCATAGAAGACAAGAGTTTAGACCTGATGAACCCAAACCATCAGCTTGTAAGCTGTGATGCCTCATAAGTGCCTCTTCCACAAGTGGCAGTCTTTTTTCAATATTATATGAAGAATACTGGTGTGAAGCAGTTAAAATGTTCAAATACTACTATATGAGTAGAAAAACTTTGTTTGAACCTAACATGACTTTTAAATGTAAAGTCACACAACCCTTACAGATGGTGATTTCATAGAAATTGTGATGCTTGATTTGAATTGTTGAACTGGAAAGAGGTTAATTATGTGTGGCTATTTGAACCAGACTCAGCAATATAACAATGTTCATAATTTGTTGTGTATTGAGTAATTTTGGTTGACATGTAAAAAAGAAGATCCAGTTCTTTCAGGTTTGTTGAAATTCAAAAGTAAAATAAAATGGTTTGTATTGGATTTTCTTTAAGTGTCCTTGAGGTAAATGTTTGGTTTCCAAGTGAATTGTCGATACTCAATTCTTAATCAAGCAGTCTATTTATAATGATCTATATATGATTTTATTTTAAATTGAAAGAAAAATGTAAAAAGAAGAAAAGAATGAATAGGGTGCATTAATTCATGACACTGAAATTTTTACACAAACTTGTAAAAACACAAAAGAACATATCTTTTCTCTCTGTTCTTCATCTGAAAGTCTGATTAAGGCTTTCAATGGCAGCAAAAGTTCACACCTTACTGCCGTATGGTCCTAAAACTAGTTTCAGCAGAATTATCTGCTTGATATATATCACACTGATAAACACAGATGTGGGGTATTGTCAGTTATTAATTCTGATATTGATGATTTCAATAGACTTAAAAATCATTTGCAGACAATAACTAAAATGGAAAAACACAAACTATTAATTTCCTGATGTCTATACTGGGAAATTTTGTCACAGAACTTTGTTTAATGAAACAAGTCTAGGGAGAATTTGAAAAGAGGAAACATGCCTGCTGAAATTAAATGTATTGTGTTACATTAGGAAACCATGCTGTTGATTATTATCTTAAAACATTGTAAATATGACAGAATATTAGTTATGAAAGCTGTAAATAAGTGAACAGACATACTTGATTTCAATAATTAAACCAAATTTTATGAATTATTTATGAAAGGAAGCTGCAATATAATATCTCCAATATTTGCCATATTTTAATTGCTTTCTATAAACTTACTGTAAATTCAGAAATTATTGCGAAAAATGCAACAGGGTTATAATCGCAATAATTTAAACTCGCATTTGAAATTTTTTATATGAATTTAACAGGATTTTTCTCAATATCGCAAAAATTAAAATCGCATTTTAGTCCAAAATGACAAAATCGCAATAATTTCTGAATTTACAGTAGTATTCATGTTGTTGAGCATTCAAATTTTGTTACAATGTATGTGAAATAACTTTTTAGAAGGTAAATTGAAAATGTTTTTCTGTACCTGCTGTCAAGTGTTGTTAGTTGGTGTGGTCTATTGTACTGTGTTCTGTACCTGCTGTCAGGTGTTGTTGGTTGGTGTGGTCTTCTGTACTGTTTTCTGTACCTGCTGTCAAGTGTTGTTGGTTGTAGTGGTCTTTTGTATTGATTTCTATACCTGCTGTCAGGTGTTGTTGGTTGGTGTGGTCTATTGTACTTTTTTCTGTACCTGCTGTCAGGTGTTGTTGGTTGGTGTTGTCTATTGTACTGCTTTCTGTATCTGCTGTCAAGTGTTGTTGGTTGGTGTGGTCTATTGTACTATTTTCTGTACCTGCTGTCAGGTGTTGTTGGCTGGTGTGGTCTATTGTACTGTTTTCTATACCTGCTGTCAGGTGTTGTAGGTTGGTGTTGTCAATTGTATTGATTTCTGTATCTGCTGTCAGGTGTTGTTGGTTGGTGTGGTCTATTGTATTGATTTCTGTATCTGCTGTCAGGTGTTGTAGGTTGGTGTTGTCTATTGTATTGATTTCTGTATCTGCTGTCAGGTGTTGTTGGTTGGTGTGGTCTATTGTATTGATTTCTATATCTGCTGTCAGGTGTTGTTGGTTGGTGTGGTCTATTGTATTGATTTCTATACCTCGTACAGATCTTTAGAGTTAAGCCAATTGCAACTGAAATTTGGGGGTGACAAAATTTTACACTTAAGTCGAGATGGATTCTGGCCCAGTCCATAATGGCTGAACCCAAACATCAAATTAGGTGGCAAGATAATTTTGAAGTTCAAATATATAGAAAATTGTGTATTCTTTATTAATGATCTGGTGTCAGTCTATAATAATACATTATTCTCATATGAAGAATTTGAAAAAAAGGTATAATATCAATACTAATTTTGTAGAGTTTAATGGTATTATAAGTGCAATTCCAAATAGATGGAAAAGTATGATAGAAGGTAGTTCTGAATTGGATAATATTGATAATAAATTGGTAGATAAAGTTAAAAAGGAACCAAAATCTTGTAAATTTTTCTATAAATTATTTTGGGAAGATAATAAAGTGGTAACTTTATCTTCCCGTAATAAATGGGAAAAAGATTTGAATATGCAGATTGAAGATTGGAAAACTATTTACTCCATGCCTTTTATTATAACCATAAATTCATTTTTACAAAATTTTCAGATAGGATTCTACCTTGTAATTTTTTTTATTGAAATGTAGATTAAAAGAAACTGAACTATGAACATTTTGTTCAGAAATTAGAGAAAATATTTTTCACATTTTTTGGGAATGTAATGTTACACAAAATTTCTGGCTATCCATTATAAACTGGATTAGAAATTATGACATTTTCTTGCCTTTCAGCGCAAAAGAAGTCATTTTAGGTGTGTCTGAGGATTTTGTCAACAGTAAAACAGTTCATAATATTTTGTTGTTATTAATAAATGCTATATATACAAATGTAGATGTAAGAACATATTGCCCACAAAATATGGTGGGATAGAATATTTGAAATATTGGATTAATATAGAAAAATACTCTGTATGTTTCTTAACCCCTGCACAAAAAGTAAAAATCGATCAAAAGTGGAAATTATTAGAAGCAGCTTTTAATTAACAAAATCAATTGTAATATTTATATCTTATTATACCATTATGACTTCATCAATCTTACAAGTGTTATTTAATTTTTTTATAATTTGTGTTTAATACTGTAGTATGTAATTTCACTTGTTTTCATCATGAAAAATATAAAATTACAAAAAAAAAAAAAAAACCTCTCCACAAGAGACCAAAAGACACAGAAATTAACAACTGTAGGTCACCGTACGGCCTTCAACAACGACTAAAACCCATACTGCATAGTCAGCTATAAAAGGCCCCGAAATGACAAATGTAAAACAATTCAAGTGAGAAAACTAACATTTTGATTTATGTACAAAATAATGAACAACAAATAAATATGATATACAGCAACAAACGCCAACCACTGAATAATACAGGCTCCTGACTTGGGACAGGCATATACAGAATGTGGCAGGGTTAAACTAGTTTGAAGGCGCGACAACCCTCCCCCGAACATAAGAACAAACTATAAAAATCAGTTGAAAAGGGCTTAACTCATCAGATCGATCCAAAGCAGGAATACATCTAACAAAAACACAGAGTGGACGTGGCAGGATACTAATACCTCCCGATAAAACAAAAAGACACTGTACAGATTTATGGTGACTTATAGTTGCTTATATCCACTTCATTTGAACTCTAGAGAATAGTTGTCTCATTGGCAATCATACCGTATCTCTTTATTTCTATATTGCTTGGTTGTGTTGGTTGTGGTTTCTGGGCACAGAATAAATAAAAGGTGGACAATAGCAACACATAAAACCATATGACGAAGCATCTAGTTATGATAGAATTATCGGTTATGTAAATATACAGCGTAATCTAATAGTTTCTTCATCACTTATTATAGAAGAATTTTCAGTTATGTAAATATTTAATGTACATTGTAAACTAATAGTTCTTTTTATTTAATTTAAATCATGTCAGCATCAGTTTATATTGAACATTGTAATTGGATATGCAGAAATATTCATACTGGTTAATGAAAACCTGAAGTCTGACACAAAATCACATCAGACAATTAATTAGAAAATTGTCACTTAAGGCAGAAATAGCATATCAATTGGCATCATTTGATCACTTGCAAACACAAATTAAAAACAAGATAAAGGTTTCAATCAATATACTTTCTAACACGCTTTGTCTTATGTTTGATTCATTTTCTGTTCAACATTACATTTTGATATAGAGTATCCTATAGCAACGTCAACAATGGACAATTATGACGTCACATACAAGATGCCGTTTTTTTGTACTTCAGGGGTTCTAATTTTGTATACTTTGTCCTGATGACGCCGATCTAATCTGCGAAACATGTCGACAATAAAAGATGCAGTTTACTTAAGTGTTGTTGTCAATGTAGCGGTATTTGATTTTTTTATCTGACAACCCTGCATACCATCTGGTATCCACTTTAGGGAACTCTACCAGCACAAAACATAGGAGGCGTTGGTTCAGCAGCTCTTTATTTACTCTTTGTCTTAGTATAAAAATATAGTCAATATAGTTTGATGTGAAAACACATAAAACTGATATTCCAATACAATATAAAACCTCAGGAAAGTTCTCAGCAAAGTCATTTTTAAATCATGATATAATGTTTAACATCCTGAACCTTCCCACAGAAAAAAAAGTTAACATCAAATTAAGGAGAAGTGCATATTGCAGTTTCCCTTATTAAACTAATGCATAATGCAATCATTTTATATTTTATTATTTTGATAAAATATAAATGTCACCACAAATGATCTGAAGGATATTTTAACATAAAAAACATTTCAGTCTCATTTTTAGCAATAATTGATTTATAATAAATCTCCAAGTAGGAAGTTGTTTTAATGTAACTAGACACGAAGTTATAAAGATTTAAATGGAGATGAACGTTCTGGTGCAGTAGGTTTTAGAAAAAAAGTACAAAAATCAAATCATTTATTAGCTCACCTGGCCCAAAAGGGCCAAGTGAGCTTTCTCATCACTTGGCGTCCGTCGTCCGTCGGCGTCCGTCGGCGTCCGTCGTCGTGCGTCTGTTAACTTTACAAAATCTTCTCCTCTGAAACTACTGGGTCAAATGTAACCAAACTTGGCCACAATCATCATTGGGGTATCTAGTTTAAAAATGTGTCCGGTGACCCGGACAACCAACCAAGATAGCCGCCATGGCTAAAAATAGAACATAGGGTAAAATGTAGATTTTGGCTTATATCTCTGAAACCAAAGCATTTAGAGCAAATCTGACATGGGGTAAAATTGTTTATCAGGATAAGATCTATCTGCCCTGAAATTTTCAGATGAATCGGACAACCCATTGTTGGGTTGCTGCCCTAATTGGTAATTTTAAGAAAATTTTGCCGTTTGGGTTATTATCTTGAATATTATTATAGATAGAGATAAACTGTAAACAGCAATAATGTTCAGCAAAGTAAGATCTACAAATAAGTCAACTTGACCAAAATGGTCAGTTGACCCTTAAGGAGTTATTGCCCTTTATAGTCAATTTTAACAATTTTTAGTAAATTTTGTAATCTTTTACAAAATCTTCTCCTCTGAAACTACTAAGACAAATTTAACCAAACTTGTCACAATCATCATTAGAGTAACTAGTTTAAAAATGTGTCCGATGACCCGCCCATGAACCAAGATGGCTTACATGGCTAAAAATAGTACATAGGGTAAAATGCAGTTTTGGCTCGTATCTCTGAAACCAAAGCATTTAGAGCAAATCTGACGAGGATAAAATTGTTCATTAGGTCAATATCTATCTGCCCTGAAATTTTCAGACCAATCAGGCAACACGTTGTTGGGTTGCTGCCCTGAATTGGTAATTTTAAGAAAACTTTGCACCTTTTGGTTATTATCTTGAATATTATTATAGATAGAAATAAACTGTAAACAGCAATAATGTACAGCAAAGTAAGATCTACAAATAAGTCAACATGACCAAAATTGTCAATTGACCCTTATGGAGTTATTGCCCTTTATAGTCAATTTTTTACAATTTTCATAAATTTTGTAAATTTTAGTAAATTTTTACAAAATATTTTCCACTGTAACTACTGGGCCAAGTTCATTATAGATAGAGATAATTGTAAGCAGCAAGAATGTTCAGTAAAGTAAGATCTACAAACACATCACCATCACCAAAACACAATTTTGTCATGAATCCATCTGTGTCCTTTGTTTAATATGCACATAGACCAAGGTGGCGACACAGGCTCTTTAGAGCCTCTAGTTATTTAATGCTAACATAATTTTGGTTTAATTTCAATGAAGGTTTAGGCTTTTGATTTTGAAATAAAAAAGATATTGATTGGATTAATTTTATGCCCCATTTAATGCATAATGTTTTTCGGTCTGTGTGTCCATTCGTCCGTTCATTCATTAGTTCGTTCTTTCGTTCATCCTTCCGGCCATTCGTTCGTTCTTTCATTTGTCCGTCCGTCCATTCGTTTGTTCTTTCGTTTGTCCGTCTGTCCCGCTTCAGGTTAAAGTTTTGGTCAAGGTAGTTTTTGATGAAGTTGAAGTCCAATCAACTTGAAACTTAGTACACATATTCCCTATGATATGATCTTTCTAATTTTAATGCCAAATAAGAGTTTTGACCCCAATTTCAGGGTCCACTGAACATAGAAAATGATAGTGCCCATTTCAGGTTAAAGTTTTTTGTCAAGGTAGTTTTTGATGAAGTTGAATTCCAATCAACGAAACATAGAAAATGATAGTGTGAGTAGGGCATCAGTAAACTATGGACAGATTCTTGTTACATATCATTTTGATTAATAGGTCAATCTTTCTGAGCTTGTTTATAATTAGTTTATTTTATGTTACATTAGATGCCCCTACTTAATACAACACATTCTGTAATACCTAATCATTTCATAATCAAAGAGACTATATATGTAAGTTTTGAACTACATGTAATTGTCACCTAACCTGGTGCTTCTATTGTGTAACTAGAGTATTTTTGTCAAAGCGGTGACAGTCAGATCATGTTAAGTTATGTCTGTATTTTATAACACTATCAGCACATCCAATGTCATATCCCTGTTGGCTGAAGTTAATCAGCTAATCTGTCCATAAAACTGGTTCATTAATGAAAATTAATGTGTAATGAAAGGAAATCATCACCAATTACTATAAATGTACAGACACTGACCTAGGTTCAGTTGTGTGGCTTATAGAAGCAAATATTTCTAATCGTAAAAGATGTAGGAAGATTTATAGAAAAATCTGTAAAAAGGTGATAATTTGTAGTAGTGAGAACAGCCAGATAGGTGATAATATGAAGAAGCAATCATGAGTTTGACATATTGGAAAATAATTTTATGATGTTATTTATTCATATTGTGACATAATTGGACAGATGTTTTGTGATTTAAAATACTTTTTTTTTTATCAAAACATTGATTAAACTTAAAATAAAATATAAGTATTTGTGGTTTAAATAATTAATGTACTTTTAGATTTCCTCAATCTCCATTTCTGACCAATTAATAAAGGTTTTCAATCAGTAGTAAATCAAGTCTAGATCTATTTGTTTATCTTGGGAAATAGTCTGATTTCTTGAAAACTACTGGGAGATATCATACAATCAACGCTTAGTGACATAGAATTTAGATTGAGGTATTGAATACATGGAGAAGAATTACAAACTGATACATGTGGGTGATCAGAATATTTAGATGGAAATTAAACAACTTAGTATATCTCATTACGGAAAGAAGATCTGTTACCTGGTAAATACATTTTTGTGCAAGGATATATAGTTGTATAGCATGTAACGCAGTGATTTGTTTCAAAATGAGGAAAACTTTGTTGAAATGTTTGAGTTTAGGAGCTGAAGACAGGGAAGGTAAAATTTTAACATCTTCATATGATAGATTCAGACACAGGTACTTGTGAAATAGCTGGAGATTTACAAGGTAAAATTCTCAACCAGCTTTGGGTACATGACAAATAGCTTGAGATTCACAAAGTAAAATTCTCAACCAGCTTAGGGCACATGTCAAATAGCTGGAGATTCACAAGGTAAAA
Source organism: Mytilus coruscus (assembly GCA_017311375.1). Classification (NCBI taxonomy): domain Eukaryota; kingdom Metazoa; phylum Mollusca; class Bivalvia; order Mytilida; family Mytilidae; genus Mytilus; species Mytilus coruscus. The sequence goes on from CM029601.1 coordinate 25,625,802, forward strand.
TTCTCAACATGACAAAAAACTGGAGATTCACCAGGTAAAATTCTCAACCAGCTTAGGGCACATGTATGTCAACATAGCTGGAGATTCACAAGGTAAAATTCTCAACCAGCTTAGGGCACATGACAAATAGCTGGAGATTCACAAGGTAAAATTCTCAACCAGCTTATGGCACATGTCAAATAGCTGGAGATTCACAAGGTAAAATTCTCAACATGACAAAAAGCTGGAGATTCACCAGGTAAAATTCTCAACCAGCTTAGGGCACATGTATGTCAACATAGCTGGAGATTCACAAGGTAAAATTCTCAACCAGCTTAGGGCACATGACAAATAGCTGGAGATTCACAAAGTAAAATTCTCAACCAGCTTAGGGCACATGTCAAATAGCTGGAGATTCAAAAGGTAAAATTCTCAATCATTCTCAGTCAGCTTGTCAAATAGCTGGAGATCCTCAGCCAGCATTGGGTACACATGTCATATTATTTTTTCATAAGCTGAAGATACTTGTAGAAAATGGTCATTTGCATTTTAATCATACACAAGGTGAAATTGTTAGCTAGCTTTGGATACATACTTAATTAAGAGTTAAAATTGTCATCCAGTATTGGATAAATATATAGGTTTCCATGCACAAAATAAAATGTTTGGCCAGTTTTTGGTGAATAAGGTGAAATGTCTGCTTAGGATGCACAGTGTTAAAATGATTGTCCTGATTTGAATCTGCAGGAAAATTAGCTTAGTAAACACACATTAAATTATTGTTTGCCAGCTATAAATCCACATAGTCAAATTGTCACATATCTAATGATACACAAAGTTAAGTCGTTGGCCAGCTTTAGGTGCACACAGTAAAATTGTCCACTTAGATACATGTACCACAAAGTAAATTGTTTGCAAGCTTAAGATGCACCTGACAGCAGGTACAGAAATTATAATACACAAAGTAAAATTGACCCAACCACAGTCCATAAGGTAAAATTAGTCGGGTAGCTGAGGATACACAATGTAAATTTTTGGCCAAATTCGGAATCACAAGGTAATATAGTCAGCTAGCTTAAGCTTTAGACATTCAAAGTAAAATTGTTGACCAGCTGAGTAAGTCACTGTCGGTTGGCTTAGGGTACAAAGAAAATTGTTGGCTAGAGTCCAAAAGGTAAATTGTCAGTTCACTTAGGATACACAAAGTAAAATTTTTGGCCAGCTATGAGTCCAAAAGGTAAAATTGTCAGTTCACTTAGGATACACAAAGTAAAATTTTTGGCCAGCTATGAGTCCAAAAGGTAAAATTGTCAGTTCACTTAGGATACACAAAGTAAAATTTTGGCCACCTATGAGTCCAAAAGGTAAAATTGTCAGTTCACTTAGGATACACAAAGTAAAATTTTGGCCAGCATTGAGTCCAAAGGTAAAATTGCCATAGCTTAGGGTGCTTTGGCCAGCTATAAACTTTACCACAGGAGTTTAAAAGCACATTGAACAATAAACGTGCTGTTCACATAGATATTGTTGGTTTATACAATTTTTCGTGCAGGAAATATTTTCGTGCATTTTTCGTGATAGCAAAATAAGTGAAAAATAACCTCCTTGAGATATTTCTACATTTACAATAGCTTAAATGTACAAGATGGTAATGTCTATATATCAGATAGCTGGTTGCATTATTATAGTTCAGTAAGAAAAGCGTCTTGAGATCCACAATGTAGTTAGAAATATTCAATATATGAAATAAATGGTGCTATTTTGCTCTATATCTTGACAATAACTGGCAACTTTACAACATCTTGCTGGGAATGTCAAAAAGCTTGTCAATGAAATAGTCTTCTTTCTGGTTTTCAACTATCTTGGGGTACTGTACCATACATGCTAATTATCTGGATATCAAAGATGAAATTGACTAGTATGCATGTTGTGTGTTGCATGTTGCGTGTTGCATGTTGCATGTTGCATGTTGCATGTTGCATGTTGCGTGTTGCATGATCTTCGATTATTTCTTTTACATTTTTTGTAAAATTGGAAGAATTTTAAATTTGGATATACAAAATATGTAAAAAAAAAAATATCAGTCATCGTATTTTCACCCTTATGTCTTTGACATACATCATGGATCAGTATCTTTTTTTTTATTAAAGTTGAAAATATTGTCATTTATGGCATGGTATTGGTTGCAAAAATTGATTTTTTTAATTAATATGCAATATTTTTAATTTAATTGGTATATTTCTTCATTTAAATGCAATATTTTTTATTTGAATGGTATATTTTTCATTTAAATGCAATATTTTTATTCAAATGGTATAATTTGTCATTCAAATGCAATATTTTTATTTGAATGGTATATTTTTCATTTAAATGCAATATTTTTATTCAAATGGTATAATTTGTCATTCAAATGCAATATTTTTATTCAATTGGTATAGTAGATTTTTATTTATATGCAATATTTGCATTATGGGTAATTTTTGACGTCACAAGGTCAAATTTGCAACAACGTTTGTGATTGCATGTCAAATAGCTGGAGATTCACAAGGTAAAATTCTCAACATGACAAAAACTGGAGATTCACCAGGTAAAATTCTCAACCAGCTTAGGGCACATGTATGTCAACATAGCTGGAGATTCACAAGGTAAAATTCTCAACCAGCTTAGGGCACATGACAAATAGCTGGAGATTCACAAAGTAAAATTCTCAACCAGCTTAGGGCACATGTCAAATAGCTGGAGATTCACAAGGTAAAATTCTCAACATGACAAAAACTGGAGATTCACCAGGTAAAATTCTCAACCAGCTTAGGGCACATGTATGTCAACATAGCTGGAGATTCACAGGTAAAATTCTCAACCAGCTTAGGGCACATGACAAATAGCTGGAGATTCACAAAGTAAAATTCTCAACCAGCTTAGGGCACATGTCAAATAGCTGGAGATTCAAAAGGTAAAATTCTCAATCATTCTCAGTCAGCTTGTCAAATAGCTGGAGATCCTCAGCCAGCATTGGGTACACATGTCATATTATTTTTTCATTAGCTGAAGATACTTGTAGAAAATGGTCATTTGCATTTTAATCATACACAAGGTGAAATTGTTAGCTAGCTTTGGATACATACTTAATTAAAAGTTAAAATTGTCATGCAGTATTGGATAAATATATAGGTTTCCATGCACAAAATAAAATGTTTGGCCAGTTTTTGGTGAATAAGGTGAAATGTCTGCTTAGGATGCACAGTGTTAAAATGATTGTCCTGATTTGAATCTGCAGGAAAATTAGCTTAGTAAACACACATTAAATTATTGTTTGCCAGCTATAAATCCACATAGTCAAATTGTCACATATCTAATGATACACAAAGTTAAGTCGTTGGCCAGCTTTAGGTGTACACAGTAAAATTGTCCACTTAGATACATGTACCACAAAGTAAATTGTTTGCAAGCTTAAGATGAACCTGACAGCAGGTACAGAAACTATAATACACAAAGTAAAATTGACCCAACCACAGTCCATAAGGTAAAATTAGTCGGGTAGCTGAGGATACACAATGTAAATTTTGGCCAAATTGAATCACAAGGTAATATAGTCAGCTAGCTTAAGCTTTAGACATTCAAAGTAAAATTGTTGACCAGCTGAGTAAGTCACTGTCGGTTGGCTTAGGGTACAAAGAAAATTGTTGGCTAGAGTCCAAAAGGTAAATTGTCAGTTCACTTAGGATACACAAAGTAAAATTTTTGGCCAGCTATGAGTCCAAAAGGTAAAATTGTCAGTTCACTTAGGATACACAAAGTAAAATTTTTGGCCAGCTATGAGTCCAAAAGGTAAAATTGTCAGTTCACTTAGGATACACAAAGTAAAATTTTTGGCCACCTATGAGTCCAAAAGGTAAAATTGTCAGTTCACTTAGGATACACAAAGTAAAATTTTTGGCCAGCATTGAGTCCAAAAGGTAAAATTGCCATAGCTTAGGGTGCTTTGGCCAGCTATAAACTTTTACCACAGGAGTTTAAAAAGCACATTGAACAATAAACGTGCTGTTCACATAGATATTGTTGGTTTGTACAATTTTTCGTGCAGGAAATATTTTCGTGCATTTTTCGTGATAGCAAAATAAGTGAAAAATACAATAGCTTAAATGTACAAGATGGTGATGTCTATATATCAGATAGCTGGTTGCATTATGATAGTTCAGTAAGAAAAGCGTCTTGAGATCCACAATGTAGTTAGAAATATTCAATATATGAAATAAATGGTGCTATTTTGCTCTATATCTTGACAATAACTGGCAACTTTACAACATCTTGCTGGGAATGTCAAAAGCTTGTCAATGAAATAGTCTTCTTTCTGGTTTTCAACTATCTTGGGGTACTGTACCATACATGCTAATTATCTGGATATCAAAGATGAAATTGACTAGTATGCATGTTGTGTGTTGCATGTTGTGCATGTTGATTGCATGTTGCATGTTGCATGTTGCGTGTTGCATGATCTTGATTATTTCTTTTACATTTTTGTAAAATTGGAAGAATTTTAAATTTGGATATACAAAATATGTAAAAAAAAATATCAGTCATCGTATTTTCACCCTTATGTCTTTGACATACATCATGGATCAGTATCTTTTTTTTTATTAAAGTTGAAAATATTGTCATTTATGGCATGGTATTGGTTGCAAAAATTGATTTTTTAATTAATATGCAATATTTTTAATTTAATTGGTATATTTCTTCATTTAAATGCAATATTTTTTATTTGAATGGTATATTTTTCATTTAAATGCAATATTTTTATTCAAATGGTATAATTTGTCATTCAAATGCAATATTTTTATTTGAATGGTATATTTTTCATTTAAATGCAATATTTTTATTCAAATGGTATAATTTGTCATTCAAATGCAATATTTTTATTCAATTGGTATAGTAGATTTTTATTTATATGCAATATTTGCATTATGGGTAATTTTTTGACGTCACAAGGTCAAATTTGCAACAACGTTTGTGATTGGTCGGTAATTGTTTGGATTTCTCCCCTTTCTTTCTAAACATGAGTGACCAAGAATTTTAAAAAAACGCGTCGGAATATTGCCCCTCTAACTAAATTTGGCGTTCGTGCTGTTAATGCCAATAATGGCCAGGTCGAGCAAAAAATGCGATTGACAAGTAATAATAAGTTGCAGGAAGGCAAACATAAAAAAGAATAAAAAGCCTTCCAGGACGTTATAATTATTTGGACTAAGCCCCCTCTTTTTTTCTAAAAAAATCACCTAATTACGACAGCAGAACCAGAGACCCACAAGAAGAGACCTGAGCTGTGATACTCCGGAACTAATTCTTTAATAAAGACAATTCGGGATAAATTGGAACCAGTAACTAACCCATGTTACAACAATAGCCCTATGACATAGGACGTACACTGTATAAGGCGTGAACTTCATATATTGGACTATCTATAATATGTGCTCTCATGTCATATGCATAAATCATTTTACATTTAGGATTCGTTGCTGAGCATTTTTACTGTTCCCATCTCCGAATCCCTTAAATAGATTTTTTTCAAGCCCCACAGTAGTTCAATAATTACTATATGTCTTTGCATAAATAAGTATACAGGGCATATTTCAAAATATATTTTTTCTTCAGGACTTTTAAATGATTTACTTTTCAATGCTGCATTGGGAAGGGGGTTATACAAGTTTATTTTGTGACACAGTATATAATATAATTAGATACAAATCTCTAATGATTTGTAATTTTGTATCCAACAAATTATAGAATTGTACGTTTAGCTATTATCTAGACCCGTACAAAATGTATATAATAAGATACATTTAACAGGGGCGGATCCAGAACCTCTGTGTCTGGGGAGGAGGTTCAGATTTAGATATTTGTATAGAGATGTATATATGCGAGTATTGGCAGTAATGGTTATGGTGTGTGTATGAGGGAGGGGGTTCAGATCAAAGATCGTTTCTATAATTCTATATCTTTTAGTTTTTACCATTTCACTCTTTTCTTTATCCTTTGATCTCTATTATATTTGTCTTAAACATGTGTGAAATATTTGCCACTGGACATAAGGTAACCAAAAAACAATCAACGTATTCTTTATATTTCATCATTTTTTTATTATGTTATCTTTAGGTTTGGTCCGGCCCCTTATCTATTTTTTGCACATTATTCTCTCTATGTAAACCCAATTCCTGTCCTGATAAATGGTGACTCATGCATAGCATCATATTTCCTTTCTCTATTGGAACTGTACACGTATACCTAACAACAAAATTATTTTCATTTACCCGTGTGTTTAAAGTTATTGCAAATGGCTGATATTTTTGTTCGAGCATATTGTTTTTCTTATATTGTTTAATATTTCATACCGATATAACATGTTACTTTTATTATTCTTCCTTAGTTTATTTATTTTGTATTAACATTGTATCATATATCAAATTTATTTGTTCAGTGTATAAAATTCTATCAAATTATCCCATATCATCTAATTAATACTATAGATCAGTCTCCAGAATCCAAGTTTTGATGACTTTTGTTGATAGGTTAATTATAAATTTCAAATAAATTGAAGGATACACTATGTCAATAGATAGTTTCATGCTTGGTCCATTTATTACCAAGAATAATATAGTGCAGAATAAATTTGACTCATATACATTTAGTTATAACATAAACCTAAACATTGAACCTCATGTAAATTTAACAAATAAATATTCAAAATTTTTAGCCTTTATTTTCAGATTCTGTTACTTTTAAATTTACAGACACTGGTAAAACATAAAATACATAAATTTGTTCTCATAATAATTAATTAACCACCCTTAAAAATCAAATCACCATTCATCTAACATGCAATGAAGGTTAATTGTAATATAATTTTGAATGACATCATTGAAACAGAAATCAAACAACAACCAAAAAAAAAAAGAAAAGACTTCCTAATGTACAAAAAATGTCATTTAACTTTATCCTTTAAGTCAACATACAACACGCAACACGCAACACGCAACACGCAACTCGCAACACGCAACATGCAACATGCAACATGCAAAATAGCAGTACCCATCAAAGATAAAGGTTATAGCCAAGACATAAAATTCATGAGTGGATTTAAGTTTTCTGTCTATAGAAGAAACTTCAAATTTATTGTCAAGGTCCAGTTATTTAATTTCCTATGGACATAGCTGTCCATTGTGAATAAAATGTTACATTTTAAATGTCTATGTAAATTACCTACAGACATAAAATATAATTTAGTTCACTATATGATTCACAATGTCAACAAATCAGTTTTACTTAAATGCTTCCATATAAACTGTTTGTTTTTCAATAGACAATTCTTGGAGCTTGAACATTACTTGAACTCTATATAAGACACTGTTGGATAACTTATAAGCATGGCTAAAAGTAAGTTGGTTACTTTGTTTTAAGAAGGATGATTTAATTTTACTCAGTTTATTTTGTACTGAATTTTTTCCCAAAAATTGTATTTATGTTAAAACTTTATACATTATACTCAGTTGGAAGTAGTTTATATGGTTTGTTACCCTAAAACACCAGTTGGCTTTATATCCTTCTGGTTATAGTATTGAATTTTAATGTCCTGACAAATATATAGGTTTCATATTGATTTTTTATGGTTGATCCAGTTTTCTTGTAAATGTCTCTTACAATCATTCTCAAGAGCTGAGACAACTAGTTATCTTCCAAAGGGACTAAATTACAGAATCTGAAATTATGTTTTTATGATGAACATGTCAGTACTCTTAGTATTTATACTGTGATAGTTATAGTATTCTCATATGACATCTTCTTATTTATAATAAATGCAGGTTTCTAATTGTACGACCAGTCAGCTTAATTGTTCCACCCAAACATTTGAGTATACACAAGATTAACACAAGACAGCTTAAGTCTCAGTGATTAAGAATCGGATAAATGACACAAGTTAATACACTTCCTGCATCTTGCAGCCTTTTTTTCTGCAACTTGCCTGAAAAGCTGTTGAAATTATGCATACATTTGTTTACATTCTAAATAACATCATCAATAGATTATGCAATCGTATTACCTACCTCAGGAACGTAGATTATGCAATCGTATTACCTACCTCAGGAACGTTTCTATGTTTATGTAAACATTTTAGACTGAAATTTGATTGGATTTGAAATGTTAAAATGGTACAGATTCTGTATAATTTAAACTGTTTATATATAATTATTTATGGGACTAATATAAGTTGATTTTGCGGGTACAGGTAAATCCACATACTTATGCTTAAAAAACACAAGTTTTTAAAGGTTTGTATACAGAATTTGTCAAAACAATGAAATCAAGTATCCATGAAAACATATTTTTTAATACATGTAAAATGGTACCAGTGAATTAAGGAAAATGAAAGAATCTACTGTAATTCAGGTTCATATGTAGCCAGGAAACTCTTTTATTAGTTTCATTATAACACCAATAACCATGAGTATATATGCAAAGATCACTGACATGTTATATCATTTGAATAAATGAAAACTGGTTTATATTCCATCACATGTATTATTGATAACACTTTGATCTTAGTTTATTTATTTTGTATTAACATTGTATCATATATCAAATTTATTTGTTCAGTGTATAAAATTCTATCAAATTATCCCATATCATCTAATTAATACTATAGATCAGTCTCCAGAATCCAAGTTTTGATGACTTTTGTTGATAGGTTAATTATAAATTTCAAATAAATTGAAGGATACACTATGTCAATAGATAGTTTCATGCTTGGTCCATTTATTACCAAGAATAATATAGTGCAGAATAAATTTGACTCATATACATTTAGTTATAACATAAACCTAAACATTGAACCTCATGTAAATTTAACAAATAAATATTCAAAATTTTAGCCTTTATTTTTCAGATTCTGTTACTTTTAAATTTACAGACACTGGTAAAACATAAAATACATAAATTTGTTCTCATAATAATTAATTAACCACCCTTAAAAATCAAACCACCATTCATCTAACATGCAATGAAGGTTAATTGTAATATAATTTTGAATGACATCATTGAAACAGAAATCAAACAACAACCAAAAAAAAAAAAAGAAAAGACTTCCCTAATGTACAAAAAAATGTCATTTAACTTTATCCTTTAAGTCAACATACAACACGCAACACGCAACACGCAACTCGCAACACGCAACATGCAACATGCAACATGCAAAATAGCAGTACCCATCAAAGATAAAGGTTATAGCCAAGACATAAAATTCATGAGTGGATTTAAGTTTTCTGTCTATAGAAGAAACTTCAAATTTATTGTCAAGGTCCAGTTATTTAATTTCCTATGGACATAGCTGTCCATTGTGAATAAATGTTACATTTTAAATGTCTATGTAAATTACCTACAGACATAAAATATAATTTAGTTCACTATATGATTCACAATGTCAACAAATCAGTTTTACTTAAATGCTTCCATATAAACTGTTTGTTTTTCAATAGACAATTCTTGGAGCTTGAACATTACTTGAACTCTATATAAGACACTGTTGGATAACTTATAAGCATGGCTAAAAGTAAGTTGGTTACTTTGTTTTAAGAAGGATGATTTAATTTTACTCAGTTTATTTTGTACTGAATTTTTCCCAAAATTGTATTTATGTTAAAACTTTATACATTATACTCAGTTGGAAGTAGTTTATATGGTTTGTTACCCTAAAACACCAGTTGGCTTTATATCCTTCTGGTTATAGTAGGCTTATAAATATTGAACCTTATAATGTCCTGGCAAATATATAGGTTTCATATTGATTTTTTATGGTTGATCCAGTTTTCTTGTAAATGTCTCTTACAATCATTCTCAAGAGCTGAGACAACTAGTTATCTTCCAAAGGGACTAAATTACAGAATCTGAAATTATGTTTTTATGATGAACATGTCAGTACTCTTAGTATTTATACTGTGATAGTTATAGTATTCTCATATGACATCTTCTTATTTATAATAAATGCAAGTTTCTAATTGTACGACCAGTCAGCTTAATTGTTCCACCCAAACATTTGGGTATACACAAGATTAACACAAGACAGCTTAAGTCTCAGTGATTAAGAATCGGATAAATGACACAAGTTAATACACTTCCTCCATCTTGCAGCCTTTTTTTTTCTGCAACTTGCCTGAAAAGCTGTTGAAATTATGCATACATTTGTTTACATTCTAAATAACATCATCAATAGATTATGCAATCGTATTACCTACCTCAGGAACGTTTCTATGTTTATGTAAACATTTTAGACTGAAATTTGATTGGATTTGAAATGTTAAAATGGTACAGATTCTGTATAATTTAAACTGTTTATATATAATTATTTATGGGACTAATATAAGTTGATTTTGCGGGTACAGGTAAATCCACATACTTATGCTTAAAAAAACACAAGTTTTTTAAAGGTTTGTATACAGAATTTGTCAAAACAATGAAATCAAGTATCCATGAAAACATATTTTTTTTAATACATGTAAAATGGTACCAGTGAATTAAGGAAAATGAAAGAATCTACTGTAATTCAGGTTCATATGTAGCCAGGAAACTCTTTTATTAGTTTCATTATAACACCAATAACCATGAGTATATATGCAAAAGATCACTGACATGTTATATCATTTGAATAAATGAAAACTGGTTTATATTCCATCACATGTATTATTGATAACACTTTGATCTGATACCTTATAATTAGCACTGCTCATATGTTATTGATAATAAATACAGCAATAAAAATAATCAATCCTCCATGAATTGGTTTTATTATCTCAATTTTATTTATTTTATAGATGCATCATCAAAATCAACAGACAGAAGGGTTAAAAGTTCAATAGATCTCAGAAACGTGGATTCCTTACCATCTCAGGGGGAATCCCCTCCATCTCCCCAAGCCACTTCAACCAGAAGACGGTTCTGGAATAGCTTTCGTAACAAGACAAGTAAAAAACTACAACGCAAGAGCAAAAACAAAGAAGCGAGTCTCTCAGCAAGTCAACCAAATATCTGTAACGATAAGGAACCAGTGGACCTAAATGAAGATCTGATTGTATACTCCTCACATTCAATAGAAAGTAGAGAAAAAATGTCTCGCAAAAGACTTGCCAAAGCTCAGGAAATTGTAGAATCTAGTCCAGACAGAAGTTTAAGTGATCCAAATGTTACACCAATTAAAGAACGGGTAAATGAGCGAACTTTCAGCGGTGGGAGTGGTCAGTCACATAGTGATGAAAATTATGACAGAGAAGATGAGGGGGATAGTGGAATAGCTGTGATAGAAAATCCTGCTCAAGCTACTGAGGTAAGATTCAGGGAGGGCCGATAGTGGAATAGCTGTGATAGAAAATATGCTGCTGAGGTAAGATTCAGGGAGGTGGATAGTGGAATATCTGATATAGAAAATCCTGCTCAAGCTACTGAGGTAAGATTCAGGGAGGGGGATAGTGGAATAGCTGTGATAGAAAATCCTGCTCAAGCTGCTGAGGTAAGATTCATGGAGGAGGGAAGCTGTGGAAGAAATTCCAGCAAAAGCTGTTGAGGTTAGATTCAGATGAGTGATAATGAGTTTGCTGTAGTAGAAAATTTGTCTATGTCTGAGTTCAGATTGGGAGGGGTACTATGGTAGATGGGATAGAACATCCTGCAATAGCTGCTGATTTATAGTCAGCGAGGGTGACTGTGGTAGCGTTGTTTAGGTTAAGAAGTGGAAATGTTAGTTCAATTTCCATGGTCCATCTTAATTTCAGTAAGTTTAAGGGGGGGGTTGATTTAGGGAGGGAGATTTTATTGTAACAGAGAAAGAAAATTTTTTTCAAACTGAGGTAGAGTTCAATGATTATGATAGATAGGAGCTTTTAAAAACGAGTCCTGTTCAACCTTGGGCATGTTTCAAGGTTGATGATACTGTAGCTACTAAAAGAAAATACTATAGGCTTGAATGTATACATTGGCAAACCATGAAATCAAATCTTCCCTCAATCCATGACAATTGGTAACTGCTACCAGCCATGAAAATAAATCTTCCCTCAATCCATGACAATTGGTAACTGCTATCAGCCATGAAAACAAATCTTCCCTCAATCCATGACAATTTGTAACTGCTATCAGCCATGACAATTGGTAACTTGCTACCAGCCATGAAAATAAATCTTCCTTCAATCCATGACAATTGGTAACTGCTATCAGCCATGAAAACAAATCTTCCCTCAATCCATGACAATTGGTAACTGCTATCAGCCATGAAAATAAATCTTCCCTCAATCCATGACAATTGGTAACTGCTACCAGCCATGAAAATAAATCTTCCCTCAATCCATGACAATTGGTAACTGCTATCAGCCATGAAAATAAATCTTCCCTCAATCCATGACAATTGGTAACTGCTACCAGCCATGAAAATAAATCTTCCCTCAATCCATGACAATTGGTAACTGCTACCAGCCATGAAAATAAATCTTCCCTCAATCCATGACAATTGGTCACTGCTACCAGCCATGAAAATAAATCTTCCCTCAATCCATGACAATTGGTAACTGCTATCAGCCATGAAAATAAATCTTCCCTCAATCCATGACAATTGGTAACTGCTATCAGCCATGAAAATAAATCTTCCCTCAATCCATGACAATTGGTAACTGCTACAAGCCATGAAAATAAATCTTCCCTCAATCCATGACAATTGGTAACTGCTACAAGCCATGAAAATAAATGAATCCACAGTAGTAGGATTTCTATTACAGTAAATTTTTCTAATGCTGAGCTTATTTTAAGAGAAGGCAAGTTTAATAGCCTTATAAAATGTACTAACAGCATCTTGCTGTTGTCATCAGCAGTTAAAAAAATGCTATAATCTTGATTTATCTATACCATTCTATACTGAGTTGATTTTAAACTATTTCACCCCGCCATATGGTTATGTGCCTGTGCCTTGTCTTGAATCTTATCAGGGGCTGTCAATGCCTCATGGGTTTGGTGTATACAGAGAAATTGAAGTTGGCAAATGTTTTGTCATTTTCCTTAAATTCAGTCACTTCTATACTGGCATGAAAAAATGGATATTGTTTTTGTCTTGCCTGCAACAAAGGTCGCAGTATGCGAGACATAGGTATTACTATCCGGCGGTGTAAACTATTGGAATAAAGCTTTATATTTCAGAAGGTGGAATACCTGGATGCTTCATCTCTTGTATGCAGATACCTTATGTTACGAAGTTTCCGTCTGTCATATGTCCAATGTCCTTGACCTCATTTTTATGGTTCAGTGTCTGCTTGAAAAAAAATTGAGTTTTTTTGTCATGTGAATTTCTCACTTATTATGAGTAATAGGATATTTATATTTGGTATATGGGTTCCTTGTAATGTCTACATGTCCGTCAGACAGGATTCATCTGACCTCGACCTCATTTCATAGATCAGTGATCAAGGTTAAAATTACATGATTAGATCCATTTCTCAAATACTGTAAGCAGGAGGATAACTGGAGAAGACATGGCTAAGTTGTAAAACTTGTGTCTCATCCATTTGTTTAGTTTCTGAACAATAAAATATGTTTAAACTAGTAGGATAACTGTATGTGGTGTATGGAATGACTGTAATGGGTACATGTCAGTCTGGCAGGTTTCATCTGACCTTGACCTCATTTTCATGGTTCATTGGTCAATGTTAAGTTTTTGTGTTTTGGTCTGATTTTCAAGTAGTATAAGCAATAGGTCAACTATATTTGGTGTATGGAATGATTGTAATGTGTTCAAGTCTGTCTGTTAGGTATCAACTGACCTTGACCTTATTTTCATGGTTCATTGGTCAATGTTAAATTTTTGTGTTTCTGTCTGTTTTTCAAATACTATAAGTAATGGGTCAGCTATATTTGGTGTATGAAATAATTGTTAGGTGTACATGTCTGTCTGGCAGGTATTATTTGACCTTGACCTCATTGTCATGGTTTACTGGTCAATGATACATTTTTGTAAACTTGTCAGTCTATCAGATACTATAAGCAACAGGTCAACTATATTTGGTGTATTGAATGATTGTAAGGTGTACATGTCTGTCTTGCCTGGTTCATCTGACCATGACCTCATTATCATAGAACATTGATAATGTTATGTTTATGTGATACTTGTGGTAAAACCTTCATGTTACAGACTTTCAACATAAATTCAATGATAAGTAGAACAGGCGAGACATTTCAGCGTGTGCACTCTTGTTTGAAATTTGCTGTTATAAATCTAAGAAAATAGTTTTACATCGGACTCGGACTTCTCTTTAACTGACTTTTAATGTGCGTATTGTTATGCGTTTACTTTTCTACATTGGCTAGAGGTATAGGGGAGGTTGAGATCTCATAAACATGTTTAACCCTCGCATTTTTGCGCCTGTCCCAAGTCAGGAGCCTCTGGCCTTTGTTAGTCTTGTATTATTTTTACTTTTAGTTTCTTGTGTATAATTTGGAGTTAAGTATGACGTCCATTATCACTGAACTAGTATATATATTTGTTTAAGGGCCAGCTTAGGACGCCTCCGGGTGCGGAAATTCTCGCTGCATTGAAGATCTATTGGTGACCTTCTGTTGTTGTCTGTTCTGTGGTCGGGTTGTTGTCTCTTTGACACATTCCCCATTTCCATTCTCAATTTTATTAGATTTAGGAATATATCTCTGTTAATGGTATTGTCTTAGTTTGAATCAATTAAGAGATAGTACTTGAAGACTGTAAGATAATATTTAAAGATGTTAAAGATATTCAGTTGTGGTTTACTAGTGTTGTAAATTGGTTGATGGCTAATCAATGTTTTTCACAAATCACATTTCATTCCATATGAAAGTAAAATTCAGCTGTATCATAAACCTGTCACACAGCTATGAAAAAATAAATCTTTATATTTAAAATGTATCCATTCAAAAGTCAAGCCAAGGATGAAATGATTTGATGGAAATATATCCTTCCAACAGTCAAGCTTTGGATTAAAATGAAGCTATATTATGTGTTTTGGGTTGGTTTGGTTGTTGGAGTGTAGATGTATCAACCACTTTTATTGTTATTCATATGAAAAAAAAGGAATCTTGTCTACAGAATAAATAAATCAAGACTCTTTTATAATTACAAATTGCAAAAGTGTAGCTAAGGGTGAAATAGAAAACTTTCTTGAAAGCTGATAAAACTGAATGTTATATTAGATGACGCCTAATATAAATCCAGGATAAATATAGGGGTCAGAGTTTAACAATGAAGTTATGATCTTTAGGGTCTGGATTGCATAAGGCAATTAGTATTGTGTCAGATTGATTTAAAAGGGTTTCTAGGTTACCATTATTCCATTTTTTGGAGAACATCGATTATATTTCTGCTTGTATCAACTTTGATGTTATTTTATATGCTACAGTGATCTTTGATTTTATGGAAGATTAATAATTGTGGACAGATCAATATATAGAATATTAGTTGTTTCTGTCAGTAGCTATTGATGAAGTATTTAACTTGAAAAACCACCATAATGACATTAATCTATAGAGAAATGGTTGTATAAGTACTGATACTGATTATTGTTTGGGATACAGGATCAATCACAAACCTTATAGTTATGTATAATTATATACATTTAAATTTATTTATTTATTTAAACAAGAAGCATGATCGAATATTAGAAGATAAGATTTATTTTTTAATCTGCTAAATTTCTAAAAGTCAATAGCATAAGAAATAAGTACTTTTGAAACAATTGTAAAACGTATACTTTGATACTTTGATTTGTAGATATTGATTCCTTCTTTCAGTTTTGGTAACATATGTTAGATAATTGATGTTTCATATTTTATTTGAGAATGCAAATATAAATAAATTCAGTAATATAAAAAAAATCTTCATTCAAATGATTATGATTCAAATACTATAAAAATAGAGAAAACAATTCTATGGGTGCCAAGTCATGTTAGCATCTATGGGAACACAGTTGTACACCAAGAGGTCAAAAAGCTTTAAATGATAAATTTTATGCTAACTTTAATTTAAGACCTCATATTTGGGAATATGTTTAAAATTTGTGGAAAAATGCTTTCAGTTAAAACAAACTAATCAGAATTTTTATTATAAATGTTGAAGGAAGAGTTTGCTATCTGTAACTTTGGTATACTAGAATTACCTCTGTATTTCCACTATAAAGCTCTATAGCCAACTGTTATTCTTTTACTATAAGTAGCATTATATTCTAATTCGCAAAGCTCAAACTAATACACATTATTTAATAAATAAAATAGCAAATGAATAGGATAAGTGTGCCTACAGAAGTAGCAGCCTTTACTATATTTATACCCCACGCAACGAGTTGCGGAGGGTATAATGTTTTTGACCCGTCCGTCCGTCCGTCAGTCCGTCCATCAGTCCTGTTTCTTGTCATCGCAACTCCTCTCAAACCACACAACAGAATTTCTTGAAACCTTTTTAGATAATAAGGACATGCTATGTAGTTGTGCATATCGACAGGAAATTACGATTCAATTCTTTTTCTAGGAGTTACGCCCCTTTGAACTTATTTACTTTAATGTACTACTGCAACAGTTTGTCATCGCAACTTCTCTCAAACCACACAACAGAATTTCATGAAACCTTTTCAGATAATAAGGACATACTACGAGATGTGCATATCGACAGGAAATTATGATTCAATTTTTTCCAGGAGTTACGCCTTTGAACTTATTTGCCCAATATACTACTGCAACCTTTTGTCATCGCAACTCCTCTAAAACCACACAACAGAATTTCATGAAACCTTTTCAGATAATAAGGACATACTACGTAGATGTGCATATCGACAGGAAATTCGATTCAATTTTTTCCAGGAGTTACGCCCATTTGAACTTATTTGCCCAATATACTACTGCAACCTTTGTCATCGCAACTCCTCTCAAACCACACAACAGAATTTCATGAAACCTTTTCAGATAATAAGGACATACTAGATAGATGTGCATATCGACAGGAAATTACGATTCAATTTTTCCCAGGAGTTACCCTTTAAACTTATTTGCTTCAATGTACTTCTGCAACAGTTTGTCATCGCAACTCCTGAAACCACACAACAGAATTTCATGAAACTGTGTAGATAATAAGGACATACTATGTAGATGTGCATATTGACAGGAAATTATGATTAAATTTTTTTTCTGATACAATTTTTTTTTCTTACACTTATTTTATTTCTCCAATGACAATGTGGGGATGTGGGGTATGTGAGCGCGCTCACTAAGGTTCTTTCATTACTATATTTTTTCAATAAATATTCTTAAAACTAATGTCACTTCACGAAACATAGACATGCACTACCAATCCAGTCATATAAAGCATAAACACAATCAAAATGCATCTACAAAAGAGGAAAATACATATTACTTGATATATAGCCCTAATGATTCTTTTATTCTTTACTCTTAGTACCATCAGAAACATATATAGCATCATGTTTTCTGTTATTTCAAACCAATTGTAACTGTTGACATTAAAGGCATACCGTAAATTGGGTTATTTTGGTTGTAGTTTTATTTTGGTTTATTTGGTGCCTCCAATGAAAGTGCCAAAATTAAACACACGAAAATAAAGCTAACACTAAAACTGAAACTCCAAAATTGCGAAGGGATACGACAATTTCGTATTGTTAATTGTTGAGGAAAATATTTTGTATCGTTATATCTTCCGATATTTCCTACATAGTCAAATCTGCAAATAAATACCTGGTATAATTTGACAACAACACTATATAATTTTACTTAATTGTCAATTTTCTGATATTGTTAAGAAAACACAACATGAATTTTTATTCACATGTCATAAATATGCCAGGCTATTGCTGATTAGAAGCCATTATTGGTAATTAGAATATCAAAACTCCTTGTAATCCTTTATCTTCAATTAATTAACATGTACTGCCAGAGGCATAAGGATTAAAATTTAAGTCCATGATGGTCAGTAGATTAACATGTACTGCAATAGAGATGATTAAAACTTATTTCATATGATATTTGTAAAAATAAATAATCTATTTAAAAGCAATTTTAATGTTTAAGATTTTTATTCATATTTTCTTTCAGCTTTGAACCACGATATACAGAATTATTTGCAATTGCATTCGTATCCGATTCTTTCATTAAGTTAACTTTGTCGTGTTTCTAGTTTGAGAAATTCAATGATATTTTGTCAATAAACAAGTAAATAAAGGCAAATATGAATGAGATGCTCACTACTGTTGTTCCAAATTTAAACATATCAATTGGACGAAGCACCAAAAATACACACACCAAAATAAAACACATGCCTTTCGATAGAAAACCGCCAAAATATCCCGACGCCAAAATTTCCCAATTTACGATATAGCACATTACCTTTTAGTCTGGGGATTACCTATTGATTTATGTATATTTCATGTGATTTAGGTTCCATTATTTTGGTATTTGATAGTAAAATATACTTAATTAATAAAGTATATTGCATGATCAGGAAAGAGTGGATAAATACTTTGGATAAAGGGAGACAATTCTTTAACTTTCTGTGCTTTGGTGGGTTATTAAGCTTTATCTGAAGCAGGCAAGGGTACTCAAAGTAAAACTTGAACAAAAGGCTAGGTAAAGATCTTTGATTCATATAGTTTTGATTATCAGAAATATGCATTTATCATGCGTATATGGGTCTACATATCAAATGATTTGAGGTTTATTATGTCTTAGGAGAGCTTTTTTTCATTTTCAGTTGACAGTTTGCAGTTTGCTATCATGCTACTTTGTGGCATGGCCATAAAAATGAATTTGTTTTATATAAGTGTCTTGTAAACAACATCACTCAGGGGTCACTTTCGCATAGCCCCTCAAAATATGTCATTATATAGAAATTTGTTTTAATTGAACCCTTTATCAGAGCTGTTGCTTTGTTCAATGGATGTTAAGCAAACAACAACCAATCAATAAACACTTTTCTAAACAAATTATTGATGTTATCCATCTTTTCTCTTATCACAATTATACTTTAGTTGTTTGTTCTGTGTGGTTTGTTTTTTCAGTTATTAATGAAATGAGTTGTATTAGATCACCTGGCCTTTAAGTTTGACTTGGTATAATACTTTCCAAAATGAGGATATTTTAAAACCCTTTGGCAAAAAGTTTTTGATATTTGTGAGCTGGAAAGACAAAACTAGATATTAGTCATTTCAGGGCCTTTTTAGCTGACTTTGCGGTATGGGTTTTACTCATTGTTGAAGGCTGTTAGATGACCTATAGTTGTTAATAGATACAGGAAGATGTGGTATGAGTGCCAATGAGACAACTCTCCATCCAAGTAAACCAATTGTAACTGTTGACATTAAAGGCATACCGTAAATTGGGTTATTTTGGTTGTAGTTTTATTTTGGTTTATTTGGTGCCTCCAATGAAAGTGCCAAAATTAAACACACGAAAATAAAGCTAACACTAAAAACTGAAACTCCAAAATTGCGTAGCGGTACGACAATTTCGTATTGTTAATTGTTGAGGAAAATATTTTGTATCGTTATATCTTCCGTATATTTCCTACATAGTCAAATCTGCAAATAAATACCTGGTATAATTTGACAACAACACTATATAATTTTTACTTAATTGTCAATTTTCTGAAATTGTTAAGAAAACACAACATGAATTTTTATTCACACATGTCATAAATATGCCAGGCTATTGCTGATTAGAAGCCATTATTGGTAATTAGAATATCAAAACTCCTTGTAATCCTTTATCTTCAATTAATTAACATGTACTGCCAGAGGCATAAGGATTAAAATTTAAGTCCATGATGGTCAGTAGATTAACATGTACTGCAATAGAGATGATTAAAACTTATTTCATATGATATTTGTAAAAAATAAATAATCTATTTAAAAAGCAATTTTAATGTTTAAGATTTTTATTCATATTTTCTTTCAGCTTTGAACCACGATATACAGAATTATTTGCAATTGCATTCGTATCCGATTCTTTCATTAAGTTAACTTTGTCGTGTTTCTAGTTTGAGAAATTCAATGATATTTTGTCAATAAACAAGTAAATAAAGGCAAATATGAATGAGATGCTCACTACTGTTGTTCCAAATTTAAACATATCAATTGGACGAAGCACCAAAAATACACACACCAAAATAAAACACATGCCTTCGATAGAAAACCGCCAAAATATCCCGCGCCAAATTTCCCAATTTACGATATAGCACATTACCTTTTAGTCTGGGGATTACCTATTGATTTATGTATATTTCATGTGATTTAGGTTCCATTATTTTGGTATTTGATAGTAAAATATACTTAATTAATAAAGTATATTGCATGATCAGGAAAGAGTGGATAAATACTTTGGATAAAGGGAGACAATTCTTTAACTTTCTGTGCTTTGGTGGGTTATTAAGCTTTATCTGAAGCAGGCAAGGGTACTCAAAGTAAAACTTGAACAAAAGGCTAGGTAAAGATCTTTGATTCATATAGTTTTGATTATCAGAAATATGCATATATCATGCGTATATGGGTCTACATATCAAATGATTTGAGGTTTATTATGTCTTAGGAGAGCCTTTTTTCATTTTCAGTTGACAGTTTGCAGTTTGCTATCATGCTACTTTGTGGCATGGCCATAAAAATGAATTTGTTTTATATAAGTGTCTTGTAAACAACATCACTCAGGGGTCACTTTCGCATAGCCCCTCAAAATATGTCATTATATAGAAATTTGTTTTAATTGAACCCTTTATCAGAGCTGTTGCTTTGTTCAATGGATGTTAAGCAAACAACAACCAATCAATAAACACTTTTCTAAACAAATTATTGATGTTATCCCATCTTTTCTCTTATCACAATTATACTTTAGTTGTTTGTTCTGTGTGGTTTGTTTTTTTTCAGTTATTAATGAAATGAGTTGTATTAGATCACCTGGCCTTTAAGTTTGACTTGGTATGATACTTTCCAAAAATGAGGGATATTTTAAAAACCCTTTGGCAAAAAAGTTTTTGATATTTGTGAGCTGGAAAGACAAAACTAGATATTAGTCATTTCAGGGCCTTTTTAGCTGACTTTGCGGTATGGGTTTTACTCATTGTTGAAGGCTGTTAGATGACCTATAGTTGTTAATAGATACAGGAAGATGTGGTATGAGTGCCAATGAGACAACTCTCCATCCAAGTAAGCATTTTTAAAAGTAAACCATTATAGGTCAAGGTACAGCCTTCAACACGGAGCATTGGCTTACACCGAACAGCAAGCTATAAAGGGCCCCAAAAATTACAAGTGTCAAACCATTCAAACGGGAAAACCAACGGTCTAATCTATATAAAAATGTCTGTTTCATTTGGTCTCTTGTGGAGATTTGTCTCATTGGCAATCATACCACATCTTCTTATTTTTATAGATATAATACATGGGCATTCCTGCCAAAATTAAAACATTTCCATAAGGATTTGAAGCACCAGAGGACTTAATGCACCCTTATACATGTTATGAATGAGGACGCCACACCTGATGAAAAATCATTTGTCCATTAAAAAAACAATTACTATTCGGTAATTTACGAGTGTTGTTGTCTTTCATATCGATTGTTTTCTAACTTTTTCAAAGACAACTGTTAATACCTTTAGGTATCCACTCGTTATTACCCTACCCTATCACTACTTCAGGTGTTGGTTCACCATATATATATTTACATGTTATAAGTATTTTCAATCTGATATACACTGTATATGTACTGTAGATTAAGATGAGTAAATTATATGTGCTTAATCTTTGAATGTGTGTTTTAAGGTATTTAGTATTTTATTATGGAAGATTTCAAGAGAAAATAAAAATTCCTCCATGATGGGTTTTTAAATTTCTTTCAAGTAATTATTATAACTGCTTGACAAGTTGAAATGGGATTTCAAATAAATATGGCTCTGATATTGATAAGCCATTTGACAAATGAGCCAATAGTATGCAGATATGTGACCAAGTGTACTTTTTTGAGTATGATTCAGTAACTTTCAATTAACCACAGAGTATGCATAGTCAGATCCAGGGGCCCTGGGGCCTAGGCCCCCCTTTTGTGGGAAAAATTTGGTTGGTTATACAGGGAATCACTGAAGCATGACTGGAGCGGGCCCCTCTTAGGTCAATCAGTTGGCGCCCCCTTATGAAAAGTTCCGGATCCACCACTGGTATGTAAATAAATTGAATTGACATATCAAGCATTTCCTATTAAACCCAGGAAAGCACTGTATTTAGGTTCCTAACTTTTGGTTAATTGATGTCAACTCAATTTTATAGGCTTTATAAAGCTCCCTTTTCCCCCTCAAATATTCTGTCAAAATAATTTGATTGACAGTTTTGTTGTAGTCATAATTGATGTTATATAATTGTTGATACAAATACAGTTTTGATGATTGAACAGTTGTGTTATCTCTGAGGTTATAAAATATAAATCACATCCACAGAATTCTGCTCTGATGGCTGGAGGACCATCATGTGAAAATTATATTGATTCAGACAAAACATAATCTGGTATTATAAATTGAAATTCTATTAGAACTTAAAATGTATTTGATTAACTAACAAAATCTGTTGATCTGGATTCCAGATTGTAACAATGATAACAGGGTGATGTTAAGTGGCTCTTTGTATGTTTTCTTTCATTGACTGTTCAATAATTCCAAGATTGGATTGATCTTCCTGACATTCTCTATGATGAGATATAACTTTGTGAAGGTTAAGGTCCATTCAGTTGTCAGAGCAATAAACTGATCAGAAATCAGGAAGAATAATGACAACTTCAGCGGAACTAGTGCAGGCGTTAGTGATAAAGCCTCTCCATGCAATACGATGCAAATTCCAGGGGTTTTCTAGTCAAGGAAGTGACAGTGAGGAGTCTGTGGTCGGAAATCTCTCAGAGGTAAATTTTAATTCTACTGTATGACAAATCATTTATATGAAAGCTGAATTAAGTTGGTAAACAACTCGTGTGTATTATAATTCTTCAGCTCAGCCCTTTCAAAAGTCTGAGTACATCATTGCCATTGGTTATATTTTGTCATTTAACTTTTAATTGCCAAAATGTCCATTTGAATCACTTAGCAATTTTAAACATGGCTTTGATAGAAGGTATGCATTAGATGATCTACAATTCAAAATGACTGAAAGAGCATCTGATTCACTACAATGATGTTATGATGCTCCTGCCACTCAGTGGTTGAGATATATAATGTTACCCATGTCAGTTAGACTTCTTCATTCCAAAAATATGTCATTTGTCTAGATTTTTTATCGTTTGTGCCTGTAGATATAGAACTGATTTTTGGTTTGGCAGCTCATAAGAGTAAGATACAGATCGAGTTTGTGTTTTGTTTCAGAATGCCTAATTTTCACAAAGTTAAGGCCCTTAGAATTTTCGTATGGAGACAATGATGAACGAACGACTTTTTAGATACCCTGATAAAGACCAGTCTAAATATTGTTCCTGTGCTATTGTTTATCATGCTTATAAAGTGAGCACAGAGATTTTGTGTCATGATTCAGAATAATTTGAGTCCATTTGCTGCATAACTATTAAGTATTTATGATTGAGATACATGTACATGCATAATGAGATGAAAATTCATATTCAGGTTGATAACAATTTAACACTATTTTAAACTTTCTAAAATGTCAGTATACTTGGACAAAAACTTTACATGTATATTATACTCTCTTTAAAGGAGAATAATAAACTTATATATAGAATATGGACTCCTTCCAAAGAGTAAATGATTAGGTTTGCTAGCATGAATTGTGCTTTCCTAAACATGTTTTGGTTTAAGCTTACTTTATTAGACTGTCTCATTTTCAGATCACTTTTTCAATGGCCACTGTGCCTTTGCTCTTTGTTAATGTCTGTCATCTTTGAGTTTCATCTTCTACTTGACAACAGCTTTTAACCGAACCATGAAAAAAATGATCCTCGTAATTGGTTCCATAGAGAATTGATATTTCAGTAATGATGTGACAACCAATTTGACATTTAAATAAGAGATAATGTCATATTGGAATCTATAGGAAATGTGTAGAAAATATTCTTAGAAAGTACTACACCAGCAGTACACAGGCTGAATCCAAATATGATAGGAAGGTTCTTTGAGAGGTACTAACTGAGGTACACAGACTGAATCCAATTGGCTTATTTTAGAACATTTGTTGCGTGTTCTTGCTTTACTGCTTATCTGTTGAATGGGATATTCAGAGAAATGATCGTGAAAGAATTCGAACTAACAGTGACAGGTCAAGGATTGCTATCGGATAGTGAAAGATCTGGTATTGGATCGTGAATGCAATTAAGTGTAATTCTACTTCAAAATCTGAGAAAAATCTGCTATATTGTCAAATGGTGGAACAAATCAGGAAAAGAAAATTATGTCTGTCAAATGATTCAACTTCCTTAATAATACTGTGCACTAAGTTAAAGATAAAATGCAGTACTTTTTAAGAAAACACAAAAGGCGACACACAATCGTATGAGAATCATTAAGAAAAAAAATCACGTTTTGTATCTTTAATGGTTACATTCCAATATATCATGATGTATTTGAAACTTAATCTTCATTGTGTCAGATAGTCCAGTAAAATAAAAGTATGTTATTATTTGAAAAAGCTCATATTATTTTTGAAAAAGGATATTTTTGTTGATTTTTAATCAAAATTGATCGTGAAAGATCATTCAACGCATTATTTTAATCGTGAAAGACAAGGCATGACCAGACTAAATGATCAGAAAACAGCATTTCTTTTACCAATTGATATGTTTGTAATTGGTTGAAGCGTATAATTACTCTCTAAGAACCTAAATTAATGCTCTAATTTTTGTTGGTGATATATATATACCCATATTTAGACCTGTTTTCATTTAAGAGGCAATGCTACATGTAACTAGGCTTCCAAGATAATAAGACCTCCAGGAGCATAAATTGTCGAATAGTAAATATCTTTGTATATATAATGGGTAATGCGTCCACTAATGAGTGAAGTGAGAGGGGGTCTGGTGGTCTTCCCTTGGAAATATTTTAATGTGTACATTTTTGTTTTCGAAAGGGTTAGATCAGTGAAGCTATATCATTTAATTTTACATACAGTCAAGTGTATTGAAGATATTCTTTCCGTTAATATTACAAACTTTTCTGATTGGGTCCCACCAATAATCATGAACTAGAAATTACTGACACCACATATACAGCTTCCTCAGCCTAATTTTTATGCCCCACCTATGATAGTAGTAGGGGCATTATATTTTCTGGTCTGTGCGTCTGTCCGTTCTTTCGTCCGTCCGTCCGTCTGTCACGCTTCAGGTTAAAGTTTTTGGTCAAGGTAGTTTTTGATGAAGTTGAATTCCAATCAGCTTGAAACTTAGTACACATGCTCCCTATGATATGAATTTTCTAATTTGAATGCCAAATTAGAATTTTGACCCCAATTTCACGGTTCACTGAACATAGAACATGACAGTGCGAATTGGGCATCTGTGTACTATTGACACATTCTTGTTAGACATATACCCTGAATTTGACTACAGCCATCATCTCAATACCAGAATCTATGACAAACGAGATGATTTCAATTTTGAAATTATAAATTTTCCTCACCTTAGCAGCAACAGTTTGAAAGTCGTGCGCACAAGCTGAAAAACTGTGCGCACCAGTTCTTGAAAGTCGTGAGCAAGAGTTTGAAAGTCGTGTGCACCATTTTGAAAGTCGTGCACACCAGTTTGAAAGTCATGCGCACCAGTTTGAAAGTCATACGTACAAGTTTGAAAGCTGTGAGCACAAGTTTGAAAGTGGTGCACACAAGTTTTAAAATTGTGTGAGTGGGGCATCCGTGTTCTATGGACACCGTTTTATAAAAAAATTAACGGTAATCGAATTAGACAATCTTTACTTTTCAAACGACATAAAACTTACGCAGGATTCACAGATGGACTTATTTTGTTATAAGAAAACTAGTCGGCGTGGTATTTTCAAATAATCAGATCCAATGGCATTGAACCATCATAGCCCAATTCACAAACAAAAGTGAAGCGGAATAAGTCATGCAAATCCAATCTTTTGATATACCAAGTACAAATATAAATTATCATTTATTTAAAGAAAGATTTTATTGTTTTTTATGGATTTTTGTCTATAACGAATAAGCGGCAACAGATCTCGCACGATCCTTTTCATGATCATCAAAATGCGGTACTCGATCTTTCATGATCCGAAATATCAAATTTTTACAAATATTACCGTTTTTGCAAAGTTTCTGATTAAACTAAATCAAAATAACTTTAAGAGCTATTTTAAACAGTAATACTGAACGATATTTTTAAGAGAAAAGTAGTTTATGCATTAAAAATTGAAAAAAATCATGTTTGATTACATTTTTATTTCTCTGAAATTTCGAAGAGCAATCTGCCTTTTGTAGTTTTGTAAAAAGGGTGTACTTTTAAGCCTTGATTTTTCTCGGATACTGATCATAATGTTGAACCATTTTGACAGACAGTTTTATTTTTTTCAGTATTTTTCATTATAATTGATTAAATTAGATTATTTACTGACATTGCATGTATCTTCTCGATAAGATTTCCTTCACGATCCTATATCAGGTCTTTCACAATCCAGTTGCAATACTTGACCACAGTAACAGTTACTTATTCTTTCAAAATCTTTTTTCTCGATATACCGAATGACAGCTGTGCTACAGGATATATGTAGAAAAAACTTAAAATAACAATTGAACCAGTTGACATCAACTTACCAAATATTGAGTATGCTTAATAGATTCCCTGCAAGATTCTTCACATTAGTGCTTTAGTTTCAGTTAACTGGTAGTTGAAATGAACTCAAGAAAAAAAAAATTCTGTAGTATATATGATATATTTATTTTGTACATTTCATTTGGCAGCCTTTCCTATGGGTTAACAGATAATTTCCATATTTCAAAAAAGTACCCTGCAGAAAAATCTGGAGGAAATGATAATTGTGGAATTGATATAACTAAGACAGCACATAGACATGGCTACCAATACTTGCTAACATGAAGCACTAGTTATCAGGATATTGTCTGTCGATTTAGCAATGCATGTTTATTCTCCATCAAAATTTAATCTGTATTATTGAGTATTTCAGTAGAATTAATTCCAACAACAAAATAATTATTCTGTTCTAAAAGATTAAATCATGCAGCATAGAAAACCTTTAACTGTCTTTAAAAGAAGCAATTATATGATGATAGGTTCATTAAAGTTCATCAAAATCCTATAGTTTTTCTTATGGTATTTATCTCTCAGAATTCCTTTCAATAGATTTACTGTATAATGACTTTAGTTAAAATCCTGTTTCAGTTCACCAAATGCTTAAAAAATACTTTTATAAGTTAAAAATGTCATGTGATATTTTCTAAATCCTCCACTTCTGAACTTGCTTTATATTGTTTAAATTCTCAACATTTTTTGCCACTGGACAATCTAAATTCTCAACATTTTTCGCCACTGGACAATCAGCAAGCAACAATCAATCTATCAATCAATCAATATTTTTTGTCATCCAACATTTAAAGTTTTAGAAAACTGAGAAACAAAATTTGGTGCATGAAAGTTAAATTGCAAATTCCTAATCCATGTCTATTCTTATTCCAAATCCAGCAGTTGTCCAGACTTTTTTAATTAGGCCAGTATATATTGAGCTGATTTTTTGTCGAGCCTGCGACTTCTGTCATAGAAAGTTCAACATAGGGATAGTGATCTGGTGGTGGCGGCAGCAGCGGCGACGACGTTAACTAACTTCTAAAAAGCTCAATATTTCAGAAAGTAGAAGACCTGGATGCTTCATACTTTGTATATAGATGCCTTATGATATGAAGTTTCTGTCTGTCATATGTCCATTGTCCTTGACCTCATTTTCATGGTTCAGTGACTACTTGAAAAAAAAGTTAAAATTTTTTGTAATGTTAAGGTGGTACCCAACACCTTGACTAATATTAATTTGGCTCGTTTAATTTTCATAAAATTTTTACAAAATGTTTACTTTGACCCTTTGACAAAAATATAAAAAATTCAAAAAATTTGAACCAACCACTATCAGAAAAATTTCACTGGTTATATAGCAGTTTGACAAACACTAATTTCGATCATTGAGAAGCTTAATATTTCCTTAACAATACAACGTGATTAAAACGTTTAGCTCATTTTTACAGAGTTATCTCCCTGTAGTGTTAGGTACCACCTTAATTTCTCTCTTATTATGAGTAATTATAGGATAACTATTTGGTATGTGCATACCTTGCAAGGTCCTCGTGTTTGTCAGACAGTTTTCACTTGACCTCGACCTCATTTCATGGATCAGAGAACAAGGTCAAGTTTTCGTGGTCAAGTCCATATCTCAGATACTATATGTAATAGGTCTACTATATTTGGTGTATGTAATGATTGTAAGATGTCCAACTGGCAGGTGTCATCTGACCATGACCTAATTTTCATGGTTCAGTGGCAAAAGTTAAGTTTTTGTGTTTTGGTCTGTTTTTTAAAACTGTATGCAATAGGTCAACTATATTTAGTGTTTGAAAATATTTTACAATGTACATGTCAGTCTGGCAGGTTTTATTTGACCTTGACCTCATTTTCATGATTCATTGCTCAATGTTAAGTTTTTGCGTTTTGGTCTTTTTTTCTTAAACTTTAAGCAATAGGTCAACTATATCTGGTGTATGGAATGATTGTAAGGTGTTTATGTATGTCTGGCAGGTATCATCTGACCATCACCTCATTTTCATGGTTCATTGGTCAATGTTCAGTGTTCCTGGTTAACTTTGTTTCTTAGATACTATAAGCAATTGGTCAACTATATTTGATGCATGGAATGGTTGTAAGGTGTACATGTCTGTCTGGCAGGGTTCATCTGACCTTGACCTCATTTTCATGGTTCATTGGTCAATATGTAATTTCCATGGTTTGGTCTGTTTCTTTTATACTATTAGCAATATGTCATCTATATTTGGTGTATGGAATGATTGTATTAAAGGTGTACATGTATTTCTGGCTTGGTTTATCTGACCTTGACCTCATTTTCTTGGATCATAAATGTTAATGAGATACTTGTAGTAAAACTTTATATTTAGGACTATCAACATAAAATCAGTGGTCAGTATAGACTAGGCGAGACATTTCAGTGTGTGCACTCTTGAAGTTCCTTAGTCTAAGAGTATAATGGTGAGTTACAGATGGAGTTTGTGTTTTGTTGAGAATGGCATACTTCTCACAGAATTACTCCTCTAAGAGCTTTTGTGTATATTAGCCTATGATGATGAGTCAGGTTTAGAATGTGCATCTTTCTTGGTGACTTACTTTTAGTCCCCGGCCACAATTGGTGCGGCAACATAGAAATATAATTGTCTGTACATCTGTCTGATTTTGTAAGTACTCTCCTGTGTACAATTCTTGCCAGATTTATATTACATTTAAGGTTAACATCAGCAATGTCTGGGGCTAGTTCTAAAACCAGTGCTGATCAACTATTTTTTAAAGGGTTTATAATGTCCCTTAAAAATAGAAACGATATGGGGAAATTACATTGTAAACACTCTCTAGCCTACATTTCTTGGAGGATTGTTATGAAATTTGTTTCAAATGTTGATATGAGCAATATCTTGAAAGCAGTGCTTCCAAAAAATATTTGAGCCAGCTGGACATTTTTGGTCTTATCCCGATTTTTATTCCTTCAGACTTAGTAACAAAAGGCAACCATGGTAATCAGTTGGGCATCATATAAACAACAATTGACACAAAAACGATATTAAACTTGACTTTTGATATAAATTCGTATTTTGACGTAAACTCTTAATTTGACAGTGCATCATTCCAAGTTGGAAGAGTTTGAAAATCAGAGTTGGTCAATTATTTTTACCGAGTAATGTAATTTATATTGAACCTACATGTCTTGTCAGATTTTTATTAAATTTATATCAAAGATTTATGTGAGCCAGGTCTTGTAAGAGTCCAATGATCAATACCTAATATCCATTTTTACAGGGTATATACCACTTGGAAATAAAAATTATATGGAAAATAACATTGTTAGCAATCTCATGCCAACATTTCTTGCAAATAACTTTATCATAGATACCAGGATTAAAATTTTGTATGCAGATGCGCATTTCATCTACAAAAGATTTATTAGTGAAGCTCGAATAAATAGAGTAAAAAAGGCAAGATAAAATATGAAGTTGAAGAGCATTGAGGACCCAACATTCTGAAAGATTTTGTCAAATACAGCTAAGGTAATCAATTTCTGGGGTAGAAAATCCTTAGAATTTCAAAAAATTCAAAGTTTTACAAACAGGTAATTTATGATTATGACCATATTGATGATAATTCATATCAACACAGAAGTGCTGACTACTGGGCTAGTAATACCCTTGCAGAGAACCTGAAAGAAGTTTACAAGAACCTTTTTACATAACTCTTAAAAAAATTGCCTTTTCCCTCTTTGACATTTCTGTGAATTACTCATCCGTCTGGAAATTAATTATAGAAATAGTCTTTGGTTTTTTATTTATCATTTTTTATGTGAAATAATTATTATTTTTCATTGAAAGTAGTTTGAAATACAGTAGATATTATATAACATGTTATTAATATAAGGAATATCAATTCATTGATTTTAAATTTTTTTCTTAATATTTCTATGCTCCCACCCACAAGATCTTATATCTCCACTATTTGAGAAGGAAATACTAATATCTGTAGTAAAGTAGACTATTGTTTCAGAAAAAGGGTGAAGGTTTGGTACCATTAAAACGTTTAAACCCGCTGCATTTGTTTGCACCTGTCCTAAGTCAGGAATCTGATGTTCAGTAGGTGTCGTTTGTTGATGTGGTTCATAAGTGTTTCTCATTTCTCATTTTATATAGATTAGACCGTTGGTTTTCCTGTTTGAATGGTTTTACACTAGTAATTTTTGGGGCCCTTTATAGCTTACTGTTCGGTGTGAGCCTAGGCTCCGTGTTGAAGACCGTACTTTGACCTATAATGGTTTACATTTATAAATTTTGACTTGGATGGAGAGTTGTCTCATTGGCACTCATACCACATCTTCTTATATCTAAGTCAATATACTGAGAATAACCTGCTTTTCATCAGGAATTCAATTTATATTTTTCTTTTCTGAACATACTCCAATGTCTAAATTATTTTTTAATTTTATGAAAGAAGAAGAAAACATTGTGTTCTCATGTTCTGAATCTAAAATTGGCCATTGTTTATAGGTAATGATAAATGTGAAAGCCACGTTAGTATAGAAAGAATAAATAAAGACAAGGATGTTTTGAAAAATGATTGTAGTAAGTGATATAAGTCAATTAAAAAAGGCCTTAGGTAAAACTTCTAGACTTTGTTGGCTGAATACTACCATTGTACTGAGTGGAGACTGGAAGTGATATTAGAAATAATAACAAATAAAAGCTACACACTGCTTGTAATGTAGTCCATTTTGAAAAGGAAATACAAAAGATGGAGGTATATATACCAGTTGTTTCCAGCAAGATCCTACAATTCTAAGGAACAGCAAAACTTACTCATAATGCATCCCAAGTTTGTAATTTGTAGTTAAATTAGCTTTGAATTGCTGAATAAAGTAAAATATTATGAGCAGTAAAGTTGACTGGTCATGTGAAGAAATTCTTTTATGTAACAAAAATGTAAAAAGTCAGGATCTGTGTTTTGTGGCATTATTTAAAATTTTGTGCTGTTTTTTTTAAACAAATGCTACTAAACATATTCAAAAATCAAATACTTGATTGTTGTATTGTGTTTAAAGATATTTTGTGTATAAAGTTGAGAAAAAAGGATGGTAATGGATAACATATATCAATATTATCTTTATATTCCTGTCTTGGTTGGGAATCCTTTATTTACATGTCTTGGTTGGGAATCCTTTATTTACATATCTTGCTTGTTTTGATTGAAGATATCATAATTTTGAGGAGATTAGTTTTTGTTGAGAAGAAAGAACATTTATTTTGTTTCTGAAGAATTTTATCAGAAAAATAGTTTTGCCTATGACCTTAGAGAATGAGATGGCAATTATCCCCATGTTCACATTTTGTTTCCCTATGATGTAACAGAATGGTACTACAAATGTCAATGCCGTGTCTTCAGATGAAACTTTCCATTTCAGAAACACTGATATGTCATATTTAAGTTCCTATTGTCTGTCTTTTTTATACATAAAAAGGTATTTTTGACAAGTTTTTCAGTTGCTATTATCTCATTAAATCCATCTTATTTGTGTTCAATGGGTGATAACTCAAATTTTTTTTATGGTTTTGAGGCTAAGCACTGTAAAAGGAAATTGAATATAAGTACTAAACACGAAGGAATTTGTTTATTTCTTTACTGATAATTATATTTATATAATGCAGATTGTAAGAAGTAAATTAATATTTGTTGATAATTATATCATTCTATGTGGTAAAACTTAGTAAGGTTTTTTTTTTTCATGAGATGTGGTTATGTTGTTAGGATGACTGATTTCTGAATATATATTTTCAGTGGGGGATCTAGAAATTTTATAAGAGGTGGCCCACTGACTGCCTAAGAAGGGGCCCACTCCAGTCACGCTTCAGTGATTCCCTACATAACCAAATTTTTCCCATAAAGGGGCCCCCCCTCCCAAATCCGCCTCTGATTTTAATTTGTCCAAGAAAGTAAAACAGAATGTTTTATTGATTTATAGAATATTGGATATTGAGATGTTTTTTTTTTTTTAATACATTCCCTTCTAACCTCCCAATTCATCTCTCTCTAATATATATACACATTAAAATATGACATCAATTTTCAGATAACCAGGAAATTTCAGTCATATAATAGCTAGATTCTTAAGTGATTGTAACTGGTTCTTGTTCCATGAGCACTCATAAAATATATCGATGTGCACTAAAATCCCGCTTTTTGTTGCTAATAAGAGAATTTGAAGTCTACTGGTCTGAAAAGGCTTCCTTTTGAACCCCTCTCTGTTTACAAAATAAGCATTAGAAATACATTATGAGGTTCAAAAGGAAGTAATGCCCTAACCAGTAGTCAATGAATTACATACAATAAAATATGGTATTCATGAATTAAAATTCATAGATAACAAGAGTGGTTAGTTATGAAATTTATATGTAAGGCATACTGTCGATTCCAGTTATTTATTCTGTCCAATAAATTCATTCACTGAAGGAGAGATAGACAGACTTAATATTGAACAGAAAAAGTAATTGGTTGGCATCATATAGCTTACCAATTGTAATATTTGTAAATTCTTTATGCATTACCACATTGATTGTCAGGTTAAATATTTAAGCAAACATAATATTATCTGTGGGTCTTTTGATGAAAAAGAAATTTGTGCTGTCCAATAGATAAGGCAGATCTGTGGTAGTCTTTCTTAAATTCATTAGAGACTATGGACCATTTAGTGTTTGACGTATAATGCAGAGTGTAGACCCTGGTCTCTGGTTGAACACCAAAAGTTGACCTCTAGATATCTTTTGGTGGATTTTTTGTTTTGTTTGATTGCTGTTACATTATTAGCATATAACCCTCATCTTCTACTCCTGTTTATAGAAAAAAATAGTATTATGAAAAGAACACAATGAATTAAAGGTGGTATAAGCAATTATTTGTGAAGTATGTGATTTAAATATTTCCCTGTATGGGTAACTTTATAGTGTCTTTCTTAGAATGTAATTGAATCATATTCAGTGTTGATATTAGTTCCTTGATTCATGTCACCACAGTCTTTGTTTTTGGTGTAACTTATTCCAGATTAGATCTATGTTACAGACAGACATCTGTGATGACGGAGTTAGTGGTAAGTGTTAAGATATCAGGTAAACATAACAACCAAACTGAAACAACCAACAAGAATAAAATGTGGAAGATCTTTTCTTATAATTCCTGGATCTGTTTAAATTCCAAAATAAATTAATAACATGGCTTCTAGAGATGGTTATTTTCTGATGGTTAATTTTTCAAAGTAACAAGAATAGATATTGTGTAGTTTAATGATAATGATGAGATTAGAAAACTTCACCAAACATTCTGGTTGTGGAAAGATATTCAGACTACAGTGGCATGTTGGGTTTCATCTTCTGTGAAAATATGTGTCCAGTGTGAACAAAATATGATAGATTTTTTAATTTTTTTTCTCATACAAAAGTTTATCATTTGCTTAATTGTTCTGATAGTTTTTGTCTGCCTTGACAGAGTCAAAAAGCGAGACATAGGTATGCTGTTTGTGGCGTCGGCGGCGTCAACTATGTATTAGTTTGTGATTAGGTCTTGTTCATGGTGAACCACTAGTGGTAGGTCAAT
The DNA here is from genome assembly GCA_017311375.1 of Mytilus coruscus. Classification (NCBI taxonomy): domain Eukaryota; kingdom Metazoa; phylum Mollusca; class Bivalvia; order Mytilida; family Mytilidae; genus Mytilus; species Mytilus coruscus. The sequence goes on from CM029601.1 coordinate 25,660,221, forward strand.
GATATTTGGTATGCAGTTGTATTAGCATTGGCACATCTCATTACCATGCAGATTATTTGGCCCCGCCCCTCAGGCAAGGTCTATTGACTTTGAAACTTTGCTTAGTTTACATGTATCATAGTTTGTGATTAGGTCAGTTTATGGGGAACCACTAGTGGTAGGTCAATGATATTTGGTATGCAGTTGTATAAGCATTGGCATATCTCATTTCCATGGAAATTATTTGGCCCTGCCCCTCATTCATGGTCTATTGACTTTGAAACTTTTGCTTAGTTTTCATGTATTAGTTTGTGATTAGGTCAGTTTAAGGGGAACCGTTAGTGGTAGGTCAATGATAATTGGTATGCATTTGTATAAGCATTAGCACATCTCATTTCCATGGAGAATATTTGGTCCTTACCCCCTAATAATGGTTTATTGACTTCGAAACTTTTACATAGTTTACAAGTTAATGTTTGTGTTTAGGTTTGTTTAAAGGGAACGACTTATGAAAAGTCCATGGTATTTGGTTTGCAGTTGTATTAGCATTTGCACATCTTATTTCCATGGAGATTGTTTAGCCCTGTTCCTTCAGTCATGGTTCATTGAATTTGAATATTTGCATAACTGACATGTTATAGTATTGCTATTTTAATTTCAACATTTGCATTATCAAAATAACAAATAGGCGAGACATATCTCTGTGTTAACAGTTTATTATAGTATAACTACCAGTGAGAATTCTTGATTTTGACAGGAAAATGATTGAAGTTCTCATACAAGACCTTATAGTTTGATAGAACAGTAATCTGAAGTCTGGAATCATTTCATATTTCACTGATTTCATTGATCTGTTGTGCTGGGGTAGGTGTCAAAGTAATCATAACAAGGAATTATTTAAATCTGGAATAATTTTGAATTCTGGAAAAATTTATAAGAAATATATGATGAAAACTAACCCAATTTAGGAGGGTTAGCCATGCATGCATAGCTAAGGGGGGTTAGTTACTTCATACTGAAATATCAGTGAAAGTCAAATTAACCTAAGCCATGCATGCACGCATGGCTAACCCTCTTTAGTTAGGTTAGTTTTCATCATACATTTCTTACCAATTTTCCAGAATTCAAAATTATTCCAGATTCAAATAATTCCTTGTTTAATGGTGATGTTCTTCTTGAGGTATAGGAAAATACTAAGATGTAGCTGTAGATATTAGGGTCAAGGGCTGATCTAGTTACAGTTTGACTCTATCTGTCATTCCATACTTCCTGGCATTCTTCTGAAACATAAATAGGAAAGCTTAGTTCATCTGTATAACTACAACAGTTTTTCATCAACATTATTCACACTTTGTGAATTGATGGTACACAGATTAAATATGGACACCTCTTTTATTTTGTACCTATTTGAATTATGTTTTCTCAGATTTCCCATTAGTAGAACATTTTGTCAGTGAATGCTGTAGGAAGTACCTCAGAAAAGTTGTGTAATCTGTAACTCCAATCCCTTTTCTGGATTTACCTTCATCCTGAACTCTCATCGGGATGATCAATTACATAAAAATGTATAGTTTATGACCAAAGGTGGCTTATAAAGTAAACTTTGGCTGCATGAAAATATATTGATTTGAAATTGTCAGCTTTGATATAAATGTCAGAAGAAATCAAAAAGATTTACTTTATAATAAGTTGATTGCAGCATGTCAATATCTCATTAATTTACACTAATATAGAAAGTCCAATGTTATTGATGTCTCCAGTGTAACATTGATCGGGATACAAATTTTTCGTGTATTTACAGATTTACTATATTATACAATGTCAACTTTAAATCATCTTTCAGAATATATAGAACAAGATATTATGAACAAACCTGTAGGGTTCCTTATCGACTGACCTCATTGTAAACCCAAAACTATTGCTGATTATACCGTTAATTGATATATTGGGATATCCTAACAGGACTGGCTTTTCTCTATTTCTGTTATGACTTACTTAAACCAGTCAAATAATTTACTGTAAAAGGTTTCCATAGATATCACAGCATGCTGATTAATATAATGGCGGGGACTACATATTTATGGGTAACCACTTAAGTTCTGGATGTATACTGTTTTAACATCCTTCAAGGTGACTTTAGAGATTCTGATCTGCCAAGGAATTTTTGTATACTAAAATGACATGGAGCTGTTGAATTCTAAAGTTATAGAACTTGGCATGTATAAAGACTGTTTGATGTACTTGAAAAGTTATTATTTTAGTGTCAATAAAAGCTTGGATAGAGCTTCTGCTAATTTCTAGTGTTTTGCAGACTGCATGTTATGAACTTTGACAGTGGAATGTGTTACAGTGTAACATCACTAGATTTCCTGTTATATATTTAACATATATTGAAGAAGTGAATTTATTTACAAACTCTACTTGTTTCATGTAGTAATATATTGTAAACTTTCTGTAAAGTGGTTGAACAAGATGACAGTGGCAGATAGTGTATATATCTGTTGTAACACATCTGTTGAAATTGTCTTCTGGCAGGCAGTGATCTAATATTACAAATCACATTTAAACTCTCAACCATTGAAGTGTTGAAGTTGATGATGGAATTATATGAAGATTATTGAATTTAAGACCAGATAATGGTTATGTCTGTATTAAGTTAGAAGACAAGCTTTTTACATGAGGTTCTTCATCAGTGTTTATAGCATCTTGTTCTCTGTGGTTTAATTGATATGAGTGATTTGGTTGTTTGAACAGGACTAATTGTAAATCAGTGATAATGATTCTAAAACCTCTGCTGACAACTTAAACTGTCTTAGTTTCTAAAATATATTTGAAATCAATTCTTATGTGGTACCATTCTTGAGCATACTTGTGATTGTGATCAATATCATTCTCATATAAATACCTTATAAAATTAGTTAAATTCAGTACAACATTGTAAATGTGAGGATTTTTAACATTGTTTGCATTTGATATGAAATTTGTTTATGTCAACTATAAATCCATTACATCATCAATTATATTCAGTTGCTACTGTTTTTAAATTCCAAAATTAGAATAACTAAATACAGAATGTCATCAGAATATAGTATATCATAACAAAATTCAACATCCATTGAGTAATAAATGCCTAGTATATGTTTTAAAATGTAAGCCCAAAGGCAAATAGACCTTGTAGTCTGGTAATAAGGTGTAATCATTGATGTCAGTGATCCAGAAAGGTATTTTAACAAAAGAGTTTGAGAGGAGGACATAGATAGTAATAGTTATTGTTTTTGAAGGAGAGATTATTTTACTTCTTGTATTATTTATAGCAACAAGTATTTGAAGATTATAATTTCCGACATTAGTTGTGTATTTTTTGTGTGTTGATTATATGAGCCATTAATAGCTTAGTTAATCAGGATCTAATGAAGTTGTTTATAAACATCAGTAATTAGCTCTTTGAAGCATTTTTCTACAACTAACACCAGTTAATAGTGTACATTAATCCTTAGAATATCATATCAGCTATACATTGGATAATATACTGTAAATTTGACAGGATAGGATTTTATTTTATGACAATCTGTATATAAAATTGATGGTTTGATAAAGAACATTTTACATCGGACATGTGTAATAATTTCTTGAATTCGTTGTGCCTAGTTAAAGATACATGTTTTTTTTTGAAAATCTTCAAAACTGGAAACATAAAATTGATTTGTTAAAGTCTCAGCAGACATTAACTCTGTACTGATCGTGGGACAGCAGTAGTGGATCAGAATTTCGATAACAAGCTTGCTAGATTTTATTTAAAGTTTCCAGTAATTGGATATACAAGAAAAATTTATCACTTTTCAATTATCAGGATAAAAGTGACGTTTCTAGTTCACTTATTGAATGTCTGTAGGAGAGAGTAATAGCATTCTTCTTTTACCTACATACCAGTAGGATCGTGTTGACTTATGTTAGAAAGCCTGTGGTAAGGTAGTATTGTGTTTATTCTTAATGAAAAGGATTAACTGAAATATAATTTATGGTTTCTGGATTTTAAAATATAATGACTTGATCTACATTGGTATAAACTGTATTGTTCAGTGGCTTTAAGTCTGCCTTTACAAATAGTTTTATCACAAAACAAACAATAATTCAACCTTTAACAAGATAACTGTTTCAAGGATTTTATTCTAATAACTTGTATCTGTGTAAACAGATAAAAAAAAAACAAATATGTCATCTTCTGAAGGAGAACAATCAAATGTACTGTCATCTGCAAGCGTGATAATGGCAAGACATAAAAAGAAAAAATGGAGGCATAAATTTGCAAGTGGACTGACAGGATCTTCCAAAAAAATTAAGAAATTAAAAAAGTCTCGTTCAATAAGTCAGTCCGTTGGATGTCTTATTGAGAGTACTACAGAAACAGTTTTAGGAGATTTAAATTCTTACCATAATTCATGGGGTAACTTTGATACCCTAAGTGTAGGGAGTACTGGTCACTTGTCTGATGATGCTAGGAGTATGGAAAGCCAGGATAGTCGTGATAGTTTGGATAGGCTTAGTGTACCTGTACGATATTCTGATTCAGGCATTCTTGATTCCTCACAAGAGTCCTTGTTATCTACAGATCGGGACGATGATCTAAGTGTAAGAATTTTATGTTCTGTCCTTTTCATTATTGGAAAATAAATGAACTTCTTGTGACATTATGACTGTTAGCAGGTGGTATCCTATTTTTTCAATCTATGAATGATTGCATGTTGTTGAGATATTTACACTGAGTTCAAATGTATCAGAGTATCAGACACACTATATTAAAATGAACTTAAAGATTTACTTACCCCTCCCTAAAAACCCCATTCTGGTCCGGGAACACAGTTACCTTCCTTTGATTTTCGTTGTCTACAAATATAGTCCCTATTGTGGACAGGTTGTTACTTGCAATTTTTATGAATACCCTGTCCAAATTTATTTCTTCATGTTTTATGCCTCAAATAGCAAGTAGGGGGATGAAACTACACTGTAAAAAAATGGGATCATGAATTTTAAAGTAAAGTAATGATTGGTCCAGCTAAAAAGGTTAAAAATTAGTATTTCAGAAGCTGTCAAAAGAATTCGAGACCCCCTTAACATAAAGTTGTCCATATTTTGAGTTAGAGCTGATGAAGTTTTCTATAATGTTGATATAATTTGTCCCAAAAGTAGTACACCACACTGTAAAAATATTATTGAGAAAGCACAGGTGGGATTTTTTTTATTTTCATTTATTGTCCAAAAGAAATGCACTACGAAATAACTGTGTTCTCAGGCCTTGTTATATAATCCCTTGTATTAATTTGGTCTTTAAATTTGCTGAAAACAAGTCAAAATGAAGGACAAATGACCAGGAAATGGTAAAGTCTTAGTACACTTTGTTTATTTTTCACATAATTAGAACAAGTCTTGAACACACCATACAGCCACCCTGGATCATTTTGTTTTAAAACCCAAATGATCACCATCATGCACTGCTGTTGCCACATGGTGCATTGAAGTTGCTTTTTATTTCTTCACTTATTTAATGAAACAGGCTGTAGTTAAAGTTTAATGAATATAGGCTAACTATCATAACCTTAATGATAAAATACATTCTTCCCATGAATTATTCTGTTAATTTTCATGTTTTGAGCAGAATACAACACATGTATTTGTTTACTTTTTTCAATCTTTAAATTGTAAACAATAATTCAGACAATTTCAAAACTGAAATTTAAAATAAAATAAAATGACATACTGCCTGACTTCCTGACATGCTCTTCAAGTATACAGTGCTCCATTATCTTATTCATATGGTCTATAAATTGACCAAACTTTAAAGATTCTTCTGATTAAACAAACAACAATCAATCAATCAAACAAACTACAAAGACCACTGAACTGCTCAGGTCCATGATCTGTTATGAATTCTCTATATATGGTATATATTATATCAATTGTTCCTCTTTTTACCTTTTTTTTTTTTTGATTGTTGAGCAGCTTAATGCATTTACTCAGAATTATAAATTGACTTATATGAAAAGATTGAAATAGTCCAAAACTTAAGATTTCTGTTACGTACATGTTCTAGACCACCGAAAAATCCCTATGTATATATGTCAATACTGATGTTGCGCACGATATTGGAACAAATTCCATTTTGCTATAGATTAGCATACAGATAAATACGTAGACTGGTCAGTTCAGTAAAAATATAGTGATTTCTGGTTGAATTCATTACAATAGACTTGAAAATAAAGAAAAATAGGAACCAAAATTTAAAATACCAAAAATTATAACACTTAATTATCCCATTTTTATGTAAAAACGCAATGGCCAACGTTACATTTTGCATGCAAAAGATCGGTGTTCCGTTTCTTTCATACGGTATTTTTTCTCCGATCATTGTAAAACTTCACAAGAGTATTGCTATTGTTATAGTTATTTGCATGTTAAAGCAAAATCAATATCACTGAAACCGTAAACCGGAAAATGTTATTTTTTTCAAAACGGTCTAAATCATGTCCAAGCATATGCAAGGTAAGCATATATTGGGTTTGCGCAATTATACCATGGAATTGGAAAAGCTGAGAGGAAAAATATTAATGATATTTTAAAAGTTTATTTACTTTTTTCCTGGTTCATGATATTTTTTTGCCGGAAACATGCATATAGTTTCTATTATAATGACTTCAAAAAATATAGCCATCTTGTCACAGCAAAAAAAACGCTGTATTTTCTTTACAATTGATGTTTTAACCGGCTGTATATCAAATAAGCATAGTTAGATCATAGAAAATAAAACTTAGGAGTAAATGTTTTTCTGTTTTTCTTTATAAACAATATAGTGTTAAACATTTTTTCTTTAGGCAACAAGATTTTTAGATCGTTTCAAAAAGTATAGCTGTTTTGTCACAACGTTCGCAAAACGTAATTGATGTCATGCTCGGGTTTTTAATATTATATCATAATTATTTGTTTCCAGTTAAATTCGAATAAAAATAAGAAATATAAGTTATAATATAACCAATGTATGAGAAAGTTTAAGTTTAAATTCAAATGTTGACCAAATGAGATTGAAATAAAAAATATGGGGATCTTAGTTTTTTAGCATATTTGCTTTATTTAAGGAATGTTGTGTATCTACAAGTTCTAAATCGTCAGAAGCAACATGTGAATAAAAAAAATAGAGAAAAACCCTTGCTGGCAATTATAACAAACAAAGGATAAGCATAATGCCACAAAGATATGGAAATGAGAAAAACATGAATCCCAAATGTTTAACTACCTTGATATTTTGGGACAAAGAAAGCATCAGGAAATGATAAATTATAGAAAGTAATCGGAAACAGAAAGAAATGCAACAAAAGGAGTATGTACAAATATGCAAAAAATAAGGAATATAAATTCAAAATCACAAAATAAATCTGTGTAAATTTAATGTATGATTTATTAATGCGAACTGCTGCCTAAAGGAAAATTTTCAATTATGGTCTGGAAAGACTGACAACTCCCATAAATGAATATTCATAAAAAAATATGTATACGACCACTTTGAGTTTCATTTGTAAAACTATGCAGTTTCAGACAAACCAAAATCGGGTTACCAAATTCAAAACAGCAAATTGACGTGTATCATCAATATAAGCTTGAACGCTTTAAACATTCTTTGAAATCGTGGAAGTTGCCTTATTATGAGGAACGTCGTGTAACGCTAAGTAGTACCAACATCGTGTGCAACGTCACTCAATTTTCTGTGATTTTTTTTGTTGTGAAAAATGCATTGTTTTTATCATTTTAGGAAATTGGTTTAAGAAATAGAAAGCATTCAATGCAACATCATGCTTGTTATGATTTAGAAATACTTCTAAAAGAGGGGAGAGATTTGGTCATAAGAGACAGCAGTGGTAAGTGAAGGGCTGATAATTTGACGCACTGTGGACTCGTTTATTTTCATGGATACTAATTTTCATGGATTAAGGAAACATTGTACTTTCTTTGATATTTGATTAATGGTTTGGCCAAAGTCTGCATACAAGCCTTTATAAATTTTGTACTTTGTTGAACGTATGAATTTGGTGTTTATCTATACCCCAAAAATCACTGAAAATTGGTATCTCATCAAATGATAATGAATCCACAGTGAGACATTAATATAATTATTATAACATAGAAAGTATCCTCATTTAAAGAAGATAACTGGTTTTGTCTGCTCTGAATTTTAGACTAGATGTTATTGTCCATTGTTTATTCTGGTTTATTGATAAAGGTAAATATTGTATATTATGCTCACAAAGTTTTATGTAGTTTGCTTCCAAATGTTTTGACTTTGAAAATACCTGAGCATACCTCATGATGTTTATTCCAGAAACATGTCATGCACACATAGATTGGTCTTGTACATATGAATTAGTACAGCAGTGCTTTAACCTAGTACCATGTCATTTGGTTTGGGGTTAAGTGAAGAAAAAATACTATACTTGATATAAAATTTGATATCTGAATATTCACACTAGTTTGTTAGTTACATGAACAGTAGGCTTATGTAGCATCACAGTGTGATTTATTTTAAAGGTTGTCATAGTAACAAGAGTTTTTTTTTAGTATGATAAACAAAGGTGACAATAATGTAATATTATTTACCTGCAAAATGAAATGACACTAAGAATGAAAAAAGATATTTTAAACCAATCACATGACAGATATTGAGGGTATAATTATTGTAACAAACATGTGAAGAAATATTTTGTTTGTTTATGACATTGCCAGTAACTTATATCAAGGCTCTCAATAAGGGTTTTCTTCAGCCAAGTCCAAAACTCATTCTTGTTTTGCCATTTATAGTCCAAAGGTGGATTGAAAAAGAATATCATGCATTACCATGATATATTATTTAAGTCTTCATGTCATAATAAAACACAAATGATATATAATTTTCAATGAATATTCATGATTATATATATAGATGTGTATATCTAATCTGTTCTGGGTTTTTTTTCAGGTACCAGTGATCCATATGTAAAATTCAAAATAGGAAGTAAAATGTTACATAAAAGTAAGACGGTGTTTAAAAACTTAAATCCACAATGGAATGAAACATTTCACCTGTTAATAGAGGACCTTTTCCAACCTGTACAGTTACAAGTATATGATTATGACCGGGGACGATTCGATGATCCTATGGGATCAGCTGATATTGATTTGTCTCTAATAGAACTGAATGAGTAAGTTTGTCTGTTACATCAGTGATGATATTTTTAAACCTTCAAAGAAGATTTCTTGGGTTCGTTTTAGTTACATGGCATACAAAACCCCCACCCTCCAGAAAAATATTCCAGAGGTCAATAAAGATAACAAGGAGTGTGTATTGCACAATTTATGAAAAAAAGATTAAATGTGTAGATAAATTGATTATTATATTTAAAAAAGAGAGATTTTGAAATACCATCATGTTCAACATAGCATAATGAACAGCAAACTAACTAAATATTATTTGAACAAGATTTGAAGCAACAGATTAAGTCTTAATTGTAATGCTACCACTATTTAGGCATTTGGGTGTTTGTTTGATTGGCTTGCTTGAAATCCAGTGACAAATATTTCAAACAACTTAACAGTAAATGCAAGGTAGGTTCTATAAAGTTGGTCGACCCAGATGAAGGGCATGATCTTTGGACTGACAATTAGATAAAGGCAGAAATTTTGCCTTGCTACAGGCCCACCTTCAGACCCCTCAAATAGTTGTCACAATGACTCTTCCTTATAACTTGAAAATAAACATGTCATTATAAATCTAAGGAAATAATAAAGATGCATAGAAAGCTAGTGTAAGAACTAATTGTAATAGAAGTGAGTGTTGGGTCACATTGTATTTGTATTGATTGATGATCATAGTTTTCTGAAGAAGTATTTATTTCAATTTTACTTTTCCTAAGCAAATCAATCATTCAAATCCAGTATAACTTGGTATTGTCATAATATAACTTGTATAAGCTGTTCTGGTTTAACTATTGGAAATCTATAACTTACAGATTCCTGGTTTTTTTGTACTGAGTTACAAAGATAGCTGCCATTTGTTTGTAGATCTGAATGGTTCAGTCAGTAATCACAAACAGAGATTTATTTATCATCATGCTCCAGGTTTACAGGAAAGATTAATTCACTGTAGTTTTGTTGCAATACAACTATCTAAAGACAAGAATGGCCATACCTTTCTCTTTTTGTCTACACATGTCTTTATACATGCCTACTATATGATGATTTTAGACTGTACTTCACACCCCATGCATATAAAATTTGCAATAAAATTCAAGAAAAACAAAATGAATACTCAAGTTGGTGTTTTTGGTAAGAATATTGATTACTTGTCACACCTAAGCACAAAAATCCTTGTCATGATGGATAGTTTTAGAAAAATTCTACTTTTTAAACAAATTTTTAACCCAAATATGGAATTTGCAATTAACCATGCAGTGCTGCAGACAGGAAAATAAGTCATAGACTCTTGTAAAGTGAAAATTTTGTGAAAATCTTTTCACCAAAAGTTCATTTTATATATATTCTACCTAAATGTCAACAATTGAGCCATAAAATAATAACCCTGAAGAAAAAATTACTTCTGTATGTAGCTGTCTCTTCAACTTTACACTGATTTTCAATGAAACTGCTCAATAAATACATAACCAAAGATGGGAGGCAATCTGAAATCTATTTGATTAATTAAACTGGAACTGGCTCATACACTGAAATAACCCCCCTCACCTGGAGCAATTTTCAGTATCAATGAAATTAAATTTGAATAGCTATATTATTACATTTCTAGAGAAATAAGTATAACATATAACTCAAATTTACAGTTCATTATTGTCATATTAGTGGCTTCAGATGCTAAAGAAGCATGTGACAGAATACCCTATATCCAATGAAAAATTTTTTAGCACAGCACACTTTTGGCAAAGTAACATATTTTCAAAATGTTTCAACATGTTCTTGAAAATATGCCCTTATTTTCAAAATTCCATAACTTAAAAAATCTTTGTTGCCAATGCAGATCTTAAAAAGATATATTTCAAAATAAAATACTTATTGTGTCATTTTAACAATGTTTAATATTTCCTGTGCTCTTAGGCTGCATACGTCATTTCAGTTTTTAAGCCATACTATAAGGGGTCTGGATGGGGTTTACAGAATAAAGAATAATGGCTAAAAAAGATGTTGAATAAAATAAATGAGCTAAAAGAATGATAGGATGCAAAATTATAAATATAACTGGAAAATAAAAGAATTAGGCAATAAAATACTTACTACAGAAATAATTGATGTCCAGAATAAAGAAATCATAAAATTACAGAAAGAATTTGTAGTAAAATAATTTCATGAGAAACTACAGAGTAAGCATTAATTTAAAGAAAAAGAAAAATGCCCTAAAAATTTATAGCCTACAGAAATTATAGCCCTCTCCTTCCTGACCCTCATACTATAATCATAACTAAATCAATACTTTTTGGACTGTGTGATAAGTGGCTAATTAAGTCATTTGCATATCTTTAATGTGCTTATCAAACATATATGATAATAGAATTTACAGTAATTATATGTCAGTAAAGCTTAAATATACTTATGTTCTGTCAGCAATATTTGAGGCATATTTCATAAGATATGGAGTATATTTGCAATTAGTTACAATTAGCATGCGATTTGTTGTAATTTTAAAATGTGCTAATACCCTCCATTAGCATGTTTTTTCCCTCGATAAATGGGCTATCATTTTTGTTTTTATAAATTGATATATAGTTAACCTAGAAATTTACATGTTTAAAGTGATAATTCATTCAGATTGCTTTATTTGGCAGATAGAAGAAAATTGTAAATCAATCTAACCTCGTGAAATACGTAAAACAACTAACCCTGTGAAATACATATGTACTTAAATACAATTCACAGTCAAAAATTAACTTAAGTGTACTAAAATAATGAAAAACAAGTAGTAAACATTTGCTGTTATACCTCATTCTTATGCTGTTTTATAAATGCATTCATGAGTATTAAATAATTGAACGAATAGACTGCCATTTTAACCCAACAACCTCCCCCGCCCATGGTTGAGGGAATAGGCAAAATACACAGGTATTAGGGAGGGGGAAGGGGAGTCCAAATGGAAATCTTGGCAATAAATAGACACTAATAATGGTAAATATTAACACAATAATTTTAAGAAACAATACACATTAAAATAAGCAGCAAGTGACATTAACTGCTACATACTATATTTCAGACCGTCAGAATTAAAGCTAGAGTTATCAGATGGTGGTAAAGAAGAATATATGGGTTATCTTCTCCTGCAGTGTACATTATCACCCAAAACATCCCCATCAACTCGGAAATCAGTAAGTATAGAAATAATGCACCAACTTGATGTGATTTTTCCCAATCACACATCATTGACTTAACCTGTGTCCTGCTTCTTAACACTTGAGTTAACCCATCTGTTACAGAAAAATATAGAATTAGAAAATCTGAAGGAATGAGAAATTTCTTTCAGGAAAAAAACTGCCTCTGTGGTCTGATGGTAGTTTGCTCACTTGAAGTACATTTGTTGTTGGACATCCATGCATCCATTATGATATGTATTAATTTATAAAGCTGAAGTAAGAATATATGCAGCTTCTCACTAAAGTTTACGTCTTACAATGAATAGCATGATGATTGCCACTAGTGAAGTAGCAACTGGTCTCACTTCTAGAACACCACGGGTTGTGTTGATCAATCTTTAGTTAAATGTGAAGTGCTTTCTTGACTGTTTTTTACTTTAACTTATGATTTGTCTGTTTGGTATCCTCTCTTTGTTTTAATGACAATCAGTTTTGTAGGAAACATTGGAAAATATCTCTGTTTGATACATGTACTTCCTGAAAATAATTCAGTTGTTGGTTTCAAACAGTATGTTCTTGCATCAGAAAAAAAACAAGAACTTTACTTTGTCTTTGAAGTACAAATGTGACAAAAATAAAGCAGGTCAAAGTTAATCTAGTAATTTTGTTTAGAACTGATCTCATTGGAGTATTCTGCATATTATCCAGTCAAATTAGAATGTTACCTGTATAGTTCCTGTCTCAGTGTTGAAACAAATGCCACCAGTGTTTAAGTGGATAGTTTTTGGAGTAGTTTCCCCTTGTAGTTTGGATTTTAAGAACATTACCCTTATCAACCAATTGAATTTTATAATTTCACTTAAAAAGTATAAAAACAACAGAAAGGAAATTTTTGAAAAAAAAAAATTTAAGAGGAATTTATTTAAAATCTTGTCAAGAATGGAAAGCTAAGTTTGTCATAATAACTACTATTCCTTGTTCTGACTTACCTTTCTGAACATACATTATAAGTAGAATTAGCAGTTAAAGTAGTTATAAGTCTTTTAAGACCTATATTGATCTGTAAATTTAGGATATAATCAGTTATTACAAAATACAGGTGTAAAATAATAAATGTACAATGATGAGGAGGTAGAAAATACAAGAGAAACGTGTTAACTGAATAAAGGGTTTCTAAATATGCTTACATCTCCTGCTAATAAGAAAACTATGATTCTGACCAAAGTGATGTCTTATTATTAATTTATATCGATTTGGGTGACAGGTGTCTTTTACCTGTGTGTGTGTGTCATACACAACAATTTTCAATCTGTAGATTTCTCCTGAGTTAGACTTGTTTTAATTAGGTAAGCTTAAAGAATTTTAATACAAATAAATATGAAAAGATCATAAACTAATTTCATCATTGTTTTAAATTTAGAAAAAATAGACCATGTAAGTCAAAATGAACATATCTTCATATATATCTGATAGTAACATCTGTGTTCAGAAATATATGATGGTGTAATATGTTACTATTGCTTTCATCTGATTTAGCAAAACACAACTCCCCATGGTCCAATTGATAAATGCATTAGTCTAAGGTTCCTCTCAGTTTTGATCACTTTGACATAGATTTCATTAGTCTAGCATATTTTCTTGTGAAACCATGGTGATATATCAGTGATTTTCAAAATAGCATTTCCTTTATACAGTATGTTTCCTTTATTTGATTATTTGTTCAGCCTCATCTTCATTATATACCAGAGTTATTTTATAGTTAGGTTTTGGATGAAGGTCATTATTTCATTAGCACATGACGGTGCATCAGTTTATATTTAACTGCTTACGTTTTATAAATCTATTGAAGTCATAGATTTAGAATATTTTGGATTGTATGGCCCTTATTTTCTGACTGTGGTTATATTTTACATTTAGTCTCAAACTGTTACAGGTTTTTATTTGACAAGAGTTGTAATAAGGAGTTTTAGATTACATCTATGATTTTATCTGAATCAATAGCAACTGATCAACACTAATACAATGATGTAGAATTTGTAGATGTACACTTTGAAAACATAAACATATGAGTAATTAAGAGGAGTTTGTTGTGTTTGCTCTTTGTAACAACAACCCAACAACTCATCAAAACCAATAACTACAACTAGAGGGCATCATGCAAAAGATATTGAACCATTTCTCAAAAATGTATAGTCAGTGATAAGTACAAATGTTATTTGAAAAAAAAAGTTTTTATTTGATATTTTATTTGAAAATATCTTTTTTGGGGAAAAAAATGAAAAAAAAAAATCAATATGTTTTTACCCCAATTTGTAGTTTAATATATCAAATTTTGTGATGTTTATGTGAAAATTAAAATCTTATTTTAATTATAATTTAACCATAGCTATATTTGTTTAAATCACAAATTTCAGAAATCCTTGCTAATATATTTTTCTTCACTTTTTGAATCTGTTGAAAAAAAGTGTAATTTTATGTGAAAACCAATTCATTGATTTAATGTTCGACATAAAAATATTTGGTATAGATTATATACAAATTTCACATATAACCAAAATTAAAAGCTTATTTTAAAGGATAAAATTACAGTAAAAAGGTCATTAATTTCCTGAATTAGAATATCAAAAGAAGAAAATTAAGATTTAAAAAAGGGTTGGAAATATAAATGAAGTAAATTTGAAAATGATAAAGAATTTGAGGAATACAAATCACAAATCTTTATTATTTACTTAAGGAAGACATTATAGATATACATTTATATTAATTGTATAATTTCCAGAAGGCACAACGATGGGTATGTCCGTCACAAAGTTACTGTCTCAAATATTTTTTGCTATATTCTCTTGGACTATTTAAATGTTGTCTTCCTTACTTTGTCTGAAAATCAAGCACTGTTCATTTTCTAGACGCGAATTCATATTTTTTTTTTTTTTTTTTTTACATATTTCATGTATTTCATATTTTATATATTTCATATTTATCGTATTTACAATAAATAAATGTTTATACTTGAGGTATATCTAAACTTATGATAAAATTTATTAAAATATAGGAGTAGGACGTCTATAATTTTAACAAAATTAAATAATCAAAGCATATGTAAAACTGGCATGATTAGGATATTTGTTGTTACTGACATTCCAAACAACAGATCAGCTACTGTCATTTTCTTAATTCACATTTCTATGCACTCAACTTTTGAATGTATTTTCTATGTCTTATTTTTATTAAAGTTTGTTTTAATAATACTTTTTAGTTGATCTTAGATTTTGTATGAAATTCTATATAACTAGACATGTATGTTGTTTTTTTTTGTGCCGTAAAAATAACTCTATAATGAGAAAGACTGGTATTATTAAGTAAATAATGACTTGCTGTCGATGTGACCTGCATAGGATGCTGTACATAAATGAACATTAAAGCATAAATTCAGTACACACTAATCAATACGGTAACACCTTGAAATGTAAATCCTGCAAGATCAACTAGTTAGAATAAATTATTATTATGCAAATTATCATAATATGGTTATGCTTGCAGAAAATAATCAAAATTAAAATTTTTAAGCCCAACCTACAAAAGAAGGTGAGTCCATTCAGTTTCAGGTTAAAGTATGAGTTTATGGTAGGTTAAAGTATGAGTTTATGGTAGGTTAAAGTATGAGTTTATGGTAGGTTAAATACTTGGTTTGAAGTAGTTTGTGTTCTCGTCAGCTTGAAACTTAGTACATATGTTTTATTATAAATAGAATTTTTAAGTGTATGCTTATTAGAGTTATGACTCAGATTTTGCAGTTCACTAAACATGAGAGCATGGCATGGATGTATAATATTTTGCTAAACACTCAATTTCTATCTGTTTGATATGAAAAATAATGAAGAACAATACACAGCAATGAAATGTGACAATCAGTATGACCATACATTCATAATCTTTAAAGTTAACTAATTAATGCATGTAGAAAGATATGAAATTTTTTCTTGACTTTGTAGCTTAAAATGACACCATATTTTACATCATCACACCATATTATACTATTATGATTTGTATTCTTAGATTAAAGATATGTTGCTATGTTTACTGTACTAGAAGGAAACAACAGTTAGGAAAGTTTTTGAAAATTGGTTGTTATTCCTAATTCCTTTAATTTTTCCCCTCACTAGAATGTCATGAAATTTTACATGAAGTTGGAGAAGAAACAGATAATAATTTACAGAGCTGTTATTAAAAACAGTACACAGCTAAACATATATTAAACAAATATGACTTTTAATGGAGACCTAATAAAAGATATAACAATTTAAAATAGGAAATACATTTAGAATAACAGTAGATGTCTTCATGTGACAAAAGTCTTATAAAACATGAAATAAGCAGCATTACATTCTTATGCTATTTAATGTACCTGCAGTGTAGACCTTTGAATTGTATATACAGAAAGCTAAAGTTGTATATATATATAGATGACATAATAAATGAACAATATTTGTTGAGATAAACTTTGTACTTATTTTCAGTATTCACAGACGAGTCGAGCAAAAAGCACGAGGATGGGCGATGCAGCTAAAAAAATGAAAAACCAGATATGGACAGGAGTTGTTACTATAGTTCTAGTGGAGGGTAGTAACCTCATTGCTATGGACGACAATGGCTTTAGTGATCCTTATGTCAAATTCAAATTAGGAACAGAAAAATATAAAAGCAAGGTAAGTATTATTTTGAAATTAGTGTTATGAAAAAATCACTATTTATTTTTGCTCTATTTGAAACCATAGATACAATAACTTTTACTGATCTAACCATGGATTAGAAGAAAAAATAAGATATATAGTTCAGTTATCATAGTTACTTTGAATTTTGATTGGTCAAGACTGGCCATATGACACTGAACAAAACGTTGACCCATCTCAAAACTAGATTCCTCATGCTATACCTGTCTTTCAATTTCTTATAACTACTGAATTCTTCTTGAAATCAATTCATCATATTTATATCATATAATATACAAAATATATGTAACACCTATCTAAAAACTTCTATTTATCTGATGCATATGTGATGTGAGAAAACTCATTCAGTATTTATGTTTCACACTTTCAGCATTTTTATTTGTATTCCTGCACCTGCATTGTCATTAAATCCTATATCACTGTTTTGTGATGTCATATGTGTTTGATTTAGTCTTGATAACTGACCAGACCTATCATTGACTTCATAATATCTAACCAGACATTTTTGATTTTGACCTGAACTTATCAAGTCTTCTTCCAGTTGACTTGTAAAGTAAAGAAAATTTGCAGCCCTATAGAATCCACACTATATAGAACCTTTTTGAGCTCATTCACTACATTCCTTCATATTCTGACTCTCAGTTTAATACAATATCAATATGAAGAAAAACCTGATGATTGGTAATTACGGTATGATGCTATTTTCTTTCTTAGTGGTCAACAGCCTTTTTTTAAGAACTTGAATTTGAAATTGATGATTCTTTCATATAACTGAAAATGCAATACATTATATCTTAAAAGAAACTTTTGTTTTGAGCTTATAGGTATTTTAATTGTTTAAAAAAATCTAAACCCAATGAAATACTTGACATCCAGCCTTTTAAGGTAGTTCAGGGGTATAGAAAAAAAAATGACAGAATTTTCTTATACTTTGCCAAAATAAAGATTTTACTATACTTTTTTCAAAAAAATAATAAAAAGTATGGATCACCGTGCTATTTTTCAAGGTATGAGTCGTTCAAAATTGCCAAAATTTGCTTAGATTGTTCATGAAAAAACACATTTTTGTGCATGAAAAGAAATCTATAAGACAGAATTTTGAAATAAAATATGAGAAGATAGGTTTTATAATATATTTTAAGAAAATAGAAAGAAAAATGGTGTCACTGAACTTGTTTTCTTGCTGCAAGTAAAAAAAGAAAATTTCCCTATACGTCCAGTATAAATTTTGTACTGAAAGAGTTATCTCCCCTTAAATGGTTTATTTGAAAAATTGATTCTAAAAAATGCAAATATTCGGTATTTGTTAAAACAATTTCGATAATGCAATGAATCACTAAGTTTTCTTTATATAAATAAATAGTGTTACCAAAAAATTGCAAATCTGTGTGCAAATTTGCAGATTTGGGCAAAGAACTAGACCGATTATGTACTGTGATTTTACAATTCAAGATGGCGGTATACCCCTGAACTACCTGAAGAAAGTTCTCTTGTCATGTTTTGGGATTTTTGTCAGATTTTCGGAATCCTCTGGCTTTATCCATTTGAATGCCTTAAAAAAATTTGCCCATTGACCCCATTTTTCTTTTTATAAATCTTTTACATGTATAATGATAAGCCATCTGTAAAGTCTTATAAAATTTGAATTATTTTTAATAGTTTTGAGAACTTAAACTTGTCAATGATAAAGCTATGAAAAGTCAAGAGAGAATATTTTCCGCCAAAATTTCATTGGCTAATATCTTGAAAACAAGCACATTGACCTATATATTTTTTTGCTCTTTTGATTCCTTTATTTATTCCTATCAATATAAACTAGTGTTTTGAAAAGTTAATTATTTTGAAACTGAGAAGCGAACTCCCTTAAAAGTTGCCGACCGTGGAAGGGCTGTATAGCCAGTCAAGGTCGTTAAAAACTTCCAATTGTTGAACTACCTTAAGATGGTTCTTAGCATCCTTTTCCAAAAAAACCTTCATAGTTTAATCAAATGCAGTTACAAAATCAGTATGCTGAAAACATGATGATTGGTACATATGATGTCATTTTGTTTCTGAGTTGTCTACAGCTTTGTTTTTACAGGAAGAACTTGAATTAAGATTGAAGATTCTTCCATTAAAAACTGGAAATATCTTAAAAAAAAAACTTGTTTTGAGAACGTTGATGGTTATTTCACCTTTATTAAAAATAGCTTGTTAATTCATGAAAAGTTTTTATCTTGTAGGTATGTAATTATACATTGTATTACCAATTCAACAAGGATGTCAGTATCAATAGTGGAATAAAAATACTACTTTCCATTTAATTATGAAAATATGTCAACCCTGGAAAAAGCTAAGAGCAAAAAATTGTCATATTTCCCTAATGAAAAAATGTATAGTTATATAGAATTTAAATACATTTTTTCATTTAATAACAGAACACGATAAGTTTATAAATTGATCATTTTAATTATTGATATGTTGCAATACCTTTGAAATTGATATTTTCTGTTTTATCATAGAATATGATCTGTAATGTTCTTTAATTGTTCTCCAAATTTCCAGTATTATGATAAGAATGCAATATGACATATCATTGTAAGGTAAATGGAATAAAATAGTTCTATAGAGTTAGGTACACCAGACTAAGATATGTTATATTGGTGACGAAAACTAATTATAACACATAAAACATAGACTTTAACCAACAAAGAGATAATTTATAGTGTGAAGAAGTTACCCATGAGAGAAGTTTATCTCTTTTTTAGTCATTATTTCTTGGAATGAACGTCATTTGGGTCCCACTACTTATGGTAATAATTCAGTGTTATTTATTCAGTTCAATAAGGGATTTTCTTATTACTGTCAAACATGAAAATGAAAGGTCCTTTGTGGTCAAATATTGTGGAATCACTGTAAAAGTCCCTATATATAGCCATACATAGAATTGAACTATAATTATAAGTTATAAACAGAGCTAAATTAAATTACTGAATGTTTGCTTTTGACAATCCAACCATGAAAATCAGTCCAACTCTAAATATTTTTATTGCATTTTAGTTTCAAAATTTATTTTTTTATCCTGATTATGACTGTTCTTTAAGAAGTGCTCATTTTCACTTCATTGTAAAGTAAAACTATATGTCTTATCTAACTAATGTTTAGAGTCTGAGTCTAAAAGGGTAAACTAAAGATATAATGGTTTAGGCCCAGTGAACAGAGAGGAAGATACTGTTAACCAACTTATTTTGGTGGATACTTTAATTTTGCATTAGACCCTTTAGTGAGTCAGCCTCATGTTGATTCATTTTAGCTATTTTTCTTGATGTTTTATATAAGGGACGATCCAAGTTTTATATATACACGATACTGACAACATAACTTGCTACAGTATGAATTCTAACAATGCAATATGCATTTAGGACATCTGGGGAACTATGATAGCAAAACTATAATTTTTAATGTATATTTTAGGTTGTTTCGGTAGGTGTGAATTTTTTTAATTATTATTCTATTAGTTGATGCTTAATTTCATAGTTTGAAATAGTTATAAGAAAGGTTATGAAATCACCTGGGAAAGCTTTTAAGATAGATTTGCTTTCCTGTAAACATCTTTGTTTTTTTTTCAGCATTATTACAGCAAAGTTGTTGGTTTTTGGTTTTTTTAGTAACCTTTCCAACAAAGATGCAATGTTTAGCTTCTATCTTATGCTTTAATCCCTTTCCCTTCCTTTAAATTTAATTGAAAGGTGCAGGGTGGCTGAACTTTTGGTAAATACTAATTTTTTTAAATATCATGAAATGTTTTCATGAAATACAAACATTTTCATGTTAAGTGTAAATTTTTATCACAAAACACCTCTGACAGCCTAGTCCATGTATAGTCTTCTTATATCTGAGTATATGACAAGACTATTTCTAATTACATAGCAGTAATAAGTTATTATTTTATCTTTTCTCTTGTTGAAATTATAATTACTCAGGTCTAACATCTTGATTCAGGTGTTTAAAGATTAACAGGAGTTCTGCTTCAGAAATTTTGTTTTCAACAGTTTGGTAACATTCAGATTGAACTGCAAGAAATATGGACAATTTTAAGAATTTTGTGCTTGTCATGGTATTGATTTAATTATAGTACATGGGTATGCAAGTGGTTGAGTTTTTAGTTTAAGGGTTTTAATGGAGTATTCAATCTATGAAAAGACAATAACTTAACATTGTATGTCAATTTCTAAATCAATTTGCTGATCTTATTACTTTGAACTGCAAGTAAACATGTAATTTTTTCATTTTCAGCATAAATTAAAAACATTAAATCCACGTTGGTTGGAACAGTTTGACCTAAGAATGTTTGATGACCAATCAAATTTGTTAGAACTCTCTGTGTATGACCATGATTCGAGAGGAAGGGATGACTTTATGGGCAGGTAATAGAACTTACTGACCTTATGTATATACTGATATTTGAACAATAAGAATTATCTTCATTGATTATTGATTCATCAGAATATTTCTATTAGCTTTCCTGAACCATAGGTCCAGTGTGAGTTGTTGCCATCAATTTCTGTCCATTGTCTGTCCTCCATCATCTGTTAACTTTTACACTTCTTTTCTGAAACTACAAGACCATTTGCAACCAAACATTCTTAAACAATTGTGTCTGATGAACCCACTGGCCATTCAACATGGCAGTCATGGTTAGAAATTGAACATAGGTGTAAAATGGAAATGATCATTTATTATCTTGAAAATCATAAAAGATTTTACTCATATCGAAACACAAACAAACTTAAATAAATGAATAAATCACTTGGAAACAAGATTGCTTAATATATTGAATCAATTATTCTGTTTCATAATGCCTTGTGTATAGGTTGTAGTGTCTCATCAGTTATGTTTAAAGAAATATGTAGGAAGTTAAGAAAGAAATATGTTTGGATGCATACAAAAAATCATATAGTTATATATTAATCATGTCTTCAAATGATAGATTGGTCTTCATGGAATTGTTTGGCTGCGTTAGTTTGTATCATACATCCATCAATAGACATTATTTCACTGCAGTTCAATCAATAGACACTAAATTACTATGGAATCGTTAAAATATCTGCATTCAAATAGAATATTCTTAATTTTTATATATGATCCTAAAGAAGGAAAATGATACAGATTGCCATGCATTGTAAACATCTCTGACAATTGATAAGTTTGAAGTGGCTTTTACAAACTAAATTAGTGATGAGATTTTCTTTTAATAAGATCTAATAACCTTGCATGATGCAGAATCATTATATTGGATACATCATTGATTTTTATTGTATTAACTGACTTAATTATTATTTCTTAATAGATTACCATGATCAAAACTTCTTCAACTGCAGAGTTTTCTACCTATTTTAAAGAATTAACTTCACCAGAGTAAAAAGAAATCATGATGGAAACTATTAACTTATATCTGAGTTGAAGTTGCTTAGCAAATGTAGCTAGCCCCTTATAGGTGCTTTAGGAAATGAGAGGCAACACATTCTTTGATGTAATGATTGATTGATTGTTGGTTGCTTAACGTCCAGTGCTTTGATGTAATGCTATGCCAGCCAGTAATTAATGTCTTTCTATTAATCTGTTCATTTAACTATTTTAGCATAATGCACCAACTAATATAGGACCAAATTTGACTGCATATCAGGCCTTTAAAGAATTGAGCCAGCTGGACATTTTTCAATCCTGTTTTTAATCTTTTTTACCTTTCTAATGAAAAGCAACCAAGGAAATAATTGGACAATGACTGACATAAAACAATAACTGTATACCTGGAGATGGATTCTGTTAACTCATGTTAACTCATGCATTGATGGTTCTGTTTATTGACAGTGCATGGTTTGAAGTGTACGGCATTCACCCTACAATCTTTTGTAATGCAGAAACGCATTGATAAGAAACTTTACATTTGTTTTTTAAAAGCACTTGTTTTCTAATACCTGATTTTGACTTGATAAAGTTTGGAACAGAGAGGGAATACGTGAAATCTGTGTACTTTTTTAAAGTGTCATCAAGTTTTAAATTGTTCTTTCCATATTATTTCTTCAAGTTCATATTTGAGATGATCATAAAATGAATGGTATGAATAATACTTTTACCATTTTGAAAGCTTTCATATGTAAAAGACACAACTGTGCACATGCACACATTTGTTTTTGTGTAAACCAAGTCATTTATCATTCTTGACTCAATTTTTAAAAAATCTTACTATTTAATCATTTTAGATATATCTTTGCTAAAAATCATTTACATACAAATCTAATTTAACATAAGAAACAACTTCAAGAAGATTATGACTGAATAAGTGTGCCTGTTCTAGGGAAAATGTCAAGTCAAAAACAGAACATGAATGATCAATTTTCTTCAGTCCAGAAAAAATAACCATTTTGGAAGCCATGCTGCTTATGTAATATTAATCACAGTACATGCAGTGCTTCTGCACAACCTTTGCATGTTTAAAAATATAATGAGGGAACAAAACATTTCCGGGCACTGAGGTTCATATAGGTGTTTATAATATTAAGTTGGCAGTTATCTCCAAAATAGAATTTAGCAAAACTGATGTCCATCCATATACATGTATATTTTTTTTTTCAGTTTGCTTCAGTCCATATACTTTTTATAAATATCATAATGTGTAATTTAGCCTTAAGTGCCATATATTATCTATTTTATACCTATAAACCAATAATTAATTCTGCTCTCAATGAAATTCAGAAATTATCATAAGTATGTATACATTTAGTAATCACCAGACCATGTCTTCTGTGGAATTTGTTAAGCAGGCTTCCATTTCAGCATCATTTTCAGTTACATGTATATTGCGTTGGTTTTTTCTTCTCAATATATTGTATTGCTGCTTTTGGCTGTGCATGCTATTTTTGATTTATTTGATGGTAAATATTTGTGTTAGTGGTATGATTGGAATACATTTACCACAGTAATGCAAACTAGTAAATAATGCCAAAATAGCCAAATTTTAGATCTTGTCATTATTATTTAGATTTGTTTGTTTGTTGGTGTTTAACAACATATCATGATGGCCAGATCTTTATCATTGAGGAAGTCAGAATGCCTACCAATATTTTTGTAAAACTTCAACACAAAATGATTTCATATTGATTTCATATTTGGTCAGCAGATTTGACTGTGATGAGTTGTAATGTGTGTGACTTTCTGATTTGTTAGACACCAATTCCTGTTTTCTTATACTTTGAATTACAAGTTGAAGGGTATTCTTAGCATGAAAATGCAGGCTTACATTTGCAATTGCAGGCCCAGGGCATCCTTGTTTTCCAATTGCAGGGGCCAAAAATTGGCTTTGATCATAACTACTCCTTTATATGCTTTTTGCTTTTAATGATTGTTTTCTCATTCTGGAAGTATTGGGCTTAAATCATTCAAAATCCAACAGCATGTCTTGTTATAATCCAGGTGATGTCCAACTGATTTATATGAATTGTTAGAAAAATGTTTATTTCCATGAATACTAACTTTCATCTTTATTTTGAAGATTTACCAAAATGTCA
The DNA here is from genome assembly GCA_017311375.1 of Mytilus coruscus. Taxonomy (NCBI): domain Eukaryota; kingdom Metazoa; phylum Mollusca; class Bivalvia; order Mytilida; family Mytilidae; genus Mytilus; species Mytilus coruscus. The sequence goes on from CM029601.1 coordinate 25,684,845, forward strand.
TTTCTGAGTTATGGGACGTTGTCAAATAATAAGCCATTTATGTGTGTCTTGTTAAGTTTTCAATATAAAGGAGATGTGGTGCAGCTGTTCTTAGTATGCTACAAATGTACAAGTGATCATGTGTTACACAAACAAGTGTATAATATATGTACTCAGACTTTACATCCATACATGTATGAATTATGTATTTAGCAATGCATCCATCCCCATTAAGAATCGTTAGCCTTTACTGTTGAACTATTAAATAAGCAAAAGTTCACAATACTTGCAGATGAAAAAGTGAAAAGATATTACTGTACTAGTTATTGTCTAATGGTCTGGAAATAACTTTCACTTCTTTTCTAATACAAAATGTAAATTGCATCAAATCAATATCAAACAAGAAAATTTATCATGTTAAACTGCAGATGAAAATGAAAGTATTGTATCTGTTATTCAAGAGAAAACATATTTAAGTGCATGCAAGACTTAAATCCTTTTAGCAGTAATTGAAAATGAAAAAACAACACTTAAAAGTGCAGATGAAAACAAAAGTCCTGTGATTATGACTCTTAAGAAGATTTTAGTCATTACATTAGAATTTGTATTCTAATCTTGTTGACAATAAATCACTTAATGCTTGAAGAGGTCTAACTAGTTCAGAGTTAATACAAAAATCAATTTGAAATAATTTCCTGTAGGTTGTGTTTAGGATTTATACCTCCCAGAAGAATTATCCATTTTATTCTGATGATTGTAACACTAAGTATTGCTATATTTGCTGTCCATTCATGGAGAAATGGTTAGAAATGTTAATTGCACTATCCATCAGCTTCTCTTTTCATCTGGCACCTAAATGGATATAAGATGGCCATTAGTGATTATCTAAGGCACTTTTGAATTTAAAGATGTCCAAGCCTGATACATTGATGAATACAAATGCTCTTTGATTGGATAAAACTTTTCCATGATCAGAGAATTTTGTCACTGTGGTTGTTTTTTCTTATGCATATAAATGAAAATATCATCTTTCTGCATTTCATTTTGTATGCAACATAAGTTTTTTTCATTTAGATTATAGAATTTTCTATGCATGAGGTGATATTTTATTCCCCTTTTCCTAGGTTTAAGACTGGAATGTGTTTTTTAACCAGTTGTTGATATCCTGCATTCATGATGGAAAACAACAATGAAAGTGCTGTACCTTTGCTTTAGGTTTTGTTAGTGCATGTAGATATTTTGTGTCTTGTTTTCATACCCTATAATCCTTCTTTTTAATTACATCCATAGTTTGTCTCTCTGCTGGGAATGTTTCCCCAAGCTTGAGGTGTATGCTTCAATATTTTTAAAGCCTACTCTTAGAGAACTTCTCTAGTGTAGGACTTCAATTTTTTGGTTGATTTGTTTGTTTATAGAAATTGATATACAGTCCATCAGAATTATTTGTCCTATTCATACATTGGTTCCTGCCAATGTCATCTTACAAATATCTTTATGTGCCCAGTTGTTGTCTTAATATTTGTTTTAATTCTGTATTTTTGAAAGGAGATTCTAGATTCTAGATTATTTGATAAATTGCTTTCCAATGAGGTATAAGTGTTTGATCCAAGTAGTAGGACCATATTTGACTTTGAAATGAAGATCACCAATAAAATTGCTGGTCTTTTGCTTTTTTGTATGAATTTGATGTCATGAAAAATACATCTTATCCTTTCTTTTCCTTCATTGGGCTCCCCAAATTCTGGAACATATAGTTGTTGCATTGTTCATCCATCTGTCTGTCCCTGGGTCATTAACAATTCTTTCTGTGTAAAATTTTGAGTTTCCCTTGCTTCATTTAAACAAAAATATATCAGTGGAGGATATGGGAAAAGGGAAGAAGCCTTATGATTGATTTTGGGGTCAATATGTCAAAGTTCAAGGTTATTATTACTGACAAAAGAAAGCTTCCCAGATAAAATGATGACTTTCCCTTGCTCAGTTTGAATAAAACTTATGCCAATGAAAGATGTACTTGTAAAGGGGAAGACACTTTTTTGGTTGGGGTCAATAGTTAAGAGTTCAAGGTCACTGTTATTCTAAAAAAAAAAAATACAGAATTGGTGATAAATCATGCAGTTTTACAGATGACAACAAGATATATGGAAGGGGAGGAACCCTATCAATGTTTAGGTCAAACATCAAGGTCACAACAGAATTCTGAGGGACAGTTAATTGTTTCTGGATGATTACTTGAAATACACTTATTGTGATTTGATATCACTGATACAAGTGATAGGCAGTAGGTAAGGGACAAAGCTTGTTGAATTTGAAGTCAATTGGTCAAAGGTTAAGGTCACAGACTTGAAGACCGTACAGTGACCTATAGCTGTAAACTTCTATGTCATTTGGTCTCTAGTGGAGAGTTGTCTCAATGGCAATTATACCACATCTTTTTATTTTTATATTTACAATAATAGTCAAATTTAGGGTATGATGTCTTTAAATTTTTGGTTTCTGTACTGTATTTTATTTTGTAGGAATTTTTATACTTGGCTTGTGCCTCTCATACAGGGTTAATGAAACCCCTGCCAAAATGTTAACAGGGAATGAGTGCAAAGGGTTTCTGTATATTTAGTTTCTAGAGCAAGCATTTTTAACATAAGACAGCTTTATATATTGAAATTTCACCAGAATCTAGAAGAAATCTCTTGAAATAAAAACTGTTTTTGGATATTTCAGCAATGTTATTAGTCATGTGGTAATACTAAAAAGGGAAAATATCATAAAGCCTTGTATATACTGTTTACATATGTGCTTGTCAATATAGGAAATTACTTTTGCAAACGGGATAATGAAATCTGAAGTAAAATTCTTTTTAAATTGTTTTTCTATTTTGCAGAGCTGTTATAGATTTATCTGGAATAGAAAAGGAAGTGACACACACAATAGACCAACCCTTAGAAGATGAGGGAGGTATCATTAAACTTCTGTTGACAATCAGTGGAACAGTTGGTACAGAAACAATCTCAGATCTGGCTAACTACACCTCAAATCCAAGGGAGAAAATAGAAATTGTTAGAAAATATGTAAGTATTTTATTCTGGTTCTTTTTCATGCAGTTATCATTATTTGTTTATCTAAAGTTAACTTTAGAAATATGTTGTTAATTCAAAAATTTGTACTTGCCACAACAAAAGTTCGCAGGGAAATGTTTTTCTTTTTATTGTCAAATTTTACAATTTCAGGGAACTACAAATTTCTTTTAGATAAGAAGCTTTTGCAACAACTTACATGCACATTACTGAGGTTAAATTAATCTGGTGGTCTAATATCTATTAATGAATGTTTTCCTACACAGAAATATCTGACATTTAGGTGCACATATTCAGCATTGGAAAGAAATGAAAAGCCAGATTTTGATTGAATGAGCGAAAAAATTTGCGTTCGTATATTGCTATCATATTGTCATCGTCCGAAGACATTTGGTTTACGGACAATAACTTTAGTATAGGTTAATGGATCTCTATGAAATTTAACCACAAGCTTCAATAGCACAAAAAAAAGGTTGTGATTAATTATGGGGGTTATGGTCCCAACTGTTTAGGAATTAGGGGTCAAAAAGGGGCCAAAAAAGGGATTTTTTCTAGTTTCCAGAAAATAACTTGTGTATAAAGTGTATGGATCTCTATGAAATTGTACCACAAGGTTCCATACCACAAAGGGAAGGTTGGGATTGACTTTGGGGAAAATAGCCCAAACCGTTCAGGAATTAGGGGCAAAAACTAGAGGCTCTAAAGATGTGCATACTAAACAAAGGACACAGATGGATTCATGACAAAATTGTGTTTTGGTGATGGTGATGTGTTTGTAGATCTTACTTTACTGAACATTCTTGCTGCTTACAATTATCTCTATCTATAATGAACTTGGCCCAGTAGTTACAGTGGAAAATATTTTGTAAAAATTTACAAAAATTTTCAAAATTTATGAAAATTGTAAAAAATTGTCTATAAAGGGCAATAACTCCTTAAGGGGTCAATTGACAATTTTGGTCATGTTGACTTATTTGTAGATCTTACTTTTCTGTACATTATTGCTGTTTACAGTTTATCTATAATAATATTCAAGATGATAACCAAAAGCTGCAAAATTTTCTTAAAATTACCAATTCAGGGGCAGCAACCCAACAACGTGTTGCCTGATTGGTCTGAAAATTTCAGGGCAGATAGATCTTGACCTAACGAACAATATTATCCCGTCAGATTTGCTCTAAATGCTTTGGTTTCGGAGATATGAGCCAAAAACTGCGTTTTACCCTATTTACTATTTTTTAGCCATGTCGGCCATCTTGGTTCGCTGGCGGGGTCATCAGACACATTTTTTAAACTAGATACTCTCATGATGATTGTGGACAAGTTTGGTTAAATTTGTCTTAGTAGTTTCAGAGGAGAAGATGTTTGTAAAAGATTACAAAAATTTACGAAAAATGGTTAAAAATTGACTATAAAGGGCAATAACTCCTTAAGGGGTCAACTGACCATTTTGGTCAAGTTGACTTGTAGATCTTTCTTTGCTGAACATTATTGCTGTTTACAGTTTATCTGTATCTATAATAATATGCAAGATAATAACCAAAAACGGCAAAATTTCCTTAAAATTACCAATTCAGGGGCAGCAACCCAACAACGGGTTGTCCGATTTATCTGAAAATTTCAGGGCAGATAGATCTTGGCCTGATAAACAATTTTACCCCATGTCAGATTTGCTCTAAATGCTTTTGTTTCAGAGATATAAGCCAAAATCTACATTTTACCCCTATGTTCTATTTTTAGCCATGGCGGCCATCTTGGTTGGTTGGCTGGGTCACCGGACACATTTTTTAAACTAGATACCCCAATGATGATTGTGGCCAAGTTTGGTTAAATTTGGCCAAGTAGTTTCAGAGGAGAAGATTTTTGTAAAAGTTAACGGACGAGGACGGACGCCAAGTGATGAGAAAAGCTCACTTGGCCCTTTGGGCCAGGTGAGCTAAAAAAGGGGGGAAAACAAGGTTTTTCTGGTAAATGGACAATTACTTTAGTATTAGTCTATGGATCTCTATTAAATTGAAACATAAGGTTACATACCACAAAGGGAAGGTTGGGATTGACTTTGGGTTAAATGGCCCAAACCGTTCAGGAATTAAGGGCAAAAAAAAGGGTGGAAAACAAGGGTTTTCTTGTAAATGGACAATTACTTAAGTATTAGTCTATGGATCTCTATTAAATTGAAACACAAGGTTCCATACCACAAAGGGAAGGTTGGGTTTGACTTTGGGGGTTATGGCTCAAACCGTTCAGGAATAAGGGGCAAAAAGAGGGAGGGGGGGAGTAGTCAGTGGATCTCTATGAAATTGTACCACAAGGTTCCATACCACACACAGAAGGTAAGGGTCGATTTTATGGGTTGTGGCTTTAATTGTTAAGAAACAAGAGGCCAAATAGGGGCCAAAAACAAGACTTTTATAATACTGGCTAAGCTGGTTCTAACATAAAACTATTTTTTATCTATATAAAGAAACAACAAATACTGATATGGCAGGAGATACACACCAAACAGGGTGTGTACATTATTTTATTATATACTTAGTAGTAAATACATGTAAATTGTATATGTAATACGATCAATGGCAATCGTGCTGTATCAGCCATCCGCTTTATCACACACTTAATCTGTATGACCTCATGTCATAGACATCACTCACCGTTGCAAAGGCTTTATCAAACCCCTAATCTGTATGACGTCACGTCACATGAAAAACATCTACTTGAGATATATAATAAAGTGTATTTGATATGGCTTTTTCAATATCACACACCGTATCAACCCTCAACCAATATAATCCCTCGAGCAGAGCTCTTGGGATTATATTGGTGTCACGGGTTGATACAGATGTGATATTGAAAAAGCCATCTAATATTCTCTATATATTTAGTTTGTAAACAGATTTACTAAGTATTGCACAACAACAAAGTATTGCACAACAGCAAGAAATCTTCAGTTGAAAATAAATACAGATCTTTTAACCAATTTCAATGAGGATTAATTTAAAGACTTAATTGTTTAAGGTTTTTACCATGTATTACTATATTGGATATTTGGACACTTTTAAATAGGTCTACAAAAAAAGACTCTACATTGAGGTACAAAAATTTATAAAAGTAAACCATTCTAGGTCAAAGTACAGCCTTCAACACGGAGCCTCGGCTCACACCGATCAGCAAGCTATAAAGGGCCCCAAAAATGACTAGTGTAAAACCATTCAAACAGGAAAACCAACGGTCTAATCTATATAAAAAACGAGAGACACTTATGAACCACATTTGTTCTATGTCAGAAATCTATAATGTGTCAAATATTTAATCACTATCCAAATTCAGAGCTGTATCAAGCTTGAATATTGTGTCCATACTTGCCCCAACTGTTCAGAGTTCGACCTCTGCGATTGTATCCAGTTTCTCCAGGCAGAGCTCATTTTTCAGAGCTGTTTGCATTGAAAGGTTAAAAGATAAATTAATAATTTCTTGTTTTTTTTAATCAAGCACAGCTTTCCAAAGTAGCCGGTAGAAGGTGGAAATCCACTTTTACGGTGGCTACAAGTGCCGGCTACTTTACTGACAAAAAAATAAATTCAAAAAGAAAATTTAAAAAAATATGTACAGATAAGCGTCGAGAGTCGTATTGTCGCAATAAACAAGGATGTAAAACCTGTGTTTACCTTTAGCTAAATATAGTTCATGTGAATTCCGGTCACTGATTGGTTTTCTATTTAAAGTGTAAATTTACGTTATCTCTAATCTGAAACCATTGTATTTTTGCAATGATAGTATAAGAAAAGTTCCAATGGTCAACAACAATGAAGCAATCAAATACACTGTTCGGTTTTGGCTTCAAGAAAGCAAGGAGAGTCAGAGAAGATGACAATAGTATGTTATGAAATAATATCAGTCAAAGAATAGAAATTGAAATATATAGTGTTGTAAAGAATCTAGAAAACAGTAACTTGGAGTTCCTTTTTCACAGCCCACGTTGTGTTCAGTGAATGAAGGTCAAAAACGAAAGTAGAATATTGTCAACCACAAATAAATCACATTAATTCCAAATGATTTTAGTATCCTACCTGTTACTTACTGAACATTTAAGAAAAAAATGAAAATCAGTAGAGATATTAATTTTTATGAGAATGTGTGAAAAATAATTGTTTGATTGACATCACATTCTCAGGGCTATAACCAAGCTTTCAAAAAAAATTAAGTAGTAGGCTAAAAATTAAATTTTATAACAATAATTTTTGTTATTATTATCAAAAACTTATTTTAAAAACGAATGAATGATCTGCATAAGGGAAAGAAAATAATGAAGTATGAATGTTTCACAATCCTGCACAATTTAAAATGAAATTTCTTCACTTCTTTGCTGGCCACATGTAACATCGGCCTACTTTTAGATTTCATCCTACTACTTCAAATTGTATGGAAAGCCCTGATCAAGAAACCTTATATAAAAGCTGTTAATTCTACATTAATTATATATTTATAATACTTTGATATTATGTATATAAAGAATTTAAGTCATCTGTTAATGTTTTCTTTCTCTCCATTTTCAGGGCTTATTTAATTCCTTTAAAAATATAAAAGATATCGGTTGGTTGCAGATTAAAGGTTAGTAAAGGCTTTAACAAAATTGAAATTGATAGGAACAGATTTCTTCACAGTATACATTCTGCGTGAATGGCCACTTGTGGGTTTTTCTTTAAAGAAAATGCCTTGAAAAAGTTATGAACATATTTAAAGTGAACCAAAAGTTACATATTTGGAACCAGACAGGGATTTTTATGCCCCCACCGTAGCAGAGGGGGCATTAAGGTTTACCTTGTCCATCTGTTTGTCAGTCCGTACATACGTTTGAAATTGGTTTCCATTCTGTTACTTTAGTTTCCCTTGACCAAATGTTATGAACTTATACACAATGCTTATTACCACAAAACACAGATCAAGTTCAAATTTGGGTGGCGTCACTTTTACCGTTCCTGAGTGGTGCCCTTTATAAATGGAAAAATTGCTGAATTTTACATTTCCATTCTCTAACTTTAGTTTGCCTCAACCAAATGTTATGAAACTTACACACAATGCTTATTACCATAAAACACAGATCAAGATCGAATTTGGGTGGTGTCACTTTTACAGTTCTCTAGTTGTGTCCCTTTTAACGTTTTTGCAAGCCAGGGCATCGTCCAATTTATTTTCTCTGTTTTGTAAGTTGCATCAACAATTTATAAATAAGGAGGTGAGGTGTGATTGCCAATGAGACCAAACAACGTGGATGTAAGCAACCATAGGTAACTATATCCTTCAACAATGAGAAAAAAACATACCTTAAAGTAAGCTCTATAAGACCCAAACATAACAAAATGTGAAACAACTCAAACTAGAAAACCAACATCCTGGTTTATACTAAAAAATAAACAATAAAAAAGTGTTAAAGACAGCAACCAATAACAACCACTTCAATTATAGGCTCCTTCACATGAAGAATGTAACTAGGTTAAACATGTCTGATGAAGCTATAGTTGCTTACATCCATATCATTTGGACTCTGGTGTGTAGTTGTCTCATTGGCAATCATGTCACTTCTCCTTATATTATATTGTGAGCACTCAACCCTCACCTGGGATAGTGATGTAACAGCAGAAACATAAGAGCACACTGTATAGAATAAGTTAGAAATGGCATGACTCTTCAGATTGGCATGAAGCACCAAAAAAAAACTAGCAAAAAGACAAAAGACAAAATGAAATGAGTATTCACAGTTGCTATAAGCTAGTTTAAAGCCAATTACAACTAATAAATGATTCACGTACTCTCAGTATTTTTGTAAGTCACTTATAAAATTATATATGACTTGAGGTAAAGGAAAATTTGTATAAGATAAATGCAGCTACACATTTTACAATTGCTCCTTTTTATATTTCAGTATTTCGAGCTCAGGGACTTATTGCTGCAGATTTCGGTGGAACTAGTGATCCTTTTTGTGTTTTAGAATTAGACAATGCACGATTACAGACTCAAACAGAATACAAAACACTTAATCCTGAGTGGAATAAAGTATTCACATTGTAAGTATATAGTGACCCGTAGTTACTTAAATCCACGTCTTTAGACTTTGGTGGATAGTTGTTTATCAGGTTAAAGTTTTAGTTTAAGGTAGTATACCATGAACTTATGTCATATCAACTTAAAACTTAGTAAACATGTTTAAGGGCCAACTGAAGCCTGCCTCCAGGTGCGGGATTTTCTTGCTGTGCTGAAGACCCATTGGTGGCCTTGGGCTGTTTTCTGCTCATTGGTCGGGTTGTTGTCTCTTTGACACATTCCCCATTTCCATTCTCAATTTTATCATTCAGATATGAACTTTCAAGATATAAGCAAAATAAGGGTTTTCTCAGTTCACTAAACATGGAAATTTGATAGTGTGAGCAGGACATGGTGTCCTATGGACATATATTCTGGTTTATTTTCAATTATGTGAGAAATAAGATAATATTGGTATTCACTTTTACTATTCCTTCTTTTTCAGTAATGTTAAAGATATACACTCAATATTAGAGGTTACTGTTTATGATGAAGACCGAGATAAAAAAGTCGAATTTCTGGGAAAAATAGCCATTCCTTTGTTACGAGTAAGTATTACTTTCTGAATTAAACTACACTTCAGATTTATAGGCAATTCATATGACATGAAGCAGTCATAGGTTTAACATGATTGAGACAAACACCTACACAATATTATTTTAATTGAAAAGGCAGGTGCCTATTGTGTTTAGCTTTCCTATTTTTATGCCCCAACTACGATAGTAGAGGGGCATTATGTTTTTTGGTCTGTAAGTCCGTTCATTCTTCCATCCGTCTGTCTGACCGTTTCTTCGTCTGTCTGCTTCAGGTTTTTGGTCAAGGTAGTTTTTGATGAAGTTGAAGTCCAATCAACTTGAAACTTAGTACACATGTTCCTTATGATATGATCTTTTAATTGTAATGCCAAATTAGAGTTTTGACCCCAATTTTATGGTCCACTGAACATAGAAAATGATAGTGTGAGTGAGGCATCGGTGTAGTTTTTCTCAGTTCACTGGACAAGAAAATGTGATTGTGTGAGCAGAGAGCATGGTGTTATGTACACATATCTCAATGTTGGACAACATTTATTCTTGTTGCAACTGTATTTATACCTAGCTAATGTGAGATATGAGCACCTTCACTTTTGTCACATTGGTTATCTCACACTAAAAACAAATATTTGTGGAAGAAAGGAAACTTACTCTCTCAATAATAAATACTGTTGTATCCATAGGTAATTACCCGGTATAGTATGAACTTTACTTTTACAGATTAGATGTGGTGAGAAAAGATGGTATACTCTAAAGGATAAAAAGTTACTAAATAGAACTAAAGGTGCTATAATGTTGGAAATTGATGTAGTTTATAATCCGGTAAGAAGATTTGTTTCAGTTTTTTTTTACATGCTACTTTCTTCTCATTCATACAATTTCAATGCAGTGGTATTGTTCTGTTATATTTCTATAAGCCTTTTCAGTTTTCTATAGTGAAAACAGAAAACTAGTTAAGTTTTTAAGTTTTTTATTTTAACTCTTTTATCTAGGAATATTATTATAAAAAATTTGAAATGCCTTGTCTGAGTGTTTCTGTGAAAGGAATCACTTTATCTTTTGATTTTGTAGTTAAAAAGTGCAATTAGAACAGTAAACCCTAGAGAAGAGAAATATATGAAACCAGAACCAAAATTTAAAATAGCCGTAAGTTTTTTAGTTTAAAGAACATTTTATACCTTTTTTATAATTCAAAAATATTTGAAATAAGTTGTAGATTTTCATTACAGTTGGCAAAAGTGAAAAGCATTTTTATATACAATTAATGAAATTTGAATGTCCATTGAATAATATTCCAATGGAAATGTCTCTGATTTAGATAACCAATGATTAATATGTTTGAGAGATAAGTAAAATTAGTATGGTTTAGTGACTTTTATGATATCTATTTGGGTGCTAGATTAATTTGACACAAATTATTAGTTGCTAAGACAGAAAATTAAATTTTTCAGACAATGAAGAGAAACATAGCTAGAGTGACACAGATGGTATCATCATTTACAGAAGTTGGAAAATTTCTACAGAGTTGTTTCGAGTGGGAGTCTAAACCCAGAACAATCACTGCCTTTATTGTAAGTTAAACAGAGTTATATCCCTTGGTTTAGAAATTTAATGAGCAAGTTTTAAATTTCAGCTAACTCAAGACCCATCAGAAGCCTAGCTGATCACCACTTTTTCGGATAATGTCTTTTAACCTTAATCATTATCTCCTCACATGTATTGTGAATAAATCACCTGAATGCTATAAATGATTTACTGTTTTATAGGTCTATCTTGTAGCGGTATGGTTTTTTGAGCCCTATATGCTGCCAATTACATTATTACTGGTTTTCCTAAAGAATCTTGCCTTTTCTTCCATGCAAACTGCTTTTTCTACAGAACCAGCAGATGATGTAAGTATTTATGAATAAGAATAAAAATAAATTCCATTTCCTTTCATTTACACAATTATTTGTCACAGATGCTGTTAACACCAAACCCACATAAAAGTTATCCTAGTGTTATGAACATTTTGGGTAAATGTTAATGAAACAGCTACCTAACAACTCATGGAAATTCAAATCAAACATTTTGATGACACAAACCATGTTTCATAACAAACAGACACTGACATATAAAAGGTTCCTCATTGCCTCAAGTCTTGACAATTTGTAATTGATTTCATCAGAAACAATAGAAAATCTTAAAGAAGCACAGAATTTTGTGCATAAGCTCTCTAAAAAGAAACAATGAGGACCAATGGTTTCTAATTTTAAACACAGTTTAGTACACAACCCTTGATTTGCAGACAGTCATATATTTGTTATCCGTAATCCAGTAGTTTTCAGCTATACAGGAATTGAGATTTAATCACGCCTGGATTAAGAAATGAACAGGAGCCGAGGGTTTGGTATTTTATTTCAAAAGGATTTCAGAATAAGAACCCCTCCTACCATTCCTAAGAAGTAGATTGATTGATTGATTGTTGGTTGCTTAATGTCTCCTTAGAAGAAGAACAACTTGACATAACCAAATGTTTGATTTAAATAATAAGTATCATTTGCTTTATACATGTTAACATTTATCCTTATCTATTTGTTTGCAGTTATACGTAGATGAAGATAAGTATCATTTGCTTTATACATGTTAACATTTATCCTTATCTATTTGTTTGCAGTTATACGTAGATGAAGATGATGATGATGACGATGATGAAACTAAATTGGAAAAGGTAGATAACTCTAGATTGATAGAAAACTGATGATTGATATTCTTAGTTTAGTTAAATGTTGTATTCAGTTATGTTAATTATTCCTTTACTTTTAACTTTTGAAAATTTTAAAGTCAGTGCAACAAACAAATGGTGTTTGGTTTATAAAGAATAAAAAAAAAGATATATAGTACTCAAAACACAAACACAGGGAAAAAAGGTTTAAATTGTGTATTCCCTTAAAACTTAATTGATTAGGTCCTGACCGAGATTTCATGAATCCGATTTTAATTTGAGCAGACAATTTGAAGTATATTTTAGTTACTTTTTAATAGGACTAAGACTTTGATTCAGATTTTTAAAACTCAATGTACACATTTATCTTATATATCTTTACACTTATCAGACACCTATAACCATGTGACTGTAGTTTTATATGCCTCATAACTATGAAAAATATATTGTTCTACTAAGAATGCTATCTATTTGAAGCATGTTAGATATGTAAACTCTTTGAGATGATTGAATTAACCCAAAGTTTTGATCACCAAAAACATCTTGTCACTATTACTGTTGTATACATGTCGTAGGTGTATTGTATATTGGTTGGGGAAGGTGCATAACAAATTATTAACAAAAAAACTTGTATGTTGGATGTGATACTATAAATCAGGGGTATTTTTTTTCTGTTTTAAATGACATAAGTGGCTATTTTTATCAATGTGTATGTCATGCACTGAAAAGATGTAGATTTGATAAAAAAAAAAATTTCTCCAAGCAATCCCAAGATTTCTGTTTGCAAAAGTTATTTGAGGACAAAAGTCCTCAATAACATGAAGGAAAACTATAAAAATAGTCAATATACTAGTGAATCCAAAACTTTCAATTTACCGGTTAGTTTTCTGTCTTTTGCTTTTCTTAAAAATCTGTTCCCCTTTTCTTTTTTTCTGGACTTTGCCTAAAACATTATCAAAGAGCATTTGAATTCCCACTGAAAGTATAATGCCATGCATTCTCAAGACAGCTTTAGCAAAAAACAATTTTCTGTTTCTATGAGCTATTAAATTAACCAATTTTTTATATTTAGTAAATCTTCATGAAAGTTTGGACTTTATTGTTACATTTTCTTGGAAACAAGATGTTAGAATGAAGGACACTCTAGGTTAACATTATATATAGGTTTTAAAGGATTAACAGTTTCTTTTTTTTTTTATTTGCAGAAAAAGGTAAATTAATTTCTTCAGGTAGTTTACACCTGTCTGCACCTCAACTTTCTAACAACGATTTGATTACATAGCTATATTTTCCCAGACAAAACAGTTTATTCAGGGACATTTTTACTTCTTACATGATGAAAGTTCTTTAAAAACAAATAACTATAGTTATTAGATGTTGATGGATAGCTTTCACTTAAAAATGATTGCACACATTGAAAATTAGCCAATTTTAGTATTTTGAGAATTTTATTATCCTAAATGATGTGTACTTTTGAAAGGATGTACAATTCATAAATTATATATAGACACTAAACAGCATTTCCAAATTTTATTTTCCATAGATATGTCCTGAATAACTGTTTAAAGAACTGTTTCCTGTATTTGTGTCTGGTTTTTTGACATTTTAACCATTTGAGCTGGGGTTTGCTTAATAATTCTGCTTTATAATAATATCTCACTTTTCACCCACTCTTTTCCTAAAGCTATTTATAGTACAATGTACAATCACTCTCTTTCTCTGCTGAATGGTGTTTCTCACTCATTGCTATATAATAAATCATAAAACATAAAAATGGCAAAAGTGAAATGTTGAAAGCAGGCTCTAAAGGGTTCAAGTGTAAGTTTTGACTGAAAAAGGTGGTTCGTGATGTATGATATGTGTACATGTAAACAATTTCCCTGAAAATTCCAGTATCACAAGAGGAAATATTTGATCACATTGATAAAAAGTGATTATTCTAATGATCTAACTGAGGTCAAATGAGAATCTAGGATTTTCAGAAAGGGGGTTCAGACCTCTAGGAAAACAGGGTACTGTAGATTCATTATAATTTGTAGGATACCAATTTCCATTGATTTCGTTGGTAGAGGTTAACAACGATTTTAAATGTTCAAACAAATAAAAATTTCCTGTAGGCTTGAATGCACAATTTCACTCAACCACGAAATCAAGTATCTACGAAAAAATAATTTTTTTGATCAACAAAAATTGGTACCCACGAAAAGTAATTAAACCACAGTATTAAAATTAGAAATCATTTAGTCCCTTTTAAAGGTGATAAAATGGGGATTTGGATCCTAAATATTTAAGTCATCTGATTAATTTGTTGTTTAGAAAACATTTTTCATTTGTTCAATTATGTTCTGTTAATGATTTATGACTCCCGATTTATTCTTCTCCTGGGATACTTTCTATGCTATGAGCCTTTGCACAATTTGAAGTGCAATAACTCTTTATTACTTATATACTGTAACATCTATGTATAACCTTTTCTGATGGCCTTATCATAATTAACACATATATTATATAGAGTTTGTTAAAATGTCATAATTCACACTTCTTTTATATAAATATAATAACAAGTCTTTTTCCATATCATCCCTTGTATCCTCCTTAGACTCCATATAAGACTAAGGGGCCAGCCGAGGGATCATATGGGTCAAGGGATGATACCAGGGTTGATATGGAAAAGAACATGTTGTAATCTATTTATCACATATTTAACAAATGCTTAAAAAAGTGGAAGAATCTTCCCCATCTGTTATTGTTGTAAGAAGGCTTATGCTGTAATTCAGAGTAGGGCAACAAAACTTTTAATTTGCCCTGGGCAGAAATATACTGTTTTTTTGTCCTTGTCAAAAGTAATACTTGCATGGGCAATTCTGACGTTATTGCATATGCAAAACCCAATGTTTTTGCTACAAATATGTGATGAATACTAAATATCTGATATGTGTAATTAAAAAGGAAAGGAAGTGCATGTATTTTACAGTTCAATTTGTAGGCATGTTTTCTCTGCAAATAATGTGTGTGCTGCATTAATTCAAATACTCTAGTATTAACTATCTATAGTATCGGCTTCAAGTTTTCTTCATTTAAAATGATGTACAAGTTTTATTCATTTAAAATGATGTACAAGTTTTATTAATATTCAATGGTCAATAACAGTAACTTATTTGATATTTTGTATGTTAGGATGAGAAGAAGAGTGTCCATGAGATATACAAAGCGGCCCAGGAAGTATGTCTACAAGTACAACAAGGAATGGACATGGTGGCATCACTCGGGGAAAGATTTAAAAAGTAAGGTGATAAATGAGTTATACTGTATGGAGGGGGAAGTCAGAGAGTCTGTTTTAAGCATTTTAGATAGCAATGTTAAAATCAATAGAAGGTCAAGCCCCCATTGATTATTTCTATTCTAGAAGGATAAAGATGGCAATTCTTTTGGATCGGAGCACTATAGGTTAAGGCAAATATTTGTGTTCCCATGATTAAACACATTATTAAGATTGACGTAAAAGACGAAGAAAACTGAATTAGTGACATGCTTAAAAAATTTACAATAACATACTTAGACAGGTTTGGACGAAGTTAAATGATTATCTTACTTTCATTTAAAAAATTAGCTTTCAATAAATTCTTTGTTTTGATGACTTTCAGTTTCACATTCATGCATTTTCCCGTGGAATGCTTATATTCTTACGTTATAATTCAATGACGTCATTTACACCGATTGACTCTGGGTAACTTATTTATAAAAAGCATAAAACATGGGAGTACAATTGGAACCCAAACAAATCATCACGTTGCAGATCAGCTGACATACAATATATTCGTATTTCACCATGGGTGTGTATTCAAAGCGTTTGAAGAAAGTCAAATTAGAATTGATAAGGCTTTCTTATGTTGTAAAATATTGATTTTATGCAGAAGTACATACATTGAAAAATTTCTATTTGAAGTGTACAACAACTATGTAATGAATGATATAATGAAAATAAATGAACACAGATCCTGTTAATACCTTTTACCTAATCTGTTGATTCTATTTCTATTAGGTGCACCACCAATGGTGTAGTAGGGGGAATAACAGATCAAAATCACATCTGATCTGAATCCATAACTTGCACTTTTAGAATAAACAATACTAAAGTAACTAAACAAAAGAACAATTACAGATTAATGTATAACACCCCTCCATACTTCTGAGTATAAAGGGGATTACAGTGAAAGTTCTCCAAACAAATTAAGATTATTTGGTATTTTTTCAGTACATTCAATTGGACAGTTCCATGGTTGTCAACATTTGCTGTTATTCTGCTCAGTATTGGTGCTGTGATATTATATTTCATACCAGTCCGATTACTAGTTATGGCCTGGGGTAAGTTTTGCATCAGTCAGTTATTTTATTATTACCTTAAGGAAGTTTAATATCAGTACAATATCTCAAGATGGCCTGGGGAAGCTTTCATACAAGATCTTTGGTGAGTTTCATATTGGTACATTATTTTAATCATAACTTTGATTAAATTCCATACCAATGCATTTTTAGGTTGCCTCAATTGGGTTGAGCAAACTATTAGTCATTCATGTCTATTTCTGGACATCTGCAGTCAGTTCTAAGAAACTATGAGATATACATGTACAGCCATATAGTGACAAGATCAGATGCATTTTTGAGAGACAGACTATACCATAAGATTAAAGTTACATGACCCATATTTTATGGACCATTGGCTTGGTTTAAGTTTTAAAAATTTCATTTATACTGATATTACGTTTTTTCTCATAACTTGTCAGTAACTGTTTGCTATTGATCTTTACAAGTTTTCATAAAAACTGACTATTAATTTGACAAATGATTTTGTGTTATGCTTAGTTACTTTGCAGTTGTATTTAATTTACGAAGATTTGAGAAAAGTTCCGGAATAATTTTGTAATCATGGTTTATGATCTCATTTCAGGAATCAACAAATTTACCAAGAAGTTACGAGCGCCTAATGCAATACCAAACAATGAATTGTTGGACTTTTTATCTCGTGTTCCTTCAGACAGTGAATTGGTTAGTAAAAAAGCTGTAAAAATTCTTCATTGTTAAAAAATCTGTAACATGACATCTGTAAAATTACATAGTGTTTATTATTATTGAAACCAGCTCTGCATCAAGTTTTAAACAACTTAGAGTATCTAAAAATAAGATAATTTTACATGGCCTTAATAAGATAAACCTATTACTGATGACCTTGAATTTATTGTGATTTTATTGTGATTTCACTAACTACCTTTATGAAATTAGGTACAACTGCAATACAATTTGGCTATTATAACCTTTAAATTTATGTTTGAACGTCTGCAGTTATGTAATACCGGTACATTATTGTGAATATTACAGACATTCTTAATTGTATAACCATGATATTTTGCTACTATATTTCATTAGATTGTAAAACAGTTCTTCAACATGTGGGACATCATTACATACTTTTATACTGTGCCAAACAGGGCATAAAGATTACCATTTCCGCTTCCGTGGAAAGTAAATTATTACACGGAAAGTGACATTGCAGTTGCTAATATCCCGTCGGAAAGTCGTTTCGTAAATAAATAAAATAATTTGTCCCTATTACTTGTTTAAATGTCAAAATACTTCTGTAAGATCATCTGAGCGTCAATTTCCATGATTTCTCACATTCTTACGCGATTTACACGTGTGCCTTTTGGTATTTAGTTAGATCGTTAGCGGACTGGTTTAAATTTACGATATCCAGTTTGTAGCACGGAAACCAGTTTGTAATATTATGGACGCTCAGAAAATGAGCTTGCACAAATACTTTGACATGTCAAGTGCTAAAAGAAAACAGAATACGATATTAATGGAATAGCTTATAGTATATAAATTTAAAAAGTCACACAAAATTATCATAATCAGTTGACCTGTTAAACCCTTAAAAGTATGCTCAGATTGCAAGATTTTGCATCTTAAATTTAAAATTTTCTTGGGGTATGCCTCAAACCCCTATTAAATTTGACCGCTTATGGTCTCAATCAGGATAGTGGATTTGCACACGGAAAGTGAATTTTTATCACTTTCCTTGGGTAAGTGGCCTGCCAAAATTCTTCATGCCCTGCCAAATCTTTATGAAAATTAATGTTTAATTTTAGAGCTAGATATTTATGACAGTGCATCTGTTTCTTACATGCCTGTCTTGTTATTTTGATTAACAGAAGTGCAAGATTGAATGTGAAATTCTTATCACTGAAAAATATAAAGATTAAAAGTAATAATAGTAACGTATATAAAATGAAAGAGTGCTTCATGCTTTAAAAAGTTATATTTAGAAAATAAAAGAAAACATCTTTTCACATATTTTTGAGGGTAAGCTACATTTTTTATCATATTTTTTTTTATATTTTCAGGTGCAATATAAAGAGCTAAGACCAGATATTCCTAACTTGAAGAAGAAGAGAGCTTGAAATTTGTTTAACAATGTGATATTTTATACAGAACCAATACTGAACAATGGTTGTGCTACATTTGCTCATTTACTTTTATACTATGTTCCTCAATGAACTCAAACTTGGTTATTCCTTTTATGTTTGTCTGGAGACACAAGGACTCTTTTCGTAAAAAATCTTAAGATTGAAATTGATTGTTAAATATAAAACAATTCGTTTGTTAGAAATGAATTTTGTTCATAGATTTTTTGAAATAGATGTCCACATTGTATATTTGTTCTGTCTAACTGCTGGTACAGTTTGTGGAATTCAATACTTCATTCTTATAAGTTTTTGTTTGCAGTATTTCAAGTTCTAAACTGAATAATGTATAATCATATTTTTAGTTACCCTCGAAAAAGGGGGAGTAAATCAGTGTTTAATAATAATTTTGTGGCATAAACATTTTTTCCTTTCACTATTGAAATGAAATATTGTTAATCTTAGATGCATAGAGAACATCTTGAATGATCTAAAAATTTATCATTAAGTCTTCTGTACCAATTATTTTGGGTAGATTGGGATACCGGTATTATTAGTGTTCAAGTCAAGATATTAACTATTTTAGAATATATTTTTCCCAATTTTCTTTACCTTGAAATGTTATTTACTGAAAACAGTTAAGATAAATTATTGTTTTATTTGACTTTAAATAAAATTTGATTAATTTAATCCATGCTTTTTCAAATTAATTGTTTATTCATTCAAATGGAAGTCTGGGGACTGACCATTTTGTATCACATGATTTAGTTTTGTTTTCACATGAACAAATAACATGTCCCCAAAATATATATGCACTGTACATGTATATGATATAAAAATACTATTGGCAGCTTAAATGGAATCTCATTCTGTAACTCAGTATCAATAAAAACGAGAAAAATTCAGCTATCTGGCATAGCCACTGTTTTCTTTTACATAACTAGGTCCATGTTTCATAAAAGGATGTTTAATATCTGACCAGTCTTTACAATTTCGCTGTTTCAGAGTCTAAAGGACTTATAATGGGTAGTTTCATTGTTCATATCACAAAATGAAAATAGCGTTACATCCTTGGTTGAATTTCCATTGTTTAGGATGTTTTGAAGCAATCACAATTTTTGGTGTACGCTTTTGAATATATTACTCAAAATGCATTAGATTCTGAAACGGCCAATTATACACATAATGATAATGTCTTGTAGGTACAATTCTTTTGTGAAATAAGGATCAATTCTTTAGAACTTGTTCAATATCTAACCATTATCAATACGATTCTCTGTATGAGATATCCATTCTTACCATGTGTCTTAGTAGATGTGTTATTTAGTGTATGTGTATATTGAAATATATTTGTCAGTTTTTTTTATCATGTTTCCTTTATTTGTAGAGTGAAATATATTGTTTTTGATCTGTTCACCTGTTTGCCTGTTTGCCCTTTAAAAAAAGTTGTCAGAACATATTCTCTTGCATTTTAATTTTGGAATGAAAGAATTTTACTAAATCTCTTCATACCGTGTGCAGATAGATTGATTTTGTGGATTTTTGGTATAGAAAAACATTGATTTTACCATTTCACATATATGGTCAAGTTTGTTGATGTGAAATTTCCTACAACAGAAACTGGACAGAATTACTTCATAACATGATCATGTGTAGAAGTGCATTTCTTCAATTTTTTTAACCTCAATTTCTTGTAAAGGAGTTAATATCCTATACATGTACAACTTTAAATAGAGGAAAGAGACGAACCCATGTTTTTTTTTTAAATTTTCAATTGTAATGTTATAATGCTTTGTAAATAAGTCCTGTGTACTATTTATTGTATCATTTTGTATTGAGATTATTTACATTTTACATAATTCCTTTATGTATGATAGATTATTTTGTATACTTGATTATGTTTGTACTACAGAACTTATGTTCTCATCATATCTTATTTATGATTATTTTTCTGACATAGAAAAATTGAGAGTGTCTTTTCTGTGTGGAAACTCTTAAATTTTGTTTTTCAACTAACATTCAAAGCAATAACAGCATATAAGCATAAATTTATAAAAACATGAATAATTATATTTGGACTACCGGAGATGAAAATTTTGCATTTCATTATTCACAACATACACTTTAATAGAAATCCTAATGTAATACATCACAGAGATAGTGTATACATCTTTTCACTGGGGGTTATATGTAATACCTCAACATCACAGAGATAGTGTATACATCTTTTCACTGGGGGTTATATGTAATACCTCACAGAGATAGTGTATACATCTTTTCACTGGGGGTTATATGTAATACCTCAACATCACAGAGATAGTGTATACATCTTTTCACTGGGGTTATATGTAATACCTCAACATCACAGAGATAGTGTATACATCTTTTCACTGGGGTTATATGTAATACCTCAACATCACAGAGATAGTGTATACATCTTTTCACTGGGGTTATATGTAATACCTCAACATCACAGAGATAGTGTATACATCTTTTCACTGGGGTTATATGTAATACCTCAACATCACAGAGATAGTGTATACATCTTTTCACTGGGGTTATATGTAATACCTCAACATCACAGAGATAGTGTATACATCTTTTCACTGGGGTTATATGTAATACCTCAACATCACAGAGATAGTGTATACATCTTTTCACTGGGGTTATATGTAATACCTCAACATCACAGAGATAGTGTATACATCTTTTCACTGGGGTTATATGTAATACCTCAACATCACAGAGATAGTGTATACATCTTTTCACTGGGGTTATATGTAATACCTCAACATCACAGAGATAGTGTATACATCTTTTCACTGGGGTTATATGTAATACCTCAACATCACAGAGATAGTGTATACATCTTTTCACTGGGGTTATATGTAATACCTCAACATCACAGAGATAGTGTATACATCTTTTCACTGGGGTTATATGTAATACCTCAACATCACAGAGATAGTGTATACATCTTTTCACTGGGGTTATATGTAATACCTCAACATCACAGAGATAGTGTATACATCTTTTCACTGGGGGTTATATGTAATACCTCAACATCACAGAGATAGTGTATACATCTTTTCACTGGGGGTTATATGTAATACCTCAACATCACAGAGATAGTGTATACATCTTTTCACTGGGAGTTATATGTAATACCTCAACATCACAGAGATAGTGTATACATCTTTTCACTGGGGGTTATATGTAATACCTCAACATCACAGAGATAGTGTATACATCTTTTCACTGGGGGTTATATGTAATACCTCAACATCACAGAGATAGTGTATACATCTTTTCACTGGGGGTTATATGTAATACCTCAACATCACAGAGATAGTGTATACATCTTTTCACTGGGAGTTATAAGTTTGAATAAAAAGAAAAAAACATGTAATGAAAGGAAAGTATACTTCCTTTCATGTCCGATTGCAAAAGTGATGTAAATATCTCAAACTTGCGTCAATTGACGCTCAATACTTTGAAGGATGTGTTATCCTTTACCATGAACTACATGTATATAAGAGCAAGATTTTTAACATTAATTATTTGACAAATTCTATTTTTCTAGGTCTCTCAGAAGTTGCTTTGAAAGACCTCACTGCAAAGAGTTTTGAAAATAGTGGTTTCTGCCAAGTGAGCATTTCTCATCACTTGGCATGGCTAAAAATAGAACATGGGGAAAATGGAAGTTTTGCCTATTATTTTAAAAACCTCTATAAAAAGAGATTTTGACAGGAGTGAAAATGTTCAGAATGTTGAGCTCTAACTATTGTCCATATAAGTCAAAACTGTCAGACAACTTCTTATAGGAGTTATTGCCCTTTAATGACAAATTTGACCATTATAAAATATTTTTTCTGTATTATCTCGAAAATCATAATAGATAGACAGAAACTTTATATCGCAAAAATAATCAGCAATACAAGATCTACATAATAAGTCAAACATGACCAAAATCGCTCGAATCAAAAACGTTAAAGAGGCCAAATAAAGTAAGAGGTTGGAGAGCATTGAGAAACCAAAATTTTGAACAGTTTTGCCAAATACATTTACGGTAATCTATTCCTGGGGTAGAAAATCCTTAGCATTTAAAAAATTCAAAGTTTTGAAAAAAGATAATTTATAATTATGACCATATCAGTGATAATTCTTGTCAACAAAGAAGTGTTGAGAACAAATGATTATGTTATCTAGAGATTCGATACTACAAAACTTGGTGAACTAAAGTTAAAAGACTACCTCATTAGATCATATTTAGTATGTAATAGTTATCATCTCTCTTTATCCTGATTTTACTTGTAATACAATATATACTAAAGTGCAATTAAAGCTACTAATCAAATGTAAGAATACAGTATAGTAGAATTAGTTTTGTTTTTATAACTCGTGCAATAATTTCTTTGACCAAAGATGAGAATCATTATAGAAAAATCTGAATAGTGTTATTATAGAACAAAAATTTAAAGTGATTTATTGTCAGATAAAATTCTACCGATATAAAATGATAATTAGTCATATTCATTTTTTCCAATTTTGTCATGTCAGGGCCATTTTATAGGTCACTATAAGGTATGAGTTTTGCTCATTGTTGGTGGCTATAAGTTGACTTTCTTAATTTCATGTTATTTAGGCTTTGTTGGATAGTTGTCTCATTGACAATCATACCATATCTCTTTATTTTGTATATAAATGGGGGAAATTCTAAAGGAGACGGTACATGGCTTATTTAGCTCTGTATTTTTAAAGAAAATGTATAATAGCACTAGTTGCATTTTTAAATTTTAGAAGAAAGAAGGAGTAAATGTAAGCCATGCTTTTGAGACTCAATTTTAACTGTGATGTCACAAAGGACATTTTTCAGATTTTTTTCAAAAATGGGCTTAATTCCAAATCATTTTGTTTTAGTTAACATAAAGCATAATGTATTGTCCCAAATGATTTTGTCATTGAATAAACACAAAATACAACTCTTGTGTACAAATCTCTCTGGGAAACGGTTGTGCTCTGTTATGCTCTACATTATTGCCAGGCATTTATGAATTAAATAGATTTTGTTTAATTCCACTTTTTTCTTTATTAACCGGTCATTTATTAACTCTGATGCATAAAAGGGTATCAAATCAAAGCGTGAATATTTAACTTAGCCAAAATGTTTCAGAAATTAGCCTATTTTAAAAAAATGAAATCCAGAACTCCTCAGCTTATGTAATGATCAATATTTAAATTTTGCAAATTGTATTTCAAAACTTGTAGTTTGTATATTACAAATGTATATATGCATGAAGTCCTCCTTTTGAAGATTTTTGGTAAATGTATTTGGTGAATATATGTTTACAGATAAATGTATTTGTGAATATAATTATGTTTACAGATAAATGTAATCCATACAAAGTACAAATTTACATGTGTATTAGTCACTTCTTGTTATTTATTTGTTATTGTTATTATTTTTTTGAATTTTTTAAGGTGGAAGCCATGGAAAATTAAAATATATATGCAACATTTCTTAGTTTTATTTTTGTTAGCAATTCATCATTGAATTTGCACAAGTTTGGTTATCTGTTGGTGTTGATGGTAGTAATCTGCAAGAAAAATTATTAGCTACTGTTAAATTTGAGATTTTTATGAGTTGTAATTTACACAATTAAATTTCAAAGCATAGATTTTTCGTCCAGGAGTTAAATATCTGCATCCAATGAGTATACCCTTGACATGAATATTGTTGATTTGTATTATGTTTACAGAACTATAGTAACTTTTAATCATTCAGAAAGGGGCCTAATAGATAGTATTCTCACATGTCTGTGTAATTAAAAGAGATGTAAGGTACATATATGTCAATGAGACATCAACCCGATGACACAGATAAACACTAAACATCTGATCTTCTTTTGTCACTTTGATTATGGTCAATTACTTAAGTCTAGTTTACTCCAACAAATCTTATTGCTGAGAAAATGTTGGGCATACAAATTAACTGAATACTTATATAGGGTTTCATCAAGGAGATAACCACATTCTGGACACAATAAATCCAGTGTGTAAGTTTGATAGTAACTTTGTATTAATCTTGATGTACATGCATGTTTTGCAAATCACACTATTACATCAGTTTTTTAGCATTCAAGATTTTTTTATAAATAATTACCATAAATTAATTTAAAAAAATGTCTATGTTCAGTGAACTGCAAAAAACAGACCAGAGGATGGACACACAGATCAAAAAACATAATGTCTCCTACACCTGTTGGAATGGTTTAAAATTGTGGGACCCATGTGAAAATATTGTATTTTTTTTGTGTGGCTGGAATGGAAGAAATTAAAGTTATTTCATGTTTTTATAACAATATTACAGATGAACAATAGTTGCCTCTGGGTCATATTCTTCTGTCATTATTAAGTAACATAGAATATTAAGGCCACTTAACTGTTAATAAGGATTTTAATTTCACATGCTTTTACATCTGAACATCAATGATATTTCAAGACTTATTTACGCTTTTGTATATTTAGCTGAATTTGCTCAGAAAGACCCTAAATCTGTCTCCCAAAAACCTTCTGGCATCATGCTACAATCACTTTTTAATTATGACTTCTGTTTTAAATGTTGACACAAAATTATATGGGTATACGTATTTGTTGACTTTTAGTAATGCCAGACAAATTTGAATACAAGTGTAAACATGTCTATACTACAATTAATTTGTATAGTACAGTATAGTTATGTGCATAACTTGAGTCAACAGCTTATGCAAATTAACCTGAACAACATTCAAACTATGATTTGCACATGACTCATTTGACAAAATCCCACAATCTCGAAGTTGCAATGTACTTAAATACAACAACAAAAATAGTCATAATTCCACAGAGTACAATTTTGATCATAAATACATATATTCAAAAGGTTAGAAGAAATATTGATAGCTAAAAGAGAGAACTAAGCTAGGTGCACATATAACAAGCTTTACACGATACTTAGCAATCCATTTTAATAGCTTTAAATGATGAAATCTCATGAACCTTATGTCATGCAAACACTCAAGAAAATCAGGGTAACACAACACATGTAAATAGCTGGTACCATGTCTGAGATATGGGAGTCTTGTTCAGACAGTTGGTATGAAAAGGATTAACACATTTTTGTCTGATTTTATTCCAGCTTTAGGTTTTAGAAACAGACTGGTTATTTCCAATCCTCATTACAGTCTTCATTCTACAAGTGTAGAACCGATGTGTTCTATATACTTTGCATAGTTGCAATGAAATTCTTACTATAAATTTACTTGGTTTTGGACAGGATTGTGACTTCATGCATTGTTTATGATGTAACTGTAACTAACATGCTTTCAATTGATGTGATAAGCACTGATTGATGTAGGATTATTCCTTATTTTTTTCACTTGTATCTGTTGTTTTGTTCTTTACCATACCATTGACTGGTATATATTTTGTCGTTAAGATCTTTGACAGTTTCTGTTCATTATTTGTTGAAGACTGTAAGTTGACCTCATTATTGTTGAAGACTGTAAGTTGACCTCATTATTGTTGAAGACTGTAAGTTGACCTCATTATTGTTGAAGACTGTAAGTTGACCTCATTAATTTTTGAAGACTGTAAGTTGACCTCATTATTGTTGAAGACTGTAAGTTGACCTCATTATTGTTGAAGACTGTAAGTTGACCTCATTATTGTTGAAGACTGTAAGTTGACCTCATTAATTTTTGAAGACTGTAAGTTGACCTCATTATTGTTGAAGACTGTAAGTTGACCTCATTATTGTTGATGACTGTAAGTTGACCTCATTATTGTTGAAGACTGTAAGTTGACCTCATTATTTGTTTTGATTACTTGTATTACTAAATTTGTCTTATCAACATAAAACCCCACACTATGTTTAATTCATAAGTTGTTGGGTTTGATACAATAACAAATAATGACTTTGCAAAAGTTTTATGGTCCAGCAATTCACATACCCAGTTTTACTGATAAAATCAGCTTTAACTATACTAAATGTGATTGTTCAAATCTCTTTATTCTGTAAATTATAAAGATTGGTGTAGGTCTATGTCTAACAAGCTTCATTTGATCTTGACTTCATACAACATCTATATAGAATTTCTATGTATAGCTGTTTGGTTAGTGATATAGTTTTGCATGTCCCCCTTGTTTAAAGCCGCAAACACATATGCTACAAATTAGAATTTAAATACAAGAAGTTCCTTTAATTGATATATAATGAACTTTAACAAATTTTTTACATTGTTAGCTTGATATAACACTGCATTGTGTAATATATAACTTAAGTCAAGAACATGGTGGGGCAACAAATACTCTGTAGTGAAAGCAAAACAAAATTATATGTGCAAATTTTTTAACCTACCATTGAACATAAAACTGTTAACACAGAGAGATGTCTCGCCTTTTTGTTATTTTGATAGTAAAATGCAAATGTTGAAATTAAAATAACAATACTTTTAACATGTAAGTTATGCAAAATAGTCAAAGTCAATGAATCATGACTGAAGTTACAGGGCCAAATGATCTCCATGGAAATGAGATGTGCAAATGCTAATACAGCTGCATACCAAATATCATTGACCTACCGCTAGTGGTTCCCCATAAACTGACATAATCACAAACTAATACATGTAAACTAAGTAAAAGTTTCAGTCAATGAATCATGACTGAGGGGCAGGGCCAAATAATCTCCATTAAATGAGATGTGCCAATGCTAATACAACTGCATACTTAATATCATTGACCTGCCACTAGTGGTTCCCCATAATCTGACCTAATCACAAGGTCCGAGGACACAGTTATCGTCCTTATATTTTCGTTGTCTACAAATATAGTCCCTAGTGTGGACAGTGTATAACTTGCAAATTTTGTTCATACACTTTCCAAATTTATTTCTTTATATTTTATGCATGAAATATTAAGTAAAGGGATGAAATTACATGTTAAAAAAATTGGGGTGCTGAATCTTTATGTTAAGAAGTGATTTGGTCCAGTTCAAAAGGTCAAAACTAGTATGTCTGAAGCTGTCAAACTGAATTTTAGACCCCTTAACATAGAATTGTCAATATTTTGAGTTAGAGCTGGTAGACTTTTCTATAATTTTGATATTATTTGTCCCAATAGTAGTACACTACACTGTAAAAATCTTTTGAGATAGAGCAGGTGCGATTTTTTAATTTGAATTTATTGTCTAAAAGAAATGCACTACGAAATAACTGTGTTCTCGGCCTAAGAGATGAATTCAGGAAATCAAGATTCTGTACTTTGGCAACTTCCTGAATGGTTTGCTGGTTTCAATTTGTCAAACTCAATAAAAGTAAAGGATTTAAATCTTTATTTGAAAGAAATTCTGTTAAAATGTCCCATTTTGGCATAATACGACTAAAATAAGCATTTTATAGCAGTTTCCATTTTATGCCTAAGAGGCATGCTGACTTTCTATCTGACAGCTTTTATGCTTTGATATTTGTGTTTCTATGATTAATTCAAATTCTATTAACCATTTGTGAACTCTGAACGTAGAGAAAAGTAGATTACCACAGAAAAAATGTGCAAAATGTGTTGTAATTAGGAACTGGTCGAACGGCCTGTTTGATGTATGTGAAATGTGAAGAGCTTTGTACATAAAATTGTAGTCCATCATAAATATTTCACTAAATCTGTAAAAAGCACTTGACAATGATCTGTGCACCTTATCCATTTCATATACTACCTTTATTTTCTTCTGTAGGATAGCATGTGGTTCAAATATATGCCAGTTAAGACTAAAACTACATGCAAGTTTTCCATTGAAAAGTGAAAAACTGTGCATCAGACCATACTGTCTGCAAAAAGTTGAATGCAAGAGTCCTTTTGCAATTAGACTTCTTGTATCATGACATCTTAGCATAGAAATGAGCAAAAAGTAACAAATTTCCATTTCTTATAGCTTCTGTATGCATTTTATATGTAAATATGTGCTACGGCCTAAATTGACTCTAAATAATGTTCAGTCTTGCATGACCTAAGACCATTTTATACTCATGTGGTATGCTTTTGTAACTTTTCTTTTAATTTAAAGTACATTTAACATATATGGAGGAGTAATTTATGGTAAAAACTTCAAAACTTCAAATTGGTTGGAAAAATGCATGTTTATGTAAGGCCCTTAATTCGAAAATCTCAATTTTCAGGCACAGGCTCATATAAATTTGACTTTTGAATAATTGTAATAAATCTGATAAATCAAATGAGTGTTCAGTTGCTTTTAATACCTAATATATTATATATAAGAGCATTTAAAAGCAAATTTTGCAATATTTAAATTTTAAAGCCCAAATCTTGATAGTTGAAATTATTTGATTTAAACGTCAAAATTAAACATCCAAATTTCAATATCAAAATAGCCATAGTTTCTATGATAAATATCCTATGGCCATGAAACTTGGCATACTAACTTATAATTCCCTAAACTTAGGTCATACAAAGTTTTATTAGAATCGGTCAAGTCTTTCTATACTATTAGGTCCGAGGACACAGTTATCGTCCTTAGATTTTCGTTGTCTACAAATATAGTCCCTAGTGTGGACAGTGTATAACTTGCAAATTTTGTTCATACACTTTCCAAATTTATTTCTTTATATTTTATGCATGAAATATTAAGTAAAGGGATGAAATTACATGTTAAAAAAATTGGGGTGCTGAATCTTTATGTTAAGTAGTGATTTGGTCCAGTTCAAAAAGGTAAAAAACTAGTTTGTCTGAAGCTGTTAAACTGAATTTTAGACCCCCTTAACATAGAATTGTCAATATTTTGAGTTAGAGCTGGTAGACTTTTCTATAATTTTGATATTATTTGTCCCAATAGTAGTACACTACACTGTAAAAATCTTTTTGAGATAGAGCAGGTGCGATTTTTTTAATTTGAATTTATTGTCTAAAAGAAATGCACTACGAAATAACTGTGTTCTCGGGCCACAAACTAATACATTGTTGAAGCACCTTTAAGCCCTGCTGCGGATGCCAAAAACAGCATACCTATGTCTTGCTTTTTGACGCCTTTAAGGACAGACAAAAATGACATGTCACTAGTTATGAATACAGTGATGCATATGATGCACATCAAGATAAGTACACATTTTTTAGAATCAACTGACTGTTTTTTTATAAATGATACTCTGATGGAAATAAATAAGCAAAGAAAAATAAAGAATCATTCAACCTTTTTTTCTTTTCAGAATAATAAGATATTTATCAATGAAAGTTTTTTCTATATAAATTATGACTAGAATTAAGAACCGATTAATTCTTGGAACACTTTTGGAAAGATGTGCTTTTCAAATATACAAATCATATTTTACAAAATTCAATACTAGTAATACTGTCAGAATTTTGTAAATCCCAAATATAAAAATAACAATTTCCCTTGACAAAACAGATTTCAAAGATATATCATGCAATTCCTGTAAATTCAGAAATTATTGTGATTTTTGAAGAATGGACAAAAATGTAAGATTAATTATTGCGATTTTAGGAAAATATATATATAGATTTATGCATCCAATTGATGAATGCAAGTTCTTACTATTGCATCAAGTCCCATTATTCGCATTAATAAAAACCTCACAATAATTTCTGAATTTACAATATGAAATAATGTGAAAGGAGACTGAGGTTAAGAGTTTAGAAAAAAACCCAAAACAAGGAAAGAAAAAACTGGATTGATGAAAAAAAACACTTGAAATTCACATAAAAAACAAAAACTGCACACTAATACAGGTTATAAAATAGTTCTTTAAGCTAGCTTAATGTCTGATTATAAATATTCATCACTTATATATTTAGACATGAAAGACTATTGGTTTTAATATCAAATAATAATGCAAATTTACAGAAGCAAACAAATTATAAGGTTGTATATCTTGTCAGGGAACAAATATGTTGTACATCTTATATGTTAATGTATATTGTAATGACCATTTAATATTAGGGCATGGCTTATTTTTTCAAGATAAACAATGCATAGTATATATTTAATAAGAAACAACTATCAGTAGCAACATTAAACTAAAGTTTTTAACAAAATATTATACTTCACATTATTGAAAAGCACTTTATAGGTTGCACTTTGTAAATACAGCTGTTTCTCAAACCACGCCTCTTTTGGGGAGATATATAATATTCATAGATAATTAATTTTGTTTATGTACTGGTTCCCAGTTATGATCTCTATGTTTCATATCGTAGAGACATAACTTGGGAATGTTACCAGTAAATATACATATTCATAGTGATCAAGTTAAAATCTATGGAAATCACTTAATAAAGGTAGGGGTAATATAGAATTTTAATGTAAGCTTAAACTCTTAGAAATTTGGGGCATATAAACATTGAAAATATGCCGCACAGCCCTATATTTTGACCTTTGAAAAAAATAGTAGTGCATATGAACTTTCCATTCTAGGATATAATTTTTTTCAAAACTTCATAGTAAAAGAGGTACAGTTTTAACTGTGAAAGGAGTTCCTATGGGAAATTGCATTGTTGATATTTACAGAAATGCAACCTATAGGTCCACAAGGGGCAATTACATACAAACAAACATGAACGAACAAATGAAAAACAATACATATAAATCATACAATTATCACATTTATGTTAGATACATATATTTATAGATTATCAATGGTTTTTCAAACGAGAGGGTGTTTCTGAGAAACAATCACATTAAAGGGCGACAGCACTGAGATGAGATGTGGCAGAGAAACATCCTTGAGTTTGAAAGACCATTGATAATCTGTTTATCGCTATTTTGCCTATGAAGTCTTTGATGTTAACATTGACAACGTCATGTGCTCCTTTAGTTTCTGACGATAATTTTCTATCTCAAGTGAGTAGCATGATATGAAAAATTATCACAAAAAAAGATCAAAGATAAAATACACTAAATAGCAATAATCAAATATCTTTTCAAGAACTTCCTTGAAACATACAATCATACACTTATAACATACAATCATACACTTATAACAGACAATCATACACTTCCACAACAGTTAAAAAAAAAGTATAAAGAGAATCATAAACAAATAATTATCATATATACTCCATACAAAAAAACCTATAAATATATCACAGATCTATGCTTACTGATGAAAGTATACTGTCAAGGAACTGATCCCTTAAAAACAACCTGCAAGTATGCTCACATGGTGTTAGTGATTTTCTCCAAATAAATTGGGTTATAATAGTTTTATATCTACAACAGTTTCTCAGCAGACCTATTTCATGAATGTGTCAGCTTTTTGTTATAGTATATAATTTTTGCCGTCTTGTATGAAAAATGAACTTTTTTGTATCCATTTTCATTATTTCATCATATAAGCAAAACAGTTTAAGGGTTTGATGTACTATTTCTTTCATCTTTATGTACTCCTCACAGAAATAGTCAAAGATAAACACTGCAGAAACAAATACTTGAAAATTAGGCTGTAAATAGTCTACAATAACTTTATACAATACATAATCTCACTTCAAACAAAATTCCTCCAATAACACTGGCTAACAATTACTGTCTTGGATTGTGCACTTATAAAACTTATACATATATAAATATATCAAAAAACATTAATCATACAATGATTCTTTTTCTTTCCTTTAATTCTTACTGAAGAAATTATAGGTTAACTGGTTTTATCAAATCAAATCCTGAACAAAAATGGCTATTTGATCTCAAGTTAAAAGATTCATGTGTTGTGCCTTCACTATTTTTTTCTTGTTATTTTTGCCTTTATTTTTCTATTTTTAAGTCCATAACAACACGTTGTTTTGCCATCATCTAAGTCATCCATGACAATTTCATCTGAAGAATTGGAATCTGAATCGTCCAATGAAGACATGACATTCTGATTATCAGGTTTATTTTGAAATTCTACAACACTTGCAATTCTTGTGTCATAAATAGCCTGTCTTGACCTCCAAACTCTGATATTAAGGTCGTCTGCTACTGTTACCAAAACTTCCTGATCTGTTGGACAGAAAGCAGTAGCATTTACACCATTCTGTGAATGAATTCCACATTCATGATTGAGTTCTGATAACATAAATCCATAGTGACGGTCCCAAATATAACCTTTCAAATTTTCACTTCCACTGAAGAAAAAAAAAAAACAGAAAATTTTTTCACTTCCACTGAAGAAAAAAAAAACAGAAAATTTTATCAATAAAGAACAAACCATGTGAAAATTATAAATTTTGAAATAACAAAAGTTTTATATATAAAACATTTGTAAAATCATAATTTGCAATACTAACTTTACTGTTTAAAAAGAATATCACTTCATAAAACTGAACACAAATGCAGAATACTTTACACAGTACTTATAGTGCATGGCCAAGAGTCACCTTTATTTTTTTGCTATATATTTCATTTAGAAACACATTTAAAAAAAAAAAATATTTTGGAGACATTTATTGTTGGATTTTTACAAACAAGGTGTTCAAAGACGCAGAAATGTCTAAAGTATATTTGTTTATATGGTCATAATTTTGTAACCAATAGTTTTCTCTTAATTTGAACATGTACAATAATTTTTACAATTTAATTTGGTTGAAATATATAACAAATGTATGAGCATAAATAATACTTGTGTTTATATCATCAGAAATAAATCGAAAACACCCCACAATGAAAATATAACCAATTCAAAAAAAAGCCTGTGACAATTCTGCTTCTATTGGTACCAAGCAGATTAAAATTCAACCAGAAATGTCCTCATAATTTTTTGAAAAAACACTATGAAATATATAGTGAAAAATCACAATTGACGAATACTTTTGGCCATGTACTGTATATTGCATTGCCTCTTATTATCTAATGAACATCAGCCGCTCCATATAATTTAATAGGACAGGGACAGTGGAATGATGTTCATATTGGACATCTTGGATATTAAAAAAACGTTTTGAATAAGAATTTAAAATAGTGCCAGAAAAAAAATTAAATTCTCTGTGTAGTCCAGAACAGAGTTTAAATGTATTTCAATATTAGAACTTTTTAGCCATATTACCCTGATACAGAAATATGGCTATATAATTATATTTTATATCACTGTAATTATTTAACCTTGCAGTAAGGTTTGATCATTTTCACAGTTCAGTATAATATAACAAATATTTCTTGTCCCTGAGTGCCATATGGTAATTTAGAGACTGAGAGCCCATCTCCCAAAAAGTACAAAATGTATATGGAACAAAGCGAATGGTCTATTCAAACACAGGACAAAAGATGCTTCATTCTGAATATTTTGTGGAACTAATATTTTGCATGCTGAACTGAAAGTTGTCAACTACTGCATGGATAAAATAATTGTCAGATTTATTTTTTCTTTTGTATGATTACATTAATAATGACATATGATAAAAGTTAAGTTTGATAAAATAATTCCCATGTAACAAAATCTGATTTTAACTTTTCTTACCAGGCAACAAAATTCTTGCTAATAGAAGGGAAAATATAGGACACATGATCTTCTCCAACAGATCTGGCTCCAGTGTAAATCTCTTTAGTTTCAATGTCATCCTGCAGGTCATAAACTCTGACTTCTATACTCTCATCATACAAACTAAATCCTTCCCCTGGAATCTTTTGTCTCACACAATAAGCAAGATACCTATTTTTAAAAAGCAAACATTAATAGATTCTTATCTGAGATTGTTGCATCACCTTTAATTGTGAATGGCTTAACTTTGGTAACTTTGGGTGTACAGGTGTGCAGTATAACCTTTTAAGGATGTTCGCTCCTCTTGTTTTTGAATTTGTGCCAGATATTCGGAATCCTCTGGTTTTATCCACATAGAGCCTTTAAAAACTTTGCCCACTAACCCCTACTTTTCCTTTCATAATTTTATTACATATAGTTTAAAAAGCCATATTTAAAAATGATATAAAATCCTTATTTTTTCACTGACTTTGAAAG
Organism: Mytilus coruscus; assembly: GCA_017311375.1. NCBI lineage: Eukaryota > Metazoa > Mollusca > Bivalvia > Mytilida > Mytilidae > Mytilus > Mytilus coruscus. Next base: position 25,719,666 of record CM029601.1, read on the forward strand.
AAAAAAAGTGCCAATGTTAAATGTATGAAAAATCTAGAGAGAAGTATTTCCGGCCAAATTTTCAGTGGCTTATATCTCGAAAACAAGCACACAAACCCTTCATTTTTTTCTGCTTTTTAAGTTCCTTTATCAATATACTTTCAATTTATAACAGTCTTTTAAAAAGCTTGTTATTTTGAAACAGAGTAGCGAACATCCTGAAGACAAATCAAGCCATATCTTTTATCAAGCAGTTTAATAAAGATCAATTCATATCATGGAGTAAAAATACCCTTAAATAGTGAATCACCTGTCTTAATTTTCATGAGAAAGGTAAATCTGGAACAAAATATACTCTGATATAACCGAGATTTGTGGAATCACGGATTAATTCATATATCTCAATATAAAACTTGGATTTTTTTTTAAAGCCATTTCTGTATATTTTCCTATTTCACTGAAAACTGCAGCCTTTTCACATATGGAAGGTCATATTGATCATTGTAGTGTTTATCTGACCTTTAAAAACATGACACTTTAAAGCTGAATTAAAAAAAAAAATAATAATTATAAAAACTAGAGGCTCTAAAGAGCCTGTGTCGCTCACCTTGGTCTATGTGCATATTCAACAAAGGACACTCTCCAAAATTGTAGACGAGAATAGAATTCATGACAAAAATCTGTTTTGTTGATCTTGTATTGCTGATCATTTAGTCTGCGTAGTTTCTCTCTATCTTCTTTAGTTTTTGCTCAAAACACAAAAGAGGATAAAACAATCCTCATTTAAGGGCAATCACTCCTGTAAAGAGTGAAAGTCTACTAACTATATCGGCAAAATTTGACTTGTTAGTAGATCTTGACTTGCTGATCATTTTTTTTTTTTGTGACTTTAAGTGTCTATTTATCTATTATAATTTTTTATCATATATGGAAAAACGAAAAAAAAATTATGAAAATCGTCTTTAAAGGGGCTACGAGATATATAACAAATGTAAATATGACTTTTTTTGTTCAATCATTAATGAAAGTCAAATAGTTAAATAATAATTCGCTTTTAGCATCCAGCATGGCCAGTATGGTTCAATTTTGTCAAATTAAGCTAAGAAATATTGATGATGAATTATTCACTTGCAAGTGAATAATTCGACCTCATTGAATCCATATTCATGTGAACTTCAGTTTAACCCCTTAGCTAGAGATGGATAACGCATGAATTGTGCATGTTTGGTTATTTAAAGGAAAAGAATGTCAACATTGAAAGTGAAACAAAGGTTAATCATTTGATTGACTGATTTGAACCACAAAAAATCATTCTTATACAGGTAAAAAACGATGATAAACATATATTTTTAATCTATAATATGAAATTAAACAGACCTAGAAAAATCCAATTGCACGAGTTTGCTTTCTATTTATATCTATATTTATGTTTATATCGCTTATATGACCATCAGAGGTGTTCGGAGGTCAACTCGATAGTTAATTAGAAAGCGTCAAGACCAATACACATGAAACGAAGCTACATATTATTGAGCCCATGTCCTGTAAATTGTTTGTTTTAGACTTTTTAAAATTTGGATAAATGTTTTACATAGTTATAAATCAAATATAAGAATTGGAGTCAAATTGGTGAACATGAATTTGACAGCTAGTGCCCCTTTAAAGGGCAATAACTACAATAAGGAGTCATCAGACGATTTCCTCCTTATATTGTCTTAATTGTAGATCTTGTCTTCCTGATCATTTTTGCTTATTTAAGTTACTATATATCTAGTATTATTTTTGAGAAATAAGGCAAAAACGCAAAAAAAAAAATGGTTAAAATTGTCATCAAAGGGGAATAACTCTCATAAGGAGTCGACTGATTTCGACTATGAGACTTATTTGTAGAACTTGTCCTGCTGATCATTTTTTCTATTCAAAGTTTCTCTCTATCTATTATAGTTTTCAAGATAATAGGCAAAAATGAAAAAAAAAGTGGTAAAATTTGTCATGTACGGGCAAAAACTCCTATAAGAAGTCATCAATTGGTAAAGCTCAACGTTCTGAACATTTTTGCCCATGTCAGATTTTCTCTATTTATAACAGTTTCAAAATAATAGACAAAACTTGCATTTTACCCCTATGTTCTATTTTTAGCTATGTCAGCCATCTCTGTTGGCAGGTGGGTTCAACAGACACATTCTTCAAACTAGATACCCCAATGATGATTGTGGCCAAGTTTGGTTAAATTTGGCCCATTAGTTTCAGAGGAGATGATTTTTGTAAAAATAAAAATACAACTGAAAATCGTCATTAAAGGGCATTAACTCCAATAAGGAGTTGTCGGACGATTTCCTCCATCTCAATAGTAGATCTTGTCTTGCTGATCATTTTTGCTAATTTAAGTTTCTATCTATCGGTTATAATTTTTAAGATATAAGGTAAAATTTTAAAAATTGTTAAAAATCGTGATCAAAGGGCAATAACTCTAATAAGGCATTGACAGGCAATTTCGAACATACCGACATATTTGTAGAACTTGTCTTGCTGATCATTTTTGCAATTTAAAGTTTTCTTTATCTATTATAGTTTTCAAGATAGTAGGCAAAAATTTTTAAAAAATGATAAAATTTGTCATTTAAGGGCAATACCTCCAAGTGATGAGAAAAGCTCATTTGGTTGGCCCTTCAGGCCAGGTGAGCTAATAAAAGAAGATGACATTATTTACTGGAAATTTAGACATAATTTTTGCAATGTTAATATCACTGATAAAATTGAGATGGGATTGCATTAGCAAAAATAATAAAAACCTACATTTAAAGGGCATTAGCTACGAGATACAAAAAAAAATTAAAATATGATTTTTTTTTTGTTCAATCATTAATGAAAGTGAAATAGTGAAATAATAATTCACTTTTAGCAGCCAGTTTGGTTCAATTTTGTCCAAAAAAAAAGCTAAGAAAAATTAATGATGAATTATTCACTTGCAAGTGAATAATTCGACCTCACTGAATCCGTATTCATGTGACCTTCAAATTAACCCCTTAGCTAGAGATGGATTACGCATGATTTAGGTGTGTTCAGTTATTAAAAGAAAAAGAATGTCAACATTGAAAGTGAAACAAGGGTGAACCATTTGATTGACTGATTCGATCCACAAAAACTTATTCTTATACAGGTAAAAACGATGATTAACATATATTTTTAACCTATAATATGATATCAAACAGACCTAGAAAAATCCAATTGCACGAGTTCGCTATCTATTTATATCTATATTTATGTTTATATCGGGTTATATGACCGTCGGCAGTCGACATTTAATTAGATGGTGTCTAGACTAAATTATACACGAAATGCTGATACATATTATCATGATTATCGAGCCCATGCATTGTAAATTGTTTTTATTTTAAGACTTTTTATAATTTGGATATATGTTTTAGTGTGTTAAAAGTCAAATGTGAGAATTTGAGTCAAATTGGTGAACATGAATTTGACAGCTAATGCAGCTTTAAAATGTTGACAGCATTATTGTACACAGCCTTACCTGAAATTGCAATAATCAATCTGGCATATTTGTCCATTGATCACAATTACAACATGCCCACAAAAAAATGTGAATTCACAGTATGAAAAAGAAAGACAGTAATGCTAAAATATTATTGACATATTCTAAGAGGTTTATGATGAATGGAAATAAATGCAATTGTGCCTATGGTCAATTATTTGAATTTACCTATGATCTTTTGATAAACTTGTTCCAATACATGTACCATCACATTCATATAAACAATGGGCAGGTGTAAATATTGTTTTCCTTTCTGCTTCTCCTGACTCAGCTTCAATCAAGACATTATAGTCTATACCATACTTGTACAAAGAAGCCTTGTAATCCAATGATGTTTGATATAAAATCAAATATTTATCATGAGTTTCTACACTGCTACAAGCATTCTCACTACCATCTTCATCGCTTTCACCATCTTCCTGTTTTTGTTTCTTTGTCACAGGATCACGGTCACAATCACAAACACTTGTTGATGCATGACTAGTCTCTAAATGATAATCTGTTTCACAATCATCTGACTTTTCTTTTTAGTTTTGGCCATTTTGATTTGTCTATGATTCTAACAAAATCGTTTCTATGACGACAATGCCTGATTTTCATTAACTCACTGAATTCATGCTGACAAATTTTCTTTTCAGCCTAAAAAAATAAAGCAATATTTCATTTGATCAGAACAATTAAACTAAAGGTTTGTCAATTAAAGAACTTAAGATTAAATAAATGGGCCTTTAAAACCTTGAATAATCCAGTAATTAATATAAGTGTAAACACAGCAACCACTTTTTATATACAACTGTAATCCACTTCGAGCCTTGTTGCATATCATTTTAATATGACAGGGTTGCTGGCCCTATCGACAAATCTCCCCATTTCTTTAGCTTATCAAATTTTTTTTATAACAAAAACTTTGTATAAAAGTGACACCTAACTTCCACGTATTCCAACATCAATCCGAATTCCAATAGCAAAAAATCTTATTCGGAACAGACTCTGTATACATACTATTTGTATTTTATTGTAATTATATTACAAAATATTGATCACGATGCTAGTATTACTAGACTTGCAATTGCTTTACATCAATCCAAGCACTTAGATGTAATATCAATACATATGTCTAAGGCATGTACACCAAAGGTGTTATAGATTACTCCACATTTATTTACCTTAATAATGGTAATCAAATTGATTATGGGCCTGGGTATAATCATATCTTGCCTAAAATACACCGATTAAATGAATCGGAATTAGTAAAAATCAATAATTATGGGTTTAACATTGATAACATAATGCCGCCATGTTGGCCAATCATATCTCAGATTGGTACTGTCACAGAATTTATTGGACGCTATATCGATTATTTTTTGGTACCTATGGTACAAAAACAACACACTTATATAAAGGATACGTCTGATCTTATATACAAGTTGGAAAGGATTAAGCCTAATGCAGATTGCTGGCTGTGTAGCTTTGATGTAGTATCAATGTACACTAATTGCCCGATTAATGAATTATTATCGGCAGTTAGAATTTCGTATGATCAGGTTGATAAATCAGATTACAAAATCAAATGCCCACCTACGGATGATTTAATCTATCTCCTCAGATCATTTTAGAAAACAACATTTTTGATTTTAATGGACAGCTTTATAAGCAAAAAATAGGCACCGCAATAGGAGCAGTGCCAAGCCCGGAAATCTGTGATATACTCATGTATAAAATTATGAAAGAAATACTTTCTAAGTTTGAACATAGAAAAAATATCTTTTTTTTATGGAAGGTATCATGATGATATTATATTAATATATCATGGCAACTGGAAGGAAATAAAGGATTTGTTAGAGTTAGCAAATAATCATCATCCTTCCTGAAATTCACACTAGAATTTTCATCTAAAGAAATAATATTTCTTGATGTTAATATTTTCAAAGGAACTAGGTTTTCTAATGAAAATATCTTGGATTTGAAAACACACTTTAAACCGACAAATTCCTTCCTTTATCTAGATCGTAAAAGCTGTCATAGCCGACATGTGTTTGCAGGGTTTATCAAGGGTGAAGTTATCAGATACATTAGAACAACAAATAATGATGTTGATTTACAATATATTTTGTTACAGTTCAGATTGAACCTAATAAAGAGAGGATACAAGGAGATTGAAATCGAAAAGTACATAAATGAGGCATTATCATGTAATAGATCTGATTTAATCAGAAAAAAGGCCAAAAAACACACAAAGGAAATTCCTTTAGTATTGGCAATGAAATTCAATCCATGCATTCATAAATTAAAACAATGCATTAGTAAACATTGGGATCTACTAAAACAGGATGTGGTTTGCAACAAAATATTTTCAAGCAAACCAATAATAGCTTATAAAAAGCATAAAAATAAAGCAGATCTATTGACAATGACAAAATTAAAATAAATTGATAGGTAAATCCCTGATGATGGCGGGCCTACAATGCTTAAACCCATTCATAAATGTTATACATTTATCATTAGCATATAATACAAAAACCGCCGAAAGACTAAATTAGTGTCGGATTGATGTAAAGCAATTGCAAGTCTAGTAATACTAGCATCATGTGATCAATATTTTGTAATATAATTACAATAAAATACTAATAGTATGTATACGGAGTCTGTTCCGAATAAGATTTTTTGCTATCGAAATTCGGATTGATGTTGGAATACGTGGATGTTAGGTGTCACTTTTATACAAAGTTTGAATTGATGTAAAGCAATTGCAAGTCTAGTAATACTAGCATCATGTGATCAATATTTTGTAATATAATTACAATAAAATACCAATAGTATGTATACAGAGTCCGTTACGAATAAGATTTTTTGCTATCGAATTGGATTGATGTTGGAATACGTGGATGTTAGGTGTCACTTTTATACAAAATTTTTTTACCAAACTTCATCCATTATAGCTAAGTTCCACAGCTTAACAGCTAATGCTTTATGTAAAATTAACAGGTAAAGTGCCCTTTTTTATGTAACAACAATGCCAAATTCTGAAAAAGCTGTATAAAATTTCTAGTAGGTCTGTATCTAAAACTACAATTTATGTTTGTCAAACATACATACTGGACCAAATAACCTTTTAACCTTATGAAGCTGTTCCCATGTTTTTCTTAAAAAGTTCTATGTACTTGTTTTATAGTCCTGTTGTTAACCGAACAGTTGATACTAATAAAAGGGACAATGCAAACAAAGCAATGGGGACATCTCAAACATGGTATATCTGTTTAATTACATAATATATAGAGATAGTTAATTCAAACATTCCAAATTAGTCCTCTGCTATCAAGACATAAGCAAAACAGCTGCATTTAATAAAGAGTACAAATGATCAGGCGTCTCTAAGAAGGATAAACAGACATACATGTTTTGGCAAATACATGTACCACAGTAGAGAGGGCAAAAACATTATCCTGTTACAAATACCTTAGCAGTAGTGAAATTTAAATGAAATTCATTTGATAACAGAAAATACACTTGCTATCAATTCAACCCATCAAAATCCAGGATAATTATAAAACATGCAATTATATCCAGAATTATGAATGCACAGATTTCCCAAATACATTAAATCTAACATTTTTTTGTGATAAATTGGACTTTTTTGCATCAAAGTTTCTGATCACAGTTTACAACTTCACTATTAATGAATGTATTACAATGCTGGCTGGTAATCTAATTCACGTCCTAGAAGTGTGTTCATTTGATGTTATGTCAGCATTAATGAAATGCATGAATTTACCAAAGGAAGAATACTACTGGACTTGACTGTATTAATCTTACCTTGTGAGTCCTCACTTGTAAAAAATAGCCATGTCCATCTTCACTAGCTCTACCCATGGAAATAAAATTATTGTCATCATACCAAGCTCCTCGGAAATTAGGAAATTCAACTCTAACATGGCAGAGTTCTATAAGTTCTGTAATAAATTGATTACCCTCAAAACAACTATACAAATTTCAGACAATTTAATAATGACGGGATCCTTTGTATTACTGTTAAAGAAACTTCTAAGAGGATTGTAAAAAATGTGAACCATTATACTACAGAAACAAAATTGTTTTTTCAAGATGATGTAAGGAAACTACAAACTGTAATGGGCTTCAATTAAATTCAATTCTTAAAGCTGAGGGACTGACATTCTGCATTTGAGTCAACTAATACAACACAATCATTATATTGCCTAACTAAAAATTAAATAGAGATTACCTGACTCTGCCAAATGATCATGCAAAAGCCTCATGGGAACTCGGGGTAGTTAAATACCCCAGTAGTACATGTAGTACAACAATAGTGCACACGCTGAAATGTCTCGCCTACTATACTGACCATTGGTTTCATGTTGACAGTCCCACATAGAAAGTTTTACTACAAGTATCATATTAACATATATGATCAAAGAAAATGAGTTCAATGTCAGGTAAACCAAGCCAGAAATAAATGTACACCTTTAATACAATCATTTCATACATTTAATATAGATGACCTATTGCTTATAGTATAAAAGAAACAGACCAAACCATGGAAATTCTATATTGACCAATGAACCATGAAAATGAAGTCAAGATCAGATGAACCCTGCCAGACAGACATGTACACCTTAAAATAATTCCATGCATCAAATAAAGTTGACCTATTGCTTATAGTATCTAAGAAACAAAGTTAACCAGGAAAACTGAATACTGACCAATGAACCATGAAAATGAGGTGAAGGTCAGATGATACCTGCCAGACAGACATATACACCTTACAATCATTCTATACACCAAATATAGTTGATCTATTGCTTAAAGTTTAAGAAAAACAGACCCAAACACAAAAATGTAACATAAGCAATGAACCATGAAAATGGGGTCAAGGTCAAATAAAATCTGCCAGACTGATATGTACATCGTAAAATATTTCCATACACCAAATATAGTTGACCTTTTGCATACAGTATTAGAAAACACAGACCAAAACACAAAAACTTAACATTGAGCAATGAACCGTGAAAATGAGGTCAAGGTCAAATAAAACCTACCAGACTGACATGTACATCGTAAAATATTTCCATACACCAAATATAGTTGACCTACTGCATACCGTATTAGAAAAGCAGACCAAAACACAAAAACTTAACATTGAGCAATTAACCATGAAAATGAGGTCAAGGTTAAATAAAACCTGCCAGACTGACATGTTCATGTAAAATATTTCCATACACCAAAGATAGTTGACCTATTGCAAACAGTATTGGAAAAACAGACCAAAATACAAAAACTTAACATTGAGCAATGAACCGTGAAAATGAGGTCAAGGTCAAATAAAACCTGCCAGACTAACATGTACATCGTAAAATATTTCCATACACCAAATATGGTTGACCTACTGCATACAGTATTAGAAAAACAGACCAAAACACAAAAACTTCTCTATTACCACTGAACCATGAAAATGAGGTCAAGGTCAGATGACACCTGCCAGTTGGACATGTACACCTTACAATCATTACATACACCAAATATAGTAGACCTATTGCTTATAGTATCTGAGATATGGACTCTACCACGAAAACTTAACCTTGTTCACTGATCCATGAAATGAGGTCGAGGTCAAGTGAAAAACTGTCTGACAGGCATGAGGACCTTGCAAGGTACACACATACCAAATATAGTTATCCTATTACTCATAATAAGACAGAAATTAACATTACAAAAAATCTTAACTTTTTTTTTCAAGTAGTCACTGAACCATGAAAATGAGGTCAAAGACAATGGACATATGCCAGACGGAAACTTCATATCATAAGGCATCTATATACAAAGTATGAAGCATCCAGGTCTTCTACCTTCTGAAATATTAAGCTTTTAAGAAGTTAGTTAAAGCCGCCGCCGCCGGATCACTATCCCTATGTCGAGCTTTCTGCAACAAAAGTCGCAGGCTCGATAAATCAAAGTGCTGGATAGCACCTCTGGGAAGTTTGCAACTGTAGATGTGTATTTTTCAAATAGATTATAGATGTGTATTATTTTAAATATGTATTCAATCACAGCTTTGATATTTTTAACTAAACCATTTTCTTTTTTCATAAAAGTTTTTCATATAAAATTTTGATATTTTCTATTGCACCCTTGAACTGTTGTTCTAAAATAATCAAATATACAATAAGCTCTGTTAATTTCTTTATGTGCCCATGCCATATCTAGGGCCTGTGATTTTATAGTATTTTTTCCATTCAGAACTGGGCATAACCCTAACAACAACAGTAAAATGACGGCACCGAAATTCAAACTTGATCTTGGTGTTGTGGTTAAAAGTATTTTGTATAAGTTTCGTAACAATTGGTTGAGGCACACTAAAGTTAGAGCACGGAATTGAAAAAATCGTCAGTGTTCCGCGGAACCCGGTGTTTCGCCTACTTTTGCTGTTAATCGCAGGCTCAACAAAAATAGGAAAATTAATAAAATATTCCTCTCTATACTATCTTTTGATTGTAAGAAGCTTCTGTCCAAGTTTGGTAAAAATCCAGGATAGTTTATGAATCTAATAAATGTTTTAAAAATAACTGCAGACTGTATGTAATGTTAACTGGAAGAAAAGCTAAGTCCATTAAGTAAAATACGGAAAACAAGAACAAAATTTTAACTAAATTTTCTTCTAGATACTAGCTTTTGATCATAAACAAGCTTCTGTCCAAGTTTGATACAAATCCAGGATAGTTTAAGAAATTTATTAAAATTTTAAAAACTTTAGCCACAGAGTGAATGTAATGTTTCCTGGCAGAAAAACCAAGTCCATTTATAAGTAATATACTGAAAAAAATGGATTTTTTTTAACAAAATTTACTTCTGAGTACTATTGTATGATCATAAACAAGCTTCTTTCCAAGTTTGGTAGAAATCCAGGATAGTTTAAGAGAGTTATTAAAATTTCAAAACTTTAACCACAGAGTGAATATTTGTGGATGCCTCCGCCGCCGCTGCTGAAATGTAGGATCGCTATGTCTCGCTTTTTCGACAAAAGTCAAAGGCTCGACAACAATCAGTTTTAAATTTGTAAAGGGCATAACTGTAAAGGGCATAACTCTAGAACAGTAAAACTGACGCCACTAAAACTCAAATTTAATCAGTGTTTTGTGATAATGAGCATTGTGTATAAGTTTCATAACATTTGGTTGAGACAAACTAAAATTAGAGATCGTAAACAAAAATTCAAGCAACTTTTCATTTGTTAAGGAGCATAACTCTAGAATTGTAAAATCAACGCCACCAAAATTCAACTTGACCTGTGTTTTGTGGAAATAAGCATTATGTATAAGTTTCATACAATTTGGTTTAGGAAAACTAAAGTTAGAGAACAGATGGGATGTACGGACGTACATACAAGTAAGGGACGATAAATTCTTACAGAAGAAAAAGGGTAAAACTTAATACGGTGGAGACATAACAATAGCAGTATGACGACATGAATAAAAGTTTATATACACTAGATTCATAGAGGTGCTAATAACCCGGCTGTAACACATTTTATAGTTGATGCTGTGAAATTTAGCATTGAGACAATAACATTTGAGATTTTGGTTTGTCATAATTATTTGGACTAGCACTAAGAAAAAGAAAGTCATTTTCCTATTACATGGACAGATTTTATTTAATCATGTAAACAGTTGCTACAGCACTTGTCTTGATACACTGAGTTATTCTAAGTAGAAGCTGACTTGTCTGCCTTATATCCTTGTAACGATTTGTGTACAAATGTAATTGTTAATCGTAACGCTGAGGAGGCTGCGATATGTACGAACTGTCGTTCAGTCAATGTTTTCAGCTGTCAGTTTGACCCACGTGACTGAGCATGCTGGACGAGTGAAGGTCCTTAAATCCACATTGGAATGTGAAATAGCTAGTATTTAAATAGCGGAATTTAAAGTTTTCAAATGTTTTGGCATCAAAACATTCTGATCGATGTTTTAACAAAACATGCACCTTTCTATCATAGCCGGTATTTACCTTTACTCATCGATGGTGTGTGACATAAGCCATATGATTATCGAGTATTTCTGTCACCTGTGTATAATTGTTCAATCAAACTTTTATCACTTGTCAATTATCCGAAGCTTGGTCAAAACATATCAGTAATGTCAGCCATACGGGATTCTTTCGATACATTCGGACTTTTAATTATTGAATAATAAACATTTGTAAATATCGTACATAGTAAAAAAAAAGCGCTGAAAATGTTCATTCATGAAATATTCATGAATGAATTAAACGCTGTCTCGCGTAGATTTCTTTGATTTTCTCTTCAGCGCATGGCAGATCCGCCAAGTAGTGTTTGTGATAGTTATTTTCAAAATGAAGTTAAATTCATCTGAACTGTCGGTGAACATTCATTCCTTTTTATTCAAGCTGTAATCTTTTCAAAAGGACTCAAAATTTCAAAAGAATCTTCTTATAATCAGTATTCAAACACTAGTACTACATTATCTTGGTGCAGAACATTTGCGATAGTCTGTCACCGGAAGTTAGAGGCAGACGCCTAAGGAAAGTATTGCTATAGCAAACTTCCCAAAAACAACATGTACATATAGTGACTCCTCCATAGGAAGCACCTTTCCTTAATATAATATTTACCTTTTCCAAATTGATAAATCTTTATAAAGCCATCATAGAAGTACCCCATATCCATGCCAGCCACTAAAAGTTTGGTCTCTGATTGATTAAATTCAGAAAAACGTGTATAACTAGGTAAATCTACAACAAGTTTCTTTGTAAACATTGTGGTTGGCATTCCAAGTTTCCAGACCTAAAAATAATTATATAAACATACGAGTCTTAATAGCAAATCTAACAGATATTTGATAGCCTGGAAATGACGACAATAACAAGCAATAGTCTTTCTATAAAATATTATTTCATCAAAAAACTGGATGACTCAATAAGGAATGAGGAATATGTGATGAATGTAAATTTGACAACACTAGTAAGATATAACATGTACTGAAAAATAACAAATTTTAACATGATCAAAGGAACATTAGTTTTATTGCTGTCCTTAATCATGACAGTTACTGGAAGGTCTTTTAAAAAAATTAACATCCATCATTTCGGATGAAGTAACAATAAAAACAGAAATTATAAACCGTTGATATAGAGATATGTCTTACCTGTATGTCATTTTGATAGTATAATACAAATGTTGAAATTCAAATGACAATCCTTTAATAAGTAAACTATGTAAACTTCTATGTCATTTAATTTGGTTTCTGGTGGAGAGTTGTCTCATTGGCAATCATACCACATCTTCTTATTCTTATATATAAAAGACATTCAAAGTCAATAAACCATGACTGAAGGTACAGGGCCATATTATCTCCTGGAATAAGAACTGCCAGTGTTAATACAACTGCATACCAAATACTATTGATTTATCATAAGTGGCTTAACTTAAACTGACCTTAACACAAACTTTAACATGTAAACTATATAAAAGTTTCAGAGTCATTAGATCGTGACTGAAAGGGCAGGATCAAATAATCCCCATAAATATGAGATGTACAAAATGTACCAATGCTAATACAACTGCATACCAAATATCATTGACTTACATGTACCACTAGTGGTTTCCTTAAACTGACCTTCTCACAAACTTAAACATTGTTGCCTAAGCTGTCCAGGAAACTCTTTAGTCTCACCTTCAGGCTAGACAAAAATGAGTAGGTATGAAAATTACATTTAAATAATCATTGTGTTACATCTTACTGAGGAACAAACTTACAATAACATAGCCATCTTTTCCTGTTGAAGAGAAATATTTTCCTGATGGAGAGAACATCACATGATAAACTTCATCCTCATGTTCCTTTAAAACTTCACTTTCCACTACAGGAACATTCATACAGAGACGTCTGAATTCTTCATACCAACTCTCACAGTCAGGTAATGAAGTCCTTGGACGGCCCACTTTACAGCTGACTAAATCTTTCCATAAGCTTTCATCTATAGCAACACGTCTCCATTTCTATGAATACAACAACATTTCTAATTCAGATGGAATGTATGAATTTAGTTTTTCTTCTGTCTGATAATATTGCTTGAAGCATGTTTTTTTTTATTTTATTGTTGTATTGCTGGGTTGCTGTATCATTGAAGACACCAAAGAATTTCCTTCATTCATGTTTGCTTTAATGTCTTTTTATTTCAAATTCACATAGTGTTAACATGTTTGGTATCATTAAGGCAAGATTCCTATATATCAAATTTGAGATTTGTTGTTCAGTTGTGAGACTCCCATTTTAAAAAAATACACAAGAAAGTTTAAAAGAAGACAGAAATGTTGTTGTGTTAACATGTACATCACATTGTTTCTCTATTATTCAACCTATGTAAAATACACGCATTTGCCAGTTTGCACAATTTCATTAGGAATAAAACTACCTAAATTATTTTTTTTCATTGTTACAATTGAGTCTTTCAAAAAATTCTCTGTTAGTTTGAGTTAATATGCAAATACAAACAGAGATATTAATACATGTATGCATGCATCCAAATTCCGTTACAGATATCTTACACTACATGTCTTTGAAGCTTCCAACAAACTGTTACAGTCTAAGAATGAGAATATATGAATGATAAAGTCATCAGGCATATGTTGCCAGATTGAGCCATCACTCCACACATTGTCCTCATAATGCTGGCACAAATCTTTCTCCTTTATATCTTCGAATCCATCATGTATATCTTCTTCTATTTCTTCATTTCTATCTTCCATTTTTTCTAATTCAAAACTAAAATCAATAAGTAAAAATTATTAAAGTTATAGCCTTGACTTCATCCATACAATGCCAGAGGTCATTCAAAAAATTTTGGTAAAATATATAAATTTCCTATCATCTTGAAAATATTTTAATTATGTGGCTCAAATAATCTAAACTCTTGAGTCAAAAAAGTCATGAACTGATGACTCAAGCCAGGAATTATTATATTCAGGTAATATAATACCCACAGAAACATACAAAATCATTACAGTATTGCCAATGAGACAATTATCCACACGAGTTCAAATGACGAAGATATAAGCAATTATAGGTCATCGTATGCCCGTCAACAATGAGGTAAAACCAGCTATAAAAGACCCTGACATGAAAAATGTGAAATATCTTGAACAAGAAAACTAATGACCTAATTTATAATAAAATGCTCCTCTGGGTGCAGCTTGATACGACTGCAGAGGTCGAACCCTGAACAGTTGGGGCAAGTATGGACACAACATTCAAGCTTGATACAGCACTGAATTTGGATTGTGATTAAATATTTGACACAGCATAGGTTTCTGACACAGAATGAATGTGATCTAAGAACTTAAATTTTTTTTATTCAAACCATATCATAATAATTTGCTTTTATATATAAATCAGAAATAACCAATTTAAAATGAAATATTTTAAAGAAAAAAAAAGGAAAAAAATCCTCCATAAATTTTTGAACCCCCTTATGATTCATTACCCCCAAACTCAATCCCAGCCTTCCCTTTGTGGTATTGTACCTTGCAGTACAATTTCAGAGAGATCCATACACTTGAACACAAGTTATTGTCTGGAAACTAGAAAAATGCTTGTTTTTAGGTCCCTTTTTGGCCCCAAATTCCTAAACGTTTAGGGCAATTACCCCCAAACTCAAACCCAGCTTTCCCTTTGTGATATGGAACCTTGTAGTACAATTTCAGAAAGATCCATACACTTACACACAAGTTATTGTCATGAAACAAGAAAATGCTTGTTTTTGCCCTTCTTGGCCCCTTATTCCTAAAATTTTGAGGCAATTACCCCCAAAATCAATCCCAGCATTCCCTTTGTGATATGGAACCTTGTGGTACAATGTCAGAGAGATCCATACACTAACACACAAGTTATGTCTGGAAGTTACAAAAATGCTTTTTTTTGGCCCCTTTTTGGCCCTTAATTCCTTAACTGTTGGTACCATAACTCCCAAAATCAATCCCAACCTTCCTTTTGTGGTATTGAACCTTATGGTAAAATTTTATAAGAGATCCATTCACTTAAACTAAAGTTAGAATGCGAAAACCAATGTGTCTTCGGACGACGACGACGACGCCAACGTCATACCAATATATGACCACAAAATTTTTTTGCAGTCGTATAAAAATGCAATTTATGAAAAAACAATTATGACAGACACGAACCAATGACAAGCATTGAATAACAGGCTTCTGACTTTGGACAGGCACATAAAGAATGTGGCGGGTTTAAACATGTTTGTGAGCACTAAAACATACCCCTCACAACAAAAAATAAATTGCTTCGCCGAGCGTAGCTGGATACGACTGCAGAGGTCCAACCCTGAACAGTTGGGGCAAAAATGGACACAATATTCACGCTTGATACAGGTCTGAATTTGGATTGTAATTAAATATTTGACACATAATAGGTTTCTGACACAGAATAACTGTAGTCAAAGAACTTAGAATTGGTTATATGATTGGAATTTATATTCAATTTTTTGCCTTTGTGCAATACACTATGCTGTTGCGACTTGACCCCCAAAAAAAATTACCCCTTTTTTGCTTTTGTGCAATACACTATGCTGTTGCGAAATGACCCCCAAAAACAAACCAAAAATTTTTTTTTACCTCCCCACTTTTTGCAAAAAAAAAATATTTGAAGAAATTTTTTTTTTAATTTCTGAAATCTGAATCGAGAAAATATTGTCCCCTCCCAATTTTTTTTCACCTCCCCACCCTTTTTCCAAAAAAAAATTCTTTCCCTCAAGATATGGTCATAATCTCAATTCAAATTTCCAATGGAGTTTGCAACCATAATTACCTGTTTAAATACATCATAAAAGTCTTAAACATGTTAAAATAGAAAATGACAAGCATAATCATGGCTAAAATTAATATTCCTCAATCAGCATTTTTAAATAGTAACTTCTAAAAATAAATTGACAGCTAATCACCTCAAGACAATACAACATTTCTTTATACATAATTTAAAAGCAGTGTAAGAGAGGTAATCCAAACATTACATTGTACTTTTTTTTCAATTGTCCATTAACCAGGAAACCCTTGTTTTTCCCCCTTTTTGCCCCTTATTCCTAAATGGTTTGAGCCATAACCCCCCAAAGCCAATCCTAACCATCCCTTTGTGGTATGGAAACTTGTGGTATAATTTCAGAGAGATCCATACACCGTTCCACAAGTTATTGCCTGGAAACTAGAAAAATGCTTATTTGGGCCCCTTTTTGGCCCCTTTTTGGCCCCTAATTCCTAAACTGTTAGGACTAAAACCCCCAAAATCAATCCCAACCTTCCTTTTGTGGTTATAAACCTTGTGTTTAAATTTCATAGATTTCTATTCATATTTACTAAAGTTATTGTCCGGAAACCAAATGTCTTCGGACGACGACGACGTGATACCAATATACGACCGCAAAATTTTTGGTGGTCGTATAACAATAGACACAAAGCACCAACATAAGAGTACTCACACAGGAGTTCAAATTAACGGTGGTCCGAGGTCCGTGACCTTCCATTTACAGATTCGGACCTTCCCACTGGTAGTTAGTTACACCGCAAAATTTGGTATTTTTGCAGGTTAAAAGTTGCAAAAGCATTTTGAACAAAAAGTATAAAAATAATCTTAAAATATGCAACTTTACTGAAACTTAACTTATGTGTTTGCTTAGATTCTTCACAATTGATTTGATGTGTAGTCACATGACCGGTCGTCGTACAAGATACCGGGAAACTCGAAAATATAATATTACAACATAACTAGTAAACGATAAGAGTCTGTTTGGTTTTGGGGTGACCTCTTCCAAAAGAAAACCTGATGTTAAATAATGATACAAAGGGGTGATTGAGGAAACGGCTTAACGCAGCTCGAAAGACAGCATCTGACTAAAGACCAAAAATAAGAACGTAAATTATTCCCACACAGGGAAAGGGAAAATGCCCTGGTTCCTTGGACAAAAAAACTTAAAACTTGACCCCATACTAATCATGATGAAAAATTACCCCCACCATCTATATATCTTGCCAAAAAAGTGATCAAAAGAAACTGACCCCAATGGTTTGAAAACGAAGTTGAGCTGTTATCTGACACAAAGTTAGGCCAGTGTGTTCTTAAGCAGCAACTGAAACCAAAAGGTACAAAGTGTTATTTAACACAGCATATAGTGTTAGGGCAAAGTGGAAGCCTTTTTTGACTGAATTTATTCAAGAAATTCAGAACAAAAATGAGGGTAATGTAGTAAGATATGATGAGTGCTTTGGAATGGTAAGCATTTTCTGTTATAAATTGAATTTTCAATAAAAATTGGACCTTCTAAGAATAAAGGAGGACCTTTAAGTATTTTTGGTCACAGGTCCTGGACCTTCCATTGCCTAAAGTAAATTTGAACCCCTTTATCAGTTATTGACATCTAGTTCAAAACTACAGCTGTTTTTATCAGAAAATATGTGCAAGTAAACAGGTATCATATGCAATTTCTGGTTGTGTATTAGACAGATTATACACTATCTAAACACATACAAGTCGACAGGCACATATTATTTACCCCAAAATTGGTAAAACATTATCATACCTGCCAACCCTCCCGGTTTCAGCGGAGACTCCCGCTCAAATGGCGAAATTCAGGAAATCTCCCGCTTGCCGGTACCCTCCTGCTTTTGGATATTTCAACCTTGAATGACAAGTCAACAATAATTACGTTTTTGTGTCACTGATGAGGGTTGTTTTTACCTGTAAATCACAGACTGTGTGAAATTAAATGGCTTCACTTGACAGCTTAGGTGTCAAACATAGTACTAATTAACGATCATTAACTAACGACTTTTGCTTCAAGCTTTGTGTTATACTTCAAAGAAATTTCGGGTTACTTCCCCTGTTTAATCCTGTTTTAAGTTACCCTTCTTAAAATAATGTGAATTGATAAAACAATATAAACTTAATACAAATTAAACAAAGAATCATAAAAGGATGGCAATTTAAAAAATTTGTATGCCTTAAGACAAAAAAAATAATTATATTTCAAAAATATCTTAATAGATCGTGTGTTTTTCT
Source organism: Mytilus coruscus (assembly GCA_017311375.1). Classification (NCBI taxonomy): domain Eukaryota; kingdom Metazoa; phylum Mollusca; class Bivalvia; order Mytilida; family Mytilidae; genus Mytilus; species Mytilus coruscus. Next base: position 25,738,290 of record CM029601.1, read on the forward strand.
ATGTTGTGATGTTATACTATTGTTTCAGAAAAAGGGAGAAGGTTTGGTACCATTAAAACGTTTAATCCCGATGCAAATGTTTGCACCTGTCCTACGTCAGGAATCTGATGTACAGTAGTTGTCTTTTGTTTATGTAATTTATACGTGTTTCTCGTTTCTCGTTTTTTATATAGACTAGACCGTTGGTTTTCCCGTTTGAATGGTTTTACACTAATAATTTTGGGGCCCTTTATAGCTTGTTGTTCGGTGTGAGCCAAGGCTCCGTGTTGAAGGCCGTACATTGACCTATAATGGTTTACTTTCATAAATTGTTATTTGGATGGAGAGTTGTCTCATTGGCACTCACACCACATCTTTCTATATCTATACTTCTATTCAATGTTTATATTGAAATTTATATGATATGCATTGAACCAAATTTTATGAAGTATAAAAGTGCACACACTTGATGCACCAACTGAGACAACATGATTGCACTCTGTATCATACAGAGGTATCTGGGGTCAAAAGTTGTCCTGATTGGATTCAGATGTCAAAGATGACCAAATAGGAATGAAACAAACAACACACCTTCTGTAGGATATAACCATATTTAAAAAAACAAAGTATATCTATTAACTCTTATATGTGTTTCGCAGATGAATAAATAAACACATCATATATTTCATGTATTTCACTTGAAAATGTCGTTCGAGCAAAATCTCCCCCTCAGCTGTCATAGCCGAGAGGGAGATCTCCCTCTTTGAAGGTTTCAGAGGTTGGCAGGTATGCATTATTGAAACAAGCTCTGGTGCCCTAATTGATAATATTAGTCTCAAATTTTAGGTATAGTCAACTTTAAATTCGTACTCTTTCCCCAACATTTCTATGTCACAATGCTTATGTTATTACATTACATCAAGAGTTGGTTTTTCAATGACAACAATTGCAACGAATGACCTCGATAAACGTATTTACACTTTTGGTATTTAGCTATATTTTGCCTCCGAATGACCTTAGATCTACTCGAATCACCTTTTGACGCCAGGCAACAATCAATTTTAATTGTGACGTCAAATGTTTTGAATTATGATGTCAAAGTTTACGGAACCTGTGTGATTTTACGTAATGGCGGACAAATTTGCATACAAGTGTAAATACGTCTATTCAACCGGTGTTATTCATTCATAAAAAAGAACTTGAAATTGGTCTATGAGACCAAAAAAAAATATATGTCTGTTTAAGGTTATATGCTTAAAAAAAATAGGGTAGGTAGGTCGTTATTTCCATTTATTTTTATTTTTTCATTTTATGTTTTGTGACATAATTTTGTGTCATGCTGTTTCGTCTTGTCGTGGTCCGAGTTGTTCATGGGCCGAGTTTACCTGAATTTTTAATGATTGGATTATTTCCCTTTCTTATTGGTTGGAAAAAAATGGCGGCAAAGTAGTTATTTCATCACACCAGTCGGGAATTTCCTTAAAACAGCTATCGTATTCACGATTGTGAACATTGCCATTGGGATGTATCAGACAATTAATTTATATTATTGGCAACACTAACTTCACTTTTGACACGAGTTCAGTTTATTTTTCACTTTACTACGGAAATAAAATGACTTAGGGTCGGCGCTCAAAAATAGGGACGGTTGGGTAACCGTAAACAGACATATATTTTCTTTTGGCCTGACTATGAAGAAAGTATATTGCCGTAACAGCCTATCAAAATTTTGAGTATTCATAAAGTTTAGCATGCTTACAAGACCTGGGCATCAATAAATAAATGTAAAAGATGTAAAAGAAATCGTAATGTGGTAAATAAATAGCATTATTGCAAACAACTTATATCTTTCCACTCGTTTCAACACCAGCACTTACAAACCAGTCTAACAGATAGGAAGACTATGTAAATATTTGTCACATCTAGACATGAGATCTCAGAGTTTAAGATACACACTTTAGTCATTTTCTGTTAGAATTGGTGCGTGACAGTCGAACTGAATACAGATAATACGGAAGATGGAAAGTTTGTTGATGTTGACGAATAAACAGGATTACAGATCATGGTCTTTTTCCTTTCGAGCACTCGTTTCTTTCAAACGCTTTGACGATTAAGTATTATCAAAATTATCTCCCCTATTTCGTCGAACTTACGACCCAAAATCACAAAAAAATGGGAAAAGAAAAAAAGAAAAAGCACCAAAGAGACAGATCATCTGACAGTAGACACAGGCACAAAAAATCAAAGAAACATAAGAGGTAAAAAGTGACACGTGAAATTTCCTTCATCCTTTAAACAATCACTTGATTGTAATTGTCTGTCTGTATATTCATCTTCTAAACATTAAAACAGGTTGCCAGCAAAGGCAACAACTTTTTGAAGGCCCCTATACTTTAATTTTTTCCAGATGATATTTCACTTATGGCGTTGTAACCGGAGAGCATGATTCTAATTAGAAAATCATAGTGTCTCCGCTGGGACTCGAACCCAGAACCTCAGTGTTACAAGTTTGTCAGTGCTCTAACCTATAGTAGTCCTACTGAGCTAAAGAAGTACTTTGTCTTCGGGTCATAGAATAAGCCATGGCTTCTACTGACCCCTCATCTTGGAAATGTCATAGTGAAATTTTTCATCGCATAATATACAGATCGATCAGATCCCAGATTGACTAATATGAGGCAGGCATTACCTGTGAAAGGGGACGAAGTTTGTATGAATTATTTTTTTTGTAACTTCAAAATCTGTTAAAAAGAAATGGAAATACCGTCAGGTTTCCGACTTTGGTTCTGTTGTTAGGATTTTACTTGTGACGTTATTTAAGTTATGATGTCATGTTCAATGTAAACAAAGAAACGCGATCATCAGGTAACGTTTATTCATATTAATTATATATAAAGACAAAGAATTATTAAAATGAAATTGGTATTGTGTTCCTTGAGTTCCTATATTTTACTAGACTTCTCAAGGTCTCATGACAACGAGACCGGAAGAAGGAAGTAGATTTCTGCAAATGCGGAATTAAAAAAGTTACAGAAAAAGTTAACGATTTTGAGTTCATTAGTACAATGAAAAGTTAGGAAATTTTCCCGATTTTATTTATTTTTTTTTTTTTTTATTGATTTTTCTACTGTAATAGGGGACTTCGTCCCCTTATAATAAACTCCAAGTAGATCTAGATGCGGCAGCTAGTTGGGTGAAGGATTGGCTTTTGGCTTTCCATCCAGATAAATGTACTGTGCTATCTGTCACCAAAAAGAAACAACCTATACAGCACAGTTACATTTTAAATGGTCATACACTTGAATCAGTAACATCAGCTAAGTACCTTGGTATCACAATATGTCATTTCTGGAATCTGGGAATCATGTCTTTCACCGGAAAAGATCGTCAATTTCGCACGCCTTTATGACGTCATTTACCAGATAGAAGGCGCGCCTGTATCCCTGCTCTATTAAAAGTTTCCAGCACTTTCAAAATCGTCATTCTGTAGGGTAGTATAAAAATAATTTATGTTCCGTAAGTACGTAATATTGATTCCCATACGAATGAGGGAGGGTGACCATCTTATTGGATTTTAATTTCCCAAATATTTTGTGCAGTATAAAATCAAACTTTTTCATCCATTTGCTCAACATGTGGAAGTGATGATGCTTACATTTTGGTCACATGGTGATGGAAGTCACATGACAGATTCAACTAAAAACCGTATCCCGGAACTGCCGTATACAGTCAAACCTCAAATGGGACAAATATATAAATGACATTACATCCAAAGGTAACAAATCACTGGGTTTTCTAAAACAAATTCTAAAAACAACAAACCCACTGTTTTGGGACCCTCGAACAACCAAATTGGTGTCCAAAATTGAGATGGTCCAACGACGATCTGCTCGGTATAATTGCAATTAATACCACAATACGAGTAGTGTTACAAACATGCTTACCACATTAAAATTACCATCACTAGCAGAACGTAGGCTATGAACAAGATTGGTAATGATATATAAGATATCATACCATCTTGTTGCTATTCCATCTGACATACTCATTAAAGCAGACTCAAGAACTAGGAAAACCATACACTCACATACTGGTACATGTATATACATACATCTAAGGACTCCTACAGACATTCATACTTTCCTTACACAATACCACAGTGGAATCAGCTCCCTGTGGTACTTGTCCAGGCACTACCCGTTGATAGCTTCAGGGAACAGCTCACTTCAGCTGTTCTCTGTACTATTATTTAATAGCATTAATTAAGATTGTATATAGTTTTAATCACAAATTTGTTATTTTCGTTGCACTAAATAATTAAATTTTGTTTAATTTGGGGTAAAATTTTGTAAATAGTCCACGTATGCGGACAATATGTAATCATCGGATGTCGATGAAATATTGTATACCAAAAGAAGAAGAAGATGTATTATACTTATAAAAATAAAACTTATATAAGTGTGCGCAACTTAACAATTAACTTATAAATTTATACAGGTTCCAGTTTTCGTCATTTAACACAGACTTAAAATTATTCAAAGACTTTGCCATCACTGTTAAATCTGACAGGTTATTCAACTGATCCACTACTCTAATTGAAAAAGTATTTAGTCTGTGTGTGGTCCTACACTGTTTCTTAAATAGTTTTAAAGAGTGACCTCTAGTTGTATTAGATGGTGCTAAAGTAAATAGATTCATCCAGTTGATATCATCAATACCATGTCATGCATGTAATGCTTTGTAGATTTGAATTATGTCGTTTCTGTCTCTATGATATCCCAACGTTGGCAATCCCAATGAACGTAATCTATCCTCATAACTTGAATGTTTTATATTCTTAACGAGTTTAATGGCCCTTCTTTGGACAGATTCCAATTTACGAAAATCTTTTTTAAGGTACGAAGACCAAACACATTTAGCATATTCCAACAGTGGACGAACAATTGACTTATAAAGAGTAAGAAACATATCCTGGTCCATGTAGTGAAAAGAATGATGAATTAGAGATAAAACTGTCTGTGCTTTATTAACAATACTACTTATATGTTTTTGGGGTAAAAGTTGGGGGGCATATTGTTTTACCCCTGTCTATTCTTCGTTCCGTCCCATTATGGGTATATAGTTATTCCAAATAACTCCTCCTACAGGGTTGGCAAAAACCCAGGTTTTATGAGTATTACCCAGCCCAGTGGGAAATACTAGGAAAACCTGGGTTTTACTAGGTTTTACCGGGTAATACTGGGCAATACTGGGTAATATAAAATACTGGCCTGAATTTTAAAGAGGATTCAGTGATTAATCACAAATGCAATACATTAAGGATGAAGAATTCAATTTGTTTTTTTAAATAGATATAACTAATATAAAGGATTAACAATTCTATGTAAGGAAAATTACTTTTAAACATTTTTTGTTCATTACTAAAATTGTTTACTAAGTTTTAGCATATGTTTATGTACATCACTAATTAATAAGTAATTATTCAGATTATAATACAGATTTGTTTATATAGCAATAATCAGTCTTTTGATTTCTATGGCCTGTCCCCTTAGGGTGTTTATTTAGCAATATGATTTTATAACAATTAAAATTTACAATTCACTTAAACACTGCAATAAAATCATGTTTGTTCAAACTTTGGAGTATTGAAACAAAGCTTGAAAATTAACAAGGTATCCTGAAATGTCCAAACTTGTATTCTGCATACATAGAATAAGTGGAGAAAAAGAAGAAATTGAATTTTCAATCTTCAGGAATGACTCATAATGGTTATCTGTATAAAATGTATATATTTAGCTATAATACTATTAAACTACAACAAGTCTTTACTATTTTGTGTAAAAATAAGCTTGAAAAATCATATTACCCAGTATTGCCCAGTATTTCCTGTTCCTAGGAGTATTGCCCAGCCCGGGAAAACCCAGCACCCGGGTAATACTTTGCCAACCCTGTCCTCCTACAGTTTGATTGCCAGGAAGTTTTCACTTTGCTGGCTGTTTGTACATATATTGAAGGTGTGCATGTGGTCAGGATTTTGATTTTTGTCGAGCCTTCGACTTTAGTCGAAAAAGCGAGACATAGCGATCCTACATTCCGTCGGTGTCGTCGTTGGCGGCATCCACAAATATTCACTCTGTGGTTAAAGTTTTTGAAATTTTAATAACTTTCTTAAACTATCCTGGATTTCTACCCAACTTGGACAGAAGCTTGTTTATGATCATAAGATAGTATCCAGAAGTAAATTTTGTAAAAAAAAAATTCCATTTTTTCCGTATTTTACTTATAAATGGACTTCGATTTTCTGCCAGGAAACAACATATTCACTCTGTGGTTAAAGTTTTTAAAATTTTAATAACTTTCTTATACTATTTTGGATTTGTACCAAACTTGGACAGAAGCTTGTTTATGACCAAAAGCTAGTATCTAGAAGGAAATTTTGTAAAAAAATAAATCCATTTTTTCCGTATTTTACTTTTAAATGGACTTAGATTTTCTGCCAGGAAACAACATATTCACTCTGTGGTTAAAGTTTTTAAAATTTTAATAACTTTCTTAAACTATCCTGGGTTTGTACCAAACTTGGACAGAAGCTTGTTTATGATCATAAGATAGTATCTAGAAGTAAATTTTGTAAAAAAAATAAATCAATTTTTTCCTTATTTTATTTTTAAATGAACTTAGATTTTCTGCCAGGAAACAACATATTCACTCTGTGGTTAAAGTTTTTAAAATTTTAATAACTTTCTTATACTATTTTGGATTTGTACCAAACTTGGACAGAAGCTTGTTTATGATCAAATGCTAGTATCTAGAAGGAAATTTTGTTTTCTTCCAGTTAACATTACATTCAGTCTGCAGTTAAAGTTTTTAAACATTTATTAGATTCATAAACTATCCTGGATTTTTACCAAACTTGGACAGAAGCTTCTTACAATCAAAAGATAGTATCAAGAGGAATATTTTTATTGATTTACTTCCTCATTTTTGTTGAGCCTGCGATTAACAGAAAAAGTAGGCGAGACACTGGGTTCCGCGGAACCCTTACGAATTTTTAATAGTATTTGCTCTTTTGGGAGATAGTTGAACTTTGTCATTTTTTGGAGTATTTACTTGCATAAGAAGTGCATAGTGTTTCCAAATACCTTCTCCTACAGTGTGAATGCTAGAAAGTTTTCACTTTGCTAGCTGTTTGTACATATATTGAAGGTGTGCATGTGGACAAGGTTTTGTTTTTTATTAATATTTGCTCTTTTGGGAGATAGTTGAACTTTGTCATTTTGGAGTATATACTCGCATAAGAGGTGCATAGCGTTTCTGGATAACTCCTCCTACAGTGAACCATAGACCTATGGCTCCAATGCTCAACTTTGTGTATTTTAAAATAACACTTTGCATCTGCGGGGGCATCATTTGTGTCTCCCAGACACAATAATGTCTCAAAGAAAGTCCTACATTGACTTTGTTATAATACAGATACTTCAGAGTGGAGTGGGGGGGCATCACTTTGTCTAGTTAAACTTTAAATTTGACTCGAAAGTTAGTCCAAGATCCTTTTCTTCATTCACCATTGATAAAACAATAAAGTTGTCTGATTCATCTAACATGGTATAATGATATTGTTGGTCATTGTCGGGATTAATATGTAACATTTAGCAGCATTAAATTTTGAATTTTAACTTCCAGGTATTAGACCATTCACACAAACTGTACTTCCCTAGCTCATCCAAATTTTCTCAACCACTTACGGCTGGTTAAGTATTTACAACATCCAAGGGAAGCAATCCAGTCACACTTCCCTCACATCAAGAGTCATAATACTATTATGATTGTCACAATACATTCCCTGTCTAGATTTCATCTCTAACCACTATGGGTTTTTAGTTGGTCTGACATTTTTCATGCTGGGGTCTTTCATAGGATACTATATGATATTGGTTTGTTGATAGTTAAAGGCTGTACGTATGACCTGTAATTGTTCACTGATTGTTAAAGGCTGTACGTATGACCTGTAATTGTTCACTGATAGTTAAAGGCTGTACGTATGACCTGTAATTGTTCACTGATAGTTAAAGGCTGTACGTATGACCTGTAATTGTTCACTGATAGTTAAAGGCTGTACGTATGACCTGTAATTGTTCTTTGTCCTTTGGTCTTTATGGATAGTTGTCTCATTGGCAATTATATCACATCTCCCTATTTTTATTGAGAAAAGGTTGACAGAATAAATAAAATGTTGTCAGAAGACAATTCATTAACTGATAGATAACAGTTTGTATTACATTTTTGGACAAACTAAGAAAACTGCTAAGTATCTTATATACACACAGCAAAAGACTTATGGACGCCTTATGCGTTTTGTTTTCTTATTTTCAATTTACATACTAACTATTCATTTAAATGAACAAATTTATGTGATTTTATCTTATAATTTATACTAACATATATATAAATTTTGAGATGTGGTATGATTTGTTAACAAAGGTACAAAATTGATCTTTGATTTCAAATTTTTTAACTTATTGTATTAAGGGTAGCTGGTAACTCAGAAATTGTACAATTTAGAAAGGAATCTAATAGGAATTTTCTTTTTATAGCAGAAAAACAAACGGTGACCCCATATTTATGCTGCTGCAGGGGCATTTAGTGTTACCCTTGTCCGTACGTACGTCTCAAAATTGGTTTCTGTTCTCTAATAGTAGGTTGCCTCAACCAAATGTATGAAACTTATACACAATGCTTATTACCATAGTATACAGATCAAGTTCAAATTTGGGTGGCATCACTTTTACCGTTCTTGAGTTCTGCCCCTTTATAATGTTATATGCAAGTGAGGGCATCATCTGTGTCCCATGGACACATTTTCTATTTATTTTCTTTTGATATTCTGAAAACACTTTAAAAGAGCTATCTTCTCAATTATTATTTCAAAATTCTATCTACATGTATTAGGCCATTTTAATGTTGATTTCCCCTAACACAAGAAAATTTTAAAGGGTCTGCAGCAGGAAATGTTTTATTTTATTTAATATTATTCAAAAAATCAAACCAGGCACATGCAGTTACCACTCTACACATAATTTTTTTACAAACCACTGACAAACAATTCTTAAAAAAAAAAGATAACATCTCATTCTTTTTAAGAAACATAGAAGAAACATTTTTTATGAAATTATCAGAGACTTAATATGTGAATAAAGCACCTTACTTGCCTTAATAGAGAGTCTTGCTTTTTTTCTTTCATCTCTTAATAAAAAGAATTGACGCGGAGCGTAAAATCAAACCTGGCAGTGTTAGGAGAAACAAAAAATCTTTTTTGCATGGCCTAAATTTTCATTCTATTCACATAGTGATGTATTTCTCTATGTAATTCATACAAAATGAAGCATTTTTTTTCACAACCTGCAGCTTGAAAACAAGCTCAGTTACCCATCATTATATTATATTTTTGAACATATCACAATATATACTTCTTTTTGGCAATGCATGAATAAATTCTATCATTTTTTGTTTATACTCCTATACCACCTTAAAACATATTTTGAATAACATACAATTGTTTAAGATGATGTAAAGACTTGCAGAGCAGTCAGGGCAGTCAGTGATGGTATCAAAAAATGATTTTTAAATTCTTGGTACACTGTATTTAATTAACGAAGATAAATTTATGACAATCTGAAAACTAGAAACAAGAAAAAAATGAACTTTTGACGTCCTATAGTCATGATAGTATAATCAATTATTGAAATAGTTTTATTTAGGAATTGATAATGTTCAAGAAAAAATAATTTCAGAATAAGTGATTTTATTAAAAAAGATTCATTTATTTTTATTACATGTATGTAAATGAACAGGTTAACCTCAGTTTTCTTCCATCTCATTGCTAGAACTTATTTAACTGTTCTGATGATTGGGTATTTTTCAATAATTTCTGTTCATGTCATTTTTATGACCAGAAAAACGTGTTTGTGTTGGGGAAAACGGTCTACATGGTCTGTATAAATAAGAAGATGTGGTATGAGTGCCAATGAGACAACTCTCCATCCAAGTCACAATGTATAGAAAAGTTAACAATTATAGGTCAAAGTACATCCTTCAACACAGAGCCTTGGCTATAAAGGGCCCCAAAATGACTAGTGTAAAACAATTCAAACAGGAAAACCAACGGTCTAATCTATATAAAAAACGAGAATCGAAACACCTATGAACCACAGCAACAACTACAAACCACTGAACAACAGGCTAGCCAGAAAGATGTTATGAATCTCAGATTGTTCTGTAACACATATAATATTATGCTTGTTCTATTTTACATGGTTAAATCAAATTCTATCTGTAATTTTGATTTGAAAAATGGACAAGTTTGGAAAACTTGACTATGATAGAAACCCTGAGCAGCATTCATGTTTTCACATTTCAATGCCAACAGTTATATACAGTTAGTTATTCATAAAGATATTTTATTTTATTATAGGGCAGACTCTGAGTCAGGAGATTCTTATGATTCTGATTCAGTTGATTCAAGGTCAAGGTCACCAAAACAAAAAGAGAGATATAGGTCAAGGTCAAGATCACCAAAACGAAATGAGAGATATAACTCAAGGTCACCCAGAAGACATGGAGAAAAGTCTAAATCTCATAAAAAGAATTACAGGGATTCATCTGCTAGCTCCAATTCTGGTAGTTCAGATGATGAAAGGTTTAAACAAAGGGAGAAGAAGAAGTTTCAGAACATTGAATTATCTAAAGAAGAAAGAAGGTATAGTATATAAATTAATATTAGAATATTTACAAAACTTTGTATAAGGATAAGATAACCCTATTCAGATATTGGTTAGAATATTAAAGTCACAGCTAACTGCCTTGATGGTCTTGTGATAAGTTGATCCCATACATGTATATGTTCCTGACCATATTATTATTAGTATTTGAACCATATGCATATACATTAACTTTTATAGCTTACTATAATGTATGGGTTTTGCTCATTGTTGAAGCCTCTTACTGTGGTCTCTGGTACATAATTGTCTCATTGGCAATCATACCACATCTCTTTTTATATTTTTATGCCCCTGCTGTAGTGGTGGGGGCATTAAGTTTTACCCTTGTCCGTGTGTACGTATGTACATCCCAAAATTGGTTTCCGTTCTCTAACTTGAGTTTGTCTTGACCAAATGTTATGGAACTTATACACAATGCTTATTACCACAAAACACAGATCAAGTTAGAATTTTGGTGGCGTCACTTTAACTGTTCTAGAGTTATGCCCCTATATAAATGGAAAAATTGCAAAATTTTTAGTTTCCGTTCTCTAACTTAAGTTTGCCTCAACCAAATATTATGAAACATATACACAATACTTATTACAACAAAACACAGATCAAGTTTGAGTTTTGGTGGGGTCACTTAAACCGTTCTAGAGTTATGCCCCTTTATAAATGGAAAAATTGCAAAATTTTTAGTTTCCGTTCTCTAACTTAGGTTTGCCTCAACCAAATTTTATGAAACTTATACACAATGCGTATTACCACAAAACACAGATCAAGTTAGAATTTTGGTGGCGTCACTTTAACCGTTCTAGAGTTATGCCCTTTTATAAATGGAAAAATTGCAAAATTTTTAGTTTCTTTTCTCTAACTTAAGTCTGCCTCAACCAAATGTTATGAAACATATACACAATACTTATTACCACAAAACACAGATCAAGTTTGAATTTTGGTGGCGTCACTTTAACCGTTCTAGAGTTATGCCCCTTTATAAATGGAAAAATTGCAAAATTTTTAGTTTCTGTTCTCTAACTTAAGTTTGCCTCAACCAAATGTTATGAAACTTATACACAATGCTTATTACCACAAAACACAGATCAAGTTTGAATTTTGGTGTCGTCACTTTAACCGTTCTAGAGTTATCGCTCTTTATAAATGGAAAAATTGCAAAATTTTTATTTTCTTCTAAATATCAAGTAATTTTTAAAATTGGAGTTATCTTCCTTTGTCCATGATTATAGTTGAATCAACTACAATCAATGCTTTATACAATGCAATGTTTAATGTTGACTTCCACTGATAAAACACAGATCAAGTTGAATTTGGGTAGTGTCACTTTAACCATTATTGAGTTATGCCCTTTTATAAATCGAAAGATTGCAAAATTTTGCCATTCTGTAACTTAAGCTTGCCCCAACCAAACATTATGAAACCTATACACAATATTCATTACCACAAAACTAAGATCAAGTACAAATTTTTTGTTTCCGTTTTCTAACTTTAGTTTGCCTCAACCAAATGTTATGAAACTTATACACAATGCTTATTACTACATAATACAGATTAAGTACGAAATTTGGTGGCAACACTTTTACCATTCTTGAGTTATGTCCCTTTATAAACATAAAACTTGCTGAATTTTTTGTTTCCATTCTCTAACTTTAGTTTGTCTCAACCAAATGTTATAAAACTTATACACAACCATTCTAGAATTATGCGTGTTAACAAATAGAAAAATTGCTGAATTTTTAGCTTCTGTTCTCTACTTAAGTTAGCCTCAACCAAATGTTATGAGACTTACACACAATATTATTACCACAAAACTCAGATCTTGTTCAAATTTTGGTAATGTCACTTTTACCGTTCTTCAGTTATGTCCCTTTATAACTATATGATATGCAAGCAGGGGCATCATCTGTGTCTACATGTGGACACTATCCACATTTATTATACATGTTTTGCTGACTGTTCTTTTGTAGGAGGCAGAAAGAATTGATGAAAACTTATGAAACACCAGAAGAGAAAAGGGCCAGGAGAATGGCAAAGAAAGATGCTAAGGAAAGAAAGAGGAAGGAACAAATGGGATGGGATAAAGACTATTTGGTATTTATAACTTTGTATAGGAAAAGATATTATAGTCTACATGTTGTTATTATTTATCAGTGTGTTTTAAACAAAAAATAAAACAAATATAAATAGACAGAAAATAAAAGGAGGAAGTTCTACCTGATCGAATGCACATCAAACAAATCATGTTTTTCTCAGACATTCTTTATTTTGAAGTCAAAATAAACACATGTTAAAAGCAATTTTCTGTATAAAAGACGTCTGTTTACATCAGATGCTGTCATAAATTGAGAGGATACAACTAATCTGATCAGTTAATTTCAAAAATATTTTGTTAAGGTATGCCAAGTCAGTTAATTTCAAAAATATTTTGTTAAGGTATGCCAAGTCTAGATCCTCATATGACAAGTCTCAGTATGCAAGACATAGGGACTACTATCTAGTGGTGGTGGCGGCGACGTCAACTATTTGTATAAAGCTTTATATTTCAGAAGGTTGAAGATCTGGATGCTTCATACCTTGTAGGCAGATACCTTATGTTACTTCTGTCTGTCAAATGCTCATTGTCCTTGACCTCATTTTCATGGTTCAGCGACTGCTTGAAAAAAATTACAGTATTTTTGTCATGTGAATTTCTCACTTATCATGAGTAATAGGATAGCTATATTTGGTATATGGGTTCCTTGTAACGTCTACATGTCCATCAGACAGGGTTCACCTGACCTCAACCTCAATTAATGGATCAGTGATCAAGGTTAAAGTTACGTGATTAGGTCTGTTTCTCATATACTATAAGCAGAAGGTCAATAATTTGTGATGTATGGAATGACTGTAAGGGGTACATGCCAGTCTAGCCAGTGTCATCTGACCTTGACCTCATTTTCACGGTTCATTGGTCAATGTTAAGTTTTTGTGTTTTGGTCTGTTTTTCAAATACTAATAGCAATAGGTCAACTATATTTGGTGTATGGAATGATTGTAATGTGTACATGTCTGTTTGACAGTTTTATCTGACCTTGACCTCATTGTCGTGGATCTTTAAAATGTTAAGTTTGTGTGATATTTGTAGTAAAACCTTTATATTTAAGACTTTCAACATAAAATCAATGATCAGTAAAACAGGCGAGACATTTCAGACATATCAAGTTTTGTTAACTCATTAAATAGCTCATTCATGATTTCTGGTGGTATAGAACATTTTTATGTTTATGTAATTTATTTTAACAAATTTTCAAGATTACTGAAATCTGATTTGTCTACAGTTGTATAAATTCCTTGCTCTCTTAGTTTTTCAGTAAAAGGAAGTGGAAAGGTTATTAAAAGTATCTGCTATTGATTTTTACTTTTAGTTGTATTGTTATCTTCTGTGGCTAACACATATGGTGTATTTTTAACTTTTGGGTTCAGATTGCTAAGATATTTATGGTGTATTTTAACTTTTGGGTTCAGATTGCTAAGATATTTCCATAAAGTTTTAGGGTCATTGGAGTCCTTTGTTCAGTATTTTTGTGATTTTACTTTTTACCATATTTTTATAAAAATTATTTTTGAGTTATCAATGATTTGTTTAAATGATTTGATATTGGAGCTATTGACTTTAATGATGATTTCTATCAAATTTTTGCATTTTTGCCTGATATCAAAAATTCTTTAATAGATAGAGAGAAACTTTAAATGCAAAAATTTTTTGATCAGCAAGACAAAATCTTCAAATATGTTAACATGATTGAATTTGTCTGACGACCCCTTATTAGAGTTATTGCCCTTTAATTTTTACCAATGTTTTTCATTTTGCCTAATATCTGAAAAACTATAATAGATAGATAGAGACTTAATAACCAAAAATGATCAACAAGACAAAATCTACTTACAAGTCAACAGTTTGAATTTTTCTGACGATCCCTTATTTGAGTTATTGCCCTTTAATGAAGATTTTACAATTTTTTTACATTTTTGTCTAATATCTGAAAACTATAATAGATAGGTAGAATCTTAAATAAGCAAACTTTATCAGCAAGACAAGATCTACAAATAAGTCAATAGACATAGACCTAGGTGAGCGACACAGGCTCTTTAGAGCCTCTAGTTTTGTATAATCATTAATAATATGCATGATAATAAAGTATCTGATAATTGTATTGTTGATATAGGGTTATACAAACAGCGACAATCCATTTGGAGATGAAACACTGCTGGAAACATTCACATGGAAGAAAAAAATGAAAAAGAAGGAGTCAAAGTCCAGTCACATGATGAAATGCAAAGAATTCAAAAACAAAAAATGGATGAAAGCAGGGTATGATTTCAATACATAGTATATACAATTACTTGGCATCTTGATGTCATTAATATTTTCAAAATTCTTCTCATTTAAGACCACATGTGATCAACCATAGCCACTATATACCGGTAACCTCCTCAGAGCAAATAGTTTCTGAAATTGTTTTCAATGATACTGCTAACCAGTTACTTTTAATACATGTAGAATATAGGAGGTACTTTATTTATTGCTTTCTTCTAAATATTTTCTTGATTCTTTAGTTTTATACATGTTAACTGTGTAATAAGTACTTATAGATTATTTGTGATGTTTTTTTATGCCCCCGTCGCAGCAGAGGGGGCATTAAGTTTTACCCTTGTCCGTACGTACGTCCCGAAGCTGGTTACTGTTCTCTAACTTTAGTTTGCCTCAACCAAATGTTTTGAAACTTATACACAATGCTTATTACCACATAATACAGATCAAGTTTGAAATTGGGTGGCGTCACTCATACCGTTCTTGAGTTATGCCCCTTTATAAACATAAAAATTACTTATTTTTTCGTTTCCGTTCTCTAACTTTAGTTTGCCTCAACCAAATATTATGACACTTATACACAATGCTTATTACCACATAATACAGATCAAGTTTGAAATTGGGTGGTGTCACTTTTACTGTTCTTGAGTTATGCCCCTTTATATAGCTAAAAAATTGCTGAATTTTTTCGTTTCCGTTCTCTAACTTTAGTTTGCCTCAAAAAAATGTTATGAAACTTACACACAATACTTATTACCACAAAACTCAGATCAAGTCCAAATTAAGGTAGCATCACTTTTACCATTCTTCAGTTATATCCCTTTATAACTTTATTAGATATGCAAGCGGGGGCATCATCTGTGTCCCATGGACACATTCCCCATTTATTTCATTTGACCCACATTTGACATACTTATGGCCATTTGACTTTGAAAATTTCTTTAAAATAAGTATCCGTTCTGTTATAAACCATTTTTTCCGATATCAAACTGATATTTTGTATCGATATGTATATTTAGCTAATGCAAATCACATATTTGATGCTTTGATGCCAGATGAGCAAAAAGGGTTCCTTGAAAAATCTAGTTTTGTAACCAATGTTTTTGAAAAATTATTTTTTATATAAATGCACATTAGTGTTAGATAAGATATTATCTTGAAAGAAAACATATATTCACCAACAAAATTAAGAAATTAATGAACTGTAGTAAGATAAGATTTCTTGATTACCACCAAAATAAAGTATCTGCAATTGTTTCTTTTCAGAGAGAACTTGAAAAAGTTAAAAAGAGAAGACTGGAAAGAGAAAGAGAACTTGATGAAAGGGAAAGAGAAAGGGTAAATTATTTTTTAATTTCACCTTCAGCAATATTCAAATATTAAAGAAGCAGGAACACACAATTAAATTTATGTTTTGCCACCATTCTATTGTAGACGGTCTAAAACTTCAATAAGTTATCTGAAATTGTGAACTGTATGAAAAAAAAACTGACATGAAATAGAAATAATAACACATTTAGAAATTACTGATGCAATTGGTTATTTTGTTTAAACAGGAACAGTTACAAAGAGATAAAGAAGCTGAATATTACAGAGAGTGGGAAAAACAAGAAGACACTGTAAGCTTTTACTACTTAGTGTTATTAACGTAAAATTTGTATGATAAAGGTTTTGTTCAGTCAGGTATTGCAGCAAGGTCTGAACTTGAATTTAAAGATTTTAATTTGTGATTATAATGAACCTGAGAAATGCTAAATGAAATAATCATGTACTTCAGAAATCATATGTACTGAATAAAAGTACTTATGATGTCATAGAAAAGGCAATGTTTGAGATTTCTAGATGAGTCTACTTAAAAATGGTGACCTATAGTTGTTAATTTCTGTGTCTTTTGGTCTCTTATGGAGAGTTGTCTCATTGGCAATCATACCACATCTTCTTATTTTTATATTTGTGAATAGCAGATATAGAGCCTGTTTGAAACCTGTACATAAAAATCTATTTGCATCAACAAAACCGTTTATATTAATATATACTGTTCTTGCATGCTTTATTTTATATTACTAAAAAATATATATCGAAATGGACAGTTTTGTTGTTTTGTTGTTATATGAGAAAAAAACAACAGTGGAACATTTTACTTCCTTTCTGTCTTAGTGAATACTTAAATATGTGGGGAGCAGGACAAAAAACCCCTAACATAATCTCCCAGAGAAAAGTCCTTCAAGCCAGATTTTGTGTTTTGGAATAATGCATGACTTGTAATCAATCAAACATATATTTATCTCTTTTAGTTCCATCTGAACCAAGCTAAACTGAGGTCCCAGATCAGAATTCAGGATGGAAGAGGTAACTATTACCTTTTATCTTTTGAAGAAAAAAAAATGTTTTTGAACTTTTCAAAACAACTACTACATATTGATGTTATCACTTACATGTTTATGAACTGTCAGACATTTTTTTTTAAATTTGATCGTTTAATATGTCACATAAATCTGTGACAACTTCCTGTAAAATATCCAACATTTTTCCAAAATTTATAAAATATTCTCGTCTTTTTCATTCAGATGTATTAACTTTGATCAGACATTTTTTTCTAGTTTGATCAAGTTTTATGGTCAATTTTAATCAAAAGATGAAATATTTAATCTCTTGAAATTACCATGTAACAACTTCTGAAAGTACTAATTACATTTTACTGAATAATTATGAAAGGTCTTTAATTTAGGTCTTTTCATTATGTGATATAAAATGAAAGTTCAGTCTTCAAGTGTGATCAGTACTTTTAAAAATATATAAAACTGACTAAGGATTATCTTATATTCTTACATTACCAATCCATATAAAAAGCAAACTAAAGTCTTAAATACCAAAAGTATCATTTCTGTAAGTAGAATTACTTTAAATTTGCTTCATTTACAAATGTGGTTGATGTTTTTTGTCACTTTATTTTTTAGCCAAGCCTATAGATTTACTAGCAAAGTACATCAGTGCCGAGGATGATGTCTCAGCCATAGAAATGCATGAACCTTATACATATCTTTATGTAGGTATATAACTCAGTTGATTGTTCAGTAAAGACAAATATTCCTATTGATTTGTGAGGATACCATTTGTGTGAAATAAGTTTGTTAAGAGCAGTATATTAAAAATTCAAAACAAAGGAGAGAAATTCAACAAGAGGACATTATAATGTAAATAATATTTTAAGTTTTTGTTAAATTTTTATACCAATATGGAAGATTTTACAACGCCCTATTCAAGGTTAGATAAAATAAATGTTGCAGAATTCTCTTCCTTTGTCATTGTGAAACATGCCCCAAAGAGAAAGAAGCACATATATCATTTGACAATGTAAACTGTCATCTTAAGATATGTTCATATTGAAAGCAAATTCAACAAAGAGTTAAGATATGATTTAAATAAGTTTGGAGAGTAGAAAAAAATAATGTTGTATACGATGGATCTTGTTTCTGCTTAAAACAAACAAAAATTATGATCAGAAGTTCTAATATTGTGTTGCAGTGTTATAAATGATAACGATAATATTATTAAAAAAATTGACTTGAAAATTATAAAATTTAAATAATTTACTTAAAAGCATTGTTTCTGCCTATTTTTCAGCATTGTTTGTCAAACATTGATATATATTTGTTATATTGCAGGGTCTTACAATTACAGACATGGAAGATTTGTTAGAAGATATCAAAGTTTATTTAGAGTTAGAGGAAGGAAAGAATGCTGACTACTGGAGGGATATTATAACTGTGACAAATGACGAACTTTCTAAACTCAGAAAATTAGACAACACTCAAAAAGGTAGTGTAATACATTCTTCTAATAAATTCCATGCAAAATCAACTTTTAAAGTTCCCTACAAATTTGTCTTCACATTCATTTCTCCTAAATGGTCATCTCTCTAATAAATTCATTGTAAGATTTAAACAAGTAAAATTAAGTACATATTTTATTCAGATATCTACCATCTCTCAGTATAAAATTTTCAGTTATGCTGTCAATATTTTTAGCTCACCTGGCCTGAAGGGCCAAGTGAGCTTTTGCTCATCACTTGGCGTCCGTCGTCCGTCGTGGTCGTAAACTTTTACATTTTGAACTTCTACTAGAGAACCACTGAATGGAATGAAACCAAACATGGCATGAATGTTCCTTATAAGGTGCTGACCAAGTGTTGTTACTTTATAGCGGATCCATCATCCAAGATGGCTGCCAGCAGGGACTTAGTTTAACATAGGACCCTATGGGAAATACATACAAATGTCTTCTTTTAGAGAACCACTGAATGGAATGAAACCAAACATGGCATGAATGTTCCTTATGAGGTGCTGACCAAGTGTTGTTACTTTGAAGCTGATCCATTATCCAAGATGGCCGCCATTAACACTCAGTTTAACATAGGACCCTATGGGAAATACATACAAATGTCTTCTTTTAGAGAACCACTGAATGGAATGAAACCAAACATGGTATGAATGTTCCTTATGAGGTGCTGACCGAGTGTTGTTACTTTGAAGCCGATCCATATTCCAAGATGGCCGCCAGCCGGGACTTAGTTTAACATGGGACCCTATGGAAATACATACAAATGTCTTCTTTAATTTTCTTCAGAGAACCACTGAATGGATTGAAACCAAACATGGCATGAATGTTCCTTATGAGGTGCTGACCAAGTGTTGTTACTATGAAGCCGATCCATAATCCAAGATGGCTGCCAGTAGGGGACTTAGTTTAACATTGGACCCAGATCCATGGAAATACATACAAATGTCTTCTTTTAGAGAACCACTGAATGGAATGAAACCAAACATGGCCTGAATGTTTCTTATGAGGTGTTGACCGAGTGTTGTTACTTTGAAGCCGATCCATAATCCAAGATGGCCGCCAGTGGGGACTTAGTTTAACATAGGAGCCTATGGGAAATACATACAAATGTCTTCGTTTAGAGAACCACTGAATGCAATGAAACCAAACATGGCATGAATGTTCCTTATGAGGTGCTGACCAAGTGTTGTTACTATGAAGCCGATCCATAGTCTAAGATGGCTGCCAGCGGAGGACTTAGTTTAACATACGACCCTATGAGAAATACATACAAATGTTTTCTTTTAGAGAACCATTGAATGGAATGAAACCAAACATGGCATGCATGTTCCTTTTGAGTTGCTGACCAAGTGTTGTTACTTTGAAGCTGATCCTTCATCCACGATGGCCGCCAGATGGGGACTTAGTTTAACATAGGACCCTATGGACAATACATTTAAATGTCTTCTTTAGAGAACCACATACTGAATGGATTGAAACCAAACATGGCATGAATGTTCCTTATGAGGTGCTGACTAAGTTTTGTTAATTTGAAGCTGATCCTTCATCCATGATGGCTGCCAGCGGGGACTTAGTTTAACATAGGACCCTATGGGAAATACATACAAATGTCTTCTTTTAGAGAACCACTGAATGGAATGAAACCAAACATGACATGAATGTTCCTTATGAGGTGCTGACCAAGTGTTGTTACTTTGAAGCTGATCCATCATCCACGATGGCCGCCAGATGGGGACAATGTTTAACAAAGGACCCTATGGACAATACATACAAATGTCTTCTTTTAGAGAACCACATACTGAATGGATTGAAACCAAACATGGCATGAATGTTCCTTATGAGGTGCTGACCAAGTGTTGTTACTATGAAGCCGATCCATAATCTAAGATGGCCCAGCAGAGGACTTAGTTTAACATAGGACCCTATGAGAAATACATACAAATGTTTTCTTTTAGAGAACCATAGAATAGAATGAAACCTAACATGGCATGCATGTTCCTTTTGAGGTGCTGACCAAGTGTTGTTACTTTGAAGATGATCCTTCATCCACGATGGCCGCCAGATGGGGACTTAGTTTAACAAAGGACCCTATGGACAATACATACAAATGTCTTCTTTTAGAGAACCACATACTGAATGGATTGAAACCAAACATGGCATGAATGTTCCTTATGAGGTGCTGACTAAGTTTTTTACTTTGAAGCTGATCCTTCATCCATGATGGCCGCCAATGGGGACTTCCTTTAACATAAGACCCTATGGGAAATACATACAAATGCTTCTTCTAGAGAACTACTGAATGGAATGAAACCAAAACATGGCATTAATGTTTCTTATGAGGTGCTGATGAAGTGTTGCTACTTTGTTGCCGATTTACTGTTCAAGATGGCCACCAGGATTTTTATTGAATTACAGGACCAATATTAAACCAAATTTGGCCTCACTCATTATTAGGGTATCTGTTATGATTTTAATCTATTTTACATGATTTCCAAAACCAAAGTAGAATCAGGTGAGCGATACAGGCTCTTGAGAGCCTCTAGTTAATGGGTTATCTCCCATGGTAGTAGTTTCCTGTTGTTTTTCCTTTGTCACATGAGGGGCAACTTGATACAGGTTTGACTGTAATACAGAACTGTTTCATCCTCATTTGTACACAATATACAAGCAGCATAGTACAATACAAACCAAATGAAACAATACTATAAAATCTTTATAGAGGAAAGTGTTGATGCTGAGCGTATTGACATACTTGTTTTGCTATAATAGCATCACATCCTGTGTCATCTGATATCTGTCACATCTTAATATGAATTATCATTCATCTAAGACAGAAACATCTTCAGTGAGCTAAAATGGTTTACCAGGCTGTCAGACAGTCTTGAATTGTTTGTCTCTTTGTTATTTCTAAATAGTTTCTTTATTGTTTACTATCTGTTACTTGAAGTTAGTTAGCTATAATGTTTATGAAAAATGTCACACAATTAATTTCAGCTCGGATTTATAAGTAAATATTGATATTCAATCAGACATTAACCATTTTTTTTAATAGATTATAGAGATAGAAGAGAAGGTATAAATGAGTCTGTGAATTCAGAAGTTGGTTCTATCTTCAAAGGAAAGACAACAAATCAACTACAGTTACTGGAGGATCAGATTAATCAGAAACTTAAGGGTGGAGAAGGAGTAGATATAGGTATAAATACATTAAATAAGATATTAGAATAAGAGTGGAGAAGGGGTAGATATAAGTATATGTATAATGTAAATGAAATAAAAAAACAAACTGATGGTTGAAAATAGGTAGATAAATATATGTACTGTCTTTTGGGGTGTATAGTGCTCATTTGTGTATAGTGTGCATAAGAAAGGAGAGAAAAAGTTTATTGCTCCTATAATACTCATAGACATTTTGGGAAAATTTTACAGCTCCAAAATCAGAAAACAGGAAGTCTACCGAAACAGGAAGTTTTTAAATGGACACCGATGTCGGAGAATTCAGTATGGAATACGTAATTAAACAGAATTCTGACAAATGAATAAGTTTTATTAGATTGAGATAAATCTTCATTTAAGTTTGTTTTTTAAAACCAAATTTAATAAATTGTTTGAGTATCAAGGACAAGATTAAATATCCAAATTAATAGGGTGTGTATGAAATGAAAATTCAAAAGACTACTCAATTATTTTAATTGTAACAGCTTTAGGTTATGCATATTAATGGGAGACAAATATATCACATTCCAAAAAATATCCTGAGAATGAGCTTTATTATTCATGTATAATGCATTGAGTTTAAGCTGGTGAAAGTCACTGAATTCTCTAGGTCTTGAAATAGGTATAATAAACGCATGTTTGAGTTTTTTTCAGTCAAATTAATCTAATCATAGCTTTATCTTGTAATGGTGAGAGAGGAAGAAGAGAAATCAAGATCATATATCCAAAATGAACAATTGAGCTTGTGAGACATGATTGATTGAACCATGATGAACTTGTAATGTGACTTAATTTTATGACAAATATGGTGTGAATCAGGATTTTTTTTCGTGGTGCATATATTCTACTGTGGATTGATTTATTTTCATGGATATCAATTTTTGTGGATGGAGGAACAATTGTATGTTCGTGGATATTTGGTTTCCTGTTTTTGTTAAAGTCAGCATATCATCTTATAGAAAATTTCAACTTCTTTTGAACATTTCAATGTGTGGTTAACTTTCACCACCAAAATCCATGAACATTTGTATCCCATGTATACTGAATCCACAGTATTTTTGTCACTAAAATATCAATTAGCCAAAAGTAGCAGATTTATTTTTAACTGGAGAACATTTTGTTTGTAGGATATTGGGAGTCTCTAATACAACAACTTAAAGCTCACATGGCAAGAACGAGACTGAGAGAACGTCACCAGGAAGTCCTTAGACAGAAATTGTTCAAATTAAAACAGGAGGTAAATAGTTTTATATACAGATACATTTATATGAAATATTGATTCCTATTGACAGATAAAAGTTAATTCTTGCATATAAACTATGATCATAAAGATAATGATCTCCTCTTTAAGAATAGTTGTAGCAACTTAAAACATATCCATATCTTCAGGAAATTTATTTAAAAGTGAGTATCACATAGATATAACACCTTTAAATAGTATGCTGTAGGTTTTTCAATTCAAATTTTTGGTAGTTTTCCCTATTGGGTCCATACTAGCCATATTGCGAGCTACAGGGGCTATGATAATTTTTGGTAAAATCAAATGAATTTTATCTTTTATCTGACATCTTACTGAGGATTTTTGACATTTAAAACCATCAGTCTATGAATAGAGCTCTTGTTAATAAAAGTCAGAAAACAAAAGTATATTTCTGTCTCATTCAGTTCCTTCTTAATTCATTACATTTATTTTACAGCAAGGTATAGAGTCTGCCCCATTATTTCCTGCCGGTGACAGATCTGATTCACCTGTGATAAAACAAGAAAAGACAGAAATGCCTCCTCCTGCAGTGCCAACTGTCAGTAGAGGTGAAGAACCGGGAACCAGTGGGGAACAAAGCCAACCAGCTGCAGAGGAAGAGGAAGAGTAAGATTTTAGATAAAACAGCACATGTTTGAAACTAAACATATGTTTACCAATTTTTGGAAAGGGATCAACTCTTTTGTGGTTGTTACATGAGTTTAAAAAAAACAATTACTCCTGTGAAATAGATTTGTTAGGTTGCTTTACCTAATTATTAACTAGTCTTGCCTGAGCAATTCATATATAAACAAATAACCATCCATTTCAAAGTAAATCCTGTAGGTGGTACAGTTTTAGCCGTGAAAGGAGTTCCTATGGGAAATTGCATTGTTGATATTTACAGAAATGCAACCTATATTGGGTAAAAAGGGAACATACAGAATTTCACCAAATCTGGTTTATCTCAGAGATTTTTATGAAATTAACTCAAATATGAAGTTTTATAAATATTTCATGAAGATTGAGAAAATCCTGGGCCTTAACTATGATGACTCAGCATAAATTCACAGTTTACAGTATGCATAGTTTAGTTAAAGCCCTGAATGCAAAATAAATTCTTTATATGTGCATATTAGTAATATAAATTGTTGAGAAGTGCTTATATTTACTCTTCGCAGTCATTGAAACTCATAGATCCTTCCTGAATATTATTGGTGGGCTGTTTTTATCATGTCGATAACCCAATAGTAAGTCGTAGCACCTAAATGTGCTTTTTGTGATCACGCATCAAAAATACAAGCTAGAAATACAAAATACCTCAATAAAACTTATAATAGTGTGTTCTATCCTAAATATGCACTAAATATTCCATATTGCTAGAAACAGCAGAATAATTTAGGAAATTTGAGGCCCCAGGGCAAAAACAGAGAAAATGCCTACCCTCTGGGTCATAAAACAAATAATTTAACTTGTAAATGCTATGACTTTATTATTTTAAAGGTCTTTTGTATAGAAACCAATAACTGTACTTGGAAGTTATGCAAAATCAGATGTTAGCAGTCATTTCTATAAAACTTTTAGTTAATTCATACATTAGACTGATATCTTCATTCATACAGCTTTTGCAAATATGGCTGTGTTTAAACACTTCTAGTTCATATATTAGCTAAATTATGTTAGATATATGGTAAGGGATGAAACTGTTATGACAAGATTTCTTAACTGACCATTTGAGGCAGTAATTGTGAACTTTCATTGACAAATAGGCATACAGTAAGATGTGGACTGGAGACAGAGGCAGGATTGGACACTTTATATAATCTTGAATGTTGGAATGATTAGCTGCTAAACATTACATTTATAGTGTTCTGAAATGCTTTCAATTTGTTATCAAAATAGTTTCAAACAGGTTCTAGACATTTTATGTCAGAAAACATGCTCATAGGGTAAGCTGGCAATGATTAAAGTCTTGTTTTCAAATTCTGTAAAAATTGATACAGGGTGGGGTACAAAATGTACTGTAAATGAAAACTTACAGTATATGCAGTGATTTCTTTCAGGCTATAATTCTGAGATTTAAGTATTGTTGTGAGAAAAGTGTTTTAGAAAGTTTTCTATTTGAATAAATGTTAGTATAGGTTGCACTTTGTAAATACAGCTGTTTTTCAAACCACGCCTCTTTTGGGGAGATATAGAATATTCATAGACAATTAATTTTGTTTACGTACTGGTTCCCGGATATGATCTCTATGTTTCATCTCATAGAGACATAACTTGGGAATGTTACCAGTAAATATACATATTCATAGTGATCAAGTTGAAGTCTGTGGAAATCCTTAAGTCACGGTTTAATTAGAACTGGCCACTTGCATGGTTTATGTTGTAACTATCAAACATTAATGGTAATAACGTACCATTACAAACATGAACATTATTGTGTAAACATTAAGCTTTGTGATATTTATATTTTCTGTTTTCCATTTTGACAACCACATTGTGTTATAACTGAGATCTTTTGATATTTTATCTTTCTGATTTCAGTTCTGACATTGTCTTATGTACATTTTAGATACAGATATGTGTTGGTCTTTCCAGTTTGCCTTTTTTTGTAAGCCTATTTTTTTGTATGCTTCAGATGTTCCTGGTTGGTAGATTATCTGTTCTTGATTTGTGTTGTTGTTCAGGTGAACTTTCATGGACATAGATCAGACAACTCCTTTTATTTTCACAAATTAAATAAAAAGGGGGGAACTTTTTAAATGCTTATTATTTTCTTTTGATTTCAGTGGTGGAGCATTGATAACAGAAGATGATTTGGAGGAACAAGCCTACATTGACTATGAGGCTGGTTGTTATTCTCCTAAGTTGTTAACACCAAATGAGTTAGAGATTGATTCAGTAGTGTATGAAGTAGCAGATGATATGAAGAAGTTGGAGTTAGCTAGAGAACAAGTCAAAACATCTGGACAAGTCAGAGTGAGTGTTTGTTATAACTGTTAGAAAACAGTATTTGGTAATTAAAGCAGAACTACCGTCTTTGGTATGCATAGTGCGCATTTGTGTATTGTGCGCACCCCCTTTATGGTCCAAGAAACTTGAGAAAAAAAGTTTCTTCTTCGTATAATACACATAGACATTTTCGGAAAGTCACAGCTCCAAAATCGGTAAAATGTTGCTTGAGCGTGATTTTTTTCGGCAAGGAATTAATGAGAAGTCATGATTAATATCATGGAAAGAATTTATTGTAGCTGAATAAAGAATTTTAATAGTTATCTTCTTTTTATAACCCAAAAGTTAATGTTTGTCGTTTGTTGGCAAACAGGAAGTCTAAACTGGAAGTTTTTGTAAATGGTCACCGATGTCGGTGATTTCCGTACGGAATACGTAATTTATACGAAATTGTATTATCTTGTATTATTTAATTTTATGTTATGAATTAGTGCTGAAATAAATTGTTAAATAAATAATTTTTATTTTTTGTTTGTTGATTCTAGCTGTTAATCCGGATTATCACACCTCAAATTCAATGTGTCTAATCAATGTCAAAACAATCAATGACAGGTTCACCTTGTTCCTAATTAAATTCGTTCAGGTTACAATTATGGGATAATCATGTTTTCAATCATAATTTCTTGAACGGTTTTAAACAGTTGTTACTGTTTAAAAGTTACAAAATAGAAACATATTTATAAAAAAAAAACTTCTCATAGACTAAATCATCACTTTACAATATTAAGTCACATGACTGGCGATCACCTGATACATTAAAAAAATGGCGGTTTATCTTTTCAAAACGAGCGTGGTTTATTCAATTTTCATACACTTATCTTCTACTCTCCATGATGAACACATACAAAAACAGTAAGTTATGACCACAAGAAACACAGAGCCTAAATTAACCGACAACAAAAGCTTCATTGTGTCTTTATTAAGACATGGCAAACTTCCGGATTGCTAACAGATGGACAAATTTACACGATAAACGAACGTAACTACAGAGATATAAAATGTATTTTATTTGAATAAAACATGACATATCAAGTACAATCAGATACATATTACAAATATAACATGTAAAACATAATAAAAGTCGAGGTATTAGCGAAAAATTCCGTACTCTTCACTTCACCTGTTTTTTCTTTATCGGAGTTCAGACCTGAAAAAAGACTAAGAAAATGTTTGTAGGCATGTATAATGCACACCCTCTTACAAGAAACACGACCCAGAGTATAAATGTGCACACTATACATGCCAAAAAACGGTAGTAATTCCTTCCAAAAAGAAATTTTGTTGATATTTTATGAATTTTAACTATTTAAAATTAAATTGATCAAGCAGTTTCATTTTGTTGATATTTCATGGCAAAATGTATAGAACAGTACAACTATGAATTTGTCAAGTAATTTCACTGTTTGGAGTTGAAATATGTAGAAAAAAAAAGTTAATGGATTAGTTTCTCTATATAGCTGATAAATTTATGCTGTAATAATATTGAAAAAGAGTTTTGGTTATATATCATATTAAGTTGATAAAGGCAAAACTAATATCTATATTTGATGCCTAAATTTGCTATAATTCTATTTTTCCAGCTTGATGCTGATTCTGAGTTTGAAAAGAAGGCAAGAGAAGGTATGAATGACGATGAAGCACAGTTTAGTGTAGAAGTACCTCTCACAAGCCAAGCATTCCTGTGGTCAGACAAATACAGACCTAGAAAGCCAAGGTTCTTCAACAGGGTCCATACGGTATGTTTATAAAATTTATATCACATTTCTTTTCCTAAGAAGTTCAGAATCTTAGTTGATCCATATCCAAAAATAATTCATTTATCATTTTGTCTTAAAAATTACCTTTGAATCTTAAAACAGAGCAAAATTTTCAATTTTAGGAACTAAAACCCATATATTTAAGCTGAAAACAAGATAAGAATATGTAAGATATTGTCTTGAAATTCTTTAAGATAATTTATCAAGTTTCAGTGGTTAACAGAATGATTAATATTTTCAAATTTATGTGTAGAAATTGACATTGACTGGATTCTTTAATTTCAGGGTTTTGAGTGGAACAAATATAACCAAACCCATTATGATATAGATAATCCTCCACCTAAAATTGTACAGGGATATAAATTTAATGTAAGTAGGTGTAGAAGTAAACAGATGATATCAGTTACATGTGCATTTGATCTGACATTGTAACTGCCTTGTATCCAGTAAAATATTCACACAGATTTAGAATTATCTCCCCTTACAAAAAATAAAGCTCCCTTTCAATATATGTATTTTTAACTTATTTAAGCAAAATGAAAGAAATAACTTTTAAACATAAGAAAAATTTGAAATGGAAATCTCTGCATTAAGATGATGCAAATCAATTTTTAAGTGAAGTTATTGAGACAGCAAATCAATTTTTATAGACAAAAGGAGAAGTTATTGAGACAGCAAATCAACAGCAAAAAAAAAAACAAAAACAAAAGACATAGGAAAATTGTCTGAAAGCATATCTTAGTATAGAATTTTTTTTTCAGATATTTTATCCAGATTTAATTGATAAAACAAAGCCTCCAGAATATACCCTGGTAAGTGTTAAACTCTTTATATATGATTGATTTTAAGTCTAATTTGAAAAAATGGATAGAAGTGATAGTTTTATGTAAGCCAACCAATTTTACTTGAAATTTGCAAACTATAATGAATAAGCATCATTCTGTATCATTTAATTGTTCAATTTTTTATGCAATACTGTTCTAAGAATAGTTTTAATGGTTTCCAGTTTAATTTTTGTGAGGGTGGAGAAGGAAACATGATTTGATAAATGTGAACTCTGCAATGCCATCAAATGGGGTAATTAGGTAAGGCCCTATTTATAAGATATTTTTATCATAAGTTGATAAAAAATTTTTGGTTTTTAGGCAGATGTTGTTATCATAGATTACCAATGTTTTATACTTGTAGACTCCATGTGATGATAACAAAGACTTTGCCATACTGAGATATCATGCAGGTCCACCTTATGAAGTAAGTAGAAATATTTGTGATTAAAAAGGACATTTTGTCAACATTTGGTGGAAATTAGAAACAGAAGTTAAACTTTTTATTTTGTTGTAATTGATTTTACTTTATGTAATTGATATGAAAGTCTAACCTTTGCGTATGTGTATGTGTCTGCCTCTGTTCAATCAAAGAAAGTTCCATTTACCAAAGCTGTTTCCAATATGCATACATGTGAACCTCCCGGCGGGAGTACAATAATCCCGTTTTGAGGGGTCTCCTCCTGACCTCCTGTTGAAGAGAAAAAAAATCCCTTGTATGAAATATTTCATGAATGAAAAATTTCAGCCCAACATGTCTGGTGTTACTGACATTACCTGAAGTTATATTTTACCTATAAATCAATTAACATGCATAATTATATGGCTTCATTTGTCAGCTTGGGTGTCAAACATACTGGTAATCAACGATTTTTACCTCAGGCTAACTGACGTTGTGTAATAAAAACTTTGTATTTAAAAATAATTGAAATGAATTTTGGGTTACTTCCCTTGATTTATCCTGTTTTAAGTTACTTTCCTTTAAATAATGTAAATTTTAAAAGAATATAAATAAAATATAAATTGAACAAATATCATAAAAGGATGGTAATTAAATGATTTTAAATGTCTTATGACAAATAAAAAATAATAATTTGAAAGTTATTTGAGGGTTCTACACTTCCTTTCAAGGCTTAAATTGAAATTTATATAAAAACTATGACCCTTGTTTACAGTGTGAATGTGTTTCATAACATGCTAAAAACATTTATTTGCAGATAGTTAATCAAATGTTGTGATTGCAGTGTTTGATCTGAAGAATAATGATAGAAAAGATATAAGATAAAAAATTTAAAGAACATACCAAAAAAAAAAAGAATGTTGGATTGAACATGTTGAATAAAGATAGAGAAAATTTATAAGTACAAGGTACTATAAACATGATACATTCGGATGGAAAGTTGAAGAAAAAAACACTTTAAAAGACAATTTCTACAGCACACGGTTACATTTACGACAAAATTAATGTCGATTAAAAACCTCCTGATCTGAGTCCTAATCTCCTGACCAAAATTTCCCAATCTCCTGATCTGAGTTTCACAGTCTATCACATGTATGAATATGTATTTGTAGAACTTCATGTTTTAAGTCCCTCAACTCAGCCATTCAATAGTTGAGAATATTTTTTGGTGGGAATTTTATTTAAATCCTCTCAATCACATTATTCTTATTTACCACTATAATATTTTGATTACTTTGAAATTAATTTTCATATAATGAAACGGTATTCATCCTTTATTTAAACATATCTATAACTATTAAACAAGTTCATAATGACTAAATTGAGTAATGATACTGCTTCAGTATAAATACATAGTGTTAGAATGCAAACAAAAATGTATGATAAAACTGACAACTAAATTTGCTTCTTTTTTTTCAGGATATAGCTTTCAAAGTTGTCAACAGAGAGTGGGAATATTCATACAAACGTGGTTTTAGATGTCAGTTTCAGAACAATATATTTCAAATGTGGTTCCACTTTAAACGATATCGTTACAGACGGTGACTAATATTGAGATTTGTACAGATGTGCTCATTTATTGTACTTCAAATAATACAAAAAGACCAGTCTTTGGCCATAATAGAAAAGTATGCCTTTAATATGTTACAAGGAACTGATCTGCAGGCAGAAATGACAAGTCTGGAAGTGAATATCTGATATATATGTTTTGTTGTTAAACAGATTGACATGATCTGTTATATTTTGTGTCTTGAAAATTGGCAGCTGGTTGAAATATTGATGTCATGTGAAAATAGACAAGAGCAGACAACTAGGTTAATTGTATACTGTTTTGTCTTCAGATATACTGACATACTTCTAAGTTTAAAAAAATGATTTTCAGGTTAAAGAAATGTTGATTACCGGTACACTAGTGGTATAAATTAGGAGGGGCCACAGGTGTAATTTTTAAGTTAATTTTGTTATCTGTGTATTTATGATTGATTTATTACTTTTCATAAAGTTTTAATGAATAACTATATCTCTATCATTGAAATTTGCAGCAGTTAACTTCTGATGAACTCCATTGCAATCTTACAAATTCTTATTACTGAAGTGCTGACTCTTTAATAAAAATTGTTACACTCACAGTCTTCTCAAATATCACTTCTCTGATAGCCTTACTTTATAGTATATAACAATTTATCAATCACTATTTTGCAAATCAGCTTATGTTGCAGAAGATTTAGGTGAGTTGTGATAAAGTATGTGGCAGTCAAATCTTGTTATTCATGTAATCATGTGAATTCAATATTAGTTTTAAACGTGTATGTCAATAAAACTATTTTATATTTCTAAAGTTGTTATTGTTTGGTTTTTTGTCTTGCCGCTACCAAGAAGTGCAGATGAGACTTAGGCCTGCAGATTCAGGCGGTGACAACAACATTTGTTAAAGTTTGTGATTAAGTCAGTGTTAGGGGCCCATTAAGGATATTTGGTATGCATTTGTATAGGCATTGGCACGTCTCATTTCCATAGAGATTACTTGGCCCTGCCCCTCAGTCATTGTCTATTTACTTTGATTCTTTTGCTTAGTTATATGTTAATGTTTGTGATTAGGTCAATTTAAGGGAAACCGTTTTATTTAAGTGAGTTTTATTTGGTATACATTTATATGCAGTTGCATAGTTTACAGAAAGTTTGTGATTAGATCAGTTTACAATTGGCATGCAGTTGTATTAGCATTTGCACATCTCATTTCTAAGGAGATTATATGGCTCCTGCCCCATCAGTCATGGTTTATTGACTGAATCTTTGCATAGTTTTCATGTTAAAGTTTGTGATTGGGTCAGTTTAAGTTGAACCACTAATGGTAAGTCAATGGTATTTGGTATGCAGTTGTATTAGCAGTAGCATATCTCATTTCTAGAGAGATTATTTGGCCATGCACCTTCAAACAATTATTTATTGACTGAATGTTTTGAATAGTTTACATGTTATAGTATTGCCATTTTGTCTCCCTTGACAGAGTCAAAAGCAAGACATAGGTATGCTGGTTCCAGCGGCAGCGTGGCGTCAACAATGTATTAGTTTGTGATTAGGACTAGTTTATGGTGAACCACTAGTGGTAGGTCAATGATATTTAATATGCAGTTGTATTAGCATTGGCACATCTCATTCCACGGAGATTATTTGGCCCCGCCCCCTCAGTCATGGTCTATTGACTTTGAAACTTTTACTTAGTTTCATGTATTAGTTTGTGATTAGGTCAGTTTAAGGGAACCGTTAGTGGAAGTTCAATGATAATTGGTATGCAGTTGTATAAGCATTAGCACATCTCATTTCCATGGAGAATATTTGGTCCTTACCCCTCAGTCATGGTCTATTGACTTTGAAACTTTTCCTTAGTTTACATGTATTAGTTTGTGATTAGGACATTTTAAAATGAACCACTAATGTTAAGTCAATGATATTTGGTATGTAAATGTATTGGCATTTGCAAGTTTCATTTCCATGGAGATTATATAACCCCACCCCCTCATTATGGTTCATTGACTGATCATTTTACATAGTTTACAAGTTAATGTTTGTGTTTAGGTTTGTTTAAAGGGAACGACTTATGAAAAGTCAATGGTATTTGGTATGCAGTTGTATTAGCATTGGCACATTTCATTTCCATGGAGACTGTTTAGCCCTGTACCTTCAGTCATGGTTCATTGACTTTGAATATTTGCATAACTTACATGTTAAAGTATTGCTATTTTAATTTCAACATTTGCATTATCAAAAATAACAAATAGGCGCGAATACCTCTGTGTTAACAGTTTATTATTTCAACGTTTGCGTTTTACTGTCAAAATTATCTACAGGCAAGACAAATATCTGCGTGTCAAAAGTTTGTTTTATTTTGAAACTATTTCATATGTGAACACAATTTAGGAAATAAACGAAAGAAATGAAAAATTCTGTATTTTATGTTTTTATCATATTCTTAGGTGGAAATTTTATCTTAAGTCACTGACCGTCTATTAATCATATATCTCCAAATTGATACGATATTCCGGGCTTGTGTTTCCTATCATGATTTCCTTGATACAGGATTGCTGCTCACAAGGAAGCTATTAAACCAAGAGTTCCAAATAGTGAAGTTGAAATCATCCTTCGTAAATTTTACGGACGCCATCACGAGTTGGTTGACCGTTATGGAATAACCGTTTCACAGATGATATCGAATATGTTCCTTATGTCGTAACTACAATACCCTTCCTTTTCACGAATGTGACTTACGAATTAGACTATTTACGGATTTGTAATAACATAAGCAACACGATGGGTGCCACATGTGGAGCAGGATCTGCTTACCCTTCCGAGCACCTGAGATCACCCCAGTTTTTGGTGGGGTTCGTGTTGCTTTGTCTTTAGTTTTCTATGTTGTGTCATCTGTACTATTATTTGTCTGTTTGTCTTTTTATTTTTGGCCATGGCGTTGTCAGTTTGTTTTCGATCTATGAGTTTGACTGTCCCTCTGGTATCTTTCGTCCCTATGGTAATTTTGATATGTACGGTACTAATTGATGGGTAAGATATAATTGACAATTACAAATTTTATAACTACTGAGTTCTAATAGAAACATAACACTTACTATGATAAACTATTATATATCTTAAATTCTAACTGGACTTTTTCCTTTGAAATTTGGTAAATCAAGCTAACCTCTTTTCCTTTTTTTTCACATGTGTATATGAGACATTTAAAGATGTTCTCTGCCTGTGATAGTTTAATGTAAGCCAACCAATTTTACTTGAAATTTGCAAACTATAATGAATAAGCATCATTCTGTATCATTTATTTGTTTAATTTTAATGCAATACTGTTCTAAGAATAGTTTTAATGGTTTCCAGTTTAATTTTGTGAGGGTGGAGAAGGAAAAATGATTTGATAAATGTGAACTCTGCAATGCCATCAAAGGGGTGATTAGGTAAGGCCCTATTTTTAAGATATTTTTATCATAAGTTGATAAAATTTTTGGTTTTTAGGCAGATGTTGTTATCATAGATTACCAATGTTTTATACTTGTAGACTCCATGTGATGATAACAAAGACTTTGCCATACTGAGATATCACGAGGTCCGCTTTATGAAGTAAGTAGAAATGTTTGTGATTAAAAGGACATTTTGTCAACATTTGGTGGAAATTAGAAACAGAAGTTAAACTTTTATTTTGTTGTAATTGATTTTACTTTATGTAATTGATATGAAAGTCTAACCTTTATGTATGTGTCTGCCTCTGTTCAATCAAAGAAAGTTCCATTTACCAAAGCTGTTTCAATATATATTTGTAGAACTTCATGTTTTAAGTCCTCAACTCAGCCATTCAATAGTTGAGAATACTTTTGGTGGAAATTTTTATTTAAATCCTCTCAATCACATTATCCTTATTTACCACTATAATATTTTGATTACTTTGAAATTAATTTTCATATAATGAAACGGTATTCATCCTTTATTTGAACATATCTATAACTATTAAACAAGTTCATAATGACTAAATTGAGTAATGATGCTGCTTCAGAATGAATACATAGTGTTAAAATGCAAACAAATTGTATGATAAAACTGACAACTTAATTTGATTATCTTTTTCAGGATATCGCTTTCAAAGTTGTCAACAGAGAGTGGAATATTCATACAAACGTGGTTTTAGATGTCAGTTTCAGAACAATATATTTCAAATGTGGTTCCACTTTAAACGATATCGTTACAGACGGTGACTAATATTGAGATTTGTACAGATGTGCTTATTTATTGTACTTCAAATAATACAAACAGACCAGTCTTTGGTCATAATAGAATACTATGCCCTGAATATGTTACAAGGAACTGGTGTGCAGGCAGAAATGACAAGTCTGGAAGTGAATATCTGATACATACATAAATTGTTGTTAAACAGATTGAAATGATCTTATATTTTTGTGTCTTAAAATTGGCAGCTGGTTGCAATATTGTCATCTGAAAACAGACAAGAGCAGACACCTAAGTTAATTGTATACTGTTTTGTTTTCAGATATACTGACATACTTCTAAATTTTTTAAAATGATTTTCAGGTTAATAAAGAAATGTTGATTACCGGTAGTGGTATAAATTGGGAAGAGCCACAGGTGTAATTTTAAGTTAATTTTGTTAACTGTATTTATGATTGATTTATTACTTTTCATAAAGTTTTAATGAAGAACTGTATCCCTATCATTGAAATTTGCAGCAGTTAACTTCTGATGAACTCCATTGCAATCTTACAAATTCTTATTACTGAAGTGCTGACTCTTTAATGAAAATTGTTACACTCACAGTCTTCTCAAATATCACTTCTCTGAGAGCCTTACTTTATAGCATTTAACAATTTATCAAGCACTATTTTGCAAATTATTATGTTGCAGAAGATTTAGGCGAGTTGTGATAAAGTATGTGGCAGTCAAATCTTGTTATTCATGTAATCGTGTGAATTCAATATTGGTTTTAAACATATATGTCAATAAAACTGTTTTATATTTCTTAAGTTGTTATTGTTTGGTTTTTGTCTTGCCTCTACAAAGAAGTGGAGATAAGACTTAGGCCTGCAGATTCAGGCGGTGACAACAACATTTGTTAAAGTTTGTGATTAAGTCAGTGTTAGGGCCCATTAAGGATATTTGGTATGCATTTGTATAGGCATTCGCATCGTCTCATTTACATAGAGATTACTTGGCCCTGCCCTCAGTCATTGTCTATTTACTTTGATTCTTTTGCTTAGTTATATGTTAATGCTTGTGGTTAGGTCAATTTAAGGGAAACCGTTTTATTTAAGTGAGTTTTATTTGGTATACATTTATATGCAGTTGCATAGTTTACAGAAAGTTTGTGATTAGATCAGTTTACAATTGGCATGCAGTTGTATTAGCATTTGCACATCTCATTTCTAAGGAGATTATATGGCTCCTGCCCCCATCAGTCATGGTTTATTGACTGAATCTTTTGCATAGTTTTCATGTTAAAGTTTGTGATTGGGTCAGTTTAAGTTGAACCACTAATGGTAAGTCAATGGTATTTGGTATGCAGTTGTATTAGCAGTAGCATATCTCATTTCTAGAGAGATTATTTGGCCATGCACCTTCAAACAATTATTTATTGACTGAATGTTTTGAATAGTTTACATGTTATAGTATTGCCATTTTTGTCTCGCCTTGACAGAGTCAAAAAGCAAGACATAGGTATGCTGGTTCCAGCGGCAGCGGTGGCGTCAACAA
Source organism: Mytilus coruscus (assembly GCA_017311375.1). Lineage (NCBI taxonomy): Eukaryota > Metazoa > Mollusca > Bivalvia > Mytilida > Mytilidae > Mytilus > Mytilus coruscus. The sequence goes on from CM029601.1 coordinate 25,775,004, forward strand.
TGTATTAGTTTGTGATTAGGACTAGTTTATGGTGAACCACTAGTGGTAGGTCAATGATATTTAATATGCAGTTGTATTAGCATTGGCACATCTCATTCCACGGAGATTATTTGGCCCCGCCCCCTCAGTCATGGTCTATTGACTTTGAAACTTTTACTTAGTTTCATGTATTAGTTTGTGATTAGGTCAGTTTAAGGGAACCGTTAGTGGAAGTTCAATGATAATTGGTATGCAGTTGTATAAGCATTAGCACATCTCATTTCCATGGAGAATATTTGGTCCTTACCCCTCAGTCATGGTCTATTGACTTTGAAACTTTTCCTTAGTTTACATGTATTAGTTTGTGATTAGGACATTTTAGAATGAACCACTAATGTTAAGTCAATGATATTTGGTATGTAAATGTATTGGCATTTGCAAGTTTCATTTCCATGGAGATTATATAACCCCACCCCTCATTATGGTTCATTGACTGATCATTTTACATAGTTTACAAGTTAATGTTTGTGTTTAGGTTTGTTTAAAGGGAACGACTTATGAAAAGTCAATGGTATTTGGTATGCAGTTGTATTAGCATTGGCACATTTCATTTCCATGGAGACTGTTTAGCCCTGTACCTTCAGTCATGGTTCATTGACTTTGAATATTTGCATAACTTACATGTTAAAGTATTGCTATTTTAATTTCAACATTTGCATTATCAAAATAACAAATAGGCGAGAATACCTCTGTGTTAACAGTTTATTATTTCAACGTTTGCGTTTTACTGTCAAAATTATCTACAGGCAAGACAAATATCTGCGTGTCAAAAGTTTGTTTTATTTTGAAACTATTTCATATGTGAACACAATTTAGGAAATAAACCAAAGAAATGAAAAATTCTGTATTTTATGTTTTTTATCATATTCTTAGGTGGAAATTTTATCTTAAGTCACTGACCGTCTATTAATCATATATCTCCCAATTGATACGATATTCCCGGGCTTGTGTTTCCTATCATGATTTCCTTGATAGAGGATTGCTGCTCACAAGGAAGCTATTAAACCAAGAGTTCCAAATGGTGAAGTTGAAATCATCCCTTTGTAAATTTTACGGACGCCATCACGAGTTGGTTGACCGTTATGGAATAACCGTTTCACAGATGATATCGGATATGTTCCTTATGTCATAACTACAATACCTTCCCTTTTCATGAATGTGACTTACCGAATTAGACTATTAACGGATTGTAATAACATAAGCAACATGACGGGTGCCACGTGGAGCAGAATCTGCTTACCCTTCCGAGCACCTGAGATCACCCCAGTTTTTGGTGGGGTTCGTGTTGCTTAGTCTTTAGTTTTCTATGTTGTGTCATCTGTACTATTATTTGTCTGTTTGTCTTTTTATTTTTGGCCATGGCGTTGTCAGTTTGTTTTCGATCTATGAGTTTGACTGTCCCTCTGGTATCTTTCGTCCCTCTTTTAGTACAGTGACTAATGGTAATTTTGATATGTACTAATTGATGGGTAAGATATAATTGACAATTACAAATTTTATAACTACTGAGTTCTAATAGAAACATAACACTTACTATGATAAACTATTATATATCTTAAATTCTAACTGGACTTTTTCTTTGAAATTTGGTAAATCAAGCTAACCTCTTTTCCTTTTTTTTCACATGTGTATATGAGACATTTAAAGATGTTCTCTGCCTGTGATTTTAATGTTTTCAAGTTCAATATATTCAACGACAAAAATGAAAAATTGTATTAAAATTGTACTTGTGTTTTGCCAGCTGATGTTCAGACATTTCTAATGATCCAGCAGCTGATAAAATTTACCAATTGGCATGAAAAGAAATGTTCTGTGGTAGTAACTTCTTTTAAAATGTCATGGAGTGTTATATAAACTTCTTAAATCTACAAGCAAGGAACAAATTGGTTGTTAATTATATGTAACCCTGATGTTGTACATACAGTTACTCTTGTGTGACAGTCATCCATGGTTCCATAATATTGGGACTATCCGCTATCCAGATAATCAATACTATTGGATTTATTTGATTTATAAAATCTAAGCAAAAATACACATATTAACAAAACTCAAAGCTTGCAATTTAAACTTCATATGGGCTGTTTTCTGCTCTTTGGTCAGGTTGTTGTCTCTTTGGCTCATTCCTTGTTTCCATTCCCTATTCTACTCATACAGTCAACAAAGGACAAAGTAGGGGCATTTTATCCTAGATTCATGAAAAAATTTAAAATAAATTAGAGACACTTTCATCATTTAAGACTCAAGGTGAAAAGTGAAAGAATAAAGTTTATTAATGTTATTTCAATTTTCAATCATATTCAAGAATGTACTTAAAGTACAAATAATCAGGAGAATGACTGGCCTCTGTTAGTCCAATGTCCAGTGGCAAATAGTAGAACTTTATATAATCTGCACAACCAAACAGATTTGCTGTGAGAAAGGGTCTTGCATAATTGAACATACTTTCTTTTACTTACTGTACATCTGCATTTAAAGATCTAACTAGCCATTCCTGTTTGAATGGTTTTACACTAGTCATTTTTGGGGCCCTTTATAGCTTGCTGTTTGGTGTAAGCCAAGGCTCCGTGTTGAAGGCCGTACTTTGACATATAATGGTTTACTTTTACAAATTGTGACTTGGATGGAGAGTTGTCTCATTGGCATGCACTCATACCACATCTTCTTATATCTATGTATAAGGTTTTATGTATATACAGTAAACAATGGAGGAAGATGATGCAGTGTTAGGTTCAAATAGGTCATAACTCTATAAAAACTCAGTGGACCAGAACAAAGTACCCACATGCATCTGTGCATGTCATGATCCAACACTTAAAAAAGTTCATGTTACTGTGCATATTCGAAAGGCACAGTACCAATTTGCTAAAATGTTTTACCAAATTACAGTTAGATTTCATCTCTACAAATTGATCAACTGGTAAAAGTCGACAAAAACTTTCTTTTAAAACAAGATATAAAAATAAATCGGGTAGAAACAAAACGTTTGGCATATAACTCTATGGAATTAACTCATCTAAAATATTGTTCCCTAAACACTAAAAAACACAACATTGCATTGAAAAGCTACAGTGAAGGGCTGTACACTACGTTACCAGTATATACTATATCACCAGCAGAGTCGCTTCCATGATTCGTCGTCTTAATTGGAAATCACCAGAAACTCTAAGGAACATCAACAGAGTAACTGATTTACAAAATCACACACACATTTATAGCTTTACCTTGTTCAACAGCCAATCAACAACACCAGATAATACACTGCTGCAGTTTCAAACATTTACCACCAGAACAGACAACTACAAATACGGTTTTTCCAATTCACTGTTGATTTGTGCAAGGATTTGTATAGTAACTATACAAATCCTTGATTTGTGGAAAACTGGGCTACTACGGTTCTTACAATATCACTTCATGAAAAACTACTGTTTATAAGAAATTGAAACGAAATTTTTATTAAATCAACAATCTTGTGGCCTTTTTTAGTGTGTCTGTTGCTTCAAGATTAAGTATAGTTAAGTTTTAAACTTTGAAAATATCAGCGAATTTCAGATTTTGTCCAAATCTTAATTCTCTCCATTGAACTGATTATACAAATCATGTTTGGAGGGTCAGATAGTTTTGATTTGAGCACGAGACTGCCAGACGTATATAAAGCTATTACAATTAGAAGTAATGAAACGGTATAATTTCGCAAGATGTAAGAAAAACATGCAATATGATATTAAAATCCTTAGGTGTTCAAAATAATATTTCTTTCATTTCCCCTTAGAAATCTCGTAAGTTTGTATTTACTATTGATTTAAACTTATCATATGTATTGTCTTTAAGTGGATTGTTGTCCAAATTTTATCAATAAATTTACATATCAAGAGAAGAAATGTGCCTTAACACGTATAATATTTAAACCCCTTTCACCTTTAGTTAACTTTTATTAATACCGTTAAGTGGGTTAGGAAACAGGAGTTATAATCTAGGTAAATAGTTTATTGTGTGGAATGCAATTTTGCACCTTTTTTATTACTTTCACATTATCATATCCCCTCCCTAAGCACAGCTGTCCCTCACTGACATGTTTTCTACTATCACAAATGTTATACCAGATTTAATATTCGCGGGTTTTCACATTGGTTGAACGAACAAGTCCAGGCCGTTGCCAGTATGACTAAAGTCACGGCTTACTTCATTAAATTTGCTCAGTTATGTCGATTTTGGCATATAGTATTTACTAATTTCCTTGTGCATGGTGAAATAAAAGGGTGATTCTAAAGAGTTCCCAATCAAACTCCGTGTTTTGAAAAAAAAGTCAGAATTGGTCGACAATATGTTATTTTCTGTATTCTTTGCGTGACAGTAAGTCATGTAATAAAACTTGACATATTGTAGAAACGGTATCGAATATATCTCTCTTACAATGTACATGCAAGTTTTTGTAACGGATATTTTATTTTTAGCATGCAGCTCCAGTGTCTAGGTTTAGCACGAACAAAAAAAAACAATGCAAATCTATACAATCATAACAAATAATGCATAAGCTAAGGACATCATCCTCGCAATCAACCTCGCCTCGGACGCACCAAAAATCGCCGTTTGGCTCTGAATTGATCCCCAACTAAAAGATATGCATATATTTAGCAGATATAGAGTCAAACACAAAGTCCTTACGTGACACTTATTTTGTGCAATGAATACATGTATGACCCGTTTTCTTATCATGCAGTCAACTGAATCCGCATTACCATAACCGTAGGTTGTCACTGTACTGATTATCTAGCTGTTCTCAGTTGCTGCCTAATTACACCCTCGGACATATTTTCACATTTGTTGTTAGTGTAACCGTCCAGTGACAAATATTTCATAAAGTATTATGCATTTGATTTACTTTACATGTACTCAGGGTCATTTTCAGCTTAATGTGACTCTCTCTTGTAGAAGTATAATAAAAAGAAGACGATGAAGCTTACAATACACAAATGTCACTAAGCCAAAGTGTAAGACCTTATTGCATTATTTGTTTTTTTTCTCTCTCTTGTCCGTTTTTTTTTCAGATGTCATTTCGGTGTATGGGAGTATTAATACTTCTCTCTCGGAGAATTAAAAAATCTTCACTGAGAGGTTCGACTTTTCGTTAATTTTGCCCTTATTTTCCAGTGGTAGTCCAAATAAAGAATACCGTCCGTTCTATTCCGTTTCAGAACATATCCAATATGTTGTATATATTATACAAAACTCGTCTAAACATCAGCCCAACAATATTAGATCTGTAAATTTGCTTTCGCAAATTTTTTGTTCTTCTCTCGCCGGGATTCGAACTCATGCTACTGAGATATCGTGACACCAAATCGCCTGCACTGTATCCGACGCGCTAGACCACACGACCACCTAGGCTTCACAAAATAAAGCTTTCGGTGGCCGGGTGTTACCTTTCCTCGTCAGTTTTAATCTAGCGTCGTAATACAGTACATGATATATAAGGCATGAAGATGGAATTGTTACAGATCAGCTGAAATATCTGCAGGCGATTTGGTGTCACGATATCTCAGTAGCATGAGTTCGAATCCCGGCGAGGGAAGAACAAAAAATTTGCGAAAGCAAATTTACAGATCTAACATTGTTGGGCTGATGTTTAGACGAGTTGTATATACAGAATGTACACAGCCATGTATCGCCATCACTGCTGGTGATCCGATGGATCAATCTGTTGTAGAGTTGTCGCTGGTTCAGACGTACTTATAAATATAATTATTTCTGTGACTGTATCTTGCATTAATTTGTAGGATCCTTTACAATAGATATTTCAGCTGATCAATCAAGATGTAATCAAATCCTTGCGCACAGCTAGTGTTTCTGAAATAAAATTCATCAGGTATGATCGAGATCACTTTCAAAAGTTTCGAAAGCAAAAAGATACCTGAAAACATTTATGCACATAAACATCAAAAGATTCTAGTAGAAAAGCCGACACCATCTAAGGTCAACTCGACATCACCTGAAGAAGTTGCAACCTTAGTTTATGACAATTTAATAATTTTATAACCTTAAATTTATTAGACAAATTGTATTAATACTTAAATCATGGCAATGTGGAGGCATTGGCGGATTCAGGGTTCAAAGGAAACGAGGTGGGGTAGGGGTTGGGGCAGTTTGCCGTAATTGTACAATAGACAATTAGACCAACAATAGAGATCGAGTGGTAGTTAAAATCAACTGATTAATCATATGATTAATGTGGGCACAACGCGTGTTTCTGGAATAACTTCTAAACTTAACTTTAAATCTAACTTAGCGTTTGCGGGAGAGCATGTTAGTCACGTAAACCAAGGAATTTTACTGTTTAAATCCTCAGTGTGTAAACCAAAGGTCATGCACATCCTTGGTTGTGTAATACAGTCATATTCAACCTTTTCACGTCTTATTCTCAATTTCTTATGTTATGGAAAGTCGCGATCTATTTATTTCAAAATATCTTTCTGATTAATAGCTATCCGACCAGCTGTAGTTAAAATATGTGCACTCGATTAGTAAGTCGTTTCCGGAAATTTCCTGTGCGGTCCGATAATTAGAATCGCCATACAGCAGCATCATCCGAAAAAAAAGGTGGCCAAAAAAAACCCCACAAAATAACAGATAAAACAGGTCTTCATTACAACGATGGATTGGGACAGGCAAGGATTTGTATAGTGAGACTATACTATACAAATCCTTGGGACAGGATACTTTCAATCCCATGAACACCTTTCCTGTATGACTGTTAAAATCTTATTTTATTTATTCAAACTGCCTTTTCACAGCTGACAGACAGTTAACAGGGGTTTGGAACCAAAGGCACTTTTTTCTATCCATTGGGAGGTCGACTATCCCAGAGACATATATACTCTGACTATCCATATATAATAGAAGTTTCTTTCTATTATACACATATATATGGATAGTCGACCTCCCAATGGATAGAAACAAGTGCCTGTGCTTGGAACACTGTATTCTGAAAATTTCTGTTGCGACACCCCAAAAAATGACTGAAAAATGCTCTGCTTCCTTCAATGACATAAAAACTGGAAACAGATATGTAGGAAAACACTCAATTTGTTAAATAAGTTCATTTATTTTATTGTATAGATTTATCATACTTTAAGGGTTAGGGTTCATTTTTTGGTTAATCTGAGATTCTCAACTAATTGTTGGTTTGGTTAGCCCTAACCTTAATCCTAACCATGCCCAAAATAGCCCTTTAGGGCTAGTGTTAGGATTAAGTTTAGGGTTAAATATCCTTTGGCCATCATTTGTCTGTTGTCTTTGATAGATCAGTTTGACAAGCTGTCAATATTAAAGTAATGGGGCAATTGCACAAGACATCACCAAAATCACTCAAATTTAATGCACAGAAAGACATCCAGAGCTTTCCACATGGTCTTCAGCTGAGCAGGAACTACCTACCAACAGGCAGTCAGCTTTGGATGGTCCCAAACACAATAAGAGCAATCAAATCCTAGGGCACAGCAAAATGTCAAAATATCTAATTGAAACTAAAAGGTTCAACAAGACAATCAATGAAAAATACATGATTTTACTCTTAGACTAATATAAATATGATCTAAGGGACTGGTCATTTTCTTTCATTCATGGGGAAACCTGTGAGGAAACATTGGAATTTCTCACATTTTTTTTAGTCCACACCTTTAGGTAGTAAAATAAAATCAAGACCCCCCTCTTCCAAAGACATGAAAATGTTATCCGCTCCCCAACATTTCTCAATACTTTTATTATTGATAAATAGAATATTGCATCAGTAGTGGATCTAGAGCTTCAAGTGCAGGAAGTTATTTGTGTCTTCAGGGAACTTAATTTGTATGTGCCTGTTATGGTCTCATTGAAATTTACCACACCTTCATTCAATTTCAGCACATTGTTCATATCCTTTATTAAAGAAGTAAGTAAATTAACTTCAGATAAAAATAGTTTCCTGGACGAACACTTTCAAACTTGGGATTTGAATCTTAACCCTTACCATGCTAAGCCCGTCATATGACGGGATGACCCAGACCACTGTTATTTGGCTTTAATGGCTCTCCATACTTTTACAGGTCAACTTTATGATACTTATTTCGAAATTGATTCATGTTCCTCAACCTGAGGCTATTTATTGTCATGTTTCTCATGTTTAAGTAGCATTTTGAGCTCAAATACGAACTTGGAAAATTGAAATCGGATAAAACTGGTTTTCTGGAGGGTGGGCTTCCTTCTGTGTCTTACAGGAAGTTCAGAGGCCGAAAACTTTCAAAATAGTGTAAACCCGCAGGCATATATCTACTGATCATAATTATTATTGAAATACGCAGAGGAAACGACTACTTCCGGTTTCAGGTCCAGTTGAAGTCCAAAATCGGAAAAATCGTGAAATTCGTATTTTTCTCCAAATGACCTTCTTAGGCTGGTGTTCCCAGATCAGTTTCACTCCAACCTAAGAAATGTTGGGGTTAATTTGTTTACTGGGGTCCACTGTACATGCAGACTACAGCTGGATACCTATATCAGCATCCCTCGGTCTTTGGGGTCAAAATCGTCAAAATGACGCTTTTGCACCTGTTGACCAACTTTGGGGCAAAGTTCACATAAGGACATTTGCATATTTTTGCAAATAAACGAAAATTAGACTTTTCTGAAAACAATTCAGCATGGTAAGTGTTAACAATGTAGCTGAGCTGATCAAGGCCAAAAAAATTGACGTCTTTCATGCCAAAAAATTGTCTTTTTTATTGTCATGATTGTAGGGGGAAGAGTTGGGTGTGTGTTGCCTGTGTTTGCATCTCCATTTCATAAAGGAAAATAGTTCACATAAGGACATGTTTAAAGTGCCACTCTTGGTTCCCAGATATTATCTTAAATCATTGAATTATATGTTCAATCATGAGTTTTACGATTAATGTAAGGAAACAGCTATTAGTATTATCAGTGTTTTTTTATCATATGGAACTAAGACATCAAACCATCAGTCCCTGATATTGTTGTTCTTCATGTCCTACAAACAAACAGAATACGGTCATGACTCACATGAAACATACATTAAATTAAAGTTTGAAGCCAAAAACGATGACAAAAGAGATATAGACATGACATCTGAATCAAGTGTTAGACACACCTGCTGAATAATACTATACTGATTTAGTGTATTCATCAAATTAGCTATAACTTTTGCATGTTTGAAATACAGAACTGCACAAATCTTGTAAATTTTTTGACTACTTTGGATTTCCATTTGGTATCAAGCATTACAATACTGATGAAACACAAATCATCAAAATGTGCATGTGAGAAATGGTATCTTTCATTCTGTACTTCTAGGCTAGTAATCAGTGCAATCTTTTATTTCTTCAGCACATCAGAGCACTTTTTTTTACAGTTTGCTATTCACAACAATTTATTTTTTTTCGTCAGATATCCACTACATTCTATATTTTAATTCTTGGTGCAAACAATTTATTTATTTTTTCAATATTCAAAAGCAAACTTATAAATCCCTGCAATCTTGACAAATTAAGATGACAAACAGTTAGGTATGATATAATGCCTCCAGTAATTGCAAGGTAGACACAAGTTTTACAGTTTCCATGTTGTATTGTTATTTACCTTCTCAAATCAAACTTGACAAAAGAATTGCATGCAATCATATATTTAAAGAAAGGATGTCATAATACAAAATAACTGATATATAATATTTTTTAGGATGTTAAGCAGATTCTTTTGATATTCTTAATCAAGATGTTAGACTCAAAAAGGGTATCAACACCTGATCGTCCCTTCCACTCCAGAACTCTGTCAGAACCTAGAGGTCTACAGGGTAGTTCCCAAGATTTCTATTCTCCAGACATATCAGCCATCAGAGCATCCACAGAGACAAGAAGTAGTTTACAGAGGTCATTGAAGGATGACAGGAGAAATGTTACGCTATCACAAGATTCTGGAATGTACTCCTCTAGTTCAACTCTCAGGGAAATATTCAGAAGTGCCAGAGATGTAAGTATTAATTGGTCCAGACTCACCAGAGTAAATACTGAATTGGTCCAGACTCACCTGAGTAAATATTGAATTGGTCCAGACTCACCAGAGTAAATACTGAATTGATCACAAGCCAGGTCAATAGAATGTATATAACAGGAAAGTTTTCATATAAAAGGATAATTGTAAAAGATTTGTTAGAGCAAATGAATTATGATCTGAAATCTACTCTTAGGACAGTGGCTCATGAATCTTAGTTCAATTTTTGACACTTATTCTTTTATAAAAGATAGCAACCTAACAGCACAAACCAAAAATGAAGACATTTATAGGTGAACATAGAATATTCAATAATGGGCAAGCATCCATTTTATGTCAAGCTTTCAATGGACCAAAGTTTAGACAATGTGTGAATGAATTCAAAATGGTCTTAATAAGATAAAGAGAAAACTGATTTAATCTGGTATCTGTATCACCCTTAAATACAATGGGAAAAAAACCACAACAAAACAAACACATCAAGTTCACGATAAAGAAACAGAATACAAAATAAACAATGAAACAGAAAAATAATTAAAACAAAATAATGAATAAAAACGCAAGTATTATAAAAGAACAAGACATTCCTAACAACCAACCAACAATCTACAAAAGATAAAGGCAATACCATGTGGAAAAAAAACACTAAAAATTACAAGAACGATCAAAATCACAAAACATAATTTATGTTTAAAATATCGATTGATTAGATTATTAGAATACAGGTATGCAGTACAGTTATACAACCATTATAATTTCTTTTAAGTGTAAACTTTTGTTGAACATTTGCATTTGAACAAAATTTATCAAAAGCAATAGTTTAAATTTCTGTCCATGCTATACAATAGACAACAATGATTCTATCTGGATTTTTCAATTTACATATACAGTGCATGTGATTAAATATCTCCTACTTTAACTACTGAAGTATATACCATATTTGGAAAACAAATTTCAAAATAATTGCTGTTGGCTTTCAATATTAATTTAATAAATTAGAAAGGAGGAAATTTACACCTTTTCAATATTGTGAATGACATTTTTATGTTTAAAATGAAAATTAAATAATTTATTGGTAGAATAGGTTGGATTGGTTGGATGATCAAATATATAGAAATAGTTGTATTCCAATATCGGTTTGTGTGAAGTTTTTATGGCAGTACCCCAATGGTAATTTATTCATATCAGTAATCTTTTTATAAGCTTATATCAACTTTTAATTCTATCAAGACATTAACTTTGATTTCCCTTTTAAACAAAGATGGTAGACAAACATACGTTCGTGTTCTTACGGAGATTATCTCCTGTTAAAGACCACTGATCACATTCACTAATTATCATGGACATTATGTAGTAAGACTTGGGCAGATTGGATGGATTTTGTGTTGAATAAGTGATGATATTGTGTAATTCTTATGGAAGTATTTGTGGAAGGATATGGTTGTTATACGTTGTGGGATGACTGTGCATTCTGTTTCGTTCAGGGTAAATCTGGAAGCTGCACTCATAAGCCAGTAAGTTAATGATCTATTTATTGAAACAGCTAAAATTTCATGAATTAAACTCATTCAGTAGAAATCTGTGATTCTAAAGGATTTTCTTTAAAAGAAGGCAATTGAATTACAGGTTTGGTTGCAAATCATAGATTAATCTGTTTTAAAAGTGTGCATTTATTATATCAATTGATTATCAGCTTTTCACCTGTGGAATAACTTTATACTATTGTGCATATATATACTGATTGAATGATTTACTACAAATAACGATTAAAGAGCTAATAATCACTTTTTACAGGTTCAGATTTACAACTTGAAGAATTGGAAAAATTCAAGACATGCAAAAAGGGGAGATAATTTTTTATGATTTAAAAGGCGAAATTTGTTAGGAAATTTAATCTGCAATTATTTTATTGATATGTAAGCCAAGCAAACACTCCATTTTAACTGCTTCATTGATCTTCATTCAAGTCATTAGTGTTTTGAAATTTAATCTCTGATTTAAGTAGCACTTCGTACTATTCATTTTATGTTCAAGTATTGCAATATTTTATTAGCATATAAAATTTAGGTCATTTCATTATGTATGCAAGGTACGTTATAAATGAAGAGATTGAAAAAGCTTAATTATATATATGAAAAAACAACACAAAGTCTACGATATAAGCATGCCTGTTTCACATGAGAATACTATTCATGACCATATAAGATCTTCTTACTTGTTGAACCTTAAGCAGAACAGATTTCAAAATTAAACTTTTATCATTCCATAAGGAGCATTTGATTTCAAACCCATTTTTACATGGGTAAGGTCACTCAATCTTTAATTTTCTGTGTAGTGTTCTGTTGAGATTTGTCTGTTCTTTTTCCTTTGGCTACAGTGTTTATCTTAGACTAAGATGTCTTGATTGTCCCTTGATATCTACTTCTTTTATGGTATTCATTGTCACTATCATCCTTTTTTTATGAACTTTTTAAAAAACTGAATTCTGGAACTGCAAGACCAATTTATACCAGATCTTTGGGAGACCGTTTTACAATATGTTATACTTCTAACTATAATGATAATCATGACAAAAACTTGAAATAAGGAAAAATCAAGAAAAAAAAATGTTCTTATTTTGACATGGTACTTTAATATATAACTTATGTTTCATATTACATTTAAAAGAAGCAGAGAGACAAACATGATGAATAGTGAATTAAGATTTATTTGCATTTCAGAATCATGTCCCCTTCTATACCATGATTAGCATGATATAAACTGATGAACAGGAGAACCTTTTCGCTCTCCTTTTCCTGTGATATTACCTGAAAACTCAAAACCTAATATATGTGGTAACTTGAACCCAACCTAAGTGTGGTATTCAATATGTGGGACAGACGGGACGAGAGTATTACAAAAGAAATCAAGAACATCTCTACCGCTTTCAGAGACCCAAAAATTCAAAAGTTTAGTATATCAACATTTAAATAAGCATAATCACAATCTTAAATATATAAAATTCCAACCCCTCGAAACCGTTCAGAAACAACCAGGAGAATCACACAAGCAGTTTGAAAAATCACGAAGTTCGCGAATTGTTTTGGATAAAAGACTTCAAACAGCTTATCCTCTCGGTCTCAATGACAAAATATTAGGGCAGGGAACATATCTAAAACTTCTATCGATGTCATTAATATTGTTGATAAACGACTTAGAAATAATAGGTCTCATGGTAAACGCAAAACCGTAATCAACGTATTAAACATCGTATAAATTATACACTTGCTGATCTGTTATCTATAATAAAGAATAATGGTAGACATCAAGTATTATGCAAACTGGGTCAGATACCTATAAGTAAATTATATGCTATTTTTCTGGAGTGTGATAAAATTTCTTTTTAGCCCGTTTTATGAATACACCCGTATTATTACAGCCTTTTGTCATCACAGGCTATTTCCTAGTATTGATAAACCTGAAAATCATAAACGACATTTTCTTAAATTAAAATATATAAATAGAGGTATTGATTTTATTAATTTGTCTAGCATATTCAATGACTCTTCCGTATATAACTTAATACCTCCATATTTTGATAATATAGAACAACCCATTATTTCGTATTCTTATAAAAACCGAGCAGAAATTTGATTTTTAATTATACGTCAATTACATCAGACGTCAATATAGAAAATAATGTTCCTTCCACTTGAGACTGCGAAACATCTAGTTTTATATATGTTCCCTATGGTCATGTTATTACAGGAGACCTCAACATCGTCGAAGACCGTGAGGTCATAACTTTTCTAAAGAAAGGACCGAAATACCGTCCTCCATCTATAATAGATTGGAAACAGTGTCGTCAGGTCATTAAAGACGCTCTGTCTGCCTACTGTAAAATTGGTGCAAACGTGAAAATCGGATAAAAATCTTTAGACAGTTATTTGAATAAAATTATGAATACTGTTAATATTCGAATATCTCATTTAGAAAACAATTCTGAAATTAATAATAGGATCCATGATATTCCCATTTCAAGAATAAAAATAAACTCAAGGTACTATGAGAGCGGTTTGTGTTCGTACCGGCAGACAAGGCAGCCAATAATGTAGTGGTGGTGTGACGCATATACTACACGGAAGTTCTTCAAAACGAAATTATCAATTCCTCTACATTCAGGTCCGTTCGCACCACAGAGAGTCAAATCGTTAACAAGCATACCACTGCCACTACCCAACTTAAAGCATCTTCCAAACATTTGAAAGTCCCTACCATGTACTGGTTACGAAATTACACAAAAACCATTTAAATTCCGTTTCATCTCCGCATCGAGTAAGTGTTCTACTACTAATCTATCAGTTCTTCTAACTACCTCCTTACTACTATCAAAGAACTGGTTATTAACTTTTGTTATAAAGCTTATGAAAATAATGGTATTAATTATTTTTGGAGTGTTAAAAATTCTTTAGAGGTTTTAGATAAAATACATGCTTTTGATGGTCCTTATAATTCTGTTGACAGTTATGATTTGTCTACTCTGTACACTACACTTCCACACAATCTTATAAAGAAAAGGTTTTTGTATTTGATAAAATGGTCTTTCGAAAAATCTCATTGTAATTTTATTTGCTGTAACTGTTTAAAGCCTTTTTCTGTAACGAAAAAGGAAAGTATGCTAGATACACTTACTGGAAATGTGAGGATATGATTGAAGCTTTAAATTTTCTGCTAGATAACATTTATGTACGTTTCGGCGATAAAGTGTATCGTCAGGTAGTAGGTATTCCTATGGGCACTAACTGTGCCCCTTTAATAGCAGATTTATTTCTATATTGCTATGAATCTCAGTTTATGACCAAACTCAGTAAAGACCCATCATTGTTATATTTAGTTGATACATTCAACAATACCTACCGTTATCTGGATGATATTTTTTCGTTAAATAATCCAGAGTTCTCTAAATATACTTCCGAAATTTACCCAAAAGAACTTACTTTAACTAAATCTAACATAAACAGCAGCAGTTGCCCTTTTCTAGATTTAGACATTTCAATTTCTAACGGAAACTACATACTAAAATTTACGACAAAAGAGACGATTTTTCATTTCCTATTGTTAATTTTCCATTTTAGACGGCGATGTGCCTTTGGCTCCATCATACGGTGTTTATATATCCCAACTCGTTCGGTATGCCCGTGTGTGTTCTGATGTCATAGATTTTAACGAACGTAATCAATGCATCACTGGGAAATTATTGTGTCAGGGATTTCGATACCATAAATTACTTAAAACTTTTACTAAATTCTTTCATAGATACAAAGATTTGATTAGTAAATTTGGCTGTACCTGTAGAAAACTTATTAAAATGGTATTTCACATCCTAAATTTTACGGTAATATTGTACTTAAAGCGAGGAAATCACTATGTGATCCGTGTAAACTCATCGAACCTTTAAACAAACTTATAAGTAAGGGTTATCGTACCAATATTGTAATTAGATCTCTGAATATAGTTTACATTGGCACTAATATAGATTTTGTCATTAGCAAATTAAAACATAACTAAGTTGTATCTTCTTTTGAGGCGGGATGTTTAGAGACACACACGTTAATTTTTATCTCTTAAGAAGTAGCTCCTCACTATCCTACTACCTGTCGATACATTTATTTTGGCATTGCACAAGTCATGTCTTCTCTGACTGTTCATGACGTTAAAATACTAAATCCCTGGGATGTGTTTTAGTTGATTTTAGTCTCTGATGCATGATTTTTATCATTAATTGTTTTGGCTTTTAGCTGTCAGTAACTCAGTACTCTCAAATCGTACTTTCTTGTTAATTCGACCTGTTGATACTATTTTTAATACTTTTGTTATTTTATATTAATATGGATCTTGTCTGTATACCAGCTTTGATTATTTGGAATATCTACTAATTTTCACTTCTTCGTACTACATTTGTATTAACATCAAGATTATTCTCCTTTAATCTGTACAGGGAAGTTTTATTGTTGATATTTACCCTTATGTATCTAGTGTTAAATTAGGTATTTATATGACAGACCTTTCTTGGTATTCCTAATTATTGGAAGATTTTATATAGACAGAAAAGTATACCTAAAACGACAAAGTTATTTTTCATTTACCTGTATATATTATGAAAACCGGTTTTTCAAAAGTGATTATTTTCTAAGGGTTTAATATTTCGCGGTAGTGTTTTGCCATGGCTTTATTTGGACTTGTTTGTTTGCTTTTGGCCTTGAATGTTTGTCCCTAATATTTTATTAACTATGTATTTACTTTCAGGTATCACAGATCGAATTTATTCGTTCATAGTGTGTTAATTTACGTTTTGATTGAGTTAAGCCTTCCAATTGATGTTTTATCGTGTGTTTTCTATGTTGTGATGTTATACTATTGTTTCAGAAAAGGGAGAAGGTTTGGTACCATTAAACGTTTAATCCGCTGCAAATGTTTGCACCTGTCCTAAGTCAGGAATCTGATGTACAGTAGTTGTCGTTTGTTTATGTAATTTATACGTGTTTCTCGTTTCTCGTTTTTATATATACTTGACCGTTGGTTTTACCGTTTGAATGGTTTTACACTAGTACTTTTGGGGCCCTTTATAGCTTGTTGTTCGGTGTGAGCCAAGGCTCCGTGTTGAAGGCCGTACATTGACCTATAATGATTTACTTTTATAAATTGTTATTTGGATGGAGAGTTGTCTCATTGGCACTCACACCACATCTTCCTATATCTATGATATATGCAATGTGACACTCTGTCTTACTTGGCTCTTGGGTGTTTCTGATACATATGGGAAAGGGATGAGATCTAAGCTTAATTAGAGCTTGTTTTGAGTTACCATCAGAATGAACCAAACTTACCCTTTTTATGTTAAGATGAGTTTTGTCTCACCTTGACGGAGTCAAAAAGCGAGACATAGGTATGCTGTTTCCGGCATCAGCGACAGCGGTGGCGGCGTCAACAATGTATTAGTTTGTGATTAGGTCTAGTTTATGGTGAACCACAAGTGGAAGGTCAATCATATTTGGTATGCAGTTGTATTAGCATTGGCGAATCTCATTTCCATGGAGATTATTTGGCTCTGCTCCTTAGTCATGGTCTGTTGACTTTGAAAATTTTGCTTAGTGATAGATCCGTGTTTTACTCGCTTGGCTTTATAATTAATAACTATATTTCTGATCTAATGTTCTATTCTATAAACTACATATATACATTGTCGCTACAAATCTACAACTCCCCTCTGTTGGGCTAAACGTGCTGTTCTTATCTATATTCATGCATATTCATTAGCTATGTAGGCGTGTCAAAATCGTATCATACGCGATAATGACCAGCCAGTACACACTGTAATGATTTCATTAACAAGTATCAAAAGATAAACATAACATCCCGCCCACAAATTAGAAATTTCTAAAATTTCTTACTGGTAAATGAAATCTGTATATAAAATTATGAATAATAATTAAAAAAAAAAAAATCTGAAACAATCTATATGTAAATAATTTGTACTTAAAACACACATTTAAAAAAAATCATAAGTTTTCATTAAATAATAATACTATGTTTTAAATTAAATAACTGCAAAATGTGGATACTAAAATAAACACAGAAAGTTTTGAAAGATCTAGAATAAAAGGTTTCCTTTTCTTCGTTAAAATATGCAGTAAAATAAAATAAATATTACGTCAAAATGTATATGAAAACAGAAAATTATAAAACATTTTAAATTAGAATCAATGATCATGGTTTAAACTTAATGACCAATGTAATTAACTTGCAGTTTTATTTTCAATTCTTGAAACGGAAATTCTGTTTATCTGATTTTTCAGAATGACAAGTGTGCATAAATTTTATTGTTACAAATCAACAAATCTAACCACCAAAGCTCATTATAACTCATTATTAGAAACCACAACACAATTAATATCTGTGTGTGAACATCTGTACACAGATGTTCGATACCATAGGTCGTAAAATCTTGACCATTAAACTTTCACTTGTTTATCTAACGGATACTTCCAAGAGCACTACAGATTACAACTGTCAACTTTGCTCAAGTGAACACTTGCGATGCATAAATTGTAGCTTTAAATAAACATACATGTTTGAAAAGTGATGACAATAGCAGAGACCCGTGACTCTTAAAATATTTCAAATAATAATAACTAATATATTTTCATTCACTCCCAGAATTATCCATTAATCCCCGCCAGCGAAGATTAAAGATTCTTACAACATTCAATAAAAATAGATATTAATATATGAAAACATAGGTTATTTCTAGCATAACATCTTTTAGCTACTACATCTGTTGTTCAACATTTAAACACTTAACAAAATCCGGCCACCAATTTTGGCCCTTCTAACAAAATCCCGCCACCAATTTTGGCCCTCTAACAAAATCCCGCCACCAATTTTGGCCACTATAACAAAATCCTGGCCACCAATTTTGGCCACTATTACACTTTATACCTCTTCTAACATTTGATTTCATCCAATATTCTTAATACAATTAGACACTCAAATAGCAAAATAACTTTTAAATATAACCTTATCAGCACGATTTCAGTATTAACAACAAATATAATAGTACATCTAAATGCAGTCACGTGTAGCCCTCTATATAAGCATGCAAAAATTTTCAATTTGATATAAAATATAACAAAGCAATGAAGTAAATGTCACTAACAGTTCAATGTAAATCAGTGTTATCATAAACACATATCAACAAAATTTCAAATTTATTTAATATTGTCACAAAATGTTCTTCCATCGACATTTGTCTCAGTGGTATCCGTGGTTTGGTATTTACATCTATAGTGGCGAGACAATTTTCACACACTATCATCACGTTACAAGTGGCGAATCAATATTCACACACTCAATGTCAGAATCTTGTGGCGAGGCAGTTCTCACACACAAGTATAATTTCTTCAAATTATGCTGACTAACTGTAGCGAGGCAGATTAGTAATAAAAAAAAAAGGTTTGGAACTATTTTGGTTGTTTGTGGCAAAACACTTTACACACAGACAAATAAAATCACCTGATCACCTTATCATCGGAACAAACAGGTAAAATATATATACACTTTCTGCAATCACATCTTTCGCGGTCATCACTTTTTCCCCACATTTACAAATAATTTTGGAACTTCTAAATTCAATGTGAAATCCGAGTTTCAGTAAACTGGCCTACCTCTTATATGAAAATGAAAATCCATCGTTAAAGTACAGAAATAATAAAGATACATGTCCATAATACTATTGAAAATTACGTTGCTGTATATAGTTCCTGAAAAGTTATGATTAGCTGATATGATTCACTTGTTTAAATCACCGTTCTAGTCATAAGATCACCTCCGATATAAAATGTTATACAATCAGCACAAAATCCATGTAAATCAAAATAAAAAGTAAATATATCCAGGAGAAAAACAAGCCATTTCGAACTGATTCCAGCAACTACTACGAAATTAAAGTCACAATATCAATAAATCTAATTTAGGTCCTCCACCATGATAGATCCGTGTTTTTACTCGCTTGGCTTTATAATAATTACTAACTATATTTCTGATCTAATGTTCTATTCTATAAACTACATATATACATTGTCGCTACAAATTTACAACTCCCTCTGTTGGGCTACACGTGCTGTTCTTATCTATATTCATGCATATTCATTAGCTATGTAGGCGTGTCAAAATCGTATCATACGCGATAATGACCAGCCAGTACACACTGTAATGATTTCATTAATCAGTATTAAAAGATAAACATAACATTAGTTAACATGTATTAGTTTGTGATTAGGTCAGTTCAAAGGCCACAAGTGGTAGGTCAATCATATTTGGTATGCAGTTGTATTAGCATTGGCACATCTCATTTCCATGGAGATTATTTGGCCCTGCCCCTCAGTCATGGTCTATTGACTTTGAAACTTTTGCTTAGTTTACATTTATTAGTTTGTGATTAGGTCTAGTTTATGGTGAACCACTAGTGGTAGGTCAATCATATTTGGTATGCAGTTGTATTAGTATTGGCACATCTCATTTCCATGGAGAATATTTGGACCCGGCCCCTCAGTCATGGTCTATTGACTTTGAAACTTTTGTTTAGTTTACATGTATTAGTTTGTGATTAGATCAGTTTAAGATGAACTGCCGATGTTAAGTCAATGATATTTGGTATGCAAATTTATTGTCATTTGCAAGTATCGTTTCTATGGATATTATATAGCCCCATCCCCTCTTCATGGTTCATTGACTTTGAAACCTTTACATAGTGTACAAGTTAATGTTTGTGTTTAGGTTTGTTTAAAGGGAATGACTTATAATAAGTCAATGGTATTTGGTATGTAGTTGCATTAGCATTGGCACATGGAGATTGTTTAGCCATGTACCTCAGTCATGGTTCATTGACTTTGAATATTTGCATAACTTACATGTTGGAAGTACAAAAATGTATTGCTTTTTTAATTTCAACATTTGCATAATCAAAATTACAAAAAGGCGAGACATATCTCTGTGATAACAGTTTATTTGATTGGTGGAAAATGGTTTGATGGGGTGTCAGCACACAATGCCTAAGTAAAATAAATGGCATTATTATTTTGACACAAAGAGAGCCGACCGTGCAAGGGCTGTATAGCCAGTCAAGGTCGTTAAAACTTCCATATATACACAAAAGAGAGTTACATGATTTGGTAAGGTTACTTGTATAAAAGATTCCATCATGGTTTAAAACCTGAAATTTGATGCAGATCTAAAAATCAAATGCAGACAAGATAAAATTTTGTGAGAACTTTTTAATTTTAAAATCAGAATGAAGTTTACACTTTTCTTTTTGGATGTAATTACTTTAAAGCAATTGTTTTGGTGTGAAATGCAGGAGAGGAAAATCTATACGGATATTTTTATGAACTAAGTTATGTTTTAAGTTATTCAGTACCAGTAGGCTAACTGTTAAATACACAAGTTACATTTTTTAGATCATTTGTATTAACCATATACTTTCCATTTTATGATACCTTTATAAACTAGCCTGATTTTCGTCACCTGTTTATTTTTACCAGTAACTGAGATTGACATAAGATATTGATAGTTATAATGAAATATTTCACAAGTCACTGATTTATAAACCCAGTCATGGTATTCATTCCTCACCAGCTTTTAAAAACCTATCAATAATTAAAAATCTATATTTCATAATTCATAAATCATTACTTTTTACCTGTATTCTGTAAAAAGCAGCAAATTAACATTTTAAACTGCACAATAAAAGAATTTTTACCATTCATTTTTCTTTAGAATGGATTTGTATAGTAGTATTGACACTGTCTAAATGGAGCATTTATATCTACATTGATTATGTGTATTGGGTAGGAATGTTCTTGTATGTCAGGAGGAAGTCTCTTTCAAGATTTTGTGTATTGCATAGAAAGTATCTTTGATGTTATTAACACTTAGCTCTCAAACATCTGCCTTTATAACAGGTCAGTTTTAATTGTTTCATTGGTCAGTAGACACATTAATAGGTTCCTTTGTTGAGTACATTAGAAATAATTTGTAGTACACTGACTTCCATGCTGAAATCTGGCTTGTTTTTTTCTTTACCTTCATTTCATTGACAAAAGATTAAAAGGCATTGTGTCACTATCTGATCACAGATTATCTCCTATTGGTGTTTTGAATGTACATATTTTCTTACAAGATTTATACAATGTTCTGTAACAAAGTATTTACATACATTTCTATGAATAGAATAGAATAGAATAGAATAGAATATTTTATTTCCCAAATTACAGGGCCCATAAAGGGCATAAAATCAGATACAATCGATTAACATAATTGGTAACAACAACAATAATAGTCACTTGAAAATATATATTTAGTATATTAGCATTGGTCAGAATCAGAGCCAAAACCACATATATATTGTGAATAAAAGAATAAAATTACATTATATGCATTTATTCTCAAATCATTTACTTGACTTCGTGTCAATATGCATACCTGATCTCCTTAATTCAAAACAGTCACAAATATAACAGCCCAGTTTTTCCATAAGAGTTACATTTTCTTGAGTCAAGAGCCATAAAATTTAGAAGATTTATTTAAATTTTAAAATCATAACAATTGTCAGATTAATATTGAAAAAGTCTTCCTTTGAGTATCATAAAGAGGACATTCTAACAAAAATGAAGCTCATCTTCAACTTTACCAAGTGAGCAATTTGAACAAAGACGCTCAGATCTTTCTATATATTTTTTGAATATCTGTCTGTCTCAATTTTTAAAGAGTGAGCACTTATTCTTAATTTACAAATTGACTGTCTTTTTTTAAAATCCTGTAGTTCTAAATATTTTTCTTTTTTAAAACGATTTTTTATAGAAAAATAAGTACCAAGCTTCCCTTTTTCAGAGTTAATTGTTTGATACTTCAGCCTATTCCAAAATGTTAATAACTTTCACATAGTTTATTTTTAACATACTGACATAAAGAACCAATTGATTGGTCAAAATTTGGTAAATCAATCTCTCTCTGAATATAATCTATACTAGAGTACCATGTATTTACATTAGAAATATGTAATTGTTTACAACATATGAATGCATCAAATAATAATCCTTCTTTCAAACCTTCCAGTCTATGACAATATTTTAACATTGATAAAATTATAGTAAAATAAATAGGAAATCTACCAAGCTCTGACATCACAGCTATGTTACTGGACTTTCTGTTTACACCAAGAATATATTTCATAAATTTGTTATGAGCTTTTTCAGAGAAATCCTGACCAAAAACTTTTTCCAATATATAATCATTATCTTTTTTACAAGCAGCTGAATCAGTACGAAACATTCCCCATATTTCACTGCCATATAATAGTATGGGTTTAATTGTATGATCATAAAATGTAAAAAGTGGCAATACTAGGGTTAGATGATGACAAGCATCTCTGTAGCTTAAAACATGCTTTTAAAGATTTGTTGTATAATTTGTCTTTACACTGCTTGAATATACCACTAGATGTAAATGTGATTCCAAGATATCTATATAATTTTGCACATTCTATCTCTTTACCTCCAAAATGTAAACAGCATTTTAAAAATTTTCCTGGCTTGTTAAAAGTTATACTTTTTGTCTTTTTTAGATTAACATCAAAACACCATTCTAAACAATATTCATGTAACATATTAATTCTCTTTTGCAAACCTTCCTGTGTTTCTGAAAAAATTACGACATCATCAGCATACATAAGACAATCTACTCTACGGTTATTAATATTTACTGGATCAGGACATGACAAAAACTTGTCAGGTAGATCATTAATAAATATTTTGAAAATATTTGGGCTTAAAACATCACCTTGTCTAACCCCTATAAATGATTTAAAACATGGGGTCATTTCATTATCAATTTTAACACATAGGTCACTTTTATTATACATATCTTTAATGATAGAATAAAACTTTCCAGTAATATTGTTTGTTAATAGCTTATATCTGATACCCTCATGAATCACTTTATCAAAAGCCTGTTTAAAATCTACAAAACAGGCAAATAGTTTACCCCTATTTACTAATATATTTATCAGTAATGGTTTTAAAACAAAAACATGATCAGATGGTCTACTATGTCTTGTCATATGTTTTAAGCCTGATAGGCTTAATTCATTGCTTTAGCTCAGTAAAGACTGATATTTGGAATAATAAAAATAAATAGAAAGGGTAAATGACAAGTGAAGCAAAAACATACATAATACTTTTTTGGGAAATATGATAAAGATCATTCGCTTTCAGGAAATAAGGAGAAAAATGGGGTACCTGTTTTGTTTGTTTCTTTATTTTTATTAAAATGTTGATTTTTAGTACATGTAATATCAAATTTATTTTCGGTAGGATTTTAACTATTTGTGTTAAAGATATCTCCCTGGTGAAATCACAGATTCTATATTCAATGAAATAGTAAATAATTGTAGTACCTTTCTTTCATATTTATTAAAGAATCAGATGCAATGTTTTGGGTAGGTGCATCCCGAGAAAATCATGATAAATTATCCGATTAACAGTGTTAAAATATTTTATAATCATTTGATTTTGACTTTAAAACATGTATCATATCCAAGGTAACTGGCCTTCAGATGATCATTTAGATGCTCTGTTTAGTGCAACAGTTTTGGTAATAGATTGTCATCTATATTACTTTTAAATAATTTTCAAAATTGACAACTGACAAAGTAATTTGCTACAATATATCTCTTCCTACTTGTATGATCTTGTACAAAACACTGTGATTTGTTGTCAGGATTTTTTACTTTTTAATTAAAATCCTTTTTCAGTTTAATGGATTTAAATTAATGTACATCACATAAAACTTCAAATGGCTATAAAAAGAATTTGAATTTTAAATAGGTTGTAAATAAGACTAAAATGTTAAAATACCTGCCAATACAGAGACATAAACTGATGTTTGATTTGTCTATATTACTCTCTTACTGAAACCTTTTTCCAGTCTGAAGGGTGAAAGCAATTTTGATATTGGTTATCTGGTGTTATTTATGGGCTCAAAACTGACAATAGACATACTTTTATTTTTTCTTACAGAGATTTAAAATAGTGAATAGTGTGCATTTAGTAGGTTAATGTTTATTCTGATAAAAATCATAAATCTTCACCTTTTATAAATATTACACTCTACCATGATTAAGATTTGATTTGTACTGAATAGCTTGATTTGCTGGTACTGCTAATTTCCTACCCTTTTAAACCACAAGTGCACTGGCATTGTTAGTAATATTGCTAGTAATATGTAAAAATTAAACAAAAATGTTTCACTGGACTAAATTGAATCAAATTGAAAACTTTTAAATTGACAGATTATTGCATTGTTTGTCCTGCTTCGATCTTGAAATATAATTCCTTTAATGTCATATTTGTGTAGTAGTAATCAAACAGACCTTAATAGATTTCTTATTAATATGTAATAACAGAGGTGGAAAGTCAATATTGATATAGTGAATTGTGGACTAAGTTTAAAATTTTTGACAAATATTTGAATTTTGTTTTTGCATAACCCGTAATTTAATTGAAAGATAGGAATAAAGTACTTATAAATAAGTTCAAATCTCACTCTTTAAAAAAAAACATTTCTTTTTCTCCAAATGTCACCATTTTTTTTTACTAAAAGGGATTGTGATAAACTAACCTAATGAAGCGAGGGTATATACAGTGATTATGTTGTCTGTCCATTCTTCTGTTTGTTTGTCAGTCCTTCCTCAATGCTTTGTTTCTGCAACTTCTTCTAAACCAGTGATTTGGGTTCAATGAATTTTTGAGAGGCTTGGAACATATTTGCATTTTGCCTCCTGTTTTATTTTTGGGGGTTTTCCATAGAAAAACATGGTATTTGCCGTATTTTTCGTATCTTTTAAGGTGGATAGGCATTATATAACCACAACTCCTCATAAACCATTCACTAACATTAAGTGAAATTTTTACAGAATTTTTTCTTACATTTGCCATTTTCACCTTACATTTTATTATTAGATGCAAGGGATTTTTGGAGCTTCCCAACCTGATAACGAAGTCATACACTGCAAAAAAAATTACAGATGCACGCTAAAAATATGTTTAAAACAAACAAACTAATGTCAGGACACATGATTTGGTAATATTTCTTGAATAGATGAAGCTTATATATGTTGTTTAGATTTTTGATTGCTCCATTGATTTCAATTTGTGTTATTCACTCTTATGAACTTTTCAGGTTGAAATACATTGAGTGTGCATGCAAACAGTTGGTTAAATAAGTTTAAATCAAAATTATGGAAAATTATGTATAATTTATTATTTCAAGGATTAAAATATATTTAAATAATTGTCAGATTTTTAAATAAGTACTTAAACAGTTGAATGAAATCTGTAAGATCTTAGGGAAGGACCTCCACAAATCTATTAAAATGTTTACAACGTTTATATTAATAAACTAATTAAAATTGGAATTTTAAAGAAAAGCAATGGTAGTACTTGATAATATATTAATGAATCTATAGGTTTTAAAAGATTTTTATTTCATTTTAAATTTAAATCTTTTGCATTACGTAAAATTTTACTAATTAGTATTTATAAGAATATGTTGAATTGGTCACTGCAAACTTAATTTTTGTAAGCACGCCAAAGTTTAAGCATGGTCAATATGATTACTCAGGCATCCATTCAGACATATTTTTAAAGCCTGTTCGAAAAAAATCCTGAAGCAAAATGTCACTGATATTAGGAATTTGTTGATGGATATTTTCAAAGTTAATGAGGAATGAGTTAAAATTTTGCTGGTTACTATTATCATGCATGAAAGTATTTATCACAAAGGCTTTGTCAATGTATAGTATGAATTCTGTCATAACAGCAAATAAAAGATGCAAAATAAGGTGTTAAAATGGTTTAATGATTGAGTTTATGGACAAATGTGACCTTAGGTTGAGAGTCATGACTTCTTTGTATCTATTTAATATTTCATATATAGTGTTGAAATGTTAATACACACCAATATTAAAAGCCAGAATTTAGAGTACGAGAACACCATGGGGGAATGATTTATATTATCTGCTTGGTTCATTAAACATAAAGGTGTTG
Source organism: Mytilus coruscus (assembly GCA_017311375.1). Classification (NCBI taxonomy): domain Eukaryota; kingdom Metazoa; phylum Mollusca; class Bivalvia; order Mytilida; family Mytilidae; genus Mytilus; species Mytilus coruscus. The sequence goes on from CM029601.1 coordinate 25,801,712, forward strand.
AATTGTTTACCTTAAATCCATTGTACTGGCTTATCCTTTACCTAATCACCCTGGACTAGGTTTGTTTACCTTAAATCCATTGTACTGGCTTATCCTTTACCTAATCACCCTGGACTAGGTTTGTTTACCTTAAATCTATTGTACTGGCTTATCCTTTACCTAATCACCCTGGACTAGGTTTGTTTACCTTAAATCTATTGTACTGGCTTATCCTTTACCTAATCACCCTGGACTAGGTTTGTTTACCTTAAATCCATTGTACTGGCTTATCCTTTACCTAATCACCCTGGACTAGGTTTGTTTACCTTAAATCCATTGTACTGGCTTATCCTTTACCTAATCACCCTGGACTAGGTTTGTTTACCTTAAATCCATTGTACTGGCTTATCCTTTACCTAATCACCCTGGACTAGGATAAAAAAAAATCAGTTGATATAAAAGAGAACTGTTCCACTGACCACTACAGCCATTTGTCCCTAATGTTTAGCATTTGTTTCAGCATTCCATATCTACTTGGAAATGAGTTTTAGCCAAATTTCTTCTTTTGCTTTTATATTGCTATCTATAAAGAGGTTAAACTCCTAACTATCCTGCTGTCTGTCGATACATTTATTTTGGCATTGCACAAGTCATGTCTTCTTTGACTGTCCATGACGTTAAAATACTAAATCCCTGGGATGTGTTTTAGTTGATTTTAGTCTCTGATGCATGATTTTTATTATTAATTGTTTTGGCTTTTAACTAGCTGTCAGTAATCATGTAGTACTCTCAAATCGTACTTTCTTGTTTATTTGACCTGTTGATACTAATTGTAATGCTTTTTGTTATTTAATGTTATTCAGGGTTATATCTGGATATAAGAAGATGTGGTATGTGGTCTATATACCAGCTTTGATAAGTGTTTGGTACTAATATAAATTTCCACTTCGTACTATTAACATCAAAATTATTTATTTTGTTAAAATATTTCCTTTCTCTATTGTAACTGTACACGTATACCTAACAACAAACTTATTTTCATTTACCTGTGTTTAAAGTTATTGCAAATGGCTGATATTTTTGTTCGAGCATATTGTTTTTCTTAAATTGTTTAACATTTCATATTATTCTTCCTTAGTTTATTTATTTTGAATTTACATTATATCATAGGTCAAATTTATTTGTTCAGTGTATGTTCAATGGTGTTAATATGTCCTTTGATTGAGTTAAGCTATTTCAGTTGATATTTTATAGTGTGTCTTTCTATGTTGTGATGTTACACTATTGTTTCAGAAAAAGGGTGAAGGTTTGGTACAATTAAAACGTTTAAACCCGGTGCATTTGTTTGCACCTGTCCTAAGTCAGGAATCTGATATTCAGTAGTTGTCGTTTGTTGATGTGGTTCATAAGTGTTTCTCGTTTCGTTTTTATATAGATTAGACCGTTGGTTTTCCCGTTTGAATAGTTTTACACTAGTAATTTTGGGGCCCTTTATAGCTTACTGTTCGGTGTGAGCCTAGGCTCCGTGTTGAAGACCGTGCTTTGACCTATAATGGTTTACTTTTATAAATTTTGACTCGGATGGAGAGTTGTCTCATTGGCACTCATACCACATCTTCTTATATCTATCAAAATTTGTTAATAATTCAACCAATACAGAATTGCATAATATTGTAAGTAGTCTTTTATTTATTTTCTGTATTTAGAGACCAAAATAGACAATTGTTTGAGAAATTAATCTGGTAATATATAAAAAGATAATGGAGTGAAATGTCATCTGGACAGTAAAACTAAAATTTTATATGATGTTTTCCACATGAAAAATTACAGTAGAAAGGCATCACTATTAAAACTGTTACATTTATATCTTATAGATAATTACAAGAAAATATTAAAAGAGGAAAATAAGTTAAAACATACAAAATGTATTGTAAAAAATTAGGGGGTCGTCCATGCGCCATGTCCCTGTGACTATGTCAGATATATTTGAAAGTTATGTACCTTAAAAGAAATTCTATAGAAAAATTTCACCTTGGGATATTTTGTAGCATACTCTTTCCAATAATATCAATAAAAGTAATAATAATAATTTGATCATAAATAAATTCTAAATTGTGTTATTTATTAGCAATACTGTGGCATACTGCAACCATATTGTATAATATACTGCCTATTCGTATGAAAAAACATCTGAAATAAATACTTGTTTTGACATTTTTAATTTGGAATAATAGCTTCTGTAAATAGTTATCTAAATTTTAAATGAATAAAAATTATCCACAGATAATTTACTAAGTTTCAAATTACTTATTAGATATATTCTATATGTATAAGTTTTTCAACAATGATCTATATATTTCATATGACATTAAGTTTAAACCTTTAAAACTGGGCTCTAGGTAATTCATCTTTATAATTAGCCAGGTAATCAATTGTTGGGTATCATTTAAATAATCGGAGTATTTATATATTGACTGGTATATATTGTTTACCATGTTGTGTATTAGGTCTGCCACTTTTTCCTCGGTTATGTTGAGCGTGTCGGAACACATCCCTTTAATAAAATCAATTCTGTAGTTCAACGTGTTATCAAAGAAGATTATATTAGGACAGAACGAGTGCTACCGGTATTGGGAGCTTTCTACATGTGAATGCAAAATATTACGTTTTGATATTCTTTATTGGAAAATATTTTAATAAAAAATTTGTCACAGTTTGGAACATTAAAGAAAGTGGAAAAATTGTTGTAATATTGTTTGAAGAGGGGTAATGAAGTGGAAAATAGAAGATTAAAGCAGATAACTGATAGGATGTGCATTCCAAGGGATGTGTTTTGCAGTTAGTGCATGTTTTTTTTTTCACCTGTGACACAGGTAAACGGTTGTTAGGTAAGAATCTATTATTTTGGAGAAGTTTAATGGTTTTATAATTGGAGAGAGTTCTGTCATTGTGCAATGTCATTTTTGTACTATAATACATGTAGGTTTATATGCTAAATATCAATGTCATGTTTGTACTATGATACATGTAGGTTTATATACTAAATATCAATGTCATGTTTGTACTATAACACATGTATGTTTATATGCTAAATATGTATGGGAAAGTTACACTCTCTTAATTTATTTTATGAGTTTTAAAACTGAAATTTTACATCGCTAGAACAAATGTTATCCTGCTTTAATAAAAAAGTTAATTTTCAGTAAATAAAAATATTCAAATTTAATGATATTGTTTTCATCAAATTAAAGTTACATGTCCTCATATTCAAGATGTACCAAAATATGTATATACAATTTTCAGGGATAAATCTGTCATGCAGTTTTGGTTTAACAAAATTATCATTCCAAAAGAAATCAAGAATCAAAAAGAATCCTAATTTTTGTTTTTGTTTTTGTTTTTGTTTTTTTATTCAAAGAGCATAGTAATGCATGTTTTCAAAAAGAATCCTATTACATTAGACACAACTGTTAGATTCCATATAGAAATCAAATTTTAGAAATGTATTACAGTAACATAACTATGTGTTATGTAAACCGTAATCTTCTCTTCCAAAGAAACAAAAAAAAAAATTGCTAAAAACTTCAAACTTCAAAACTAGAAGTTGAACCCGAGGGTGGAAGTTGGAGGGTTAAAAAATTTCCATTTCCAAAATTATGAAATGAGTTTGCTTACTGAAAATATGTTAGCAGAATTCTGAAACAATACAAACTACCCGGTAGTAACTTGATTGGACCATTGTACATCTCCGAATAATAAATTATGCATCCCTTGTCATAATTATTTGTTTTTTAGAGAAGCTTTAAATACTTAAATATGGAAGATATTCCAAGAATTTCACATTTTTATAATCACAATATACACTGAGGGATTTATGGTTGAGTTTTCTCCTATTTTGCTGTTTGATTATTCTGGAAAGTTAGGTTTCAAAGGTCTGCTTGAGTCAGAAACTGAAATAAATATGACAATGGCCTAATGGAAAGCTTTTGTATCCAAAAGAACTATAGCTACTTAATCTACCAGAGAGAATCAATGATATTTTACTTATATCACTACATGGAGAATCAATGATTTTTTACTTATATCTCTACATGGAGCTGATTACTTGACAAGGCTAGACTCATTATGTGTTATTTCTACCAGCTTTTGTTAAGATATACTGGTATTGAGTGAATTTATAAATATTTTATCTACTTCTAAAATCTATGTTGTAAAGTTTAATCTTTATTGAAAATATTGATTAGTGGCACCTAGGTTTTTAGCTGTGGTGGTACTAAAAACTTGATCACCTTGATACTATCAGTGATTACATAACTCATGTATTAAGCAGAAGTTTGGGTTATTTCAGGTTAAATGTTTAATTAAAAAGTTTCTGTCAGGATATCATATTTGCAAACAGGATATTAAAATTAAAGTGAATTCAAGCTTATACCTTAATTTTCCATGTTTTATCACCAAAATATTGATTATATTAGTTTTGTTGGAGCTAGCACATGTTATTTCAAGTATATAATGTGTGATTAAAAACTGTTATGTTTTGTTATGTCATAAATTCATATAAATGTAACTATACAAATTTAAAGTTATCAATTGATTTTAAAATGTGTACAAATCATGGGAGATAGAACAGTTTGGCAATATTCAAATGTTTACCAAGACAGTTGTCAAAATCCAAATAAAACTGTTACTCTTATGGACTGTTTTTCTGATGACTAAATTGCATTAGAAAAACAAATTTACATGAAAAGTATGGAACGCCTCAGCTGTCTTATGTGGAACTCTGATATTACTTTATGTTGTTTTATTATTACTTGATGATATTTTGTCTTTACTTAATATGGTTTTGACATTACGTAATGATGTTTTGATATAACTCAATATGGAATAGTCAATACTTAATGATATTTCGATATTACACGATATGGTTTCCTATTGGCTTGATATAGTTTTGTCATTACTCAATATGGTTTTGTCATTACTCGATGTGGTTTCACCATTATTTAATGTGGTTGTGTCATTAGTCAATGTGGTTTTAACATTACTTGATGTGAATGTGACTTAACGTTATGTAGTTGTTTCATTACATGATGTGGTTTTGTTATTTTGTAATGATGATTTGCCTATTCTTTATATGGTTTTAACATTACGTAATGATGTTTCAAAATTTGACGATTTTACACTACATGATGTGTTTGTTTCATTATTTGATGTGGTCCTGTCATTCTTTGATGTGGTTATCCCATTACTTGATGAGGTAAAATCACGTGACCAATTCGGAAAAACCTGTTCTATTTTTAGATAGATTTCCATGTTCTATGTGCCTTGGATGAGTGTGGCCATCCATCGAATTAGAGTTCAAATTAAAAGTTAGGGTTACTGTTTGAGTAGAACTTTGAGTTAGTCTCCGATTCCGACTTCAAGTCATTATTAGAATTAAAGTTTTAGTTAGCATTGAGTTTCGAGTTGGACTTCAAGTTTGAGTCACATTTAAAGGTAGAGTTCTAGTTACACCATTAAAGAGCCACTTTTGAGCTTGAGTAAGATTCAATTTAAGTCTCATTTAGATTAATTAAGATTTTGAGTTGAAATTGTGCTATCTTATATGAGTTCGTAATTAAATTTTCTATCATGAACAAGGACTTTTGCTCGGATTCGAAAAGAGGGCTCCGGGTATGCGTACAAAAGATAAACAATGTTACAATATACAAAACGCAACATAGAAGTTGAAATAAAGTTAGATGTGGTGTGATTGGCAATGAGACAACTATCCACCAGAGTTTAAATGCAGTGGATGTAAGAAATCATATATAGGCAACCGTACAGCCTTCAACATACCATATAGTCAGCTATAAAGGCCACCATGCACCATGTGAAAAATTCAAACGAAAAACAAACGGTCTTATTTATATTTAAACAATCTACAAAAAAATGACACACATTTATACAACGACAACAATTGAACTCGTGCTCTGACTTGGGGCAGGTACATAAAGAAAGTGCACGTGGCGGAGTTTAACATGTATGTGAGCGCTAAATCCTAACCTTACATCGGACTGTTACACTTGTGTAACAGCACAACACGAGAAAAAATGTAAACTAGACAAAGTGATGCCCGCACTCAACTCATTTAACCGCTTATACCCCAAAATGACAAAAAAGTTCAATTATCTCCCAAAAGAGCAAAAGATAATAAAATAAAACCCTGACCACATGCACACCTTCAATATATGTACAAACAGCCAGCAGAGCGAAAAAAACTTCCTAGCATTCAAACTGTAGGAGTAGTTATCTGGAAACCCTTTTCTTATGCAAGTAAATTTCCCAAAAATTACAAAGTTCAACTATCTCCTAAAAGAGCAAATATTAATAAACATTAAACCCTGACCACATGCACACCTTCAATACATGTACAAACAGACAGTAAAGAAAACTTCCTAGGATTCAAACTGTAGGAGGAGTTATGCGGAATAACTATAAACCCATAATGGGACGGACAGACGGACGGACAGACGGACAGGATAAAACAATATCCCCAACTTTCAGTTGCGGTGGCATACAAAACAGTTTCATTTGGCTGACTCAATAGATCGGTATGACTGGGTAATATAAATCCATCGGGTGATCTCGGATGCTCCAGAAAGGCACCCGTCGTGTTATTCGAGAAAGTACAAACCCAGTGATTTGGTTTTATTTGGTAGTTCACATTCAAGAAAAGATGACGGTATTATGGTAACGACCACTGGAACATGTCCGTCGTCACATGTGAAACAGATATTCCAAACAGTTTATTTTTCAATTAGTGCGAGGTAGATCAGGGAATTCAATTGATTACAAATAAAAGATTGATATTTTATAAGTTCAAATGATTATTTACGCTAAAAAATTCGGAGAATTCTTATTTTATAGTATTGATGCTTTGTCGCTAAGTCCGAGCCCCTCCCCGTTTCCTGTAACTTTAGTGTGAGTTGATTTGAAGTGCTTCATTTGTTAACATTAAAGTTCAAGTCGTTTGATTTGTGTCGAGCCTGTGACATTAATGTTGCGGCAGTGAGACCCAACAAACCTATATTTCGTCGTCGATAGTGGCGTCGGCGTCGGCGTCTCCATCTCCATTTTTTTATTTCTATTGAGTTTAACCTTTCATTATACATGTTACTAAACACGTATGCCATTATAATTTTGTACTTTTAGAATATCATACTGTATTTGTTTACCTCAACTATTGTATCTGTATTTATATTGTATGTTTCTCTATCTATCTATCTATCTATATCTATCTATATATCTATCTATCTATCTATCTATCTATCTATCTATCTATCTATCTGTCTATCTGTCTGTCTGTCTATCTATCTATCTGTCTGTCTGTCTGTCTGTCTGTCTGTCTGTCTGTCTGTCTGTCTGTCTATCTGTCTATCTGTCTATCTATCTATCTATCTATCTATCTATCTATCTATCTATAGATCGTTAGGTTTCTAGTTTTTACATTTTCATTTCGGGACCTTTTATAGCTTACTATAGGGTATGGGTTTTCCTTGTTGTTGAAAACCATACAGTTTTGTTTTAGTTAAATAAAACCGAATTAAACTGTTTTGACATGATAAATTTGTAAACCTCCATGAAGTGTTTTAAAACTTGTATAGAAGTATAGGAGTTATTCCTCAATTTCAAGAAAAGCATCTACAGAAAATCATTTTTTTTAATTTTGTTTTACCGATAAATGTATAGATAAATGTACAGCCGATCAACATGACGCTTTTACACTTACAGCAGCAATATCAGAGAGACATAGGGTTCCGTGGAATATTTTACAAATTTATTACAAAATACTGCTTCCGTTTGAGAACTTAGGATAAAAACAACAAGACAAAGTGGTTTGGGATATCCCAATTATGTAAAAATACTGTAAACTTTTTAATATTTTTTATTATTATTGTCTGCGGTTACCTTTTCATGCTAAATAACTCTGAACAACCACTCGAACTTTAATTTGAACTTTAACTCAATGGATAGCGATACCCATCCAAAGCACATTAAACAAATGATATATTGAAATCTGTTTAAAAATAGAACATATTTTTTTCCGAATTGGTCACGTGGTTTTACCTCATCAAGTAATGGGATAGCCACATCAAAGAATGACAGGACCACATCAAATAATGAAACAAACACATCATGTAGTGTAAAATCGTCAAATTTTAAAATATCATTACGTAATGTTAAAACCATATAAAGAATAGGCAAATCATCATTACGAAATAACAAAACCACATCATGTAATGAAACAACTACATAACGTTAAGTCACATTCACATCAAGTAATGTTAAAACCACATTTGACTAATGACACAACCACATTAAATAATGGTGAAACCACATCGAGTAATGACAAAACCATATTGAGTAATGACAAAACTATATCAAGTCAATAGGAAACCATATCGTGTAATATCGAAATATCATTAAGTAATGACTATTCCATATTGAGTTATATCAAAACATCATTACGTAATGTCAAAACCATATTAAGTAAAGACAAAATATCATCAAGTAATAATAAAACAACATAAAGTAATATCAGAGTTCCACATAAGACAGCTGAGGCGTTCCATAGAAAAGTATTCTCTTATCTGTATAATCTATAGTTAGATTCAAGTTTGATTTACAAAAAATACTGTTCGTTGAAATCTAGTTATAAATTTTGTTTTATTGTCTTGTTAGTTTACTGTCTGGTTGATGTCATATCCCACATTTCCCATTCAAATTAAACATTAGTTTAATATTGCTTCTATATAAAGTTTATTAGGTGTGTTATTACTTTATTGTAAATATTACCAAGATTTTATATTTACTCTAACAGTAATAGAGACAAATAGAACCACTTGTAAATTCTTGATACAGATGGCATATGGACAATTTATGACATACAACTTTTATATAGTAGTTAAGTGTGATCATTTACAAGATAAATGTCTCAGACTACTTAGAGAGATGTTCATGCATTTCTGTTAATGAGGTTTTGTCATGCAAAAATTAAAGTGGTATTGATATTTTGTATGTTACCTGCAGATCCAATGACACATTATCTTCTATACATGTGGTAGGCTGAGTGGTATTGCATCATATATTTCATTTCTTAATATCATGGATTGATTTGGATGTCCTATGGCTGGTGAAATTTGCATGATTCCTAAAGGGTCGGTAATATCTTATCCAAAACTGTAGAACTACTAATCTGAAACCAATTAAAGTTGAACATTATCTTCATAAGGAAATAAAGTTTATCTGTTGACAACATTGATTTTGGATTTCCTGTAACCAAATAGAGACTAATGTATGGGTCGTATTGAGAAGGATGCACTTGAATTTGCATACAGGAAGTAATGCTTGCCTAGTTTTTTTATGCCCCCGCGACAAAATGTTGGGGGGCATATTAATTTACCCCTGTCCGTTCGTCTGTCTTTTCGTCTGTCCGTCCGTCCCTCTGGATTAGGATACATTGTTTGACCAGCTATCTTCTACAGTTTTGGAGGTACAACTTTATATAATATTTTGTATGGTCAGGCAGGGGCATCATTTGTGTCTTACAAACAGCGTAACAATTTCAAGTTGTTTGCCAACATCACTGTTTGTCAAATCTAAAATATGTGGAACTATACTCATGCATATGGCAGAGCAGAAAAGGGGGGGGGGGCATTGTCCATATCTAGTTTCACTTAGATTTCAATGGATAATTATGTTTTGATTTTTTACTATGTTGCAATCAAATGCAACAAAATTATGTGAACAGACTTAAAGCTGTTTAATATCAAATATTGTTGTAAATTAAAGGACATTGTGTCTAATATTTGAAAAAAACATGTAGTAAAAAAATCAGATAGATGATGAGTAACAAGAAAAATATATTGCAATCAAACAAGAACCCAATATTATTTCTAAATAGTATTAAAATGTACCTCTGCCAAATCTATCAATTTGATCAAATGTTAAAAAATAGAAATAGAAAATTTTATTGTGGATTCATCTACTTTCATGTGTACCATTTTTTTTGTGGAATTAGGAAAATTTGTAGTTTCATGGATATTTGATTTTGTGGTATTACAAAAGTATGAATTTAAGCCTATATAAAATTTGTTCTTCATTGAACATCTAGATTCGTAGTTCACCTGTACCCATGAAATCTATGAAAATTGGTAACCCACGAATAATGATAATTTCACAGTAGACAATATGAAGAATCCCATGCAATCATTTACAGTTATTTTCATTTAACATTGATGATTCATTTATAGTAGTAACCAGGTACTTCTGCTGGTGAAAGTCTTAGATATTTTGTCAGTATCTGTCTTTATCTACTTTACATAAGATAAAAATACATGTTGACTTGTTACAGCAGAATAAGGTGACAAAGTTTACTTTAGTTTTAATGTAATTATTGATGGACCATTAGATATGATATATACAAAATATTTCATTTTATAGAAATCTATCTACCCATGAGAGAATCTTAAAAGGATTCATAAGTTTGTATTGAGATTAAAATTTTTAAATGTCACCCAGAATTAGATGGCACTGACACAAGTCAAAAATGTAAAACTTGAAACAAATTCAAATATTCCTTTGTTGATTGATTGCTGTAGATCAACAGTTTAGAATGTGTTTAGTGTTTTTAAAATACCAAGGCAAATGTTGAAATTTCACACCTCTAACCATTTAAAGATAAAGGATTTTAGATTGGTTGATAAATCGTTTTCATTGATACTAGATTGGACCTGATGTATGATAACTAAGTGATCATTTTATGTGTGAATTGTAAAGTATAATAGGAAGAAAGCATTGTAATGTGATATATTGTCAGGTTACAATACAGAGGTGTTTCCTAGTTACCATTAGGTGGTCTAAGTTTACATGTCTAATATTTTTCACAAATGAAAGCTTCTGGTTTTATTGTACAAATGAAAATTTAAATAAAATTTACAATAAAACTCCTTTGAATATATTTATTTAAATAGCATTATTAGCTCTATTGTGTATTGGGTATATTTGTTAGATGTAGATTTGTAATGCACAGGCTGCCTAACAACATAATAGGTTTCAATTATTTACAACCAAGTACAAAAATGTCAGACTTCACCTTAACTAAGACTTATTAAGTTCTTTAAACTTTAAGGATTTATTGTGAAATAAATATAAATTTATGATTGTCATAGAAATTTGTATCCAGTGATTCCAGTAGTATCTGATTGTATAAAGCTAGCTTGGGTAGGAACTAAACATTTTTATGCCCCACCTAGGGGCATTATGTTTTTTGGTCTGTGCGTCCGTTCGTCGTCCGTCCGTTCGTCGTCCGTCCGTTCGTCGTCTGTCTGTCCGTTCGTCCGTCTATCTGTTCATCTTCAGGTTAAAGGTTTTGGTCAAGGTAGTTTTTGATGAAGTTGTAGTCCAATCAATTTGAAACTTAGTACACATGTTCCCTATGATATGATCTTTCTAATTTTAATGCCAAATTAGAGTTTTGACCCTGATTTTTTCTTCTGATTCATATTACATGTACCCATATTGTTTGAAAGCCTAAGCCTTTGAGTACTATATAAAACATATCTTGTGAGGCACAGTATTTTTTACTGCAGATGTATGTCAGTACTCAGGCAAAGACAACAGGGAGCAAAGAATTTTCATTCATTTACTTTTCATATTATCTCTGATTACTTCATGGGTAACCTTTAAGCCACGTTAATTTTCTGTCTGTGGATAATTCAAGGTGAATTTTAATAGTCTAAGTGACTTAAAAAAGTTGAATAAGGAACAACAAATGACTGAAATATTACCATTTTCTATTTACAGATAGATAGCGTTCCCTCAGGGGAACAGAGGGACGAGATGCAGGGCTATCACAATGGTCCCGAGATGCAGGGCTATCACAATGGTCCTGTCAATTTCAGCCCACGACATTCACAGATCAAAAGTGTACATGATTCATTCAACTCTGGTGTGTTCCCAGATTCTGATAGTGGCTTCAGGTAAATAATCATAAAATACAGCAACTTGTGAAATTTATTTGAAAAAATGTGGGAAATAGTCAAATAAAATGTAGGAACTAGTGAGTCAACTAAAAAGACAAAGAAAAAAATTATAAATATGGTGTATATATCTGACATGATATAAGATACAAGAAACTGATGTGTTTAACAAAAAGATAAGATAATTTTTCTCTCTCAAAATTTTCCTTATGATGGCACCATGAAGCAATAGAAAAGAGTCGCAACATAATTTAGTCATTGCATGCTGAACAATATGTTTCACTTTCAATCATATCTTTGATTGTGGCAAAATTACAGTTAAAAAAACAAAATGCTCTTTCAAATTAATTAATACTGATATCTTGAATAAATCCAAAGTAGGATAAACATGTAACATAAGAAAAATCAAACCTTTTAGTAAGAGATAGTTACTAAATTTCGATTTGAACAATCCTCAATAATACAGCTACCATTCTTTCATTTGTTATGTGGAGTATATATTATCAAACCTTGTATGTCATTGATAGTTTTTTATATGCAATTTTCTGAACCTTTGCTAAAAAGTCATTTTTAACAAAGAAAGGACACTTTAAAAAATCTGTCGCTGTCTTTACATGTAAAGTTCATTATCAAATGTTTTCATGTTTTATGCAGAAAATAATGAAACTACATTGAAAGAAAGTGCTTACATAAAATACTTTTAATTGAGTACACCCTACAAGGCTTTAAATATGTATTACATATATCTGATTTGTTTTCAGTTCTAGTCTAAAGACCAGAATGTATCCCGAAGATTTTAGTCCCCGGGGAGGTTCACCAGATCCAGGTCCAGCTGCCGGACCCCTTGTCAGAGCTCGCTCAATGTCACGTCTCAACTCAACATTCTCATCACAAGACTTAACACCTCACGATCATCCATATGTGTTTAACCGATCGGTGCGCAATTTAAAAACAACTCTAGAAGATAGTGAAAATAGACGAGTGGTGTTGATGCACAAACTGAAAGAGGCACAAGACACTTTGGATGTTAGTTGTTAATCTACATTTCTTGTCTTTTAATCTTTAAGTGAATGTTTCTGTCAATCAGTACACACAAATTCATCGTTCCATTGGTTTGAACACAGAAAGTTACATTTGAAACAGTTTAAGTCTGTTGAATCAAAGGAATAGAATAAGATATACAAAATATTTAACAGTAGACTTTAGATATATTTGGCTATTTTTTTTAGATCTATTTTGGCCATAAAGTTCCTCACAGTTTATAGTTATACATCCTTAACTTTCTTTTTTTTTTGGTGTTGAGGTTCCCTGATGAAGGTAAATTCAGAAAAGCTCTTGGGACCCACCATTTTTTTCAATTTCTACATTTTATTCAATTTTTTTATCAATGTAATGATTGCAATGTTATTTGCACCATGAAAGTAGGGTACTACTGTAAAGAATTTGTATGTGAATAAGAAAGTAAATATAAGATATGAATGCTATCAGTTATTTGCTTGGTATCCAATTGATATTCTTGTTCTTCCAAACTAGACCATGTTTACATTCCTTACATTGTAAAAACATTTGGTATACAACATTTATTTGAAAATAAAAATCTGACGATATTCTTTCTATGGATGAGAATATTATATCTCTATTTTATGAAAATTTTAATATTTAGAGGACAAAATAATTATTACAATGTGGCAGGAACATTTTATCTATGATATACCTGATATGGTACGGATGTTCACTGTAAGTGCATTATTTAGGATTCAGAATATATTTCAGAAAGTCTTTGAAAATGATTTGTATAAAAGCTGAAGTGAATGGTAAATTTGAAGAATCTTTATGAAAAAAACTATAGCATGCATATTTTATAAGCTACTTGCAGAAGACTAATTTTATTTGTATTGTTCAGAGCCGACTTCTTTCCAAAAAATAAATGAAAATTCCGTTGGACTGTTTTAAAATGATCATCAATAATTCATTTCCAAAGGATTCTAAGACCTGTTTAATGAAAACTATAGAGAATAACAATTGCATAACAATTGCAGTTGAAAAAACACAAATTTTGGAGTTGACATGACTTGAGAGAACAATGGAGGCCTTTATTACAACAGTACACATGTTGATTAGCAGTTTTCTCAAGAAAGTTGGTTGACACATGTAAGGTTGTTGTTGTATGAAACAATTTCCTATGATTACAAAAAAAATAATAAAAGTTTTATTTATTTATTTTCTAGTTACAAAGTCAACGACTCAATAAAATAGAAAATGCAGCTCGAGGGAACACAATTCTTGTTGGTGATCTGCAGTTAAAAGAAAGGGTAAATATTGTTTTTTTTTGCTTTTCAAGGTTATATCTAAAAATAAGAAGATGTGGAATGGTTGCCATTGAGACAACTCTCCACCAGAGACCAAATGACGTAGAAGTTAGCATCTATAGGTCAATGTACAGCCTTCAACAATGAGCAAAACCCATACTGCAAGGTCCCGAAATAACAAATGTAAAACAATTCAAATGAGAATACTAACAGCCTTAATGTCTGTAAGTTTAAGTTTTTGGTATAGAGAAACTTCATAAGACATAGCATACAATCAGGACAGGGTCAACTAAATAAAAGAGTATTGGTATTCTTTTAAATGTAACAAAATGCTGGAAAAAATACAAATGTGATGGCACATGGTATTTGATATTGAAAAGTTTCACAATTGTTTTCATGATTGAGAGACATTTCATTGGTAATTGTCATCTGTGTTACTATTTCCTCTCTGTAATGGTTGTAAATGATGAAATATCATTTCAAACTAGAAGATTCTTTCAGAATTATGGCCCTTTTAACATTTCTGATATGGTTTTTACAATAAATAAAGAGAAAGCAGTATAACATTACATTTCACAGAATTTATATTGGTTATATAGATTTAGTCAGTCTAAACAACTAATCTAGACCCAAATAAACCAAACAAAACTAAGAAAAATCCAACTACCTCCCCAAAAAAAAGAAAGTAATGTAGTGACATTACACTGGTAATTGAGCTCCTCTATGTTGAACAGAATCAAAGTTTATTATTTTCCTTATCTTATACAGGAATACAGAAAGACAATAAACACTTTTGAAACATTAGAACAAGAAAGAGATTATTTGAAAATGGAAAATATTCGTTTACGGCAGGAAATGCAAGACAGGTGAGATTTTTCAAGTTTTTTCAATGAAAGTTTATTGGATTAACATTAATGTGATATTGCTGTTATGATGTAAGAATGGAAAAATCAGAAAAAATGTATCGCAGGTGTTGTAAACATTTTAAGAATTGTAAACCATCAGATGAATTAAATACTTTTAAAAAATACCAATATGTGTGTGTAATATTTTGATGACAAAACAATATGAACAATAAGCATATATGTGTTTCCTTTTTGAATTTATGGAATACTTGTTATTAATAAAAGAATGTGGATGAATCACAAAATTTTCTACTTTTACTGATTTGATATAATCTCAATAAGTATTATTCAAAAAAAAGTATTTAACAGTGTCAACAAATTTTTTTTTGCTTTCAGGATAGACAAATTAGATTTCCAATTGAGGTCACTTTCAGCTCAACACCAAGTGACAGAAAATGACAATAATAAACGTATGGTGCTTTTAGAACAATCTACACAAGCTTTATCTATGTTAGAGAATGAAAATGGTAGATTAACTCAGGTATGAATCTCTAGAAAGAGAATTGCAAATTAAATAGATTCTACCACTGCAGGAAGTGGGGCTCGATGCATGATTGGTCTAAGTAAATAGATTCTACCACTGCAGGAGGGGGCTCGATGCATGATTGGTCTAAGTAAATAGATTCTACCACTGCAGGAGAGGGGCTCGATACATGATTGGTCTAAGTAAATAATTTCTACCACTGCAGGAAGGGGCTCGATGCATGATTGGTCTAAGTAAATAGATTCTACCACTCCACTGCAGGGAGGGGCTCGATGCATGATTGGTCTAAGTAAATAGATTCTACCACTGCACTGCAGGAGGGGGCTCGATGCATGATTGGTCTAAGTAAATAGATTCTACCACTGCAGGAGGGGCTCAATGCATGATTGGTCTAATTAAATAGATTTTACCACTAGACTGCAGGAAGGGGCTCGATGCATGATTGGTCTAAGTAAATAGATTCTACCATTGCAGGGAGGAGGGCTGGATACATGATTGGTCTAAGTAAATAGATTCTACCACTGCAGGAAGGGGGGCTTGATGCATGATTGGTCTAAGTAAATAGATTCTACCACTGCAGGAAGGGGGCTCGATGCATGATTGGTCTAAGTAAATAGATTCTACCACTGCAGGGAGGGGGGCTCGATGCATGATTGGTCTAAGTAAATAGATTCTACCACTGCAGGGAGGGGGGCTCGATGCATGATTGGTCTAAGTAAATAGATTCTACCACTGCAGGGAGGGGGCTCAATGCATGATTGGTCTAAGTAAATAGATTTTTACCACTGCACTGCAGGAAGGGGGGCTCAATGCATGATTGGTCTAAGTAAATAGATTCTTCCACTGCAGGGAGGAGGGCTCGAGGCATGATTGGTCTAAGTAAATAGATTCTACCACTGCAGGAAGTGGGGCTCGATGCATGATTGGTCTAAGTAAATAGATTCTACCACTGCAGGAAGTGGGGCTCGATGCATGATTGGTCTAAGTAAATAGATTCTACCACTGCAGGTAGGGGAGCTCGATGCATGATTGGTCTTAAGTAAATAGATTCTACCACTGCAGGAAGGGGGCTCAATGCATGATTGGTCTAAGTAAATAGATTTTACCACTGCACTGCAGGAAGGGGCTTGATGCATGATTGGTCTAAGTAAATAGATTCTACCACTGCAGGAAGGGAGCTCGATGCATGATTGGTCTTAAGTAAATAGATTCTACCACTGCAGGAGAGGGCTCGATACATGATTGGTCTAAGTAAATAGATTCTACCACTGCAGGAAGGGGGGCTCGATGCATGATTGGTCTAAGTAAATAGATTCTACCACTGCAGGAAGGGGGGCTCGATGCATGATTGGTCTTAAGTAAATAGATTCTACCACTGCAGGAAGTGGGGCTCGATACATGATTGGTCTAAGTAAATAGATTCTACCACTGCAGGAAGGGGGGCTCGATGCATGATTGGTCTAAGTAAATAGATTCTACCACTGCACTGCAGGAAGAGGGGCTCGATGCATGATTGGTCTAAGTAAATAGATTCTACCACTGCAGGGAGGGGGGGCTCAATGCATGATTGGTCTAAGTAAATAGATTCTACCACTGCAGGGAGGGGGGCTCGATGCATGGGCTCGAGGCATGATTAGTCTAAGTAAATAGATTCTACCACTGCAGGGAGGGGGGCTCGATGCATGATTGGTCTAAGTAAATAGATTCTACCACTGCAGGAGGGGCTCGATACATGATTGGTCTAAGTAAATAGATTCTACCACTGCAGGAAGTGGGGCTCGATACATGATTGGTCTAAGTAAATAGATTCTACCACTGCAGGAGAGGGGCTCGATACATGATTGGTCTAAATGAATAGATTTACCACTGCAGGAAGGGGGGCTCGATGCATGATTGGTCTAAGTAAATAGATTCTACCACTGCAGGGAGGGGGCTCGATGCATGATTGGTCTAAGTAAATAGATTCTACCACTGCAGGGAGGGGGCTCGATGCATGATTGGTCTAAGTAAATAGATTCTACCACTGCAGGAAGGGGGCTCGATGCATGATTGGTCTAAGTAAATAGATTCTACCACTGCAGGAAGGGGGCTCGATGCATGATTGGTCTAAGTAAATAGATTCTACCACTGCAGGGAGGGGGGCTCGAGGCATGATTGGTCTAAGTAAATAGATTCTACCATTGCAGGGAGGGGGTTCGAGGCATGATTGGTCTAAATAGTTCACCTACAGTGAGCACTAGCCTGTCCACACTGAGGTTGTAACCCCATAAACTCTGATAAAGGTTAATGTCTGGGTACTCTGGCTTCCTCCACCAATATAAACTAGTGGCTGTGATATAGCAACACTAACAATCAATCAATCAATCAATCTACCACTGCATCATTATTTCTTTATCTGAGATAATAGAATTTTAAAATTTTGATGTGAGTCTTGCTAAAATATTGTTTTGCATAAAAAAGGGTTATATTGATCTGTATCTCTAATGATTTTTAGATGGCATGAAGGTCAACTTTAATGTAATGTTCTTGTGAGATGCAAAAACAACTTTTCCTTCCAAGTGATGTTACTTTTTAGACCCTCAGTTCAGGTGACGGAGACATATTTGTCTGATCTAATACACAACTTTTGTATTTAAAGAACTTGGTGCATAATTTAAAAGCAGATAATGTTAATATTTGAAAAAAAATCTCCATATAATGTATGGGCCTTTGCAGTCATATATTATTTTTGGTAATGAAACTTAAAAATTCTGAAATTTGAGGGCAAAGGTGTGCCTTACATATACTTTTTATATGACTCCCTAAAAATTTAAAAGTACCAGGTAGGCAAATTGCTTACACATTGTGGTGCTTTAAAGGATGTATTTTAAGGATAAAAGGTTTTGGAGATATCAACTTCATGAGCTGGTTTTCTGACCTATTCTGCAGGAAAGAGAAATTCATCCTCTATTTATGAAATTTCACAGTATTTATGTTCCCCTTTCATTTCACTGATCTAAGTCTATTTGACAGTAATGGCTTTGATCAGATCTTTAATCATTTTTTAGGATAAAGACACTTTGAAAAGAGAAATTGCTGTGTCCAAAGAAGCAATGGAATTGGCAAGATCAAAGTTTGAACCAATGGAAAAAGAGAATGCCACATTAAGGGTAGAAATCAAACATCTGAGAGATGTAAGTAACAAATATTGCCCTTGAATAATTTTCAATTTTCGCTTAAGCAGCTCGTAAAAATCTCTATACTTTGTTTTCAGACGAAAATATAAAACACTCTTATCATAGCTATATTAAAGAGCTGTTGGTAGATGTAGTGTGGAAAAATAATGTGTGATTTAAACAGTTCCTATGCTTTGTTCCAGAATTGCTATATGGAACAATTGAAACATCATTAAAATTTTCTGACTTGTACTTTTGTCAATTTGTGAATTTTTTACCTTGTAACATCAATCTTTACTTGCCACTATTGAAATTGTATTTTTATACAGGAGAGTAATTGATTACAAATTTAAGTATAATTTATAACTGTACAGGAGAATAGAAACTTAAAATAGGTTAACTTGTATTTTATTATTGTACAGGAGAATGGAAACTTAAAATAGGTTAACTTGTATTTTATTATAGTACAGTTGAATTGAATTTGATAGGTTGACTTGTTATTTTTATTATTGTACAGGAGAATGGAAACTTACAGAAAAGGATTGGTGAAGTATCAGGGCAGTTATCAGAATTGAGGAGTCTCACACAGTCTATGAAAGATGAAAATGAAAAACTAGCAGGGTCATGGAAATCATTAGCTGAAGTATGCCTAATTATAATATGCAGTAGATTGAAATTAAGTTTATTGAAGCTTGATCAAATATATCTTAGTAAATATCTAAAGTGCATAAGTTTGAAAATTCTTTCTTAGATTATGACTATCAATTTCTCTTTTAGTCTCAACAGTTTTGTGATGTTGTTTGAATTTGTTGTTTAATCTTGTTTTTTGATCATTAGTAAAATTACATGACTGTGAGGTGGTGAAGGGAACTAGAACTCCATTGTAAACATCTGACCTTCATCAAATGACCTCTGTCATGCTGCATTTTAAAATAAAATTGAAAAAGAATGCTTTCATGTAATCACTGCTTTATTCATACATAAGTTACAATTATAAACTAATGATTAATTATAAGATAGCCCTAACATTTTTTTTTATTGTATTGTTGATTAATGCTGTTTTATTTTTTTTCTTCTTCAAGGAAAAACAAAAGCTTGTCAAACAGTTAGAAGTGTCAGAAGACAAAGGAAAAGATTTGCAGTCTAAAGTGACTCTTCTTGGTGCTGAAAAAGACAGATTGTTTCATGAGAAAATGGACTCAAATAACAAATTACAACAGATATTAGTTAATAATGAACAGTTAGAAAGAGTAAGTCAAGGGAGATAATCTTATTTTGTTAAAGATTTTCTCTTATTTTGCTTTGAAAATGAATTCAATGGAGATAATTAAACTTGTTAATTTAGAATTTTTGAAATTTTTATCTTTTTTTAACAGCAAATGTGTCTTGCTAATAATTATTGAGCATGTTTTTACATTGTTTAAAACCAGGGGGAATTAACTGAAGTGCATACTAAAACTTTATGGAATTTTACATACCTAAATATTGTAAAAAGGAAAATATTTGAAAACATTTATGATGAAAAGATATGATAAAATGTATAGGAACATATCAATATGCAAAATACATTACATGTAGTTATGTATTCTTAACATTAAAAGACAATGATGTATATATTTTGGACAAATATTTACAGACGTATCTCATTATGTCTAAGGTATGCTTTTAACTTTTTACAAGTTCAGTAGCCAGGGAATGTACTTTAAATATTGCTACTAGAAACACTTTTATTTGAATGCATTTATATGCTGTTATAACACAGATAATTTCATTAGTGAAATTGTATTAAATTTCATAGGGCCTTTTAAGGAATGTTGTCTTAATATAATCATATTGGTTAGTAGTGGTACTCAAGAGGTGTTTTGGTAGATTCCATTACAATTTATGCATGTTTAGTATAATTTTATTATTGTAGGATTTTCTAAGGTAGTAATTATTTAAGATGTAAAAATGAAATATCTAAACAAATAATTTTTATGCCCCACCTAGGGGCATTATGTTTTTCGATCTAAACATAGAAATGATAGTGCGAGTGTGGCATCCATGTACTATGGACCCATTCTTGTTTGAATACTATGTTCATATAGAAATTATTATACAATTGTACTGTAAATTCAGAATTTTTTGCATACATTTTTTTATTGCAATTTTTGAACAATCTGTCAGCAATTTTCGTGTGTTATATATGGACTGCGCTCTGACATTCCATGGCCCAAGGAAGTCTAAAAAAAAAACCGTTAGACATCAGAGCAATTTCAGACTAGGGGAATCATGTCGGGTGAATGGCACTGAATCAACTATATACCACCTTGCCCCAGTACTGTGGAGCAAAGATTGGACCAGGATATCAAGCAACAAGTTATGAGATTTATAATGAGATTTCATAAATGTAGCATTATATAAGGAACTGACACCAATGAAAATGATTATTTCTTGAGTTATTTCAGTTTAGAGTTTCAACTAAACTATGAAAATATTAATGGAACATATGTATATGAATTGGCATAAACAAAATTTAATCAGAAAAAATAGTCTCTTGTAGAAAACCAATATCTCTCGATACCTCATCAAAGTCTGACTATGTCTTAAGTTTCTCCTTTTTTATCTAGACTAAATCAGTATTAGAAGAACAAATCCATGATCAAGAGATTGAAGTGTCAAGAGCTAAAAATATTGCCAAAAAGAAACAGGACCAGTTTGTTGATGTTGAAGAAGAACTATTAGATTATAAAAAGGTACAGTAATCCACTTAAATTTACAGCTATTTGTACACATTCTCAGCAAATAATCTTAAATATATATGGCAGACCCTACCTTTGAAAAAACATTAAATATTTTTGTCTGTGATATTGAAGTTTTTAAATATCTTATATGTATTATTAATGGCAAATAACTAAAACTAAGGTGCAATAATGCAAAAAAAAATATGAGTAGATTTTTACATTAAGCAAAATAAAATGTTGATGAAGAACTATGATGCACCATACACCCATATATCTGATTGTCTGTTATGAACTAAATCTCATGAAAAAATATAATTCTGTAATTATTGTACCTTTATATTGAATTTTGTCTTTATATGTCTACAGCTGATAGAATAGCCGTAACCTAAGAGGTTGCATATATTTTGATCCTGAAATTAGGTAGACCCATCAAACTTTAAATTACGAACACTGAAGAAATACAGAAATCCTTAAAATTGTTTTGTGCATGGTTTAAAAAATTATATATGATATTTGTTTATAGGCCAACCAAGATTTAGCGTCAGAGTTGGACTCAGTGAGAGCATATTACGAGAGGTCCTTAGAACAGATTAGTACATTAGAAAGTGGTAAAAAAGTAACACAACAGCAGGCTGAGTTTGCTTTGACTGAGAGAGACAGACTGAAGGATGAAGTAGAGAAATTAAATAAGGTTTGTAGGAAATAATGGGTACATAGGTTTTATTCTTCTCTTTGATATTGTATACATATTTACTGTTTCTATAAATTGTTGATCTTTTTATATTTTCTGTTGTATAGAATATATATATAATTCAGATGTATCAAATTGTTCTAAAATAATAGGGTAGCAAAAAAGAAGATCTCAGTGAATTGATAATATTTATGTTAATGTTTTGAAAATGATTTAGAATTCTTCTGCAAGGAACACCCAGGTCTCTGAAATAGAAGCACATTGAGAACTTACATTTTAATGTACAGTGTTTGTAATAGATAGAAATTCATTGTTCATTATCACAAATACAATACAATATTTAGATATTTTAAAAGATCTCAGAAGGAAAAAAACATAATCAAATTTGCCCTGATTTTGTAGTTGCAAAGAATGTTTTAAAATCTCATACAGTTATCTCTTAATTCTAATGCAATTATTTAGTATCAATGGTTCTGATTGGATGATAGTAGGCATAAAATTCTCTATCTCCTTGTATGTAACTAAGGAAGCTGACATTTTGAATTTCAGAATGTATTGACATGTACTTTCTACAATAATAAACAAAAAAACTCACATTTTGCACCTAGAAATGTTTTTTTTTATCAAATTTTATTACATTTTGAAGCAGCCAAGAAGCCAGAAAACACCCGGTGTTTACATTTGACGCCAGAAGCATACCTATGACGTCACCTAGTTTAGGGGCCATAGAAGATAACATCATTTCACAGATTTTTCTTTAATGAATATTTTACACTGAAATAATGATTGAAATTGAATTATGTATTTATTTTGCATTAGAATAGAGATAACTGTATTGTATTTGAAGCTTTACGGACGTCCATTGGTAGTTTTACTGTCGCAAATTGAGTTTACCTGGCGACGTGTAGCAACAGGTTTTAGAAATATTTTTAATTTCTATGAGACTTTATATGTGTTTTACATATTTAGAATGTAAGGAATAGAAACCTGTATTCTGCTGGGCCCAATGCCAAAGAACATTTTTCAGCTGGGTCTACTTCTAGGGCAAGTTATTTCACCAAAATAGTCCTAAATCCATTTCCCCTCATGGTGTTGTATGAAGTAGAATGGAAATTTACATAGATTTTTCTATTAATTAGAATAATTGTTGTAATCAGTTTCTATGTGGTGTTTGATCCTACAGTTATGCTTTTAGCAGTAGAATTTCTTTTAGATCAGATTGCTTACCTACATTTGGTTTTTATGGTTTTCCCTACATTATCTGTTAGCTAAGATCATGCAAGTAATGATTTGTAGAAAATATTACTATTTCAAAATAATATTCCTATTCAAACTTTTTTTCCAATTGTAAACTGTTTCATATTTGATACTTGTTGAAGAGATATAAAATGTATAGGAAATATGATTCAAGAAGAAAAAATATTTCAGAAGTTCAATAAAAATTTCTGTAGATTAAGAAAAAAAATTAAAATTTTATGAATTAATTTTTTTTTAAACTTTGCATGAATCTGAGAACTAGCCTCTCATAATCCGGTAATGCAAGATTTTGGTATTGAAATGAGGGTTTAATCTTATTTTAATTTCGTTAAATTATAGCCATACCTTTAAAGTGGTGTAGCCTATGTTCTTGGTGATTGTTAATGTTCAATCTTACAATTCACATGGAGAATGTGTTTTCTTATTTTTTGATTTCTGTATGACTAACCAAAAACAAGGAGAAAGTAAAAGTTTAAAACAAACTTCAAATTTACTTGAAAATATTTTTAAACCAAATATTTTGATTAAATTAATTTTCTTCATAAAGGAAGTAAATGTATTGTATTGGAAAAAACAAAACTGACTTCTGTGAGCTGCTTCAAAACAATTTATTGAAAAAAAAATGTGTCTACATGTAACTTATGTGTAGATATGAATTATGAAATAAATTGATATTAAACTTTCACAAAGAAATTTATGAATTTTCTGGAATCCTATAAAGTTCCAATACATCTATTGTTAGCTGAAACAATGACTAGTTTAGACAGGACATGTTAGTAGCAGTTGGTGGTGGTACTGAAAGAAGAAATTTTTACCTTTTTATTAAACAGAGATTAAATTCATTTTATTTCACAGCATTTAGTAGAACTGAAGAAAATGGTAAATTTTGTAATTACTTGTTTTGAGTTTTTTAACTGTAGAATATAATAAAACCAAAATGACCAATATATGGATGGGGTTTATATTGAAATCTAACCCCTTTATGTACGTTGTGTGAAAACAATAGTAAATATAACCAGCATGTTGTTGTGAAATTCAAAATTTGTAAACAAGTTAAAATTTTATGAAATATTTATACTTACCAGTCAGAAACATACTTTTGGATTATCTTTCTTTACTACGTTCATAACTCATAAACACACAGATGATCTTGATTCAAACATCAACTAACCCAGATCATCCGTGTGGTTCATGCTTCAGTTTATCGGCGTGTACAAAACACCCGCACTGAAATTAAAGCATGGGGCGGTGGTGGGAATATTGACTGGTAAGTATAAATATTTCATAAAATTTTAACTTGTTTACAAATTTTGAATTTTATTTCAATTATTTATACTTACCAGTCAGAAACATACTTTTGGATAGATTCCAAAGCAGTCCTCTTACTGAACTGGAGGCGTATGCTGTATAAATTTCTGTCATCTAAATTGTACCATATGTACAAATGTCTATATATAACACATCAATAGTTCAACACAAATAATGTTTATCATGAAATCATCATATTTAAAATACTCCCACCAATAACAAATTCTCCAACGCAACTCATGAAAAATTAACCATATTTACAAATTGTCTAAAACATCGACTGACAAATCTCTCAGATAGAATTTTCCAAATGTGGACTCTGAACTCCAATCAGCTGCTTCTAAAATAGAATTTATAGATGCACCTTTGTATAAAGCCCAAGAGGGTCCAATTGCTCTAGTTGAATGTGCCTTGATATTTTCCAATGAAGAATCAGGGTACGCTAATTTAATCATTTGAACGATCCATTTAGAAATAGTTTGTGACGTTACAGGCTTATGCGGTTCACATGTAGAAAGGAATAGTTTTCCCTGTTGGTCTTTATCTAAACTACTTCTAAATTTCTTTGTTCTTTCTATATATTGTAACAGACATGTAACAGGATCTAACTTTTTATTGTCTGTGAATGCAGGAACAACAATTTTTGAATTTCTATGATTTTGTCGATCCTGCTTTGCCAAACCACATCTAATAAATGTAATGCCTTTTTGTTGTATCCTCATAAAGGAATGGTTCACTCTGAGAGACTGCAAATCGCTACATCTCCTGAAAGTGGTAATAGAGATTAGAAAAACAGTTTTAAATGTCAAATGTTTCAAATCAATATTCTCAATAGGTTCAAAAGGTTCTTTCTGCAATAAGGTTAAAACCAACTGCAAATCCCATTCTGGTAATAATTTTGTGGTAGGCGGTCTAGAATTAAAAACCCCTTTAATAAGTCTTGTAATATATGGATGTTGACCTACTGCAGTATTATCAACTTGAGGTAAAACATTAGAAAGCATAGACCTGTACCCTGCAATAGTCCTATATTGCAATCCACTTTCAAATAGATAGGCTAAAAAATCTGCTACCTGATTTAAACTTGCATTATGGGGATTAATTTCCCTTGTACTACACCAGCTACAGTACTTCTTGAATTTTGCACTATAGTCTTTCTGAGTTCCTTTCCTCCATGAAGCTGAGAGTAAATTTCTAGCTTCTTTAGAAAAGCCCTCTGCTTGGAAAGATCTGTTGATAGAAGCCAAGCAGTCAGACTGAATACCCCGGTCCGGATGAAAGACTTGGGACCTCGGTTGACAGAGAAGGTCTGATTGTATCGGCAGACTGACTGGGTAATCTATCAATAGTTGAAGTAATTCCGGTACCAGTGTCTCCTGGGCCACAAAGGAGCTATCAGGAGAATCTGACACTGGAACTGCCTCATATATTGCAATATCTTGGGTATCAGGCAGATTGGGGATATGCGTGAGGCATACATTTTCTCCCAAGATATTGTCAGGGCATCCAAGGCAAAAGCTTGGGGATGTGGAATCCATGAGCAAAACACTTTCGTCTGACGGTTCTCTGCCGAGGCAAATAAATCCATCAGGGTTGGTCCCACAAGAGAAAAGTTTTTGTACAATTTGAGTGTTCAGTGACCACTCTGTATGCAGAATTTTTCCTGCTCAGATAATCTGCAATTATGTTTTCTTTCCCATTATATGAGCTGCTTTCAGGGTTATATTGGATTGAATTGCTAAAGTCCAAAGTTCCCAGGTTTTGTAACACAACTGAGGTGATTTGGTCCCCCCTTGTTTGTTGATGTACTGGACCACTGTTGTGTTGTCTGATCTTATCAGTACAGATTTCCCTATCAGATAATTTAGAAAATGTTTGATTGTAAGCACTACTGCTTCTAATTCCAGGTAATTTATGTGTTTCTTGCTCTCTGAAACAGACCATTCCCTTGAAAATTTTCTTGTCCATTACACCCCATAACCTGTTTTGAAGCATCTGTAGTTATGGTTATACAAGTCTGTTGAGGTTGCAAAGAGCGGCCTTTCAGCGTGTTTGCTGAATTTAACCACCAAATTAGGAGATTTGAGATGTTGCGTAACTGGGACTTGTGTTTTGAACTCCCGGCATGCTGGTCTCCAAAAAAAGAGAGAAGATGGAGCTGAATTGATCTCATGTATAAACAAGCATTTGGAATTAGTTCTATGCATTAGGACATTATCCCCAGTCTTCAAGATGAAGAAAATTTAAAGGTGTTACTTGGATTTCTTTTACTATTTTTTGAATGGCTAGATTCAACTTTTTGTTTCTGTGTTTGGAATATTTACCCTTTTTCCAGGTTGAAAATCGCCTCTAAATAAATCAATTTCTGACTCGGAACCACTTTGGATCTTTCGTTGTTCACAATGAACCCTAGTGATACCAAGAGATGGAGACATTCTGTTCGATCTAGGCACAGATGTGCTTTTTGTTGGTTTATTATTAGCCAATCGTCCAGATAGACTACTAAATCTTATATTTTTCGTTCTCAAGTAGGCTGCCACTGCCGACACTATTTTTGTAAAAAACTCGTGGTGCAGATGTTGGACCGAAGCACAGAGCTTTGAATTGAAATGCTTGATTTTGAAGGTAAAATCTAAGATACTGGCAATGACTTGTAAATATTGGGACATGTAAATATGCATCATTTAGGTCAAGCGTTTTGGCCCAATCTCCTGGTTTTACTATATTCAAGACTTTGGTTAGTGAATCCATCTTGAAATGTTTTTTCTGAAGATACCCGTTGAGAGGTCTCAGATTTATGACTGGTCTCATCTTCCCATTTTTTTTGGGGACCAGAAAAAATGTGCTGTAAAAACCTGATTGACTTTGTTCTCTCTGAACCCGTTCTATTGCATCTTTTCCTATTAAAATATTTACCTCTTGGAGTAAAATTTCCATATTTTTTTGAGACACTATTGTTTGTTTTATTCCCTGCCAAATTGGTTTCTTTATGAACTCTAATTTGTAACCTTTTTCTATTACAGACAAAACCCATTGGTCGTTTGTTATCTTTTTCCAATTTTCTATAAAAAATCTGAGACGACCCCTGAGTCAGCTGGACTGTTTCTTTGGGATACGAAAAGAACCCCAGGAACCTGTACCACTGTTTGATGTCTTGGCATCTTTGTCCACCTCTTTCTTGTCTTTATTTCCAAAGCCACCTCTGGTAAAGACTTATTAGACGAATTTATAGAAGCTGTCTATTAGTATTAAAAGACGGTCTTATAATTATTATTGTAATTATTATAAGTTGAGTTTCCTGCAAACTTTGATTGTTTATTCGACCAACTATCACGACTATCATAGTCCAACTTTCTTTTATTGGTTTTGTGAAATTCGGGTAACAAATCTTCCAATTGTTCCTTTGCTCTTTCCTTTTCTCAAGTTGTTTTCAAGACCTTGTCCAAAAACACCATCGTCAGAAAGCGGTAAATAAAGTACCTTAGCTTGAATATCATTTAAATTATTTATGCCTGCATCTGTTGCAGCACATTTCCTTCTAATCATATGATGAAAGGCTCCAGCTCTACCCATTTGGTCAAGAGATTTGGTTGACATAGCAAATAAATCTTTAACTAATTGACAATTTTCTTCACTAGCATTGTCATTTTCTAAATTACCCAACAAAGTGCCCAAAGCTTGTTGCATATACGAGATAGAAATTATTCCCATTCTGGAAGCAACCTGTCCAGAATAGGATAGCTTCTCAATTTGTTTCACAGGTTGCGAAAATAACTGTTTTTGCTTGTCCCAAGATTTCACAGTTTTATTTGTATGCACACGTTTAATCATAGGTTCTAGCATATCATCTAAACTTGGCACTTGTAACACCGGTAAAGATTTCTCATGTACAGGAAAACATGATCTATACTCATCTTTATAAGCAGATAAACGTTCAGGATGTTGAGTTCTCCAAGAATAAGATAAAATCTTAACTTGAGAATCATCTAAAATTAAACCTACTGACTTGTCACTATTGTCCTCTGGTAAATCATCCTTAAAAATTTTAGCTAGTCTATCAACTTTACTGTTGCATGTAATGTTACCTGAAGAATTTTCATCAACAGTAGAAATATTCCGTACACTTGAATCTAAGTATTTACTAAACCTGTCAGTTTTATTAGCATTACTGTTTTTATCAAGTAAATGACTACTCACTGATTGAGTATCACTCTCTTCATGATCTGAAATCAGACCCAACAGATCTCGTCTCTCTCGACGGTCTACTTGTAAAGATATTTCTGAGCGTTCATCAAAATTTTACAATTCTTGGACTACCTAAATCTTCATTTAAGTTAGGATCCTGGAATTAATGGTCTACAGGGACGTTATCCATTCTCGTAACATCGTTTCTCGTGGCTGACCCACCAGTATGAGAACTATCTGCACTTTTATTAGCTGCCTGTAGCAAGCCAAAAGTTTATCAAAACGTTTGTCAAAGCTTTCTTCTATGCTGAAAAGCTTCATTTCTAGTTCCGCCGTATTCTTACTTGTTGATTTGTTGCGGTTCTGGCCATTTTGGTATCCAATTTGGTTACCTGTATCTAATACCGACAGAATCACTTTCTAATTCTTCTTCGGATATTCTATTCGTTTTCCATAGTTAAACAATTATATAGTCATAGTCAAACGACAAAATAATGCGGCATCATTTACTGACCGAAGCGAACTGAACGTGTTTTGTACACACAAAGATAAACTGAAGCATGAACCACACGGATGATCTGGGTTAGTTGATGTTTGAATCAAGATCATCTGTGTGTTTGCGAATGAACGTAGTAAAGAAAGATAATCCAAAAGTATGTTTCTGACTGGTAAATAAATAATTGAAATAAAATTTACTTATTGAATTAGGAACTCAAATATTTTATTTTTTGTAACATAAAACCTGTCTAATACCATGTTTTTTCTTTACATGGTTCAAAGTATGTTATATGTTATTGGTATTCTATATGTTGGCCAACATCTTACTGTATTTGTTTTAATGTTAACAGATCCCCTTTTCACACAAAGTTCCCGAAATAGAACTAAAATGGCCAGAAAAAATAGTACTGGTAATTTATTGTGTGAGAAAAATTTACCCTTATAGCTATGATGAATAAAATTATTGATTTCACTAGATGATTTTTTTCTGTTTAAATAATAAACCCCTTGAAAAAGAAAGTTCAATTTGAATATTTATACTTTAAATCATTATCTTTAAGCCAATTATAAATGACATTGTTTTTTTTTTATTGCAGTTGGTAGATAACAAAGCAAAGGAATATAAAAGGGAAAAAGAGGAAATTGAAGAAGTCAATGACAGTTTGAAGGTAATTCTTTGTATTTTAAGTTAAAAGAAGTTTTATCAGCTTTACTTACATGACTTTTGTTAATTCTTTTGTCTTAATTAATTGATTGTAAAATGGTTGGACTTCAGTAGGTAGCTTTTGACTTTGTAAGAATTAAAGAAACTCATGCAGAATATTTTCACTTCTTATTCACTGCAGTTAACTTTACTTTGAATTGAATTTTAAATATATATTCAAATATCACAACTTAGCTAAATGTAATTTTTTAAACTTGTGTCAATGAAGGGGAGATAATGTTGACTGGTTATAGTAAATAGAGAATATCATATGGCTTTTTCAATATCACACCCGTATCAACCCAAAACACCAATATAATCCCAAGAGCTCTGCTTGAGGGATTATATTGATTGAGGGTTGATACGGTGTGTGATATTAAAAAAAGCCATATTATATACACTTTATTATATACATACCTCAAGTACAACTAAATTAGATATTTTTCACGAGACATGACGTAATACATAATAGGGGTTCAATAAAGCCTTTGTAACCGTGACTATATATTGATTATATGACGTCATACAGATAAGGGGTTTGATAAAGCATTTGCAACCGTGACTGATATGGATATCATCACCGATGGCAGATACAGCACATTGCCATTCAGTGTATTACACATGCAATTTACATGTATTTACTACTAAGTATATAATAAGGGGAGATAATTACTGTTTTTCAGAATGAATTAAGACAGCTGAGACACGACAATACTCTATTGGACAACAAAAATCAAGAATTGGAAACAGTAAGTCTAATTTATATTTAAAAAAGGGGTTTCTTCAAAAATCATATTCTACAATATCATGGAATTATAGATGTATAAACATCAGCACAATAAAAGGAAAAGGAATATAAGTATAATTAAGGTGGTACCAAACACCTTGACTAAAATTAATTTGGCTTGTTTAAATTTCATAGAATTTTGACAAAATATTTACTTTGACCATTTGACAAAAATGTAAAAATTTCAAAAAACTTGAATCACACACATATCGGAAAAATTTTTATTGGATATATAGCAGTTTGACAAACACTTATTTTGATCATTGAGAATCTTAATATTTCCTTAACAATAGAACGTGATTGAAACGTTGAGCTGATTTTTACAGAGTTATCTCCCTGTAGCGTTATGTACCGCCTTAAGAATACATTGAATTAGGAATTATATCATTTCAACAAGAATAGAATGATTTTTTTTTTGCTTGTGCTAAAAGATGTAATCTGATAATTAATCAACCATATATTTGAATCTTTAGATATATAAACGTAGAATGGTAAGAACTTTAAAAAGTATAGTTGATTTAAGGACTCTTTAATCAGGATACTTTTTGTAAAACTTTTTGTGTAAAATTTGATATGGTAGTAGAAATAGAATTTTTCAGTGATATTTAGATTCATATATTCAATTATTTTATTACGAAATAGAATGGTTAACTGATCATTAGTTTCTTTATATATTTCCCATATAGACAGGATAAAATAGTGAATTAAATTTTTATTATCAGTACAGGCAACGGTTGGAAAGTAAATCTAACCTCAGACAATCGGCAAGTTCTTTTGGCTTGGTGTGGTTAACATTTTTCATTTCATCATTTTGAAAGTATTTAATGTATCATATCATACAATCATTCATGAAGCACTGTAAGTGATGTTTGAATGTTATCATTTGACCTTTGACTTTAAACATGCACATTTGAGGAATAACAATTACTTGGTTGAAAATTGTGAATCACGAATAAATAATTCTTAGTAAAATATTGATTCAATTGCATAATTTAAAACCCTTTTTCTCACAAACATCATCATTAACTTATGTGGTGCAAATGTTTAAATATGTCAGTTCGTCCAACTAGTTTCACAATTTCCTTAGTAACTACTCAACAGAATGACCTACATTTGGTCAGCAGCTTTTCAGTGATGAGTTGTAATGTGTGAGCATTTTTCAAATTTGTGAAACACCTACTCCCTGTATTCAGATACTTTGAATTTTCAATAATTGAATGAAAACAAACATTTTTCTCAGGAACTTCTGAGAAGGATGATTTCATATTTTATCAGGACCTTGACTGTGCTGAGTTGTTATGTGTGAGAGGTTTTCCAATCTGTCAGACACTTACTCCCTTTTTTCCTATTTTGTATGCCCCCGCCTTAGCAGAGGGAGCATTAAGGTTTACCCTTGTCCATCCGTCCTTCCACAATGCTTATTACCACAAAACTAAGATCAAGTTTGAATTTGGGTGGTGTCACTTTTACTGTTCTGGAGTTATGCCCCTTCATAAATAGAAAAAATGCTGGTTTTTTATTGTTTCCATTCTTTAACTTTAGTTTGCCTCAACCAAATATTATGAAACTGATACACAATGCTTATAACCACAAAACACAGATCAAGTTCTATTTTAGGTGGCGTTACTTTTACAGTTCGCTAGTTATGTCCCTTTATAATGTTATATGCAAGCGGGGGCATCATCTGTGTCCCATGGACACATTCTTCATTTATTTTAATTATGATTTAGTGGGGTATGCTTAGCACGTCAACCCATGCTACTTTTGTAGTTATTTGTTAAAATGATTTCTGGAAGGGAAGAATTTAAAATTTGAAGAAAAAAACATGTGTGACTTTTATCATGTTTGCCTTGAAACTGTATTTAATTTGCTTCAGGCATTTTGAGTTTGTTCTGCAGCTGGTGATTTCAAAGCGAAGCTTATGTTTAGGTACTGTTGCATTTATGCAAATAAGATGTGGAATGATGAAAAGTTTTACAATCACTTAATGCTAGATCTTAAAAATTCATGCAAGTAATTGATATGATCATATTTCTTTGGTTATTAAGTTATTCTGAAATCAATATCCTCCATACCATGTTCGTAACAGGAACATTTTACATTTATAAAGATTATAATTCAAATATATTTTTTTTAAAATCATTTATTTCAAATTTTTCAAAGAAAATTATACGATATAAAAAAAGAGTGTGTTTCAAAAATAAGTGCATCAGTTTCTTAATTATTTTTAACGAAGATATTACTGTTTTTGTCATGCCATTTTCCAGAAATTGAAAAAAGCCAATGAAGACTTGATGAGGGAGGCAACAGCCCAACAACAAGAACTAGACACTTGGAAGGATACATGTGACAGACTTACGGCTTCTGTCAGTCGGAAAGAAAATGAAATACAAACACTCAGTGATAGGTTATTAGATATGGAGGACTTGGTAAGAAATATTTAATATTTTATTCAGATGGACAAATGATTAATAAAACAGAATCTAATACTTAAATACTGTGATATTGCTGTTTCCAATGGTGTTACATAAGTTTATTATTGTGAGTCAGTGACATAATCTGGCATGTTTAGTTTTATTGAAAATTTGTTTAAGATCAGTGCTACTTTTATTGCATATTTTGGTAGAACAATGTACCCATTAACTGAAGTAAATCAAACGATTTATGCCAGAGATTTTACTAGCAATTTAGCCTTTTTTTCCCCCTTTTTTTTGAACAGGAAAATCTGATTTCCTGGTTTTGAATCATAATTTAAAAGAGGAAAAATGAGTTCTAGAAAAATTTACATGTCAGTTGAACAAATTATTTCCCATTGCAGACATCTAGATTGGAGGGTGACAATAAAGTGCTAAAAGACGAATGTGAAAAACTGTCAGAAGACCATGAGGATAAAGTCAAGTAAGTTATTAGATGTAATATTCAAATGTTTTATCCATAAAAAGATGACCAGTGAAGTGATTGGTTTAGAGCTGTCTGATGCTTTTCTTCCGAACTGTTTAGTTGAGAAATTGAAATAAAATTGTCTTTTGATTATTTTGAGTTGCCATACAAAGATACATTTTAGATCAATAAACAGGTTTCCATAATTACAAATGTCCACTGAAAGGGCATTTTATATAATGTTTTTAACATTTTGTATTTTATGAGAAGTTTGAAATACTTTGTTTGTGAAAAAAAATAATATCTTTCTGTCCATCTTCTCTATTATAAAAATATGATATAGATTTGTTTCAGTTAAATTTGTTTAAAATAGTTTTGAATCAGCTGATTTTATACAATGTATCTGGGATTCATATCAATCTTAAGCACATCTTGCCAGGGGATCTTAATTAAGATATTAAAAGTATGAATGGTTTAGTAGTAGTAGTTGGATGTATTTACAGTACTACACAGCAACTAAATTTTGGAATAAATGGTTAATGTTGTATTTGAGTTTTATCATGCAACTTTTGTAGTTCAGTAACACTTTGTTGACATCAATGTATAACCTATATATACCTGTAATTTGCAGATTAAAAGATGAAAATAGGAAGTTGATACAAGAGAGGGCAGAGAATGAACAAATGATCAAATTATTAGAGACGCAAAAAGAAGTTTTGACTAAGAGTGTAAGAGACCCTGATCAGTTTTATACTTTGCTATCACAAGACACTTCATTTTTAGACAAATCTTAGTACTGTTTTAGCCAATCAAATTGCATTATCACAGTTTGCTGCTTAATATCATGTCATGGCTATGGATGAACATTTAGAATATTTAATAATTATACTTGCATATAGTTAGTTTTAAAGTATATTAGCATATTTATTTGAAAAAAAAATCTATGGGTGTATTAGGATATTGACAATCATTATTTGAAGCAAATGTTTAGTTTTTTCAATATTTTCAAATAAAGGGAAAGCAACAAAATATGATTTTTTTAGGAAAAGACATTTTAAGATTTTTTTACTGTTTTTTACTGAACTGACAATAAACAAAACAATATTTTTTGATTTTTGAAGACATTATATAATGCTGAATGACTTGATTAATAAAGCATAAGACAGATGTATACACAAAAGCTTTGCAAAATTTGAAATTTTTTTAATTTAAGATAGGACTTAATAAGCATGCTTTCTGCTTTGTTTGGCTGAGCACAATCATCCAGTCACAGTTCATTATAACCTGTAACAATCATATGATCATCATAACATGTGTTAGTACTAGAATCATTTGGTAGATTGTATGCACTCTTGCCAATATTTGTACTGTTTGGGTATTTGAGTGTTTTATGCATTGGATACAGAGCAG
This sequence comes from Mytilus coruscus, assembly GCA_017311375.1. Taxonomy (NCBI): domain Eukaryota; kingdom Metazoa; phylum Mollusca; class Bivalvia; order Mytilida; family Mytilidae; genus Mytilus; species Mytilus coruscus. The sequence continues at coordinate 25,837,006 of CM029601.1, forward strand.
ACTGAAATCAACAAAGTGAGCAAAAATATATTCAAAATATGAAAACCATAGATTTAACATTGACAGGAAAAAATTCTTTTCTTGAATATCTGAATTCCAACTTCTAAATTTATGAACACTGCCTCGGTGGTCTCGTGGTACCGTGTCGCCTCGAGTGCGGGAGGTCGTGGATTCGAACCCCGGCCGGGTCAAACCAAAGACTTTAAAATTGGTATTTGCTGCTTCTCCGCTAAGCACGCAGCATTAAGGAGTAAGAGCAAAGACTGGTCGGCTCGGAGTCAGAATAATGTGTCCAGGTAAGGTGACATGTCTTCCTGCGGACTGTTACCTTTTGAACAAGCACGTTAAAAATCCGGCTCAGCGTGTCGGTCTAGTACAAAGCAGGGCTAAATTTCATATTACATTAACATGTTCTCGTCCTGAATATGCATATTAATTTGCCACTGGACATTAAGCAGCCATCCATCATCATCTAAATTTATGAACAATAACAGAAATTTTTATGGTTAGTCAGTGGTCATAACACCTCAAATTCATCTTCAGAACTTTTGGACAAGTCAGTAATAGAATAAATGTAATGGGTCATCAGATCTTGTTTAATTTTTTGCTCATTTAACCCAAATGGTCATGTGAGCCATTCTCATCACTTTGGCAAACAAATATGGATGCAAGGTAAATAATTGAACATATGGGTAAAATATAAGTATTGCCTATTATCTTGAAAACTATTATAGATAGAGAAGATATGACATGGGGCAGAAATGTTTAGAATGTCAGATCTACCAACTGTCAGACGATTTCTTGTGGAAGGTATTGTTCTAAATGACAATTTTTTGTTCTCAATTTTTTTTGCAAATTTGCAATTTTGGCTATAACATTAAAAATTACAACTGAAAGAGAGAAACTGTGTATAGAAAAATTGATCTGCAGGATAAGATTTACAAATAAGTCAAATAGCCTTATTGTCATTTTTATCCATTTTTGTTGGATTTTGCAGAAACTGTAGAAGATAAAGAGAAACTGTAGTATCAAAAAAGGATCGCTAGGATACGAATAAGTTAACATGGCCTAAATCTTAGGGGACTTTTTTAAGGAGTTGAATGACAATTTTTACCAATATTGGTGTTTTCTGCTAAAACTGTTGTAGATAGAAAGAAGCTATAAGAATGAAAGTGATAAGCAAAATTAGATTTACAAATAGTCGTAAGACTGTTTCTGATTTTGAGTTTGGGTATTCTTGAGATATCACTCCCAAATTACAAATATCTGCATGTCTCAAATTCTATTATTAAGAAGTCCTTTTTCAGGATTCCAGATTGCTTTTTCATGAAGAGATTTTTGTCTCACCTGTCACAGAAAACAACAGATAGGTGTTGCTTTTCCGACGCAGTCGTCGGCATCAACAGTTGTTAAGTTTTCTGCTTAAATCAGTTTGATAGTAACTACTTGTGATAGATCAATGATATTTTGTATAAAGTTGCATTACTATCAGTACATATCAGTTTGACGACTATTTTGAGGCCCTGCATCTAAGTCATGGTCCAGCAACTTTGAATTAATTAGAAATGTTGCTGTCTATCAGATTGTCTTTTCAAATTTTCTGTCAATAGGTGAGACATATCTCTGTGTCAACAGCTTATTTTCATATGAATCGTCCGTTAAACAAAAGAAGATTTTAAAATATATCTTAATACATGTATGTGATCATATACACCTAGACTTGAAATGTATTTATGTACTGGATTAATTCTCAAATAATACTATATTATATTATACATATGTTTATATATTTATTACTAAGTCAATAAAATACATTGGTGTTAAAGACTTCTTGATTTATTAGCCCAATTGTAATAATTTTGTTAAGTAATTTTTATCACTACACATATCAAGGATACAAATCCTTGCACATATAAAGTGGTACATTTAACAGTTGCATAATATACGGTATGGTTAATTTAAAAATCATATAAGATATCTCTTTGGTTGTACTTTTATAAACCTACATTTCTGTCTGTCCTGTACCAGGTTTAAAGATTTTGGTTATAGGTGGTTTACTATAAAGTTATGGTCACATCTGGTTGAAACTGAGTATGCATGTTCAATATGATCTTTTTAAAATAAATGCTGAATTAGGGTTTTCATTTTGAAGTTCCCTGAACATGGATATGGGATGGTGCAAGTAGGGAATGGTGTTCTATGGACATATATTCTTGTTTATATTGAAACAAACATTTCAAATTATAACCATAAAATATATATTAAATTTTTTTAACTGTACTCCTACGGAATTCAAGCAAATGAAATAGTTTATGTTGTTTTAGTTTTGAACATGTTTATACTGTGTCTTTATTATCTTAAATTTAAATGTAACAAAAAACTGTATTTAAGATTTTTAAATGTCAAAAATTTAAAATCCATCGTAATTTTATAATCTGTTACAATCAACAGCATGAAACAATTGAAATCCAATCATTGCAACAAATTAGATGTTGAAACCAGATATTTAAACACGATTCACATAAACCAGTATCAAATTCCATCACAGATTAGTAAAATCCTTAGAATTCTACACAAAACTGATGCACAAGTACAATCAACACTTGACCCTGCACAGAAGATCATTAAATGACCACTTTACCTTAGGTCTACCTGAGAAGACAATTCTTTCTGATCATTATCCTCTTATCTTTTTATCACTTTCCTTTGATGATCACTTCATGACAATTTGAGGGTCTTAATGAGTGGGTCATTATCATCAATGCTTTTTTATGATTGAAGCAAGAAAATCAGGAAATATTAAGCGATTTTTTATTGTTATTATAATTTTTGCTGTAATTATTTCTTGTAAATAAATGTTAAATTGCAAAAAAAAATTTAAAAGCACATTATCTCATTGGTTTTTCAGCAAAATTTACAGATCAAAATTAGAAGAAAAAAAATATACATAAATGCATATATAAAATTTCAGGTTAACAAAGAAAAAATAATCAAATTCACAGCATTAAAAATAAAACTTTGTTTTTGTATATGCTTGAGAAATTTTAAGGATTTTGTAAGGTATACTATACAAATTGTTGAGAAATTTTTATATTTTAAATTGTCATCTTGAGTAATTAGCACATTAAGATCCTCAAATGGTTTAAATTTCTGTAGATTTATTGTTTCTCTAGTCTGGATGTTTTTATGTCGTTTGTAATGATTTTGTTTAAATTTTTAATGACATCTTTTCTCAGTATTCAATGGGTATTACTAATGGATGGATTGTTTCTTGATGATCAACAATCGTCTTATTGTCACACCATCTTTAGAAACCTAACAGGTCTTATTCTTATCTCTTTAAATAGTTTTAATTAATTATTTATTTTTGAAAATTTCATTTTACAGTAAAACCCTGATTCACAGAAGTTTGTTTTATTCTCATTTTTTCACATTTCCACCTATATTTTTGTTAAGATCTTACTTTTTTTAAATGAAAACTAAACTTTTCCAATTTTTTTAACTTATGATTTTTGTGAAAAACTTTAAAACAAACCCTACAATTTCACTTTCAATAAGGTTTTACTGTTTAAAAAGTTTCATATTTCTTCTATATTTGTATCCACATGCATGCAAGATGTTCTATTTGTTACAACTGGTTCATGTTGACCATGAAAACTAAATTGTATTGATAATGATGTTTAGATTTAATGTTATATTGGTGGAGAAATGTTTTCAGAGTTACAAAAGTATGTTGTAATAAGTTTGCATATACATATGAATATAATGTCCTTAAATCCAAAATAAATTCTTTTAGGAATTTTTTTTTCATCAATTATTTTTTCATTTTTTCATGCTTCAGCTTGACAGACTTTATTTTCAACTTTCCATCTGTTATTAAAACATCTGAACTTGTAATGTGATAAATAATTTTCAATATTGCCAGGTTTTATCATAATATGATTTCCAATATTTGTCAAATTTATCACAATTGATGTACAGAGTAAACAGAAAGTCCAATTGATTTCTGATTGATTTTTCATGAGATACCTTTATCCAGATCAAATTGATTTGAAGCCTTTTCCATTCTAAATTGGAATGTTGTAGTGTTTATGAAAATAAATTTTGAGTAAATTGGAAAAATATTCATTTACCACATACTGCTTATTTTATTTGTATTCATTCATAATCAATAACTTTTCTTGTAAACTAAAAAATATGATAGCTTGGTAAAATTATTTGTATTATGAATTTAATGCTACATTTGCCCAGAATGTAATTTTTACAAATTGTATGCATTGACTGTTAGATGAGTTTTAATTGAAAGGTTTAAATAAAACAATTTATTAATTTTCTTAAACATGTATTTTCAGTCTGAGAGTAGTTTGACGAAGTTACATGATGTGGAACAACTATCAGGAAAAGTGGAACAGTTTAGAAATGAAAATGAACATCTGAGGTAAACTTATGATGGCATTGATTAGCAGTGGAAAATTATATTTGTCAATTACACATTTCATTCTGTTATTTAAACCTTTTTACACTAGTTGCTTCCCTTTGCCAAATGTAGACTGGTTCCAAACTGGACAAAATTAGCTAGTTCCTACTGCCCATGCAAAGCATGATATGTTGAAAGTGATTTAAAGGTGTTTAAACCAATTTTTAATGAGAAATAACTTTTTTAAGCTTAAGAAAAGAATTAATGGAATTAAAAGATTTGAAGATTACACACATTATGCATAAAAATTTTTCTCTTTCCACTATCTCTTCATTGTTTATAGAAATTTATGTCCCTCCTAAGGGAAACAACTTGTACAAATGGATCTCTACAGGTTCATTTCAATTATTGAATTGGCAAATAAACTATTGAAGTTATTTATTTTGGGGTCATTGGATGGGATTATCAAACTAGCCTTCAAGATGATACTCAAGACCACTTTGAACACAAATGATGTATAAAATTTACACCTATAATATTGAGTGATCTTGTATGAAAAGTGCAGTAAAAAATTTGAATGCTACCTTTCTTTAGTAGCTAATAACATTTGACAAACAAATGTTTTAACACAGAAAGCTAACAACAAATATCTAAAAGTTTTTTTAAGGAAACCTTCATCACATAGAATTGTTTGCCCATAGTTGCTTTCTTGCTGCAAACACTGAAGCTTCATACTGCAACCATGCAGCAAAAATATGAAAACTAGCTTTTTTTTAATGTTCAAAATACATGATTGGAAATGAGAATTTATTATTGATTTGTTCTTATTATCATTACTCATTTACCATAATTAGCCATTTAAGTTATTTAAAAAATTGTGTCATTGTTATGGTCATAAAGTAACAGTACTGTTAAGAAATATAAACTGGGTTAATGTAATAAGTAATAATTATGTTATTTAATCATATTACAGGGAAAGAATTTTAGAGTTAGAGAAGGTTCGAGATGACCTGGTTAATCAGAAAGAAGAGTTATTGGTAAGTTGTTTTGCTGCAAATATATCATAAAAATATACATCTTTATATAATATAAAACAGTTTAAAAGTGTACAATCACTTATCATATTATATTATGTTAATTAATGAGGACTGCTTGTATCATCGATTTTCATATCAGCATAAAAATTATTTGTGCAGTGGATTTTTTTAATTTGCAAGCTTGAAATGGATAAAAATACATAGATGCTATAATTTTGCTAGAAGTTTGTACTGTAGATGTGACATTATATCGCAGATTGGTTTAACAGACACACAGTATTGTAGCTTTCACTTGAAATCATTAGCTTGGTCTCATACTTATTGTATAAATGGATTTAATAGAGAGAGCAGACAGCAATAAAAGGAAGTTGGGACTGGGGAGTCCTGGCCTTGTGGTTTTAAATACTTGGAGCATGATTATCTTTTCACTCAAAAATCAACCAATAAAAATACTGGATTTGGTGTTTTGATGCAAATTTTGTGCTCAAGTACTGGATCAAGTTTAATGAGCTAGAGCCCAGTATATCTGAACTTTACCATCAGAATAAAGTGGAAAAGAAAATTTTGCATATCTTAACAAATTAAAATTGAAACCCTGTTTTGGAACTAATTTTGCACAGTGTTATCTTCAACTGAGAACGAAACAATATTTTCAATATTGATAAAAAGTAAGTTTAATTTTTAAATATATCATCACAAATAAAATATCTTTAGGAATTTTATTTCCAAGAAAATTAAAACAAATTTTTAGTTTTGTCCCAATTTATTCAAATTGTAAAAACCCATAATAAACAGACTATTGTAGAAAATGACTGCTCCATCTATATTTAGTTGGATACTTAATAGTTTTGATCTGCCTTTAATCCTTTTTCTTATTTCCCAAGTTTGTTCCTCTTTTTCCAGTTTTTATGCTGTTTATATCCATTTCCAGTCTCCCTTTAAGCTGTCTGTTCCTTCTTACTATATTATCATCCATATGATTCACTTTGAATTGATCTTGTATATAACATACTTTAGACAATATCACTGAGCAGGAAACTATGCACACAACAAGAATGCATACTGAAAGCTAGTTCAAAGTTCAGGTTTAATTAATATATAAACCAAATTTTGTAAACTAAGATATCAATAAAAAAAATTCAATAGATTTTGGAAAAGATGTCTGCAAAGAGCATAATCTCCTGCCATCCATTTGTTAATGTTTAATAAGATGTAAAAATTCAGCTTAGTTGATAGAGTGCTTTCTAAAACACTTCTAGTTATTTTCCATTCCAAATCAAACAAAATATTTTAACTTCCCTCGTGAACCTGTGGTAGTTTAAAACATTGATCTATACAAAGAAAATTTTATGTAAAAAAATATTGGACAAATTGAAATGCAAGCGTATTACCCTTTCCAAAACAAGCCTTATAACTTGAAGCAGATTGTTGACTGCTATTTCTTTGGCTACCTATAGCAGAGTATTAGTTTGATCAATTCATTGTGTATAAAGTGCATCGGTAAGTCAGCATGTAATCACAGAATCTATCTGCTAGCACAGTAATATCACTTCTGTTTCTTAGGCTAGCACAGAATTAATATACAAGAAACCCAGACTTGAGGAATTAGAAAACAAAGTGGAGGAATTACGTCATGCTAATAGACAACTAAGGGAGATAAATGACTCTGTCAATGAAAAACTAGATAACTTTCAACAGGTGGGTTTTGAATGGAATTTGTCATAACAATAGTAACTTGGGATGACAATGATAACAAGTATCACTTGAGTTGAGAAAAAACATTAATATTTTAATAGGATGAATTATTGTATCTTTTATTGACTTGAAATCAACATTTCAGAAAAAAAAACTATAGCTTGGATCAGAGGTATTATTAATTTGAGCATACAAGTACCCTTCAATAATCCAGTGATAAGAAGTTTGAAGAAGTTAAAGCTATAGGGAAACAGATTTCTAAGCATCAAGGTTAAAACTGTTTGCCTAATTTGCAGTAGAAGAAAATCTTAACAGATAATTGTAGTTTAGTAATAAAGAGCATTTTGAGTGATTACTAGGCTATTGTAAATGAAGTGGGCTTATTTAACAATGAGTGGTGAAAAAAAGTCAAGAAATAAAATATTGTAATACTGTTAATGATGCTTTAAAAAATGTACCTTTTTTTCATGGTTAAATTCACAAATATTTTTATTTTGTGAATGTAATTTTATAGATTTTTCTGCACATCCTTCACATATCCAGAGAAACCCCAAATCCCATAGATAACCTGTTTCTGCCTTCAAGTTATTTCCCAACTCCTCTTAATATTTTATCTCAGTTTTCTCGTTTAGTCTTTCCCGATGTACATTGCCTTTACCTAAAAAACCCAAACCTGTAAAATAAACTTCCAGCACTCACTTAATACATGTATATAAAAAAAATACCAACTAAACTTATAAATGAATTCCTTCAGTATATTTGCTGATCTAAATTGATATTCAACAGATTGATGACTATTCAGAGCTAGTAAGTAAGAGTAGGAAAGATAACATGTATATGATATATATATAACTTCTGCTTAATCAACAATTGGCTTCTTAATATATCAGTCATGGTAAAACCAATGTTATATTAATACATAGGTCACTTAAAAACAAGGTCTCTAGTAACTTGTTAAATTATTTTCTTGGATAACAATGGAATGTTCTAAATATTGTTTGTTGTTACATATGTACAGCAATTTGTTTTTGACATAACGCAACTGCTCCAACACAACAAATCATATTTTTAACTTGGTAGCTCGGTAGCTCACAGGGTAACAGTCCACTGGAAGACATATCAACCTACCTAGACACATTATTCTGACTTCAGTCTGATCAGTCTTTGGTTTTATCCTTAATGTTTTGTGCTTGGTTGAGATGCAGCACAGAAGTGTTCAAAATGACCATTGTCAGGGATTAGCTAATGAGCTTTCACATTAGACATGAGTACATTACCAAATCAGTCTGAAATACTAGTACTTGTATAGTGGTGCTTCCCCTAAACTAGTAGAAAGATGACCTACCTTCATCAGCTATGCTAGTGGAGTACTCCTGTAGCTCATTGGTTGAGCGGTGGCTTACTGTACCAAAGGCCCTGGGGTCGAACCCTGACTGATACAGTTGTAATTTTGGAAGGATAAGCATGATCTACTGTTATGTTTGGCTGTCAAACAGAAATCTCCATGGCAACTAAGAGAGATTTTATGAGTTGAGTATGGGTTTGATGTTGAATATAGTCATCTTGGTATAATGATATGGTATAATGTTGATGTGGGAAGTGGACTTCTGCTTCTTGACCTAAAATGCTCTCCATTAGCTGCAATTAGCTGCAATAGAGAAGTATTTTTTTAGTACAGTTGGTATATTCCTGGCTTACTGTGCTAGGGGTCATGGAATTGAACCCCAACTGATACAGTTGTAATTTTGCAAGAAAAATCATGCTCTACTGTTTCAGGTACTTATAGTTACATCTTAGATAGTGCCAAGGGTTCATATAAAATTACCTGTTGTTTATTATTGTCCAAACTCTTTATTTATTCTAATATCATTTTTATCCACTCATTATTTCCCTTAATTTTTTCAGTGACATCTTATAAAATATGTCTAATCCATTATGTTACCTATAAGCATTTTTCTGTTAACAAAAACTTATGTGTATAAGCTAGAAAAGTATATTAGATGTATGCATCTATGTACATACTCCCTGTATCTTATGTAATATTCTGTTTTAAAGTTGACTAAACTTTCCTTTCTAAATGTTAACTTTATAATAAAAGATATAGTAGAATTTCAAAATATACTTTTACTATAAGTCTTAAGATATCTTACTGTTACTTTTTGAAATCTTTTATTTTCAGAGTTAAAAAAAAAGTAAATGAAAGTTTACAATCTCAGTAATAACTGCAGCAATATTTATGGAATTGTTATGTTTTTCAAGGTCAAAGCATCGTACCATTGAAACTTTGTTATAAATTTGGCTTTCCATTGCAATTGCATTGAAATTAAATCGATAATTAAAGATGTAAATGCCTCTTTTTCTTTAGAAAATAATACTTTTTTAATTACATTTGTGAAGATATAACACTATTTGTTTTGGAAGACTTTCCAGTTTCATTTCTGTATATTGGATCTACTACAGGTACCAAGTAACATTCTGTTTGGAATAAAGATATTTCTTGATTACATGAAACAGTGTTAAACAAAGTAGAATAATATTTTTAAAAGCTTATTCTGTTTATTTTGAAATTATGTTAATAGAATTGATGTATCATATGAATTTGTATTTTTAGGAAAATTTAGAAATGAAGGAAGCAATGGTCAGTTCTGCACCAAAGATAGAAGTAGAAAGGTTTGAATTGTTTTAATTCACATTGTTTCTGTTGATTGAATTTTAGATGAATTACATGCATTGAACTTAAAAAATTATAATTTCATGCCGATAAGTTACTGGAAAAAATTAGCTTTCATTATGCTGGACATTAAATCAAAAGAGTGACTCAAGAACTTTATTGAATAAATGTCCTTTTTGTGCTTTATTTTTCTTGTGTCTTCAGGTTTGTAATTGATTTATATAAGTAATGTTATCATAATGAGATAAACAGATAAATTTTGTGTTTTGTTTTAGTTGAGAAAACAACGGACATTGTTCATATTTGTCAGGGTCATGGTGACTTTTTCATGTTTTCCTAGACACATTTAATTTTACATTTTACATGAAGAGTTGTACTATTTTAGATAAGTTTTAGACATTTAGTATTTAGTTTATGGGATCTGATATATTCATATTGACTTTTGGGATGATATCAGCAATATTTCGAACGATTACAAATGAAAAAATGACTATGTATACTTCAGACTAAGACAAGAAAGAGATCAGTTGGAAGATGAATGTGAACAGTTACGTAGAGAGAAAGATAGTTTACAAACAAGACATGAAGAATACGTCAAAGATTATGGTCCTGAGGGAGAAGTATCTTATCAAGGTATACAATTTTGAAATGAGTTTATTATGTAGTACCATCATTGGAAATGATTGTGGACTTCTTAGCCTTCCTCAGAGTTGCATCTGTTCCTAAACAGAATCATTTCAAAATAATGCAAAATTCCCCAAATAATCAACTTTCCCCCAATTATTTTTATTCCTTGATAACCTGATTTTGCAAAGAAATTCACAAATTAATGCAATAAAATCTATTACAAAAATAGAACAATAAACTCCCCTCGACTATACATATATGTAACCATTAAGGAGACCATGCATATAATGCAAGAAGTCCAGGACTGTGTCAAAAAATGTATAATGAAAAATACAGGCTAATCAATAGATGGTGCTGATTTTAAAAGTATGTTGCATCAATCAAACATGAGTAAATGTCAATACAACAATTCAATGAAATATAAATATATTAGGTGTATTTGTACAATAATAGTCCCATGTGTTTGCTATAAAATCAGGATGATAAAGTAAAAGTGATGACTTTGAAAACAATATATAGTATGGTAATTTCAATTTAATGTCAGAATATATCAAATTATGTTGACATCCAATTTTGAGAGGCTTGTACTTGGTTTGACTATTAGGATCAATATGGTTCCATAATTGTGATAACTAATGTATTTGAGTACTTATTTTAAGAAAAAATTAAAATCCAAAAACTGAACAGAGAAAAAGAAGATCTAGAAAAACAAGTAGCTCTAATCAATGGTCAGTTACTTTTGGTGGAATCCAGTAAGAAAAGATTGGATGAGGTTGTTGAAGATTTACAAACAGAAATTGTTCACTTAAGAAAAGAATTAGAAGAGGCTGAAAAACAGTATGTATTTACAACAGTCCTCACTGCAAATATTTACTTTTAATTATCTTATATTCTTTTTATCCTGCAATCAGCCAACTATTGTACATGTATAAATATATTTTGCTTTATTTGTATGGTATACATATAATATCTGATGTTATCCTACTTTCATGTAGAGAGAACAGGAATGTTTCAAAAACTGCTACAGTTCATTTTTGTCAAGGTTTAATTGCAGGATAAAAACAATATACTTACATTGTAGGAATATATGAAATTAATTTGTACTCGATACAAAACAGGAGAAAAGCTCAGTGAACCTAGCTTCTCTTCCTGTTTCTAAAGCTGTACAAAGAAGTTTTTTTAGATAGAACATTTATTGTTCATCTCTGTTATTTTTATGCCCCACCTACGATAGTAGAGGGGCATTATGTTTTTCAGTCTGTGCGTCCGTTCGTCTGTCTGTCCCCTTCAGGTTAAAGTTTTTGGTCAAGGTAGTTTTTGATTAAGTTGAAGTCCAATCAACTTGAAACTTAGTACACATGTTTCCTATGATATGATCTTTCTAATTTTAATGCGAAATTAGAGTTTTTACCCCAATTTCACGGTCCAGTGAATATAGAAAATGATAGTGCAAGTGGGGCATCCATGTACTATGGACACATTCTTGTTTACTTTATTTTAAAAAATTGTATCAGTTCTTCCCCTTTCCAAATTGAACCAAGTACTTATCAGATAGCATGGCATTAAATGCTGAATGAAACTTACTCAAAATTTCTGTTTTAAAAAGAAGGATGAAATAAACTGATTTATAAATAATTTCTAGTTTAAACATTTCCTGTGATCTAAATTTTGTATGATTTATGAATCTTATCATCCTTGTAATTCTTAATAATGTATTTGAATTATCTCCCTTGTTTCCTGCAGTAAAATGTTTGCGTATGTATAACAGCTAGTTCAAGACTTCCTTGTCATTTTTGTTGACACAGCATCAATTTTAGTTGCTGCACAAACATGTTCATTTCATTGTAAAATTATTTTAGAATAGTACAATTACGCCAACATTGTCAGAGTCAAATTCGGTGAGAAACTGTGGAATGGTTAACTTATTTTTAACTAAAGTTTAGCTTGAATAATTGTATTGATATGGTATTGTAAATGGTTAAGGTTATACATAATTTTAATTTTTAATACTTTTATGGTAATATGGTAATAAGCAATGAAATTTGATTAATAACTAACTTCAGTTACTGAAATAATTGAAAAAACATTTTAAATTTTACAAAAAAAGAAGAAAAGACCTCGGATTTTCTAATCTGTTTGAATTAACTTGGATTTCTTTTTGTTTATTTCATAGCTTTTGAATGTTAGTTATACACTGTATTAACAAATTGTGCTCATTTTTCATAATTTGCTAGATTTTGTAGATTACAAACATTGTGGAGTAAAGGTTTTTACTGTAAAAACTATACATTTAATTTGCTAACCAAATATTTTTGTTTTCAGTCCTATGTGAGTTTGTTGTTGCAATATAATTTGTTATTAAAAGCACATGCTACACATACAAACTTTAGGTTTTTGAAGCAGTGTAAATGATCACTGGTATTGCATGACTTAAATGGTTGTGTTTGTGTGATAATGCTTTATTTTCTGTGCTTTAAGGGAAGCTCTGAGGATATATCATGGTGCAAGGTATTGGATTATTCCCCCTGTCCTTCAAATAGACTTGTGTTTTTTTATTCGGATATCATTTATATATATTCATTTAGTATTTTCCTTATCTGTCAGATTTCTTAATATTTATCAATTAGTACAAGTAGTTATATATTACTGTTATTGAACTATTTAAAACAGTTCTTTAGTTTATATATGGCATATTGATGCTTGGTCTAAAATGCCAGTAGTTTATTGGGATCCATCACTGTAGAAGTTTTTAGCTTTTCTTCAAGCAAATAGATTTTTAGTCATGTGCAATAACACAAATGAATTAAAAAAAATTACCCAACATAATATTTGATGTCATGCATTATCAGTATGAAGGAAATAATTTCGATTTTTGTCTAATTCATTTTCCTTCCAAAAAATGTTCCTTCCATTCCACACAAATTTCAAATTTCCAGTTTTAGCTTATTGAAACAATAATATTTCAGGATACACAAGTCTTTTTGAACATAGTGACCTCCCTTGCACCTTTCCATTGTGTAATAGAGTTATTTGCATCCCTTCTGTCAAATCAAATAACATTAACAAATGGTGTGATTTTCACAGTGTGTTTTAGTTTTATTCATCATATGGATGTGTAACAAGTGCATAGCAAGTTTTTCTCATTTTTTATAACCCTAAAATTGACACACACAAGGGACACATTTCCAAAAGTTTTATCGTAAATACCAGTTTGCATGAAATTGTTATATATTTGAATTTATTACAATTTTTTACAGGCTTTATATTCTGTTCAATAGTTTTAATTTCTTGATAATTTTAGCTGTACTGTTCTTGATATGTAATTTACAAAAAGTATTTATGAAATTATATGTTATGTTTGATCTGTATATTTTAACAAAATATGATACCATACTATAATTATAAACAATTTTATGATACATGTTATAAATTTGTATCTTCTTAATTTATCGTGTGCATTTGTTTTGTTATCAGACCAGTAAGTGGACCAGAAGTTGACCACCTTCAGTCAGAGATTGAGGCCCTAAGGGAGGAGCTTGAAAAAACACAAAGAGAAAAGAACAAGAAAGATACACTAATCAGAAGCCTGAAAGATGTAAGCTACAGTTATGAATGGTTTTCAGGACATCTTGTGTCTTATTTCTACAGTCTGTACTTGCTTCTTTCATGTTCTGTCTATTTGTTGCTTAACTTGAGTTTTCCCTTATATATATATATTTGTATAGATTGTCATTATCATTCCTGTGTTATACTTATGTATTTGGAGAAGTGTAAACTGTAGGTAATGTTATGAAATGTTACATATGCAAATTTTGTACCTTAAATGATGTGTCAATTTCTAAAATTATCAGTATGTTCTACAGGATAATTATTTGTTATCAGATTTCTAAGCAATACACAAAATATGCAATCAAGGAGGCTTTAGGTTTATTTAACAAGAGATTTTTGCGTTCTTAATAGACATATAGAGCCTTGTGATCTACACAGTCACACCAAGGTATCGTTTGGAAATTTGTCTTGAAATTAAATTTAAACCTTATATTTGGATATATATTCTGATAAGTATTTTTTGTACCTTATTTTATGTATTGTTTACTGTTTCCTGATTTTCTGTCAGGACCTTGAGGACACAAGAACTAAACAACCCCATCAAATAAGAGTAAGTAGTTGGTTGTCATGGTAACCATTGGTTTCTTTGGTTTCTCTTTAGCCATGTATCAAAGTTGATGGTAGTTTATTGGGTAGTGATCAGTGCACCTTAAGCGCAATTTAATTATTTTTTTAGAATTTTAACTTTGAGAAATGGTATAAAAGTAGCAAAGTTATTTTTAGTGTCAATGGTTGTTGTCACATGCATAATTCACAATCATTTCTATCGTTAATAAACTGAGAAGTGATGTTGATATACTATTCAAACTATATAATTAATGACATTTTAATGATATTAACAGTTAATGGAAAATAAGGGATTTTGGGTGATGGATCATTCATATCTATTTCATAGACAGGCACATTGTGTATACTTCATCTTCATACTTGTTACAGGAAATAAAAGATTGTTTGATGTTGAAATTAAAATTTCTCAGGAGGAAAAGTTTTTAAGCACTCTTGCTTAAGATTTGTCTTGCTTGATGAGAAAAGTTTGATATAAACAGGGTTGCCTTAGATTTGTCTTGCCTGATCAGAATGGTTATACTTAAGCAGGTTTGCCTAAGATTTGTCTTTACTGATAAGAAAAGTTTTGCTTAAGCAGGTTTGCCTAAGACTTGTCTTGACTGATCAGAAAAGTTTAATGAAGTATGTTTTCCTAAGAATTTTCTTGCTAATGGAGAAAGTTTTACTTAAGCAGGTTTGCCTAAGATTTGTTCTGCCTGATCAGAAAAGTTTCATTAAAGCAGGTGTGCCCAAGGCTTGTCTTGCCTGATCAAAACAGTTTTAAGCAGGTTTGTCCAAGACTTGTTTTGATTGATCAGAAAAGTTTTACTTAAGAAGGTTTGCCTAAGATTTGTCTTGCCTGATCAGTTTTGATTTCAACAACTTTTAAGCTTGGTATTCATTTCTGTAATAATATGATTAGATTTAATAAGTGGAAAGATGATTGATTGATTGATTTTTGGTGATTTAAAGCAACTTTGAGCACCATTAGCTATTTTGTGCGGCCAGTTTTTATTGGTGGAGAAACAAGAGTGCCTGGAGAAAACCTCTGACCTTTGGTGGGAAAATTGGAAATCCTAGTCAATTAAGATTGGAGTCGGAAATGCACCTGCCATGTTCTGGGCTAGAACTCACAACCTGAGTCTTGACAGGCTATGTTACAGTAGTAGAACTACTTAGAACACTCTGCCACTGAAGCCCTATAAGTGCAAAGAAAATATATACATAATGTGCTTGTCCTCACAATAAAGCTAAGAATAAATTTTTCATTTAGTATCATTTTCTCTTTCATAATGCACATGATCATTGCACTAAAACTGTTTATCACTTTGATGCATTGCATATATTGCTACTCATAATACATTTCAAGGGATACTTAAACAAAATAATCAGGAAATTCTCTTGTTTTCATGCTTCTAAGGTGTGCAAAATTAACTGATATTTTTTTTTTCATATTTTTTTTCTAAGTAAACAGAGAATTTCCTGATATTTTTTTTTTTTTCAAATAATTCATACATTCTTTATTATAACAAATTCATACCTGTGGATTGAGGTTTATAATAACTCATATGTAATTCCTTTATTGTTTGCTGTGGAATATTTTTATCCATCCAATTAAATTTGTGTATTTTTTCAACTTTCATCTATTATTTACATATATTATGCATGGTTTGGTGAATTTTTACATGTAACATATCATTTAATTTATTTTTGATTGGTGAAAAATATTTACTTACTCTGTCTGAATAAAGGACAAAATACAAATTTGAAATATGAAATTGAGGTGTTCTGAAATTAAATTCACATCAGCATCTGGTCAACCAGTTAGAACAATGTGTATTGCTTTTTCATGAAGTTGAGACCATAGGATTATCTTTCAATGCTTTACTAACAATTAATTTTGAGTATTAATTGTTAGATGGATAACTAAAGGTTTTCAGCTCAGACATATCTGTCCCTCCCTCTTATAGTTTTACCCAATTCCCTCCTTCCGTCTTTCTGAAATCAAATAGTTGAACAGAGCTTTTTTGTTATTGTTGCATATCTGTAGCTAATAATTGATACATCAGTGTATAATGATGACTTGCAGATCTAGTTTGCATTTGTTCCTGTGAACCTACTTTTTATGATTAGGTTGCAGGTGGGGGAATTCTTGTCCTACCAACACATCTAGTTTAATTTTAAATTCGGCCTACTTACTGGTATGTTACAGATCTTTATAAGAATTTATGTGGAATATTTTAAAGAATTTGTTACTCTTAACAAACGAAAATATTTTTCAGTTAATGTTTAAAATGCTTTATAAAAGTTCTATGCTTTTGCAAATTTTCTATGTTAAATTTAGTTTTTACAAACTTAATTTTACAAAGAAAAAATGTGATTTTATCAAATAAAGCTATAAGAGCATGGTCAGAAAAGCTGCCATATTAAGCAGACTGATATGATTTTGAGTGAGAAATGGTAGGTATTTAATTAAGTATGCTTGGTAACTTGAAATGAATTTCTTTAGAAGGACAGTCAACGGGATGAAATTTACGTGGTTATATCCATTTATAACTTGTATATATTCTGAAATCAATGCTTTGGAAATTTGTGTTTTTTCATAATTTTTTACCACTTTCTTATTCTTAGCCAGACTGAAACTTTTGAAAAACCACCAAAATTTATATATATTTATAGGTTAAATTGTATTTCTAAGCACATGTTCATATCAGATATGCCCTATTTATTAGACAATATTTAATTTCATCATCTTGTTCCTGTTTAATTCTCAACTGCCTCTTTGCAAGAAAACTCAAAATCCAAAGTTTTGAAATGTTAAAAAGATAACTATTGTCGACAGAATTTTATAGATCTTGTTCAACTGGTCAATAGTCTGACTCTGTTTTCCTATTCAATGCTATAAAAAAGACATGATTTCAGTTGAAAATAATTGAATATACAATTCAGAAAATCTGGTTTATTTATAGGAATCCTTAGATGATGTGGGTTCAGAATTAACTGAGGTCAAAGGTGAACTTCATAAGTTGATTGGTGTGATACAAGATAAAGACAGAAATATTGAAACCTTGGAAACAGAACTGAAGTTATCTAAAGAAAATCTTAACAGGAAGTAAGTTATTTGTCCTTTAAATGGAAAAGTTGTTTCCCTGGACACTGATTATAGTCATACATGAAGCAGATTACACAATCCGAGTCCAGACAGAGAGAAAACCAGTAACTGTTATCCGAGTTCTGAGCACTGGCCATTGACAAATACCCTCTCAAAGACATTTAAACAATTACTGTATATTTATTTTACATGATCAAAACCTAATACCCAGCTGTGCAAGGCTCAGACTATAAGAATTTTCAATCCCTGATGGTTGCCAGACATATTATTTGATTCTGATTGGTTAATTTAAAAAAAAATCTTTGCCTCTGTCGTCTGAAACTAACAGCTAAATGTTTAAAATATTAAGAGAGGTTAATGGAATCAAAACCATTGTAACTAATGTCAGAATTTATCTTCTCTTGATCAATTAAGGGGGTAATTTGACATGTCAGTGATTCAGGCTCCTTGCAGATCAAATGGTAGTTTGGATAAGTTTAAAGCAGCTATATCGGTAACAGAATATTATTTTTTACAGAGAGAGAGCTATCAATGAAATGAGAGGGATGGGTAGTGACTCTGATGACAGATCTCTAGGGTAAGACTATAAGAAAGTTGTACATTTTTATTGCCTTCATTTTCAGTACAAAATGAATAGATACTTATACAAGAAATGGTAGTTTGGATAAGTTTAAAGCAGCTATATCGGTAACAGAATATTATTTTTATCTTTTTGCTCCATTCTGTGTTAAATATAAATAATCAAGATTTTTCTTAAAAGAAAATTTCCTTGTCATGTTCTAACTCTGCAAATAGTAGATAAATAAAGACATGATAGAGATTCTGATATATGAAATACTTGCCACTGGACATTAAGCAAGCAAAAATCAATCAATCAGATTCAGATATCATGGTTTATGTGATATCTTTAAATGCCATACAGAACTAGATGTAAATTTAAAATATTATCTATAAAATACTAATTAAATAATTATTATAAGAATATGGAAAAGGTAATATTTATGTCTGTGTGGCGCCAGCCTTCCTTTTGTTTTATTATTGTCTTTCTACAGCTTCATTTTATTTTTGTTGCCCTGTTTTTGAAGTTTTAACAGAAAACTAAGTATTAGTAATAAAAATTTGTCCAAAGTTTGCTTTATTTGTACTAATGTTTTATTTTAGGAGAGCAGGAAGATCTAGAATTCCCAGGTCTATTTAGTTTCACTTTTACACAATTTATATATTACCAACACAAAGATAGTTCTGGAGTGTTTTTTTATCATTTGCAGTTTCTTGTTTTTTTTTCTATCATTCATGTTTTAATTTAGATATAATTTTTCTATTGGATACTTCTTCGACATTTATTTTATCTGTTATTCTCTCTTTGCTTAGTTTTGACTATAAAAAAGGCTATTATTTTTGACTAATAAAGCTATTAGTTTTGACTTAAAAGAATATTAAAAGAAGGACTACCGTAGTTTTGCTTTCATAATTTAAACAATTTGATAAACAAGCATCTTTAAGTAATGGCAAAGTAATCATGTGTGATGTTAGCTACAGATGAAAGAAATGTTATGGAAAAATCATTAAAAATACATGTTGCTTTGAAAGAACAAACATTTACAAGTAGGGCATATTTTTCTTCTCGTGTCATTGTACAATAAAAGAATTTTTCTAATTCAGATTAAGTTAAGAATGGGAAATTAAGGAATTTTTTTTTATCATTAACCACCATCTACAAATATTATATATTAAATGGTGGCACTTGATACCTGGTCATGCTGATTGCATATCATGTACATGTTAAATATTGAAAAACTGCCTATAAAATTACTCATATACAACTAAATTCTCTATAAACTCTTAATTTAAATAATACTCTGTTCAAGTCATTTTTCCTCATTGATTTGTGGAGTGAATAAAGCACAGTTTTTTCCCTCCTCACTTACAATCAGTTTACATAACAGTATTACTATTTGTCTGTGATCCCAACATTATCAAGCAACCCAATGTCTGTTTTGTTATGTTTGTCATGTGTCCTCATATCCTTAGTGTGTGTTCATTGCCAGCCTTCATCCATATGTTCATTATGTGTGCACATGGGATCGCATGTGTTTTTTCATCAATAATCCATACAAACACAGTGGGTGCATAGATTTGTGTGAAATGGAGTGATGATCAATAGAACATATAATATGGTATCCTGTATTTTGACAAAGATCTAAATTTTCAGTTTAATAAAGGGAAGGGAGTAGAGTATTTAATTGATTGGTTTTATATTTTGCTATATTTCTTTACAAAGCATATTTATTTTCATTACTTGTGGCGTTAACTTCTGATTTAATATAGATAGAGTAATTAGCACAAATAGAGGTTGTAGAAGTAGTTTAAACTTGATGACTTTGATATAGTTTCTGTGACATGAATAGAATAGACTTTTCTGCTATAGTTTAGGAAATTGAGAATAATTTGGAAAAGATTAATTACAGCCAATATTATATGTATGTAGTAAGACTAAGGGACATGCATTTTTCTGAAATATTCAATGACAATTTTTATAAAACAACAAAATATACTAGGATCTGGTTGAACACCGTTCATAAAAGTGACATGTTCAGATAAAAAAAATGATATATGTTTATATGTAAAACCAATGGAAGTACATGTTTGTCATAAAAAAATGTTTCTTTGATCAAATTCTAAGATTTAAAGTGAAAAATGAAATTTCAAAATGTAACCACTAAATGTTATCACTTTTATTTTAAATTGACTCAGTAATACAAAAAAAAACCACCATAAACACATAAAATTGTCGTCCATAGTTATTAAAGAATTTCTTCACAAAGTAATTACAGTAATTACTAGAAATAGAAATTAATGAGTACAATGAAGTAAGAGCCAAATTTTTAGTTATTTGCCAGTGATACAATGTAGCATGTATGTGTGATAAATAGATATTACTTGGAACTTGATATACATTTTTTATTTAATCCTCATTTTATTTCTTTTTTGCAGACGTTCAGAAGACGGTAAGACAGAAAAAGGTAGTGTGTTTAACCATGCTAGATCTCTTATGTTTGTTTCTCCAGCGAAAGTAATGTACAAATTATAGTATGGCAAAAAAACTGACAAAATACATTTGAAATCTGAAACATACATTACATTTACTGTAGCTATCTCTCTGACAGCATGACAAAAAGGAAATTAAACATGAGAAAACTATCCTATCTATACCATATAGGGTAAATATGATGACTAAATATCCTTTCTATACCATATAGGGTGAATATGATGAATAATTATCCTTTCTAAAGAAAAAACAGACTAGCATAGGTATGTTAGAATAATCCCAGGAATACTCCCTGTTTAAAGACTATTCATTCATTTAATTTGTGCCGTCCTTGAAGAATGTAATAAATAATTTCTATCTTTAAAAAATAATACTCAGTTTGTTAGAATCTGCCTTCTTCCTGAAGAGAAGAATGTTAAAAGAATATCTTATAGAATAAGGTTAATTAGAATTAATGTAAGAATAAATTTCAAAAACTTAAGATTTTCAACAGTTGGAGAAACAAACATGAAATATTTTAATGCCTTATAAAGTATAACTCCTTTATATATGTACTTCATTTTCTGACAATGAATTATTGATATAATGAAGTAATATTCAAACTTGGTTTATTTTTATTCCTTTTCTCCACCATAATTAGAAATAAACTAAATTTTGACAAAAAAGGAAACTATTTGCTTCCATATTTAATGCTGAAATTAGCATTCTATTCTTATATTAGCAAAAATGTGTGTTTTAGTATTATTGCATGCTAGAATGGTTTATTTGCAAGTAAAATGAAAGCAGTGTATGTGTGAATTTGTGGGTTGCTAATATGTGTCAAAGAGTGATATAAACATTCTCAGTGTACTTTTGTGGATGTTATTGATAGCTTCTTTTTGTGGTAAAACATTAATACAAACTAAATCTTACTAAAACAAGTGTGAGTGAGTGGTAGGGACTGGCTATAGTTAAACTGATATGAATAAGAATGAATGCTTGTCTTATTTCTGAAAATATTAATGTAGGATTAATATAAGAGGATATGCAGCATGCAATGTATTTAAGTATTTATCATGTTTGGTATTTATTTTCTATCTAGATGATGGTGTTAATTGCATTTTCTACTTTATTTTTGTAATCAAAATTAAACCAGACAATGATTTAATAAGTAGTTATTAGAACTAAAGCTTTGTATAAAATCTACAGGTACTATTTTGAGACCAGATAAGGTAACATTTTTCACAATTTTATTGGTAAGAATTAGAGGAAAAGAATCTTTACTTTTTATTCTGAATGTTTTTATATTTTCTTTAACAATGAATTGTAGAACTGCATTTGTGAAAGTTTAATCTCAGACTGATGGCCTCAACTCTTCAACTGCAGCACTGTTATTCCTTAAATATTAAATACATAAAATGGAAATGTCAATGAATTATGGAACAACAATTTATAACAGGCGGCTAAAGATAAAACATACATTTCCACACACACTGTGGCATGGCAACTTTTAGGGGTCTCTTGACTTTTTAGGTTTATAATTGAATATTAAGTTTAAGTTTCCTTATGGACATTGTTTTAGGGAAAAGAAAGTGAGATTGTTAAACGGTTAAAACCAGCAGATTCATTCATGAAACTGCATAAGGAACTTTATGGTATAGATAGTACTGGTTCTTATGGAACCAAATACTTCTCTAAGTATAGTAAGTACCACAGAATTGTAGCATTGTACTGGTGCTTCTACCTTAAAGACTGGGAATTTCTGAAATAAGGCTTTGGGTATTCTTATTTCCTTAGGTAGTAGAAATAAGTTTATATTTAGTCTTCATTGGAATTCAGACTTTCTCTTAAGAAATACAGGGCTGTAGACGAAGTTTGGGATTTTATTTAGACCTTGTTATTCTGATTTAATGAAAACTGCTTATGAAATATGTAAAATAATGAATTGTAAAAATATTAAAATAGACTTCTGTTTATAATACTGTGTAAAGGATTTTGTAAATTATTCACACTGTACATTGTGATGTCATTGACTGAGTGCAAAGAAATTTACACTAATGTAATGGAGTGAGCTATGACAAGGTTTGTTATAAACTCCAATTATAATACATAATTTTGATTTTAACCATCACTTTATGAAAAGATCCTTTTCTGATATGTTTTTGAACAGTTTTTCATTCATACTTTAAGATATAGGATACTTTTGAAAATAATATAAAAGAATCATGATTCTTTTCAATCTGAATTCTAGTTGTCATTTATTATATTTGGTAGATGTTCATCGATCCAAGAGTTTAACAGATAAAGGGTCCAACAGTGGTGATCGTTTACAGTCGCTGATATCTAAATATAGAAGTTACGGAGAAACAGGAAATACATTTCCTGAACGCAAAATAAAGCCACTATCTTTATCAGGCAGCAGTAAGATGGGACTTGTTACAAAAGGACGCAGCTTTGGCCCTGCTGCTCCAAAGGACCAGGTGAGTGATAGTGAAGAGATAGATTCAGTAGATGGTATACAACAGGAAGTTATCTCCCCTGAAAGTGAGGGCCCCTTAGCACAAAGTAGTCCAGCACCATCATATCATTCATGGGACGAGAGAAGCTATCAGGCGGAGGGCGGAGTGGCTGTTTCATTGGATTATGATGAATTAGAAGATTTAGATACTCAGGAACAAAAAGACATCAGCGCTTTAATACAAAAGTTAGTATTTTGTCATTTTAATTTGTTACTTTATTATTTTATGAGTGAATTGCATGGTGTTCTAACTTTCTGCATCATTTATTTATATATTTACGTTAATTTCTTTTGATCTTTTGAAGTATTTTGTATTTGTCATATTTCTTTATTAGGAAATAGGAATTCTTTTGAATGATGCTTAAAGTTCGCTTCTCCTTTTAATTTATTTTATCATCAATACACCCTTTGGGATGGATGCATGTGTTAGGGCACTTTATCTTTTCAGTGTATAGTCAATAAGAAGGGCACAAACTAGCCACAAGGGCAAGGTAGATTTATTTTTTTAGTTTTTATTTTACTTCTAATTTTCAGGTATAAGTTGATGCAGACTTTTGTTACATTTTAAACAATTTAAACATGCAATGAATAGACATACAAAATGTAAATTTTTGGGTAAAAATTGAATTATACTTCTGGTATTTTATAGCATTATGGATGTTAGAGCAAGTTAGTCAGGGGTTCAAAAATGTATAGGTTCAAGTTTTGGGATCTTTTAAAGTCTGGTAAGGACATTTCATAATTTTAGATTTCAAGTCTGATGGATCTTTCAAAATATTCAGTTTGAATAATAATGAATATAACAGTATTTAGATGTATCTTGTATCAGAAATATGTGAAAATATATTACTGGTTTTTGATGAATGACAAAGTACCTGTAAAATTTAAGAAGAAAAGTTCAACTATTTTAAGTTAACATTTTGAACCTCTGTTAGTTACATATAGGCTCATTCACATCCCTTTTCTATGATCACATGTCTTTATATGGCAGATCCAGATTCAGAGAGGTTTATAGACTAGTTAAGAAATTCTACATGTGTGGTGCATTGTCAGTTAGCTAATATTATTTTTACCATTCACAAAATTATAGCACAATGACATTCTCATGTTGCAACATAATTTCTACAATAGTCTATAGAATATTGTAAACCAAATATTTCGCACATAATTTACTAGCCAACTTTGTAGCAATTTATTTTTCGTGATCTTCTCATTTTTGGGATACATTTATATAAGGAAAGATTCAAGTTTCACATATTCGTGACGATTCAAATTTGAGTTATTTTTCTACTCGCAAAAGTAGCAAAAATAATTCACTCCGAAAATTATTTGGTTTACAACATTAAGCGGTTTAAGAATAATCAAATGGCAGTTTGAAAATAAACTTTGCCACAAGAAGAAAGCTCTGGATCTGCCACTATTCACAAGTTAAAGGTTTATCAGTTGCTTTGTAAAAGTACTTTTTCTTTGCTTATATAGCTGCAGTATAACAGTGTTTGTGATTAGTGTTTGCTTTAACACCATGTTCGTTTCTTCAGTTGTTATAGATCACATTTACTCTTCCTTATGGGTTTGCGTAAGCGTAAAATTGAAGAAAAGCTCCAAAGGAGTAGGGTAAGATTTAGGCACTATCCATACAAACTTAGCTTTAAAACAAATATCAAAAGAATGCCCTTGTTTCTGCAAAATATAGAATTTCATTCTAAACAATAACAGTTGTACTGTAGGAATTTGTTTATGGTGAGAGTTTAAATGTCTATTATATAGCAATCATATTTTTGTATGCCAATTAAAGTTGAGATATCAAGGTTTTTAGATAATTTTCAGTCCTTGAATAAATCCACTACTATTTGAGGCAGAATTTAAGCTGACTTCTTAATTTCATTATTCATTTTGTTATTGAAGTAAAGCATTTACAAGTGTTTTGTGGAATCCTGGGGCATCCTTTTGAATTTGTATCTATGTAGTTAAATGTGCCTATCTTCAAAACTTTTGTATTGTTAAAATTACTTAAGATTTTTTTAATCATTACTTATTTTATTCTTTGATGGAGAAAAAAAGAAATAACCATAGAATAACTAGGTACAGTTAACTAAAACAGAGTTGTGTGACCTGAGGAGCTATTTGTTGAAACTGAATTTCCTCTAAAATTTCTTAGTTTCTTTGTCAACGTTTCACAAAGATTAGCCCTATATTCTGTCACTAGAAAGATATATGAACATGTCTTAGCTGTTTCCAATCTGTACATTTTATTTCTTGAACTCAGAAAAAGGTCACACAATTAGCTATGTTTTACAATACTGATTCTATAAGATATATTTGCTTCTAGTAATATGCACATTTCACTTAATTTTAATTGTAAAATATAAGTACATGATTATTATCCCAGAAGTGTAAATCTATATATTTTTTTTTTATAAATTATAAGATTGTAAAACTATTATATTATATATCATTTCATCCATTTATGTGTAATGTGTTGTGGCATGCAGCATATCCATTCCATATGTACACCTAATTTTAAATACTTTGAATACAAAATGAGTTCAAAATGAGTAAGATAATTTGAGTACGTGTATCTACCTTCCTTGCTGGCTTGTTTGTGTTATTGTTTGCATCAACAACTAACAGTCACCTTCACTAACCACCTAAAAATGTTCTTAATATGCAGGCTATTGGTACTTGTCCTATTAGTTAAAAAGTTACTAAGTAAAAGCAGAAAAAAATGTTAAAATAATGGATAAAGATGCCTCATTTATAATGAAAATTTCATGGTTTAGGCCTGCAAAGTTGTTTTTTATTCCAAAAAAAATCCTGGACAAATGATTAATTCAGATTGGGTTTATTTTGTATTTTATAAAAGGTCCAAGGAGTTTACAATTATACTTTGTTTTAGAAATAGATTCATTTAAAATCAATTGAACTCATAAGTATATTAAGAACATTTCTGCATGTGTGATCTATGGTTATGGTAAAATGTATTCAGGATCAGGATTAGTATTTATTTATGGATTATTTAATGTTTTAGAAACTGTAAATAAAAAATATATATAATATCAGTAGTCAGTTACTCAGAGAAGTATACAAATCGTTATGTGATATCCAGAAATGTGGAAGTAAAGGGTGGAAGATGGAAAGACACTGAAAGTGAATGTAATAGTGGTGATGGATAACATTATGATTTCTCTATTGTATTTGCCTGAGTGTTGGGAGTGGGAAAAGTGTCTTCCTATCCCCTATTAGACTTCCTTTATATCTAATTATAGCCCTGTGTTATGAAAGAGCTGACAATCTTCCAAACTTGGTATAATTGTCTGTCAGTGACTGTAATCAAATACAGAATTGTGTACACAATTAAGATAATGTCATACCTAGTAGTCATTAGTGGTCTCCAAACATATATCACACATTTCTTTGAGTAATGGCTTGTGGCAGTACAGATATATATATGTATATTATTAATCAAATATTTTTAAGGATTTGTGATTTGTTAAAACTTTATCACATGTACATTTGTATTTACTCAGTCTGCACGCCAATACTGTTCGTAGGTCAAAAACAGCAAATTGCACAGGGCATACAGCATGTTACTAATAATACATTCTAGAAATCCCCAATTTTACATTGTTCATGCAATATTGTTGATTAATAATATAATAATTGTAGCCTTTGGTTGAGGTCAATACGATGTTATATCGACCTAGAGAAGCTTATTGACCTCGGACTTCGCCCTCAGTCAATATGCTTCTCTTAGGTTGATATAACCTCGTATCGACCTCATACAAAGGCAATAATTGTACAATATATACTAGGGTTTATCTGTTTTAAGTGTATAAATGTGTTGAGATATTCCGTTATTATATGTTTCAAAATACTATTACTTTGTCATAACATTATAGCTTATCAGTTATCCGAAAAATAGAACTAGAAACAGAACATATATAGAAAACAGTTTGCATTGAATGCTAATGCTAATCCAAGCCCATGTGTTGTTTGTCCACATGATTTGCAAGTTGCATGTGATTATTCCAAACAACAACAACTGTTTTCCTTTCTACCAAAATGAATTATACTTAGTAGTACATTTAACAGTTTTATATATAGATTTCCTAAAATTCTGGTGGTTAGTTTCTGTGATTTCCTTGTTATGTTCATAAAAAAACTGTTTCAGTAGCTATTCTGCTAGAAAGTATAATCTAGTATTACTTTCTCATATAATTGTATTTTTATATTACACATGCCAAACTTTTAATTTTGTTGGTAGACAGTTAATTTGGTTTGTGGATTAAATGAATATATCTTTATGGTTTAATACATGTTCAGGCTTATGAGTTTATACATTTTATAATGAAGGTTTCATGAAGTGGTGTATAGTGTTGATATAATGATGTTATTCACATTGGCCACATTTTCTTTCAACTGATCAATACGTTAAGATTTTAAAAAATGTTCAATTCTAGCTTATTGAAGGCAAAGATTGTTTATTTGGAACTGTTTGACATTGATTACCTTTCAATTTTAACTGTGTTTGTTGATTTCAACAGCTACAGCTATCAGTTTTCGATAGGATATAATTAAGGTTTGAGTTATTTCCCTTGGCTGCCATTTTGGAGGGTAAATGGTTAATTTTCTTATTTGACTGACCAAATTAAAAAGGAAGTACATACAAGTCTGATAATAGATCCTCACTTGATTGTAGTAATCAATTGAAAACTATCTTTCAGTATGTAAATACAATTGAGCAGTTGCAAAATTATTTTTTTTGCAGGCATTTTCGTTCTGATTGAATGGGGAATAAAAATACTTTATAATAAACATTTGCTGTACACAAAAAAAAATAAAACAAGTCAGTGGATAAACAAATCCTTTCATAATGTTTGGTTTCAGGTAAATGTGCATTGTACAAACACCACAAGAAATATTGCAATTAATGCACATTGCATGCACAGCATTGCTGTTTAATATCACACTAAGTTCGTTATTGTAAAAATATGATTATATGAGAAATTTGAAGTGAGACACATTTTCTTTCAGTATTGTTTGGCTTGACTTGTGTTGTTTTCCTACACGTGCTTCTTTATATCAAAAGCCACTAAAAATTGCTGAAACAAATTACATGTACTTTTGCTTAAGATATACATGCATGCATGCAAACTGAAAGAACATGTGTCTTATACAGTAGTTTATTTATATTCTGAATTAATTTGCTTTAGTTCTTCATAATACTTATGATTTTTTCTTCTTCTTTCCCTTTCAGACAACGAGCCACTCGCCCAAAACCGCTTTTCTCTGTCCGCCCACCAAAAATAACAAGTAAGATTATTGCTGACCTTTTGAAGGCAAACCTGAGGTCAGATTCCAAGGCAAAAACTGAAACAACAGTGTAAACCAGTTTGTAAGTTAGAACAGTTTGACGGCTGAATGGTGTGATCAATTTATCAGTAACGAGATATCCTTGTTTTGTCATTTGTATTAAATTTCACTGTTTTCTCATTTTGCACTATGACATCAAAATTTAAAAATTTCAGTCATTTCATTTATCACTCTCATCCGAAAGAATATGAATACTAATTAATACAAAGAATCAAATGTAGATTTCAGAGCTGAAAAAAATAAAGGAAAGTAGCCATAGAAGAAAGACTATCCACTGATAAAACATTACTGCAAAGTAGAAGAAACAATCATTTACTGAATGTCAAGTTGTGGCTAGTTGTCAATTACACTTAATTTCAAATTCCACAGTATTGGTTTAAAAAATGTAAAGTTATATAGAAAACTTTAAATTCTGCTTTATTAGGGGTGAGGAGTAGCAACTAAGAACCAATGAAAGGAAAAATCTTCAAAATTTGGTTGATACCTGTTAAATATTCTTTGAATTTTGGTTAAAGAAAAAATGGTTAACTTTAATTGTGTTCTGTGTCAATAAGGAGAGCAACTCAAAAGTTACATAGGGAAAATGAAATTCAAAAAGGCCTGTTGCATATATTAAGATTTCTTATCTATCAGAATGAGGCATAACAGGTTTGTTTAACAGAAACTTTTTGAATATCTACATTTATGGGAAATAAAATGAGAAGGGATAACAGTAAAATCATCATTGTATTAAGTTATCAAAATTATATATAATTTTTTTAAATATCATCCCATCTGTATTAAACAGAAGTCACAAATTTGGTTAAATCCTTTCATACAAATCGAATGAACAAATAAAATGAAAATTTACACAACCAAACTCAATCTTAAGTTCAATTTCAAATTGTATCATGTTAACATTTCAAAAGGTTTTGCATATCAACAGTACTGAATAGAAAATTGTTTACAGTGATGTTTATATTGAGAAAGTGAACATTCAGTACCCACAGTGGTAATTCACCGAAAAGAAAAGGAAATGAGGAGTCAGTTATCAATTTGTCAAAAAATATAGTTATGCAGCCATCCAATTGAATTAAAATTTCACACTGATAGGTACTAAATTTCTGTCATTTTGATGTCTAAAGTACTGTCATTTTGATGTCACGAATACTTTCATTTTGATGTCTAAAATACTTTCATATACTTGTCTACAATATTAATAAAAAGGAAATATGGGATATATGTCATTGAGACAGCAACCCTGATGAAACTAAAAATATAGATATCTAGAAGTCAACTTTTGGTCTTCAACAACAGACAGGTGTCTATACAATAGGTTAAGCTGTAAATTGCACAAGTCGGAAAAAATTTACATGAATAAATATCTTTCATAATATACAAAAGTAATATACATCAATTTTAAGAAGTTACAATGATTTTTTTTAAATGCACCACAAAAAATATAAAAACTTTAATGATCTAAAGAAATGGAATTATAGGTCTCTAAAAATTGGTTGTTATTTGCTCTAAAAGTCAACACAATGTGAAATATATTTCTCCTGCATGTTTATAAATTCTTGAATATTTAATTTTATTTTCAGTCTTTTGCTTTGCCATTTATTTTACTTGCATTTCTTTTGCAACTGCAACTATTTCTGTAGTTATGCTTTTTCCCTGTAGTGGTACTAGATGTGGCTTATTTACTTAATAAGGCATTATTGTATAGCAACATCATATTTCATACAGAAAGTAACCAAAAGTTAGCATGCAGTAGTGCAAATAAAACTTCAAATGAGTGATGCCATCAGTGACAAAACTATGTCTTAACAGTTTTTCAAGGTTTTTATACAATAAAGAGATTATTGCATGGATATTGGTGAATTGTATCCCTCTTAGAAAAATTGCACACTAGCTTCTGTAATATAAAATTATACTCTGGACAATATTCACCAATATGCTTCAGATCTTTAAAAGCTGTTATATTGATTCAAGATGAAAAATGAACATTTTGCCTCCATCACAAGTCTTAATTTAAATATTTTAATAAACAAAGTAAATCACTTGTTAAGCAAAGTTTTTTTCAGTTTAAAAATCTTTTAATTGTGGGATTGCAAATATTTAATAATCTTTTGTAATATTTTTTGGTATGATCACCACCATAGAAGATATTCAATCATTGTCTTTCTCTTTAAACTAACATTTATCAAAATGAAACAGACATTTATTTTTGGATAACTGGTCATATTGTTAGGATTTAATTGAACAATTTTAGAGGTTTTCATGTTCTTATATTTCTCATCATATCATGAATGGCTTACTATCTAATTATTACATAGTTTTAGCATAGTTTATTGCACTGTTACAAAACAAGGATATCTCATAAAGTAATCAACGCTTTGCCGAGGAGTAGATGACATAGGTTTGACAAAGTGCCGAGCTAACCGTAAACACTATTAACTGGACTACTTTGTGTGCTGTGGGTATAATATATATGTTCTAAAACAAGTAGGGTCTGTAGATAACTATGAGTATGGTTCAAATAATCATTGATGAATATAGCATCATTAAATTGTCATTTCAGGTGCTGGAGGTAGTTTCAAAATGACACGCTTACATTTTCTATCAATTTTATCCTAAGAAATAGAAAGCTAGTTTTGGTTAAAACATAATAAAAAAGATGATCTGTTGTATCTGAAATGACAAATTGTTGAATAATATTAAATGTGGGGGAAAAGTAAACAATTATCAATATGATGGGCCAGTTAATCAGTCCTTCCTTTAAGGATGTAATTGTGCATGTAGCATGAGACCTCTATGGTTTTGATTAACAAAATACTGTATTTGTTGTCTAATAGGTTGTTGTTATCATAATATATTATATGTCAGTAATGTGATAGAATTAAGTTCAGGAGTAATGTAAACTTGTTTCAAACTAACAAAAAATGCTATGATGTTGAAAACTTTTCAAAGGCTGAGACCAGTCTGGTTAAGTCATGTGCAGAAAGAAAAATTAAGAACTAATTTTCAAATAAGCAAAATGAAACAATAATTAAACATGATGTACATAAAATGAAATAACTGCACAAATATTGATGAAAAATAAAACATGTACAATAAAATTTTTATAGCCAAATGAGGTAACCAAGGATAAAACACAACATGTAACATGGCAGGATTGAATGGTAATAAAATATCTGCACAATCAATATGACACACAGGAGGATGTATTGTAAAAGGAGTTTTCTGGTGTTTTTGATAATATACCCTATATATTTCAGGCACCATTAAAACTCAAACACAAAATGCCATGGCTAATTGGAAATTTTGTTTGGCCTTTCACAATGTGATTGATATTGGTAGAGGAATCACTTTATATCTTACAGTTTCTGTGGGCATCACTCCAATGTTAAAGCTATTTGGTGTTCTCCTGTAGATTGAATTATTTAACAATAGGAGCTTGCATTGTTCACATCAGTAATTTCTGAGAGAATGATGTTTATGAGTGCAAAATTTTTCATGTGTCCTTATTTTTATGCCCCATTTATGGGCATTATGTTTTTCGGTCTGTGTGTCTTTCATTCGTTCGTCCGTCTGTTTGTCCAACTGTCCCGCTTCAGGTTAAAGTTTTTGGTCAAGGTAGTTTTTGATGAAGTTGAAGTCTAATCAACTGGAAACTTAGTACACATGTTCCCTATGATATGATCTTTCCAATTTTAATGCCAAATTAGAGTTTTGACCCCAATTTCACGGTCCACTGAACATGGAAAATGATAGTGCGAGTGGGGCATCCGTGTACTATGGACACATTCTTGATTTCACTTTAATTGATGATGATAAAAGGTTGAACCATAGACATGTATATAATGACACTGGCTGAACACCTCGCATTATATATTCATTTAAATATATGTTAACCTGATATATATTCATTGTTCATCGCTTAGAAATGCAAGGTTTGGCAGTACCCTTTTGTACAATTAGGTTATGTTATTAAAATTAAACTTTACACTCCTCTATAGTACAGCATTGATATCAACGGACATAAACTCTTATTGAAGGAGATTGAAAATGCAGAATATCTTTTGATGTTTAAATGGTTAGGCATGTTCTTTATTCTTCTTGCCATACAATAGAAACATATGGAAGTAATCGTAATTTATATAGATAATAATTTTTGTAGGTTTTCAAACAGGGAAATTGTCAATGTATCCATCAAGTATCAATACTATTATGAACTGTATTTTGTTCGTAGAAAGGGTTTTAAGATTATTTTCAAATATAATTTTGTTAAACAATATTGAAGGAAAATCAGTGAATTTCTGAAGGTACCACCTGACTGTTGATATTTACAAGGAGTCTACTTTGTACTTGCATTTTTATTTATTTACAATTATCAAATCATGATTATATAGATTTTACATTTCAGACAATCATCCTGAAGTTTTGAAACTATTGCTGCTTATAATTGAATTATCTCCCCTTGCTTATTACAGATACCGAAAAGTTCTTGAAATGTAGGAGTACCCAGACACCAGTATTACCGTCCAGTCGAGTCATGTGATATATTCCGTCCACAGAGAACATGGTCGTTTTATTTAACTGTGATATGTATTTACCCATATAGTTACTCAAGATTTACAGCAAGCATAAGATTTCATCATTTAACCTACATTCCAACATATTTTATTATTACGTTTTGTAAATCTTTTTCCATCAATAATATATGTGATAATAATCTTTGATTTCATTACATCCAACATACATTCTCTCTTCAAAATGCTGTTATTTTTGTTTGTTTAAACTTGGTTTTGTCTTATTGTATATTGGAAAACAAAAAATTACCTCTTCATATTTGTAAACAGAACACATTTTCCTCTTGAATTGTGAATGGAAAAAACTTTTGTAACGAAACAGTCTCATTGCATTTTGAATCATTTCATACTGGTTGCTTTTGTTGAAAACCAACAAATAATTACAAATGTGCCAATTAACTAGTAATAAACTGTTGAATAGATTTGATATAAAGTTGCCAAATTATAGTCTGTGTGATATTTCTAGGTTACGTGAGTTGACTAGCCTGACATCTCAACACAGTATTACGGTGAATCCTAATGAAGGTCGCCTTAGAATAAATAACTTCATGACTAATTTTAGAATTGTGTGTGTAGACTGATACAATCCTCCTTTTAAGTTTAAATAATACTGACTTCTAGGGTAAATAAAATGTGTGTTTTCACATTCACAGAAAGTGATGTTTCAGTCTTAAATATATCTTTAGTGTATCAGCATTTAAAATATCAGAATTAAGGTACATGTTTAGAAATAATCTTTTACTGGTAGTGTTTCAGAATGTACTGGTACAAAACATGAAGGTGCAAGCTTTGAGTTTGATGAAGGATAATGAATTTGACAAACAATGTCACTATTAAAGGTTTTGGTATAAGTAAAACCTTTGAGGGGAGGCAACTATTACAAGGGACAATAATTGGAGCTAATAATGTAGAATGCCATACACAGAGATGGGGAAATTGCACTTTTGTCAGCGACCCTGAAATAGCCACCATTTTATTGTTATCATTCTTCAATGTTTGACTGTGATAAGAATACAAATGTACTGTTTTCTATTAGTACATACTGTGATACATCTCTTTAAATGTGTAATGTAATATGTTTCCTCTTTAAGTTGTTTTAGATATATATATTTATTATTTATTTTTATCTAGATATGTATAATTTTATTGTTGAATTGGAAACTAAATTTTATGAAGTATTAAGGAAAATCAAAACTTTAGTTTCTGTACCTACTATAGAGACATTTATGTTTATTAAATGCATTTATTTTCATTGTTTGTTTGTTTTTTTCTGGTCATACATAAAAGATATGTCATCATTTTATCTAGAAAGGTGTTCAAGGATTGCTATATAAGAAAAGTATACAAACTAAAACTCAACCTCACCAACAAACTGAGCTAGCAGTCAAAACAACCTCACATGAAATACATTTACCTTACTGATCCCAATGGCTAAGTATATACACACAGAAAATGTTAAAAAAAAAAATGCTCCACAGGGTGCAGCTTGTTACGACCACAGAAGTCAAACCCTGAACAGTTGGGGCAAGTATGGACACTACATTAATGCTTGATACAGGCCTGAATTTAGATTGTGATTGAATATTTGACACATCATAAGTTTCTGACACAGAATAAATGTGGTCAAAGAACTGAAAATTTGAATTTGGACTTTTACCTATTATGGTCCAATATCCAAAATCTAAATACATGGTTAGAATCAGCATATGGAAGAACCCCAAGAATTTAATGTTTGATGAAATCAAACAAAGTTTAATTTTGGACCCTTTGGACCTCAATACGGACCAATTTGATAACAGGGCCCAAAATCTAAATTAGATTCAGCATACCAAAGAGGGGCGAAAGATACCAGAGGGACAGTCAAACTCATAAAATCGAAAATAACCTGACAAAGCCATGGCTAAAAAAGAAAAAGACAAACAGACAAATATTAGTACACAAGACACAACATAGAAAACTAAAGACTAAGCAACACGAACCCCATCAAAAACTGGGGGTGATCTCAGGTGCTCCGGAAGGGTAAGCAGATCCAAAGAACCCCTTGAATTCATTTTTTGTTAAAATCAAACCAAGTTAAATTTTGGACCCTTTGGACTTTAATGTAGACCAATATGAAAACAGGTCCCAAAGTCAAATATCTAAATACACTGTTAGATTCAGCATATCAAAGAACTAAAAGAAATCCTTTCTTTTTTTTTTTGAATAAAACAAAATTATATTTGGACCGTTTGCAACTGAATGTGTACCAATTTGAAAACGGGCCCCAAAATTAAAAATCTAAATACACGGTTAGATTCAGCATATCAAAGAACATTAATAATTCAATTTTGATGATTTGATGAAATCAAACAAAGTTTAATATTGGACCCTTTGGATTTAATGTGGACCTATTAAAAAATGGGGCCAAAAATCCAAAATCTAAATGCACAGTTAGATTCAGCATATTAAAGAACCCCAAGAATTCAAGACTTTGAAGTAAACCCCATTAAAATTGGTCAACAAATAAGCAATTTATACAAAGTATTAGAAAAGTATTTTATCAATCCCAACCTTCCTTTTATGGTATGCAATCTTGTGGTACAATTTCATAGAGATTCATAAACTTATACACAAGTTATTGTTCCAAAACAAGAGAAAAGCTTGTTTTTGGCCCTTAATAATATCCAAAATCAACCCCACCCTTTCTTTTGTGGTATGGAACCTTGTGGCACAATTTCAGAGAGTTCCATACACTTATTCTCAAGTTATTGTCTGGAACCAAATGTCTTTGGACAACAATGATGCTGACGTCATAACATTATACGACTTCAAAAATTTTGCAGTCGTATAAAAATCATTTATAGCTTAGTTGCCTAGCAATATGATCTAGGTACAATACTCAGGCTATCTAGACCATGTGTTATTTATACCCCTGCTACAAGGAGGGGGTATACTGTTTGACCTCTGTCTGTCTATATGTTTGTCTGTCCCATGAAATTTTGTTTCATATTTCTCTGGAAATACAAATCAGAGATTGTTGAAATTTGTAATCAGTTTTCATGTAAACAGGTTATACTGTGTAATGTGGTTTCAAATTCATTGATACTTAACTTCCTATTTACCCAGTATTTATATATTTTAACACAGAATGGCCATATATGAAATTTTCTTCACATATTTCTAGTGAACTATAAATGAGAGCTTCCTAACATTTGTTTTCGGGCTTCATGTGATCATGCTTTACAGTGTAATACGTTTATAGATTTATGGCTCATCAACTGTTAATGCAGTTTCAAATTCATCGATCTTCAATTTCCTTTTCACCAAATATTGATATATTTTAGCACAGAATGGCCATGTATGAAATACTCATCACACTTTTCTAGGGAACTTCAACTAAGAGCTTCTTGCAATTTTTGATAGGCTTCATGTGAATATGCTTTACTTTGTGATTTGTTGCTCGTCATCTTTCTGTCACAGAATTCTTAAAGCGGGTTTATCATTTTTGAGCAGTAGCTCACAGTTTTACTTGTTTTGTTTTTTGGTCTTTGTTTATACATGTACTTTCTCGGAGGAGTTGGGTGTTGTTTGTGGTTCATATGGTCTGTTGTACTTTTTTTGTTTTTTTGGTCTTTGTTTATACATGTATTTTCTCGGAGGAGTTGGGTGTTGTTTGTGGTTCATATGGTCTGTTGTACTTTTTTTGTTTTTTGGTCTTTGTTTATACATGTATTTTCTCAGAGGAGTTGGGTGTTGTTTGTGGTTCATATGGTCTGTTGTACTGTCCAATATTTTTGGTAATTCCTGCTATCATTTAAATGTATTATCTATTATGCCATGTTATCTATTGTCATCATTTGGCATCAATCGCTGTCGTAAATTTTGTCATTTGAAACTACAGTATAAATTAAGATGTAGTATGATTGTCAATGAGAAAAATCTACTAGTCCAAATGAAGTGGATTTGAACAACTATAGGTCACTGTCAGCCTGGTTACAATTGGCAAAACCCATACCATATGGTCAACTATAAAAACCCTGACATGACAAAATGGGAAGCAATTCAACTAAAATAAAATGCTCCAATGGGCGCAGCTTGATACGACCGCAGAGGTCAAACCCTGAACAGTTGGGGCAAGTATGGACACAACATTCAAGCTTGATACAGCTCTGAATTTGGATTGTGATTAAATATTTGACACAGAATGAATGTGGTCTAAGAACTTAAAAATTTTTAATTTACCTATTACGGTCCAATATCCAAAATCTAAATACATACACGGTTGGATTCAGCATATCAAAGAACCCCAAGAATTCAATTTTTGTTAAAATCAAACTAAGTTTAATTTTGGACCCTTTAGACCTTAATGTAGACCAATTTCAAAACGGGACCAAAAATTAAGAATCTAAATACACGGTTAGATTCAGCATATCAAAGAACCCGAATATTTCAATTTTTGATGAAATCAAACCATATCATTATTATTTGCTTTTATATATAAATCAAAATAACCAACTTATAATGGAAAATTTTAAAGACAAAAAAAGGAAAAAAGGAAAAAAATCCCTCCCCAATTTTTGAAATCCCTTATGATTCATCTACCCCAAACTCAATCCCAGCCTTCCCTTTGTGGTATGGTACCTTGCAGTACAATTTCAGAGAGATCCATACACTTGAACACAAGTTGTTGTCTGGAAACTGTAAAAATGCTTGTTTTTTGGCCCCAAATTCCTAAACTTTAATGGGCAATTACCCCAAAACTCAAACCCAGCTTTCCCTTTGTGATATGGAACCTTGTAGTACAAATTTATAAAGATCCATACACTTACACACAAGTTAATGTCCTGAAACTAGAAAAATGCTTGTTTTTTGCCCCTTTTTGGTCCCTAATTCCTAACATTTTGAGGCAGTTACCCCCCAAAATCAATCACAGCCTTCCCTTTGTGGTATGGTACCTTGCAGTACAATTTCAGAGAGATCCATACACTTGAACACAAGTTATTGTCTGGAAACTAGAAAAATGCTTATTTTTGGCCCCTTTTTTGGCCTCTTATTCCTAAACATTTATGGCAATTACCCCCAAACTCAAACCCAGCTTTCCCTTTGTGATATGGAACCTTGTAGTACAATTTCATAAAGATCCATACACTTACACACACTAGTTATTGTCCTGAAACTAGAAAAATGCGTTTTTTTGCCCCTTTTTGACCCCTAATTCCTAAAATGTTGAGGCAATTACCCCCAAAATCAACCCCAGCCTTCCCTTTGTGGTATGGTACCTTGCAGTACAATTTCAGAGAGATCCATACACTTGAACACAAGTTATTGTCTGGAAACTAGAAAAATGCTTGTTTTTTGCCCCTTTTTGGCTCCTAATTCCTAAAATTTTGAGGCAGTAACCCCCAAAATCAATCCCAGCCTTCCCTTTGTGGTATGGTACCTTGCAGTACAATTTCAGAGAGATCCATACACTTGAACACAAGTTATTGTCTCAAAACTAGAAAAATGCTTATTTTTGGCCTCTTATTCCTAAACATTTAGGGCAATTACCCCCAAACTCAAACCCAGCTTTCCCTTTGTGATATGGAACCTTGTAGTACAATTTCATAAAGATCCATACACTTACACACTAGTTATTGTCCTGAAACTAGAAAAATGCTTGTTTTTTGCCTCTTTTTGGCCCCTAATTCCTAAAATTTTGAGGCAATTACCCCCAAAATCAATCCCAGCCTTCCCTTTGTGGTATGGTACCTTGCAGTACAATTTCAGAGAGATCCATACACTTGAACACAAGTTATTGTCTGGAAACTAGAAAAATGCTTATTTTTGGCCCCTTATTCCTAAATTTTTAGTCAATTACCCCCAAACATAATTCCAGCTTTCCCTTTGTGATATGGAACCTTGTAGTACAATTTCAGAAAGATCCATACACTTACATACAAGTTATTGTCATGAAACTAGAAAAATGCTTGTTTTTTGCCCCCTAATTCCTAAAATTTTGAGGCAATTACCCATAAATTCAATCCCAGCATTCCTTTTGTAATATGGAACCTTGTGGTACAATGTCAGAGAGATCCATACACTAACACACAAGTTATTGTCTGGAAGTTACAAAAATGCTTATTTTTGGCCCCTTTTTGGCCTCTTATTCCTTAACTGTTGGTACCATAACGCTCAAAATCAATCCCAACCTTCCTTTTGTGGTATGAACCTTATGGTAAAATTTCATACAAATCCATTCACTTAAACTAAAGTTACTGTGCGAAAACCAATGTGCCTTCGGATGATGACGACGACGACGCCAACGTCATACCAATATTTTTTTGCGGTCGTATAAAAACCAAGAACCTGATTTTTCAAGAAAATAGACAAAAAAAGTAACTAGAGGCTCTCAAGAGCCTGTGTCGCTCACCTGTATCTACTGTTGTTTTGGAAATCATGTAAAATAAGGTTAAAATCATAATTAATAGTATTAGATACCCTAATAATGATTGAGGCCAAGTTTGGTTTAATTTGGCCCAGTAGTTAAATTAAAAGCAGGTCATCCCATTGTAGTCTTACAATAGTTACTAAGATCCCTTATCATTATTTAAATAAATTTTCAAGTTGTGACCTGATTTGAAATTAGTTTTTTTACAACTTTCCCTTGGACTTCTATAGTAAACCCCTATGTTCTATATTTAGCCATGGCGGCCATGTTGGTTGTATGACAGGGTCATCGGATACATTTTTCAATCAAGATACCCTATTGAAAATTGTGGCTAAGTTTAATTCTATTTGGCCCAGCAGATTAAGTGGAGAAGATTTTTGTAAAAGATTACAAAAATTTACTATAAAGGGCAATAACTCCTTAAGGGGTCAATTGACAATTAGGTCATATTGTCTTATTTGTAGATCGTACTTTGCTGAACATTATTGCTGTTTACAGTTTATCTCTATCTATAATAATATTTAAGACTGCAAAATTTCCTTAAAATTACCAATTCATGGGCAGCAACCCAACAATGGGTTGTCTGATTCGTCTGAAAATTTCAGGGCAGATAGATCTAAACCTGATGAAAATTTTTCTCTAATGTCGATTTGCTCTAAATGCTTTAGTTTCAGAGATATAAGCCAAAAACTACATTTTACCCCTATGTTCTATTTTTAGCCTTGTCGGCCATGTTGGTTGGCAGGCGGGGTCATCGGACACATTTTTTAAACTAGATACCCTAGGGATGATTATCGCCAAGTTTGGTTAAAATTTGGCCCAGTAGTTTCAGAGGAGAAGATTTTTGTAAAAGTTAACGGACGACAAGTGATGAGAAAAGCTCACTTGGCCCATTGGGCCAGGTGAGCTAAAAATGGTTAATAAGACCTATGCGGAGTCCATTAATGATTTGGTAGTGCTTGAACTTTGTTGACCTGTCTTCTTGCTGGTAATTTTTACTGTTTATATTTCTCTTTGTCAACTATACTTTTCAAAATATTAGCTCAAAACAAAATCCTCATTAAAGTGTAATAACTCATTCGGTCATGACCTTTATGTAGATTTTGCATTGCTGATTATTTTTGCTCTTTACACTTTGTCAATCTACTCTAGTTTTCAAAAAAGTTTTAATGACGGTGTAATTCAAGTGATGGCATAGCTCATATGGATCTTTGTTCCAGGTTAGCTAAAATGCATGAATCTTGTTAATAATTATATAAAACATTAGCATGTAATTTTATAGGAAATAGTTCCACCTAAACAATATCTAGACCTAAAACAAAACAAATTAATAACTCTCAGAAAATGTTTTGTGAAAACAATCCAGATTTTTCTAACTATTCAAATGCAATTTATTCACATCGATTCACCCTTACTATACTGTATCAGTGTTATACTTATTTGTTCTATATATATGTTAACCAGCTTCTTAAGATTTCTTGACCATCAATACTCTTAATGTAGTTTGAAAAGTATGTCTGAATAAAGGGATGTGGGTAAATATTAATGTGACATCTAACCAAATAAATATATTGCCTTTTGTGAGTGTTTGTTGTGGCACTAAGGGACCTACTCTAGCTTGCCAAGCTAACCAAATAAATATATTGCCTTTTGTGAGTGTTTGTTGTTGCACTAAGGGACCTACTCTAGCTTGCCAAGCTAACCAAATAAATATATTGCCTTTTGTGAGTGTTTGTTGTGGCACTAAGGGACCTACTCTAGCTTGCCAAGCTAACCAAATAAATATATTGCCTTTTGTGAGTGTTTGTTGTGGCACTAAGGGACCTACTCTAGCTTGCCAAGCTAACCAAATAAATA
Source organism: Mytilus coruscus (assembly GCA_017311375.1). Taxonomy (NCBI): domain Eukaryota; kingdom Metazoa; phylum Mollusca; class Bivalvia; order Mytilida; family Mytilidae; genus Mytilus; species Mytilus coruscus. The sequence continues at coordinate 25,878,476 of CM029601.1, forward strand.
TATTGCCTTTTGTGAGTGTTTGTTGTGGCACTAAGGGACCTACTCTAGCTTGCCAAGCTAACCAAATAAATATATTGCCTTTTGTGAGTGTTTGTTGTGGCACTAAGGGACCTACTCTAGCTTGCCAAGCTAACCAAATAAATATATTGCCTTTTGTGAGTGTTTGTTGTTGCACTAAGGGACCTACTCTAGCTTGCCAAGCTAACCAAATAAATATATTGCCTTTTGTGAGTGTTTGTTGTTGCACTAAGGGACCTACTCTAGCTTGCCAAGCTAACCAAATAAATATATTGCCTTTTGTGAGTGTTTGTTGTGGCACTAAGGGACCTACTCTAGCTTGCCAAGCTAACCAAATAAATATATTGCCTTTGTGAGTGTTTGTTGTGGCACTAAGGGACCTACTCTAGCTTGCCAAGCTAACCAAATAAATATATTGCCTTTTGTGAGTGTTTGTTGTGGCACTAAGGGACCTACTCTAGCTTGCGAAGCTTACTGAGTTACTCTTTAGAAAAAATCCTCTTGACAAGTCATTGACTCTTTTTCTTTACTACAGTTCCCTCCAAGCTGTGGTAAATGCAGCATGAAAATATATTATTTTTTTAAAGATTCAAAACAAACACACAACACTTTTGAATAAGAACAAACACTGCTTGTTTCTGAATCAGATTAATGGCAATACAGATTCATATCTACATCCATTGTTTTAATTCTTTTTTTTCCCCTGAAATCCAAAGGGTATTAAGTGTTGTACCAGACCTTTAGTCAAGGAAGGTGGTATGGAACATCTCAACCATGCGATTACATAAGAAATTATTGATGTGGCCAAAATATAATTTACAAAATTCCATTTTTTTTTCGTTTTATTTTTATATATTCTTGATGAAACCACATATTTTATTAATGTGTATTATACATATCGCTTAAAATATCACTGTATTTAAATAATAATAATTGACACAGCTTAACAGGAAGCTTCTTTTTGCAGGTACCACAAATGCAGTCACAATACAAATATCATCCATATTATTCATAGACACTTATTCAGGAAACTGGTACCTATAATCTATTGTTATCCAATATATTGTCTGAAATCTGCTTCACACTAATAATACTGCATTAATACAGCCATCATTTTCTGGATTATTTGTCACCTGTGCATATTTACCTGTGAAAAAGAATATGATAAAATCTTTTTTTTGTTGATAAAACATGAGCTACAAAGTGAAGAAAGCAGCAAAAAGAGAGTCCTTAATCTGTATGCACATGTAGGTAAGAAGTTTCATGCTCAACTGTTTATGGCTGTGAAATTTCATGGAATTAGGCTTACAAATTGCTTTGTACTTCAAATTCAAAAGATATTGTCCTTTGGGAAATATATGAAGTGTAGAATCCTGTTGCACCAAAAGGTATTCAGTTTTCCTACAAACAGTTTTATTGTCTGAATATCCTGTGACTTTGACCTTTAGACCACATTATGATATGGGATTCTTTGGAGTACTTTGTACAATCTTAGTTTTCAACAAAGGGTTTGTTTAAGTCAAAAAGAAACAGAACTTCACCAATCATGGGCTACATTTTAACATAAAGTACAGTGTTAAACAATTCTGTAAAATGAAACTAAAAATAAACTTATTGGAAAGTTTCTTATAATTCATAAATACATTACTTTCTACTTTGCATTATTATTCTTAACAAAACCAACAATATTTGTAGCAGACAATTCTTTAAATTCTTGTACATTACTTGGAGTATAACAATACCTGAAAACTCAATATAAGTTGCCAGTTCGAAAACAAATCCTACTTACCCCAAATGACTTTTCCACCTTGTGTTACTAAACCCAATTCACTTATGTTAACCTATAAAAAGATGTTATATATTTTAATTATTTTGTATATATATTCTATGACATGTTACAATTTAAGCCATCATAATGAAACAATTGGTAACTGATGATTTAACAAAATCATAAAAGCTTTGGTAGTTTGGTATCATTCTTTATGGCAAATACAATAAGATCTGTGTTACCCACTCCTTCTAAAAACTATTCTTTTTGCAATCGTGTACAGCAGATTTTTGCCTGCTGTTCCTTTTGCCTTGCAATATAATGGATTTCAGAAAATGCGCCGCTGAGTGCAGCTTGATACAACCTCAGAGGTTGAACCCTGAACAGTTGGGGCAAGTATGGACACAACATTCAAGCTTGATACAGCTCTGAATTTGGATTGTGATTAAATATTTGACACAGCATAGGTTTCTGACACAGAATGAATGTGGTCTAAGAATTTTTTAATTTACCTATTATGGTCCAATATCCAAAATCTAAATACATGGTTAGATTCAGCATATCAAAGAATCCAAAGAATTCAATTTTTGATGAAATCTATATATAAATCAGAAATAACCAACTTAAAATAGAAAATTTTAAAGAAAAAAAAAAAGGAAAAAAAATCCCCCAATTTTTGAACCCCTTATGATTCATCACCCCAAACTCAATCCCAGCCTTCCCTTTGTGGTATGGTACCTTGCAGTACAATTTCAGAGAGATCCATACACTTGAACACAAGTTATTGTCTGGAAACTAGAAAAATGCTTGTTTTTTTTGCCCCTTTTTGGCCCCTTATTCCTAAACGTTTAAGGCAATTACCCCCAAACTCAAACCCAGCTTTCCCTTTGTGATATGGAACCTTGTAGTACAATTTCATAAAGATCCATACACTTACACACAAGTTATTGTCCTGAAACTAGAAAAAATGCTTGTTTTTGCCCCTTTTTGACCTCTAATTCCTAAAATTTTGAGGCAACTACCCCCAAAATCAATCCCAGCCTTCCCTTTGTGGTATGGTACCTTGCAGTACAATTTCAGAGAGATCCATACACTTGAACACAAGTTATTGTCTCAAAACTAGAAAAATGCTTATTTTTGGCCCCTTATTCCTAAACGTTTTGGGCAATTACCCCCAAACTCAATTCATGCTTTCCCTTTGTGATATGGAACCTTGTAGATCAATTTCAGAAAGATCCATACACTTACACACTAGTTATTGTCCTGAAACTAGAAAAAATGCTTGTTTTTTGCCCCTTTTTGGCCCCTAATTCCTAAAATGTTGAGGCAATTACCCCCAAAATCAATCCCAGCCTTCCCTTTGTGGTATGGTACCTTGCAGTACAATTTCAGAGAGATCCATACACTTAAACACAAGTTATTGTCTGGAAACTAGAAAAATGCTTATTTTTGGCCCCTAATTCCTAAAATTTTGAGGCAATTACCCCCAAAATCAATCCCAGCATTCCCTTTGTGATATAACACCTTGTGGTACAATGTTAGAGAAATCCATACACTAACACACAAGTTATTGTCTGGAAGTTACAAAAATTTTTGGCCCCTTTTTTGACCCTAATTCCTTAACTGTTGGTACCATAACCCCCAAAATTAATCCCAACCTTCCTTTTGTGGTATTGAACCTTATGGTAAAATTTCATAGAGATCCATTCACTTGAACTAAAGTTATTGTGCGAAAAACCAATGTGTCTTCGGACGACAACGACGACGACGCCAACGTCATACCGATACCACTAGTAACTCGAATTTAGCTTGAACGGACAAAAACGCATTAACAACATTTAAAAAGATTAATGAAAATTGAATAAAGATTGACAAAATTAAAAATTATTTTTAATGCATTTCAATCCATATCAAATCATTTTAATACCAGTCAAATAGATTCCCTTGCGGTCATTCAAGTTAATTTGAGATGTGGTTAAACTGCGTCAAACTAATTAGCCACGCCCGTTAAACGGAATCAAACTGATGTTAAGTCCTTTTAAACTTTAAAGTGTCCGCCTTTTGTAAGGTAAATCACTCAAGCGGTACAGCATCCGCGTGTATCTATCGTTTTACCGTTCCGAGCGTTATCGATTTTAGTCAGAAAAGTAAAAATGTACCTCTTACAAATAATCACAATTAAAAGGAAATAATTACAAATACATGTGTAAACTAAGTTTTTTATAGTTAATGATGCCAGATTTTTAAAATGCAGCGAAAAGTATAATTAGTTCTTTTTTTGTTTGTAAACACGCAGCAGCTCTTGAGATAAAAAAAAAGTGACTGTGATAAAAAAAAAATTATTTTGCTTGAAATAAAACGAAAAAGCTGGTAGTTATTTAATAGCCAATAAAGGTACCAAACTGAGCTGGCATGATGAATGCCAATGGATATTGTACGCAAACATTAACCTATATGAAGGTATCGTCTGATCAAAAATGTAATTTCGTCGAGAATATGCAATAATATTTGCCACGGTACGTTAAGCAAATTTAATTGAACCAATTCCGTCCCGAACTTTTAAAAATTCACATTAAAACATATCTTTTTTTTTTTGTCTAATTCACCTGGAAAATTAAAATTTCGTTTAGCTTAAACAGTTTTAAATGAGCCCGTACTCGTATACGGATACCAAATATACAGCAACACTGTTTGTCTTAAGTCTGATAGTGCTCTGCTAGTCATTACTAAATTCATACGTGTAAAACTATACAATTTTACTCATCTGCCTTCAACACGAAGTCTTGGCTAACACCGAACAGCAAGCTATAAGGTGCCCCAAAATGACTAGTGTAGAACCATTCAAACGGAAAACTAACGGTCTATATATTCGACTTTTGAAATACATAATCAAACAACAACCACTAAACAGCAGGTTAGGGCAGGTGTAAACAAATGCAGCGGAGTTCAAAAGCCCAAATATACGAATAATTCTCGAGACTTAAGTGACATTGTTTTAATAAGATCAGAACCATGTATGTGTTAATTTTAAAGCAAAAGATATAAGTTTGTAAGAAAAATATTGACGCACCAATTCTAATAGCTAAGAAAATTTCCTTTTGCTAAACGATGATAACATTTTAACATTTTGGTATACCGTATACTTCATAATCTATTTCTGAAACGACTTCGCATTGAACATGTATGAAATGTTTGCCACTGGACGTTAAGCAACCATTAATCAATCATTCAAATTGTGCTTTAAAAATGAATTAAGCCATAAGTGTATCCATCAATGAGTGCAGTTGTTTGTTTGTCCATTTAACATATACTGAATTTGTTTTGTCCGAATTATATTCCTTAGAAGAGTTCAAGTATGTTAATAAATTCATAGGGTATCATGTGCTAGTTGAAATTTTCAGTGAAATCATCATTGTGTGTCCAACGTTCTTTCATGCATATCAAATATTGTATCCACATTTTGCTGTTCGTAGTCTGTTAGTCCTCGGTCTCCAAAATTTAGCACACACTTATGTAATGACCAATCTCGAAAGGGGGGACATTTTTTTTTTTATTAAAGAAAAAAATAAAACAATTTCTATATTCTATCATTCAATTAACCGATGTACACCTAAGATTTTCAACTATAGATGTTGAATTAAAAAAAAAAACAATAATAAGTCCCAATGTATTTTTATGGCAAACATATCTAATGGGTTATTTTCTCATGCAAAATAATTATTTTTTTCATTTTTTCAAGATAATAGTGTAATCAGATATGTTCTTTGACACGTGTCTTACGGTTCACCGATTTTCGGCAATATCATAGAAAATCAGCAAGTGCCTAAACATTAGTTTTGAGAATGTTGATGCTGTATTAATATATGGAACATGTCTTCATACCAAAATAGAGTACTCACATTTAATGTTCTTGTAAATGAAATTGGGAATGAAAATGGGGATAATGGACGTCATACTCAACTCCGAAATATATAAAAGAAACTAAAATTAAAATTGTACAAGACTAACAAAGGCCAGAGGCTCCTGACTTGTGACAGGCGCAAAAATGCGGCGAGGTTAAACATGTTCATATTTTTTTTTCGAATTGTCTTTTTTTGTGAAATTATTCAGCAACAAATTAATCTATTTATTTTTAATACAATGAAACAAGATTTTTTTAACGAATGGAAGTATTTTTTCGTCCCTTATATTTAAAGGAAATAAGCAATTTGTCAAAAAAAAAATAAAACTCCGCCCATCATTCTCTCTCCCCCCTCCCTTAAATCCAGAAAAGAATGAATTGACATTTTATTAAGAATAAAGGTGAAATCATAGATAAACTGCTATTGTATTCTTATTAAGATCTACATTTTAACAGAATCGGGGACTAATATTTCTCTAAAAGCCCATGCATACACTAATATTTGTGTTTTTTGTTTCAAGTTGTTTCAATTATCATTTACATGTATGAGGCTATAAATGGGACCACCATTTATAAGTATATGAATTGGGTTTACAGATTTGAGAATTATGAGGAAACTAAGTTAATAAGAAGCGAGGCAAAAAAAACTAGATAACAGAATATAGAGGTGGTGTAACCCGAATAATTCAGTCGTTATATTTCGCTGATCTACGATTACTACATAAATTCACAATTTTATGAATGTTGACATTGATAGAAATAGTTTTTTGAAAATATTTTATCGAACTTTAATATCGTAATCTGTAAAATTCAACGAGACTTTTTGTACCTTTTCGCATGGACTGTCTCGGATATAACGATAACGCAAATCACGTGTATTAAACATGGTCTAGGCCTGAGGATATCATTTCATTATCACTTCCTAATATCCAATCCACAGACACGAGTCACACGACATCCCGTATCTTCTAATTTTACTAGTATACGAATTACCAACACATTTGGCATTTACCAGTTGTTGACGCTAGTAAGAAAATGAATAGTTAAGTTCGAATTATTATTATTTCAAATGTCAAAACACTTTGAGTACTATAACAGATCATCTAAAATCAAACTAAATAATTAGAAGCATCACAGCTCAGATCGGCCAATGTCACTCGTTAGAACTTATAACTAATTGAAATACTGACACATTGCTTATAGTTTGCCTAACGCTAATTTGAATCATAAGATATTACTGATTTAAAAACTTGCAGTATCAAAATTGAATGGCATAAATTAAAAGAAATACATTGTGTATCTAAAGTATTTTCATCATTCGGATGACCCTAATAATATTTACCTTTCAAATGATTTTTCTACATAAGGTTATATCTCTTCTCTCTGGTCACTAAATTGCCCTAAAGCTAAATGTCACCGTCAGATGTATAGTAGAAGGCAAAAAACGCTTAGTTGTTAATTTCTGTGTTATTTGGTCTCTTGACGAGAGATTATACCACATCTCCTTATTTTTTTAGATTTGTTTGTGTTCAATGTGCAAATAATGCAAAACATATATTATCTTTAAAATGAAACGGTGTGTAGATATACCGCAAAGGACTTCTTAGTGCACTAAGGACACTAAAACGATGTTTTAAGACCACAAAGAACATGGATATAAGAGGATATGAGTATATAACTCATAAATATAAAGTTTGGTATCAATAGATATTGTAATTTTGAAGTAAAATGACTTTTTAATCAGCGCGTGCCCTCGCACGTGACCAACGGCTTATTGCAAATTCCTAATCATTAAGTTCAATCAACCATATCCAAATAACAATCGTCTTTTGATCGTTACTAATTGATTAATGATAGTTGTTGAATAAACCTGACGGTTTAGGGTGTTATAATTTCAAGCTGATGAAAGAAAATTAAAAATTGAATTTTATGTTTACTTTGCCTTTGTTTTATTTTGTTTTGAAGGAAATTGCTTTAATAAACTTGTTTTTTTTTTAAAGAAGCCAGTTTTGAGATAGAAATTGAGAAAAAAATGCTTCTGAGATTTCATTTCCACATTTACAACTCTATAGTTTACATACTTTCATTATACCTTGAAAGACATTTGAGAGTAAAACATATTCTTCAAAACCCGATTATAGAAGTGATATAGAAAGACTTCAAGAGGAAATATTATTTTCAAAAAGAGAATTAATAATCATATTAAATTGTCTTCTATGAAAGATACCTTTATTACGGATGTCATTGTTTTTATTGTCATTCTCCGCCATATGTGTATTTTATATAATTATAAAATTCAATTATGTTATTGATATAACGCTGATGCATTTAAAAAAATGTAAACCATACATTCTTGCTTGTAAATAAAACTCTTATAATCTTATCCTTAGTAAATCTAGTATGTGTACCCATTAACAGTATTTCGGTTGAACAAAATTACCGTTCTATAACTAAAATTTGGACCAGTGATTTCAGAGGAGAAGATTTTGTAAAAGCTAATGACGACGGACGCAAGGTGAGCTAAAATAAGAGTAGGAAATACGCTATTACATAGAAGTAAAAATATAACAGACAGAAATACAAAAACACCATATAACTGCATTTATCATGTCTATAAAATATTTCAGGTCTGTAAAACATCACTATCAATCAAGCATATAAAAACAATTTCTTCTACTTAGAATATTACAGCAGGTCTTGTCAACCACACCAAAAACAGTACTTTTAAAAGATGTATAAACTTATCATCATCAGATAAAATACTAAAATCACCATTACTTCTTTTAACTTCATAAAATAAACGTTCACGTAAATCTGCATATAAAGGACAGTCTAATATAATATGTTTCTCATCTTCAATTTTACATGTTTAATCAGTATACAAAGTGGATTCTAAACGGTCAAGGTTGAGCGAACATGAATTTCTATCGATTACACAGGTGACACTTATCTGATAAAGGCGTGTGTCGATAAAACATAAAATAACTTTCTAATTACAAAAGACCCCTCACAAAAGATATGATCATAAAATTTGAAATAATGTATTTTACAAAGTCTATTTCTATATGCCATGTCCTTTGTGACAGCTGTATCATTCCACCAGGTCCTTAGTGCACATTTTTCTTATTCTTAGTGCACTAAGGAGGTCCTTACGGTATTTCTACAAATGTGCTGCCTTGGAGCCTTTATATCAGGAGACTGAATTAACGAGAGCTTCTAAACACCACTTAGGCCGCCTTTGTGCACTAAGCTCCTTTAACTGGGCCAAGCCCATGATGGGATAGTGTTATGAATAAAAATAAACGTACCGTCAAATGTAGTTTTCCACAAGATATTATATTATCTGATGTTTTTGTCTAACAAATCAAGCAACAAAGAAGCATGGATATTGAGCACTTGTATAACACTTGTACATAAGTTTAATAATGACAACTATCCATTTTGTTATATAAAACATATGCATATTTTTAATTTGAGGTTTCATATGACTTTAATACCGCGTCACACATCAGCGTTTAGCTCCAACGTCGCCGGGCGTGTTAAAATCATGTACGCTGCCAACACGCTAGTAATTTTGGATGCATTCAACTTTTCAATCATATCTGTATTTTGAGTACAACGAGCTTTAGCGTGCATTGGGCGTCGACGAGCGTACATAAGCGTGTATCGGGCGTTCAAGTAACGGATGGTGGCGTATGTATGGCGTTTGTCTAACGTAGATGGAATGCACGCTGGCATAAGATCAATACCTCTTTATCTCTTCTAATTACGAAAACACAAGAATTATCATTTTTAGGTTGAAGTTATTTCTTAAAGATTTATTGATCAATTAACAAGATGATTAGACATTACACAAGAAGAGCGCGTGCCACATTAAAATAATAACATATTTTTTTAATTTTAAATTAGGAATCGTTTTAAAACTAATTTTTATTAAGTTTTGAAAAAGTCATATTAATGGAAATTAGTCAAAAGTCAAAGTTTAAAGTCATAAATAAGTGTTCCGTGTAGAAATGTTTTTGAAAGTCTAGTTTGTTCATAATTTCTCTATGTAAAACGGTTTTGTAAACTTCTTTAAATAAATTCGGACCTTCCTTATCTGTTCACCAGCATGGCTGAAGAAATTGTTCCAAGATGTATTGTGAGGTGACACGTCCAGGTATTCAAGCGATTTCCTGTCGGACTTTAAAACTCTTATTACACAATTACAAGTTGGTGCATCACTTGACCTCTGAGGGTATTGATCAGTGTACACGGCCGATAACTCGTAACTTTCCATTTTGAAAATATCAGGTGTAATATACATCTTTGTCTTGCGTGTCCGATATTGATATACTATAGTCATTACTTATACGCTTGTTTATAAATAACGTTTCTGGTGTTAAGAATGATATTTATGAAAATCTTAATAATTCCCAAAAAGATTTGATAAAATAAAATATATTTACATATTTTCCAATGATCATGTTTTAGTTTCAAAAAGGCAAAACCATCGTATTTTCAAAAATCTCTACAAGGATGATAAAAGTTTTAACGACCTTGGCTGGCTATACAGACTGAGCCCTCATGACGGTTGGTATCTAAAAGTTGTCGAATTTAAGAAACTTTTATCAAGAGATAGGCTTTACCTAGCTTTAGGCCCCGGGTTTTAAAAATATCTATTTAGGAACCAAATTGTGGCTTCTTTATATTTAATTTTTCAAGAGAACAATTACACAAAGAGCAACATGCGAGAAGAGGTTTCATTTTCGCACATTTTTTTTTATTGAAGTAACTAATCTTTTGAGGTTACGCCACGGAAATATATTTCAAATGAAAAGGTGCGATTTGATGCATCCCTAAAAAAAAAAAATATAGGGATAAAATTACGGCTATTCGTCAATCAGACAGCAATCCAACATAAACACAAGTAGGTTATCTGACATATAGAATAAAGGTTAACTTTAAGCATAACCCGCTGATATCAACTTTCTATTTTCTGAGTAAAATTTAACATACATGTTGGACTCTGAAACGTAAAATATACGAAAGTTTTTTTTTTAAGGTACGATACATGGAGAGTGCCATTCCCTAAATACATACGAGTCCACAAACTTTTATAATGTAAGGGTAAATGAGGATCTTTTAGAGAAACAAAGTAAAGATGCATGTTGAAGCAAGAATAATTTCCACACGAAGAACATCAACCAGGACGATCTCTCAATTAGTATGCAACTGTAACTAATACATCCATAGACATTAACACTAGTTAATGCTTTATATACTGACATTAAAACAAATACACTGCTCATATAAAATTTGGCATTACTTTCCGGAAAAGAATACGTTTCCGCTATAAGTCTACGTTTCCGAAATAAATACTTTACTTTTCCGAGAAAATAGTAACGATTCTGGTATGTTCAGGCAAAAGTAGTAATATCTTTTAAAGTCAAATCCCAAGGAAATGATGCACACAAGAGCTAACTGTTCACATTCTGGTATGTTGTGTGGTTGAGTTGCTGTCACTTTTACGTCTTTATCACATCTTCTCTTCGATATGTACGCGACTTTGATATCGTCATGCATGGACACAATACTTCACTATTCGTTTCATTTTCGTATTTTGACATGATTAATATACAAATAAGAAGATGTGGTATAATTGACAAATTCGAGTATTTATACTACATAACATAGGTGGTGTCATGATCACAAAACTTTCCAATAATTTTGACATTGATCATCAGTTATATTTTACTATTTTGTAAATTTGAGTTATTGACAAACAATCGCAGGTCTTCATTTGTAGCACGTTCCTTCGTTCACGTTTCCGCAAAAAGAAAAAGTGTTTCCTTCTCGCACTTTAACAGCCCTTTCCGCAATTATTTTCAAGATAATTTCATATAACACATTATGAAATCCCGACCAATGAAATTTATTTGAATATTAAACGTGGCCTACGAGAGCACCTAGATTAAACTTGGGAAGTTAGAATAGCCAATTATTTTTTTATCTAGTAATTATCCTAAAATATGCCATACACAATTATATGACAGAAACATTTAATCCGACCTGCTTTACAATGTTTAAGTTACCTTTTGGTTTTATAAACGTTTTGAATGCCGCAAATATAAAAATAAGGTTTTTTTTTTAAATATTTCTTTTGGGCCAGGGCCGACTGTGCAAGGGCTTAATAGCAAGTCCAGTTCGTCAAATGTTCATTTATTTCAAGAATTATTTTACATGCGGACATAACGAGAATCCTTCGTAACCCCACTTCAATTTTCATTTGTCGTTTGCTGCTTTTACACAAATAACACACATTTTAACCAGTGACCGGTATTACAATTTTACACAGGTTTAAAATTTCATTGAGCTGGTACTTTAATTACAAGTTTTAGCAAGACGAAACTGTTTACTAAATGAATTCAACAAATGTCAAGCTCATCTATATCAATTTTATTATTTGACAAAATTTTTTTAATTACAAGCTATTTTAAATGTCGGTATAAATGTTAATGTTTTTTTTTACCAAAATATAATATGCATCTATTAAAACTATATACACAATGACTAATTTCTTTTCCTTTTACGCATGCGTGTCGACATCAAAATAATAAGTACGTCAATATAGGAATACAGAAAAAGAAGAATGATAAATATTCAGGAATACATAAATTCTACGATTACAACAAGGACACACTTATACAGAAATATAAGTGATCATTTCACCTCTCAAATGTAATTCAAATCTATTTATTGTCTATTAATTAAAAACATCTTTCACTTCTAGGTTTGTAATGAGCACAATTCGACCTTCTTATTATCTTTCCGGTTTTTATTTTTTAAGTATATTTAAAAGACCATACCTTACTTACATGCCACGAGTTTTCATATTAGTAGGCAATATTCAAACGAATAATTTGATATAAAGAGCTATTTTATTTTTAACAGATTAACACTTTGTGCTTTTAAATCGTGCCTCAATATTTATAAATTTAGTTATATATCTATTGTTCATTCGTTTATCTTAATTGTGAAGCATGTTTATATATTCAGATTAAAATTTTTATTAAAGTCTCACCACTTGTATAACATTATACATTCCAATTATGAATATACATATAAAACATTACGTATAACATTAAATATTGGAAAACATATATAAAACTAACCAACAGTAAAATATCTTAAATCGATAACGCCGGAGCGGATTAATGATAGATACATGAGGATGCTGTTCTGCTTGAGTGATTTACCTTACAAAAGGCGGACACTTTAAAGTTTAAAAGGACTTAACATCAGTTTGATTCCGTTTAACGGATGCGTGGCTAATTAGTTTGACGCAGTTTAACCACATCTCAAATTAACTTGAATGACCGCAAGGGAATCTATTTGACTGGTATTAAATGATTTGATATAGATTGAAATGCATTAAAATAATTTTTAATTTTGTCAATCTTTATTCAATTTTCATTAATCTTTTTAAATGTCGTTAATGCGTTTTTGTCCGTTCAAGCTAAATTCGAGTTACTAGTGTACACTACCGCAAAATTTAAAAAAATAAATAAAAATCATGTACAGCAGATTTTAAATTGTGCTAGCTAATGTAGATACAGTACAATAAGTGGTAACAGGGTGTGAAGTAATACATATTATTCTAATTCTGATGGAAGTGACTATTTTACAAAACACATTACTAGTCTTTTAACCGAGGTTTTAACCCTCTAATTAATGCTTTCTTCTTTTCAGAATAACCTCAACAGTCTTATTTTCATATCAATCTTATTTCTCAAGACAAACTAGAACCGGAAGTAGCAAAAGTATTCTTTTGTGAGAATTTCTCTTCTCTCTGACACAACAACTTGTATTTTTACCCTACAAAGACCACAACTTGGATTAAACAAGGTTCTATAAATGTACCTATAATTTTCTGTCTCCATTGAACTTTTTTGTTTCAATGATTATAAATTCCTAATTTGTTACCTCTATGACTGTTCCATTAGTGATTACACCTAGGGATGTACAAATGGGTGATGTAGGATTGTTCTTGACTTACCTCTACGACTGTTCCTTTAGTGATTACACCTAACGATGTACACATGGGTGATGTAGAATTTTTCTTACCCTACGACTGTTCCTGTTGTGATTTATACACCTAATGATCAATACACGGGTGATGTAGGACTTTTCTTACCTCTATGACTGCTCCTTTAATGATTACACCTAACGACGTATACATGTGTGATGTAGGATTTTTCTTTACTTACATCTACGACTGTTCCTTTAGTGATTACACCTAATGATCAATATGAATGATGTAGATATTTTCTTACCACTACCACTGTTCCTTTAGTGATTACACATAACGATGTATACCATGGTTGATGTAGGATTTTTCTTTACTTACATCTACGACTGTTCCTTTAGTGATTACACCTAATGATGTATACATGGGTGATGTAGGATTTTTCTTACCTCTATGACTTCCTTTAGTGATTACACCTAATGATGTATACATGGGTGATGTAGGATTTTTCTTACCTCTATGACTTCCTTTAGTGATTACACCTAATGATGTATACATGGGTGATGTAGGATTTTTCTTACCTCGACGACTGTTCCTTTAGTGATTACACCTAATGATGTATACATGGGTGATGTAGGATTTTTCTTGACTCCAATGATGGGTAAATGGAATGTAGCCTTTAATTCTGGGTGTGTTACATGTGCTTTATTAAATCTTAATCCCTGAAATATGATAGAATCAAATAATAAATATACAAATTATTTCTTTTGAATCCTCTTTCAATTATTGGACACTTTGGTGCATACCTTAAAATACATAGTATTAATCATATTAGTTCCTTTGATGTTTGCCTTGTACAAGTAATGACTGAATTCTATCGAAATGAAATTTAACATTTTTTTGGCAAAATGTAAAGGACAAAGAATTCAAAACTAAATTAAAATACCAGATTACTTTGGGATAAGATATAAAATAAGATCCAAAATTATCTGTTCGGAAAGTTCAAATATGTCTTTGACCTATTTAACTATTGACAAATCAATCTAAATTATTATCATTATACAAATTGAACAACAAATTACAACATCTATGTTTGATGTTTTCAGATGTTATATTGATTTCAGTACTAAGAATATATTACCATAGGTCTGATAAATCTTTCAAATTTAGGTGGTTTTCTTGTAAAACCTTCTCCTACGTAACATACTTTTGTTACCATTCTCTTCCATCCTTTCCCTGAAATAAATAAAGGTAGACTTGAGTAAAATTACTTGTAGTAATCCATTCATATTAGCAGTTACATTGGATGTGTCCCAATTCAAAATATATTTAAAATACAGTTTGTACACGAGTAAAAATAAAGAGCTGCGCCATGAGTGCATGATACGCCTGTCGCTTTTTTAAAGAATAAAGTTCCATAACTCCTCAATGTCATTTCAGAAATTTATAAAAAACTTTAAGGGAGGTTATTGTAATAGATATAAACCAGTCACCAAAGTTTCATGAAAACTGCTCAAAGCACTTTTGAGTTATTTTGCAGAAACTGGAAAATCCCCCGTTTCATAACTCTGAAACCTAAAACCTAAAATTTATACAAATCAAAAGGAGCTCACGTCAATAGATATACACAATTCACCAAAATTTCATAAAAACTGCTTAAAGCATTTTTGAGTAATCTCCGAAAGCTAGAAAATCCCCCTTTTAATGAATAAAACCCCATAACTCGGAACCGTAAAATTTAAAATTTATAAAAATCGAAAGGGAGCTGACGTTAATAGATATAAACAATTCACCAAAGTTTCATGCAAATTGGTTAAAGCGTTTTTGAGTTATTGTCCGACATGTTCTATTTTTCTGTGATCTTCCTTTTTTTATCATGATTCTTATTTTTATAATTTCTTTGAGGTTCATTTTTCTGTATCAATAATATAAACATCCAATTAACAAAATCTGATAAATAAATGCTGTAATGTAACTTACGTCTTGTTTTTCCTGATTTGACTACTTTAAACACCTCCCCTTCACTCATTCCTCTCACTTTAGGTAATGGTACTTCCCATTTACCCTACAGAGATATATGACATTCATGCTATACACAGTGTTGATATACTCATTAATTTCATTTTACTTACTATACTAAATGTAATAATTTGATTTTCACTAGTACAAATTTTATGTGATCTTGGCATTGCCTGAGCTAATCCTAGAAGAATGTTTGTGTATGAATCAGCATTTTTTTATGACTGTATATGTCATAAATATATCTTTAAATAAAAAGTAGATGTGGAGTATACATAATTGGGACAGCAACCCAACGACACAAAAATAAAACCAAAATACATAGTTGAAGTGCCAACAGTGATTAAATAGATCTCTTCGAAAAAAATTCCTGTATGATTCTTCTTGACACAGGAACACATTAATATAGTGTGTGACATCATTAAAAAGTTCTGTAATACAGAACTTATCTTGATGTTCTCAGAACTGTCAACTCATGTTTAAAGGACCTTTATGGAGATCATAACTTAAGTCTATCGAGCCTGCAAGTGTTTTCAAATATGTTTTCAATAGAAGTATACAGAGAGGCCTATACAATTTGAACCCAGAGTTGATTGAAGTACAATTAATTTAAATTTGAATATGAACTATCTAATGTTTATGTATATCCTATTATAAGTACGACATTTAAAACAATAATATATGAGTAAAACTTACAGCCTTTTCTTTCCTTTTCTGTTTAACCATATTAGATAATACTTTTGCCCTGCTTTGGCCCTCTCTGTCCAATAAATAGGCAGGTACTGCTCCTTCTGGTACCTCTTCATCATTCTTCTTTTTAGTTTTTCTTTCTTCATGCATTTTAATTCTATAAAAAACATGTTATCATAACATTTTTGCTCTTAGAATAGTGGAATGACTTAATGACCTAAAACTTTTTGCATGTACATGTATATCTTAGTAAGATATTCTGATATATATGTGTGGAAAAAAACATCAAGGCCAGTTAAAAAGATTCAATGATCTGTAATGCAAACCTGATAAAAAAATATAAGACTGACATATATCTAATAATTAAATTAGAAATTACAAGTTGGTAAGGGAAATACATGTAATTTGCAATAATATAAAGCACAATATGGTTACTGTGAGAGACTTGGACTAGTAGTATTGGTCAAAATATGGCTTGAAAGCAATCTTTTCCCAAAAATTGTCTTTGAAATTTTTATTATGTACTTAGAGTACAGAGTTAAAAAAATTTGTCCAAGAACATTTGGATCAGACTTCACATCAATGTTATATGAATTAACATTAATTGGAAAAATTCAGACATGACAAGTCTGATTCTGAAAATGTTAGCATACAAAATATCAGTCCATGGAAGGCATATTAATATTCTGACTCCAAGCTGACCAATCTTTGTATACATACTTCTAAAGTGGTGCATACTTAGCAAAGAAATGTAAAATATCAAAGTTTTATAGCTTAGGTTTATACTTGGCAGGACATTGATCCGACAATCTCATTTACTCAAGAAAAGCATTCTACCACAATACCGCTAAATTATTGAGATTTCAATCGATGTTTCTCCCTTTTTTTCTTGAAAACATATTCATATAACATTTGTGCTCTTTCCTGCAATGAAATTCATTACCACAGTATTATTAATGTTCATGGAATTTTATTTTGAAATAATTCATATCTTACGTTTTCTTCATCTGTACTTTTTCTGAATGTCTCTTTTTATTGTATAACTTGGCTCTGAAACAAACAAATGTAGTGTTATTCTGAAGAAATGAAAATGAATATTTCACAACCTGCTAAAAAACAAATAAAGATAAACAGTTGAAGATATGGAAATGTATACAATCTACTATGTTAAATATTAAATTTTTCACCTGATGTACAATATCTAGTTAAAACTGTAAAAAAAAATTGATGTTTGATAATGAATGTTTTATATCTACTATAGAGTGGCTTGTTTTTGTGGGATTTAAATTTCAAGATTTTTGGAAAAATCATGTTTCAGAGGTTTTATTTTTACATTTTTCTTGTCCATCTTTATAAAACATGAGGGGATATTTTAAGATTTTATCTAAATCACAAACTTAGCATAATTAAACCCCTCACTAAAATTTCCAACTTTACAGAATATTCATCCACAAAGTAGAAACTCATCAATTAAATACATGTACCATCTGATTTATTGGATGAAGTTTATGTTTTTCTAAAGTTTTCCCATCTAAAATACAGAAGAAACAAACTAATGAGATACCCTATGGTTTCTTGTAAACAGAAAAACAAAGGTTTGTTAAGAATGTCCTTTATACTCACTTGATGCCTCTAAGTTTCTTTGCTTTTTCTGCTAATTTATGTGGTTGTCTTCCTTCCTTTTTACGTCTGACAAAAGAAACATCATTAATCATATGAATGCTCATTTATGACTTTATATTCTGTCTATCTTTAAGTTAGACTGATGCTGGCATGACCATAAAACGTGTTTTATCAGGTGTTTTATGTATCAGAATATATTAAACTATGTTATTTTGTGAATAAAAGTTACAATGCAAGTATTGAGTAAACAAAAAATATTGTATATGTATGTATGAAACATTGATATAATTTCTGGAATCTTAATCATAAGATTTAAAAATGCATACTACATATCAAAATATTTATATCAATATGTGCCATTATTGTATAGCAATGGAATATTCACCGTAGAATGTAAACAAAGTAAACAGCAGTTCCAAAAAATGTATTTCTCTTAGAATATTAATTGTGATTGAAAGCTCATGCAAAATAATATTCTTTTCTGAACAATATTCATGCAATAACCTGAAAATGTGTATTAAAATTTCAACATAAATAAATAGTTTAAAAGCACTACTAACACTAGAATATTAGAAGAATTAAATTCTGTTTGGTCTAGTGGCAGAAATAAAACAAGGGGAGGGTTGAGATCTCACAAAACATGTTTAACCCGGCCACATTTTTGCGCCTGTCCTAAGTCTTTGTTAGTCTTGTATGTTTTTTAATTTTAGTTCATTTATATGTTTTGGAGTTTAGTGTGACGTCCATTTTCATTGAACTAGAATACATTTTTGTTTAGGGGCCAGCTGAAGCCCGCCTCCGGGTGCGGGATTTTCTCGCTGTGTTGAAGACCCATTGGTGGCCTTTAGCTGTTTTCTGCTCTTTGGTCGGGTTGTTGTCTCTTAGACACATTCCCCATTTCCATTCTCAATTTTCAATCTTATTTGTGCACTTTTTTTCCGTTTGACATATATACATCTTTCACACTGAACAGTCCTAAAGATATATTAAGTAAAAAAATTCGAAATAATCTTTGCAGTTCTTTGAACTTACTTTTTCTCATGGTAATCCAGTCTGCGGCCATGTCTTTTTCTGTGGAGTTCTATATGTTCGTTCTGAGGCTATAGAGAAAAATAAATTAAAAACTATCAAAGGCTACTACTAATTATAAATGGTCAGTGTTCATATCACATATGAGTTTCACAAACATTTAAGGCTATTCAATATAATAATCTTGAGAAGAGAAGAATGGAAGTTTTAGTCTGTTGCTAACCTGTCTTTACTTAATGATCTTGTCTAAGCAAAATGGATTAAATTTAGAAAATTTTACAGCTTCTTGTTAACAGCTCATCTTGATTAATTCAAAGTTAAAACAGTTTTTTGCAGATATTTAAATTAATGAAACAAAAAAAACTCCTGTACCATTTGTTTAGGGGAGATAATTACAGACCAACGGATAAATTTCGATGCTTTTTTTTGTGAACAAGTTCAGCCCATTGACCCCCTATCTTATAGGCATTATATACTTTCTCTTATAATGTCAAAATTTTACAGGAACCTCTGTGATGTCTCATAATGGAAAACAAACAGCAATATAAATGTTGTCTTTGATAATATAAAATGTACTAATCCAATGGCACATGCAATATTTTCATTCAAGTTATTGCCTTAAAATAATAACTATGTATTTTTAGAACTGTTTCATCATACATCTCATCTATAACACTCATGATGAAAACTGCTTTCCATCGTGTTTATCTACGACAGATACGTTTTTTATGCCTGCCATATCCATCATGTTGGAAAAGTGAATATCGTGTGTTTTAAGAGAAAAATAAGCATATAAATCTTCGAATGATTACGCTTGTATAAAGGGGATAGTTTATATAAGACTGTGACTAAACTATTAATGCTATAAACTAACCATTATGAGTTTTTAAAAGCTGTCAATATTTGTTGTGAAATTTTTCAGCGACACATGTTAAAAGAAATATACAAAGTTCTACCCGGACCAATCCGGTAATCCGTTTTTCAAAGGTTTTGCTAAATTACGCCACGGGTACTGAGTCCGTTCCCGTGCACTTAATAATTAATCAATAACAATTCACGTGCATAGTAATAAGGAGAGTATCTTGTAAATATTATAAAATGTGATCAGCTGAAAATTATGACGTTGCTTACCAAAATGAATTATTTTGTATCAATATTTTACTGTACTTCCTGCAGAAGTTTGGTTTTTGATGATCTTTTAAATTTTTGGGATACTCAAAATTTGCCAATATCTGTCAAAATTGCGAGATCGGGCTGTATTCAGATACCAACAATTAAGTGATCTGTTTAAAAATAAGCCATCTTATCGTCATTCCCTTCGCCTATATCACCCTACTCAGTCACTCCATAATTCTTGTATCAAGGCTTTGAGGCTTGAGTAGACATTATCAACAAGGTCACAATGCTGAGGAGAAGTTATCAGCCACATCACAATGTGTGAGGAGACGTTATCATGCTTTTTTGTCAAGCGTAAAACTTGTAATTAGAATGATAAACAGATTATCTAGTTTTTATGTATAGATGTCGTAAAATATCAGCAGCTCGACACAATGTGAAGCTTTTTTGTGTTTGTTGACTTATAGAATAAATTAAGGAAGGACTTAATTTAAACGTCATTTTCCAGGGTTTTTTTGTCAAACACACAAACAAAATCGTTAGGAACAACGCTGCAAATTTTGTCAGAAATCAACTTTTAATTTTGAAATGAGTACTTATATTGAACAAATTGAAAACATATTTTTCATAATGAATGTAAACATCACATGCAGTTTTGTGAGTTGATACATGCATTTTCATCTACTTAGAGTATATTTTTTTTCTTCAAGTAAATTAATAAATGAGTAATGGATTTCTCTTAGAAGAAATTTAAAGATCCCAGTGAATAAACTCCACAGAGAACAATAGCTATTGAAATTATTCAATGGGACAAGTGAACTATCAAAAATTTAAATCTACAGGTAAACTATAAAGGATTCTGTGGAACAGTTTCATTTCTTTCGCAATAATACATACCAGTAGGAACATCCAATCTGATTTAGTGTGTTAACTCCATGGTCCATTAGATAATACCAAGGGTTTAACATGAAGCCCATAACAACTAAAAAATGGTTCCTTGTGGCATGTTAAAAGGTTTATATATAATTTGAAATATTACATGTAGTGCCTATACCAAGTCTTGTTTTGAACGACCTTGGTATCATTTTTTATGCTTCCTGCATGTTCAGTAAAATGCTAGGGTTGAAATCTAAAACTTTTCAAATCCTACTTGCATCTGAATAAAGAGTTTATATCATATACTTAAAAACAGTTTTACATATCTCAATAAGATCAAAATGTAATTCAACTCTGTGTGCTGTTGAAGGCATTTTGATACAAACTTGCAAATTTTACATGTTTTTGTAAAATTTTGTTGAGGCATATCTCTGACCAAAATTAATTGATTTGAATCTGAAAGACAATATATAGCTCTACCTCCAACAGAAATTTGGTTTTGGTTAATAATATCTTTCTTATATATCATTTTTTGTCGAGCCTTCTACTTTAGTCGAAAAAGCGAGACATAGCGATCCTACATTCCGTCGGCGTCGTCGGCGGTGTCCACAAATATTCACTCTGTGGTTAAGTTTTTGAAATTTTAATAACTTTCTTAAACTATCCTGGATTTCTACCAAACTTGGACAGAAGCTTGTTTATGATCATAAGATAGTATCCAGAAGTAAATTTTGTAAAATAAAATTCCTGTTTTCCGTATTTTACTTGTAAATGGACTTAGTTTTTCTGCCAGGAAACAATACACTCTGTGGTTAAAGTTTTAAAATTTTAATAACTTTCTTAAACTATCCTGGATTTGTACCAAACTTGGACAGAAGCTTGTTTATGATCAAAAGCTAGTATCTAGAAGGAAATTTTGTTAAAATTTTGTACCTGTTTATCCGTATTTTACTTATAAATGGACTTAGTTTTTCTTCCAGTTAACATTAAATACAGTCTGCAGTTAAAGTTTTTAAAACATTTATTAGATTCATAAACTATCCTGGATTTATACCAAACTTTGACAGAAGCTTCTTACAATCAAAAGATAGTATCTAAAGGAATATTTTTATTGATTTTTTTCCTCATTTTTGTTGAGCCTGCGATTAACAGCAAAAGTAGGCGAGACACTGGGTTCCGTGGAACCCTTACGAATTTTTTAAATATTAAAGTTTTGCAAAAATCTGTCAAAATTTAGCTATTCTGGCAATTTAGAAATTTGTCCATCTGGTAAGAGATAGGCCATCATATTGTTATAACCATAACAAATACAGGCATTGTGATACTATGAATCTAAGATAAGATTTAAAAACTCTTTGAAAATGGCCAGGCTGTGAAATAAATTGACCCTACCTTTTAATTTCCTTTTCATGGACGGGAGAATCAGCATCAAACAGAACTTGTTGATAAGTTCACAAGAAACATTCTGGCAAAAAAGAGTTATGGCTGTTCAGAAGATCAAAATGACAAGCAAAATGAAAGAGGATGGATGGATTGGTGTATAATGTTCAGTGGCAAATATTACATGCATATCACGATTAGAACATGTGAATGAATATGAAACCTGCTTTGTACAAGACCAACACAATGAGCTGGATGTTTTAATGTGATATTTCACAAGGTAACAGTACTCAGGAAGACATGTCACACTATCTGACTCTTCAGTCAACCAGTCTTAGCATTTACTCCTAAATAGTTTGTTAAATCGAGAAGCAGTAAATATAAATTTTCAAATTTTGGTTTGGCCAGGCTTGGTTTCAAAGCCACAACTTACATCACACGAGGCGAGCACACTACCACGAGGCCACTAAGGCAGTTAACAAATATAATGATATCAGGTGGTGGCAAAACTATCCCAACAGAAAACAAACCAATTGAAACTAAAATTACATTTTTGGGGGCTAGATTCGTGTCTAAATTGTTTAGAGAGAATGAAGCCATAGCTTTTATCATTTTATTAATAACAAAGTATAAATTTGTAACAACACATAACAATAACAGGTGTATTATAAGCACCATGACATAAATGATAACAGTTTTATATATTTATTCTTATATATCACACAATGGAACTCTTTCTACGAAAATTATATTTGATATGAACTTTTATTTTAGTTGGAAGCGAGTTAACTGCTGAAATATATTTAATTTTCAACATAACATATTCTCTGAAAAGGTTTAACATTCAATCTCTAAACAAATCCTAATTAAACATGATTATATTTGTTTTATTGTTTCACTGATGTTTACCCATATTCTTGATGTCTACCCATATTCTTTTTATATGTGTCTAGTAAGTGCATATTTATATCATTTGAAAGTTTGCATTTCCATTCACATTCTGTGCTATCATATACAGCAGTATATGGCCAAAAGTATTCTTCACTGACGATTTATTACTATATATTTCATAGAAAACTAGGACTTTTTTTCATAACAATATCTTGGGGTCATTTCTGGTGGAATTTTAATAAACTGTGTACCAATTGAAGCAGAATTGTCACGTTTATTCAATTATTTAGTTATATTTTTGTTATGGAGCATTTTCATTTTTTGATGATTGAAACATAAGTAATATCTTTAATTTGTTAAAAAAATTTGCTATATATTTCAACCAAATTATATTGTAAAAAAATATTATACACATTCATATCAAGAGAAAACAGAAACAATCGATGACAAAACTATGACCAAGTAAACAAATATTCTTAACACCAGGTTTGTAAACATCCAACAATAAATGCCTTCAAAATTTATTTTCATATGAAATGTGCAGCAAAAAAAGGTAGGGGTGAATACTGTTGGCCATGCACTGTAGCTTAAAATTTTATTATGTAATGTGCATACTATTCGTTTTTTCATAATTCTAAAATATGAAATTGTCATGCAACAGTATTATTGATATGTTATACTACCCAAATAAAACAATTTGATGAAATTTCCTCTCATTTCTCAAATAAATTTAAATAGAACTACATTTACTGAATATTTAAAAGCAAAGTATCAAATTTTTAAAGAAGGTAGAAAACAAAATGTGAAAATTAGGTTTGACAATAAGGTAATGATAAATGAACATCTGCTATGTATTTTTAAACAAATTTTCAAAGTAATACCATTATAAAGATGTTCTTGACATAGATTAACATACTTTTATTCATCATCCCATGATTTTTGAAGTAAAAGTTTGAAATATATATGTAGAAATACATTAAAACATTAAAATAACAATACATACACTGTAAAAGATCATTTAAGATAAGCCTTGTTTTTCAAGATATTTCATTTATGTGTTTCTTTCAGAATAATGCTATATCAAAATAAAGTATACATAAACTTCATATATTTAAACAGGTAACTTGTTTGATTTCTGACTGACTTCATGAATTTCATGACCAAAATTGACTAAAATATTGAATTGTGATAATATGATAAAAATACTTGTCTTTTGCATAATTTTACAGTTTTGATAACTACTTCCACAACAATATTTGTGTTACACAAAATATCTGTTTGCAAAGGCCCAGCAATTAATAATAATCTATGATTTTTTTTAAATTGCTAAAAATTAATGAATTATTATACAACTTTGATGACATAATGGCAAAACTATTAAAACTATATTAATTCTATCTAAATCTGAAAATAACCATACTTATTTTTAAAATACTTCAAAATAAATTGTAGATAGACCTTTAATAGACTTGTGTGTATCACTTCTAGTACTTTTCAAAACAAAAATTAGAAATATGCTAAAGAATGAACTGACAAGAAACAGGAATATAAGTATTATTTTGAATTGCAAAGTATATCTTTACATTATTGAAAAAGCAAATCAATAATTCCTCTCTAAAAAAAATTTGAAAATTAACAAATCTCACAATAAGGATAGAAGATTTTTATAATGACTTTTAAGTCATAACAATGATTTGTAGAATGACATGATTTATTTTCTAGTCAATGATGGAGGTTTGAATGCTTTATGAATTGACTTTGATGATGGCAGCACGATGGGTGATATTGGTGAAGGAGATGAATAACTCAACAAGGCAGCCATCTTGGAAGATGTCTTGGGATTGTTTGGTGTTTTGCTTTCCAGTAAAATTTCACTGCTATTTTTCTGCAAATATAGAACAAAATATGGGTTATGATTGTAAAACAAAATAACTAGTATTACATAATTCCCTGTAAGGTAGATCAGGACCATATGAGTACATATGTAGATGGAATATGCATATACAGTCTAGATATTTTTTACTTAATAATCAAATATTAATAAATTTTTATTCTTATAAATTTTTGTAGATGTCTAAATAAAATTTCTGGTTCTAAATTGGATAATATTTAAATATATGTGCCATGTGTTTGTCTTGTAGCTTTGGTTCTTCTTTCTGTTTGTTCATTCTGATTAAATTTTACTTCCAGGTTCAATCATGTTAAGAGCCAATCTGCCAGAAAACCATGCAAAACCGTCCGAATGTCACTTTTGCCAAATGAGTTCATATTTGGCACATTGGTGCACCTTAGTAATGTAAATAACCACACAAATTTTTTTGGGAAAATATTGAACCGATCTGGATTTTTTTTAGGTGCCATCTTTTAACAGAAGAAATTGCTCGAAAACAGCAAAAATAAGCCTTTTTTGGCATACCGGTATTTCACTGGTTTAAATAAAAAAATATGGCAACAATAATAATTTTTTGGTAGTTGTTCCTCATAATACATCACTTTAAGTGTAAGAATGCAAAGAAATAACAATACTGTCTATTAAGTGTATGTATAATCTAACCGTATCAATATATCTTATTAAGCTTCATGTCCAAAATGGCTGATTTTGGTCATCTTTCAGAGCCAAAATACTCCAAGACCCGTTTATTATTGTAAAACAACATATCTTATCGCAAAGTATAACTATATATACCCAATCAAAAAAAATATCAAGCTCGGCAAATAATGTTGGTGTCTGGTATATGCCACAATAAAATGGGGTAGCCTGCATATTCAAATTTTCTCAATTTTGCCATCTAATTTGTAAAATCTGACATATGATAGGATATGGACTTATAAATAAGTATAACAACAAATGGAAAAGAATAATTAATGTTTCATTTAATACATTAAAAAATAATCATACATAAATACAAATTATTCATTATAAATCTAGAGGCTCCCAGGAGTTGAAATAGCTCGTATTGACAAATTGTGCACCTAAAACATGTAAAACAATAAAAACACATATTTCAAAAGCAATAAATTTAAAATAAGAAGTTAAACAATTCAGAATAAGTTCAGACTAAAAAAAGTTTCTTCTGACCACTTTTGCAATTTATTCTTATAATATATTGATATAGCTGTCCGATAATAGCAGAAAACTGTGAAAATTTGTAAATTTACACATTTCAGGGACAATAGCTCATTGATGTTATGTCCAATTTTTCAGAAAAATTTTGGGTATAACTATTTAGATCTTGTCATGTTGATAGTTTTATCAATATATATATATATATATATATATATTACTTAGTCTATATATACTAGTGAAAATGTATAAAGAATTTTGAATGAAATTGGATAGCTGTTAAGATTACTGTACCTGTAAGGCTCTACATCACATCCTGGGAAATAACAGAATTAAAATAAGTCATATGAATCTTCAAATTTCAATAAAGTTGAATGTGTTTTTTTATACTTGAACAGCTAGGTTTTACTATAAAGCAAGTGTACATTAACTTTCTTGTAAAGAAAATCCATAACATTAAAATCTCCATAAATGATGAACTGCTATTTTTTGAGACATCATCCCATAGAAGATTTAACTGATGTTTTAAAGTTGGAAAGTTTCTGTTGCTTGTTTGGTTGGTTGAAATTGTTTCTGTCAGAAGCATTATCAGTCTCCCAATCTGATGCTGACTGCTGTGAGAGTTCAGTTGTTGTTGACAGAAAGGTTAGCTGTGAGTCTAGATCTGAAAACCACAAAAGCAAACATACATACATACATAAATCAGACTGTTAGTTTTCATATTTTTTACTTTTCTTATTTTGGGGCCTTTTATGACTGAATATATATGCAGTATGGGTCTTGCTCATTGTTGAAGGCCACTATGTCACTTGTTCTCATTGTTGGCAATCCTACCACATTATTTTTATATTTCATATACATGTATACCACTGACAGGAATTAGAATTGACAACTTTTTTGCCATCCTTGGTGGCCATCTTGAAAATGTTTGACATCAGAAAATCATCCACATATTGTCATGATTGTGCTCATCTTTTCATTAAAGTTTCATTTAAAAGATAACACCAGTTATCTCAGTAAAGTACAAATTTTGTTGAAGATGAAGAAAAATGCAAGTTTGGACAGAACATTCAAGCATGATACAGCTCTGAATTTGTAATAGGATTAAATATTTGACAAAGAATAGGTTTCTAACACAGAATAAATATGGTATATCTTTATATAGTTTAATAGATTCAGCATATCAGAGAACCCCAATATCAAATTGAGATTTCAAATTTAGTTTAATTTTGGACCCTTTGGCCCTCAATGTAAACCAATTTCATAACAGGGCCCAAAACTAAATACAGGTTAGATTCAGCATATATAAAGTTATTGTTGAAATCAAACAGTTAAATTGTGGACCCTGTTTGAACCAACTTGAAAACTGGGACCAAAATCATAAATGTATCTAAGTACATATTTATATTCAGGATATTTGATTATTTCTGTATATCAAAGAACCATACATTGCCCTAATTAGAGTTCAATTTTGTTAAAATTAAACTAAGTTAAAATTTGGACCCTTTGGACTTTAAAATGTGGACAAATTTGAAAACCGGACCAAAGTTAATAAAATGCTTCGCTGGTGCAGCTTGATACGACCGCAGAGGTCGAACCCTGAACAGTTGGGGCAAGTATGGACACAACATTCAAGCTTGATCCAGCACTGAATTTGGATTGTGATTAAATATTTGACACAGAATGAATGTGGTCTAAGAACTTAAAAATTTTTAATTTACCTATTCAAACCATATCATTATTATTTGCTTTTATATATAAATCAGAAATAACCAATTTAAAATCATGAAAATGGAAAATTTTAAAGAAGAAAAGGAAAAAAATCCCCCAATTTTTGAACCCCTTATGATTCATCACCCCCAAACTCAATCCCAGCCTTCCCTTTGTGGTATGGTACCTTGCAGTACAATTTCAGAGAGATCCATACACTTGAACACAAGTTATTGTCTGGAAACTAGAAAATGCTTGTTTTTGGTCACTTATTGGCCCCAAATTCCTAAACTTTTAGGGCAATTACCCCAAACTCAAACCCAGCTTTCCTTTGTGACATGGAACCTTGTGGTACAATTTCATAAAGATCCATACACTTACACACAAGTTATTGTCCTGAAACTAGAAAATGCTTGTTTTTGCCCTTTTGGCCCCTCATTCCTAAAATTTTGAGGCAATTACCCCAAAATCAATCCCAGCCTTCCCTTTGTGGTATGGTACCTTGCAGTACAATTTCATAGAGATCCATACACTTGAACACAAGTTATTGTCTGGAAACTAGAAAATACTTATTTTGGCCCCTTATTCCTAAACGTTTTGGGCAATTACCCCAAACTCAATTCCAGCTTTTCCTTTGTGATATGGAACCTTGTAGTACAATTTCAGAAAGATCCATA
Organism: Mytilus coruscus; assembly: GCA_017311375.1. Classification (NCBI taxonomy): domain Eukaryota; kingdom Metazoa; phylum Mollusca; class Bivalvia; order Mytilida; family Mytilidae; genus Mytilus; species Mytilus coruscus. The sequence continues at coordinate 25,907,246 of CM029601.1, forward strand.
CACTTACACACAAGTTATTGTCATGAAACTAGAAAAATGCTTGTTTTTTGCCCCTTTTTTTGCCCCTAATTCCTAAAATTTTGAAGTAATTACCCCCAAAATCAATCCCAGCATTCCCTTTGTGATATGGAACCTTGTGGTACAATGTCAGAGAGATCCATACATCAACACACAAGTTATGTCTGGAAATTACAAAATGCTTATTTTTGGCCCCTAATTCCTTAACTGTTGGTACCATAACCCCAAAATCAATCCCAACCTTCCTTTTGTGGTATTGAACCTTATGGTAAAATTTCATAGAGATCCATTCACTTAAACTTAAGTTAGAGTGCGAAAACCGATGTGTCTTCGGACGCCGACGCGACGTCATACCAATATACAACGGCAAAATTTTTTCCAGTCGTATAAAAATCTAAATATTAAACATTTGCATTTTGTACATCAAAGAACCTCAAGAATTCAATTTTGTAGAAATAAAAAAAATTAGGGACCATTTTGAAATCAATGTGAACCAATTTAAAATGGGGCCCAATTGCAACATCTTAAATTTAAATACATGGTAAGATTAAGGAAATATTTGAGATCCCCAAAAAAGTATTTATTTTAATTTGTTCTTGTCCTAAACCATTTGTGTAAACATGCATGAACTATTTGCCATTGGATATTAGCAACCAACAACCAATCAATTAATCTAACAGGTGAAATATCTTCAAAAGTACCAATAAAAATCTCCCCCTTTTATATTTGAAATGGAATGTATGAACAGTTCATTAGTCATTGTTAGTTATTGAATGGAAACTATAGGAGCCGCCAAATATAGTACTACAAATTAAATTAGTAAAGTGATTTTCAATGGGAAAACCAAGTTAACAAAGACATGTTCAATTAAACTGATGTAGTACATGTATAATTATTATATAAGTGATTACATATACTTTGCATGATTACCATATTATACAAACAGTTAAATTAATATACATGATATATTAGTTAATAATATCTTACCAATATCTTCTTCTATACATGTATTTAGTTTGACCTGGCTATTGTCACTTTTACAAAAACTCATCTTAATTGAGCATTGCTTGCATAGCCCTACAAATAAAAAGTGTTAAACTATAAAATAATTGTTCAATTTTGTTTTACATGAAATAAAATATATTAGACAGGAAATGTAGGGTAGTGTAGCATCACTGTGCATGTAGTTTAAATGTATTTTTTTTCTTTTAAAAAGGGCTCTAGAAGTAATCTACATACATGTACATGTAGGGTCCTAAAATAGAACTTTACAAAAGTTTGCAATGCTTTTGATTTTTTTAGTCTCCATGGCCTATTAGTTCATTAAAAAATATCATTCTGTGGATAAAGTTGTCTTGTGTTACATGTACAGTATGTTGTATGTAAAACATGTATTTGTATGAGGCTTTTCCAAGAGACAAAAGTTCTTTTAGTAGACAAAGAGCTGAACAACTTTCAGTAAGAACTGAAAATATAACTTAGGGGAAGGGAATAAAAACCTGTCCTGCTACATATAAATGTTGAACATGTTGAAATAAATTTAGATTATTATCATGATTATGGTCTATAAATTGATTTTATTTTAAGCAGAAAATAAATATATATTGTACCCTGGTTAATAGCTTGAAAATTAAAATTCTGTCCGTAGCTGACAAGGACATAAATATTTTGACCATTCTAACCCTCGGACCTTTGCTTTTTTATAATCAAATTAAACAAATGGACCCAAGACAGAACAATGTATATAAGGATATATATTATTTGTTTGCACTTTGCCGTAGGAAATAAGTAAGATGTCTTAGAAACAGGTCAGGTGTAAAAGAATATTCACATGCCCCTTCAACCCCCCTCCCCCTTTTTTTAATCTAGCTAATGTATCAAATGTTGGTCCCCTAATTTTAGATTGACTATTAGGAACAAATGAAAATAGATTGTAAGATTTGTACCTGTTTCTACTGGAATAACTCGTCCTGTATACAGCCTGTTATGAAAGGGTGAAGATCCTTGGTCAGCTTTGTCTTTGCTGGAAAGGGTTGGACAGGATGTTGACATCTTACTTGACTATTATGTCAATGAATTCCATAAAAGTCCCTGTACTTCGAGCATATTCGAAGACAAGATGATGTAAACCACTCCTTGTCTTATAAAAAATAATAAGGAGTCCTGTTGCCTGTTGGAAATTCAACACCATAGTTTTCAGAATTATTCAGACTTCTGAGATGAATGGTAGTCTGTATCTGTATGAATATGTTTGGTTACCAATGCTGGTTTCAATACAATGGTAGAGAGAGTGTCGTTGATTTATTGATGGTGCGCCAGAGCAGTTTTGACACTCTCAATCGCAATTCTGGTGCGAGCATATCCATATGCATAATAGTGTCTTCAAGGTGGTTCCACTCCCTCACGTTTTTTACTAAGAATGATTTAGAATATTTTTGTTTTGCTCGTTGAAATCTAAAAACACTTTTTGCTGTTAATGGCCTTATTTTTCCAATCAATATTTATCATGTTTATTCACTAAATTATTGTCTGGTAAATTATAAATATTGTCATGATTGTCAAATTTCTTGGCAGTAATCATTCTTTTTGGAAATGCTATTTTGGTCTTTAGTGCATTCAGATATTTTAAATAGTTTGTAATATGCAGATGTATAATGCTGGGATAGCCCACATGCTCCTCCTAGATTATTAAAGTCGCAAACTTCACTGTAGACATTTGTCTGCCAAACCATCACTGAGGGTTAAAAGGGAGTAATTAAAGATGACTGGCGCCACCTAGATTTCACACCCAAGATAATAGGTAGAAGTAAATTTATTTTCTGCTGCCCTGGTAATTAGAAATAAAAATTGAAATAGTGAGAAATGAGTGTTGGCCATTGGTGTAGAAATAGCGAGAAATTTAGAGGAAACTCTCTGCGACGAGCAACATTTTCTGTGCCAAATTTAGCAAGGGGTGTTCTTCATTTATACTATTTCGAAAATTCCGGAACCGTTGAGTACCCTTAAAAAATGCCATTTTTCTATCAAAAAAGCTGCGGCACCATATGTGTTTTGCAGTGTTAATTACACCCAAAGGTGTTGATAATTCAGAATTCGACATTGTTTTCAATGGATCTTTTATAGTGAAAACGCAGGACCCAAAAAGGCTAACATTGTCGCCTATGTAAATAATTACTTCATTGTAACCTAAAGCGAAATAACGATTTCTGGCGCATCACTGTATTTTTCGAGATATTTTTTGAAATGTGATAGGTAAATTAATAAGGTACTAAGTGATAAACTGTATCAGAAGAAAATTGCTGATCACCATGAAACTATAGTCTATATCAAATTTTTACTGTTTTTTTATTCTCCTGCCTAAGGGGTAGGGTTCATTAACCTACTGTAAGAACGAGAATTCTGTCAATGACTCTGTCTTTAATCATTTCTCCTCATCCTCGATAACACTGCATGTATTTAGGCATATGTAAAAAAAGGGGGGCTTATTTTTGCTGACATGAGCGAAATTTTTGTATTTTTAATGGCCAAAATGTGCCAAAATGCCACTAAAATATTAAAATTAGGTAAAAAATCAAAGGCTACACATGTTTCTTCTTAGTATCGTCGAATTGAATATTCTGCACACGATTCACATAAAACACATAACAGAAATGATAAATTCTTAGTTTCAGCATTTTTATAGTCTATTTCATAAAACATTTTGACTCTTATGCAACGGTGTTCATATATTCGTGATAAAGACATATAAGTTGGACACAGTTATCAAATCATCAGCCTAAAGTCTTTAATAGGCCTAAATCGAACTTCATTAATCAAACACCTCGTTTTAAACATAGCCAAACAGTCAAAATATGCCGGTCAATTGGCCCAAGTCTTTAAAAAGTAACGTTTTCTGCAAAGGGGAGTACCTGTAAAGAAAGTCATTTTAAATGGTGAACAATTGTTTCTTTAATCCGAAATTTTGAACTTAAGCCGCAGGGGTACATAGTAATCGACTTATGTAAAGGTTGTCCGATTTTATTTCAATATATGTCAGTATAGGTTAAAAGGGAGTAATTAAAGATGACTGGCGCCACCTAGATTTCACACCCAAGATAATAGGTAGAAGTAAATTTATTTTCTGCTGTCCTGGTAATTAGAAATAAAATTGAAATAGTGAGAAATGAGTGTTGGCCATTGGTGTAGAAATAGCGAGAAATTTAGAGGAAACTCTCTGCGACGAGCAACATTTTCTGTGCCAAATTTAGCAAGGGTGTTCTTCATTTATACTATTTCGAAAATTCGGAACCGTTGAGTACCCTTAAAAATGCCATTTTCTATCAAAAAGCTGCGGCACCATATGTGTTTTGCAGTGTTAATTACACCCAAAGGTGTTGATAATTCAGAATTCGACATTGTTTTCAATGGATCTTTTATAGTGAAAACGCAGGACCCAAAAGGCTAACATTGTCGCCTATGTAAATAATTACTTCATTGTAACCTGAGCTGACATGTTTGAGATCTTACCATAGGGAGATAAGTCAATGGAAGAGCATAAAAGATGGACTCCCTGGTTTCAGACAATTTATTGATTTTTGCACTTGCAGTACAAAACGTTTTATTTCATTTTTAGACAAATTGATTTTACTTTTTCAAATGATTTTATGAGCCATTTTATTACCAATTGTGTTTAGAATTTAATTAAAATCAAAATCAAAATGTGTCTATTTGGGACTAAAATCACCATTCTTCCAAGGCATAAATTAACATTTAATTGTCATTTGCCAAGCTTAATATTTTGTTTTGATATAAAACATACCCCATAGTTAAAACCGATATTAGTTGCAAACATATCCGAATGGGTCTTGCAAGATAGAAGCGAATAAAACCATGTAAATTCATGTATGAAAAACCCACCTTTGTGTCCGTGCTCCTGGCAGTGTGCCAAATCGTTTAAATTTTCATTTGTATTAATCATAACATAGTAAAATGGATGGATTCCAGCTGACATTACTCTAAAAACTCAACTACCCCATTTAATATGCTTGTGGGTCATTCTTAAAAGGCATAAAAAAGTTGGATTTTTCCTTGGTTTCATTATGAATTAACAGAATTATGCAAATGAGGCTGTTACTAAAAATAGATACGATTCTGGGAAAAATTAAGTGGTAAAATTCTTTTATTTTATGTTAAGGATAAAGATGATGTATAAGAATTTGTCAAGTTGTGATTGTTGATTTGGACGATTTTCTGAATATTGCATGGTTTTCTGGCGGATTGGCTCTTAAAGTGTTTGTATAACAAAAACCTTTGTAACATACACATCAGTAAATTTCATCCTATCTCTGAATGTCAATATGTATTTGACATCAATTATCCATTTATAGTTATCAAAAAACAAATTGACAAATTATTCTTTTATTTTTTTACTCTAAATCTTCGTGATGATTCTGTTCCTGAACCAAGTTATGATGCAGATTCATATTCAGCTATTACAAAATTATACCATCAATACTTGAATTGGAATATTCACTTTTACTGTGTATACTTGTATAGTACAGTTAGACCCAGATCATGCAAGTATAATATAACGGAGCACTGTCAGATCCTTGTTAGGGGAGGCATGGACAAAGGATCTTTAAATAAGTGTGTGCTCCTTTACAAGAGTGTCACCAATTTATTGATCTACAGATATGATAGAGGTTGTTAGTTCCTTACCAAACGTAATCAAAGAATAATGGTTTACTATGAGCTCTAATGTTTACTCAAAAGTAAAACTTATCACAACAAAATGTAAATGTGCAGCATTAAAACCACATGAAACATAAAAATATTTTTACACTTTATTTGTTATACCTCAGGACTTTTATTCACAGAAGCCAATGAACTTTTTGCATTAAGCTTGTCATGAAGTCTTTCCTTTGCTTGTATCAGAAACTCATTTTTCTCCTACAATATAAAATATTATATGGATTAGCAAGTAGCCTGTAGCCTAATTACTTACATTTGGAAAAATGCCTTTTTTATCCTGAAATATTCTGTGTTGATCTCATAATTTTCAACATTTTGTTTACTAATGTTTTACATAGCTATTCAAATGTTTGGCTAAAATTCCTGAAGATTGATCAAGAATATGGTAATTTGGTCAGAAAATATGAAAAATAGAAAATGAAAGAAAAATTTATCTAATGGCAATTAAAAAAACAAGAATGTGCCCATAGTACACGGATGCCCCACTTGCATTATCATTTTCTATGTTCAGTGGACCATGAAATTGGGGTCAAAACTCTAATTTTGCATTAAAATTAGAAAGATCATATCATAGGGAACATGTGTACTAAGTTTCAAGTTGATTGGACTTCAACTTCATCAAAAACTACCTTGACCAAAAACTTTAACCTGAAGTGGGACAGATGGACGAACGAACGGACGAACGAACGAACGAATGAATGGACAAAACGAAAAAACATAATGCCACTCTACTATTGTAGGTGGGGCATAAAATGCGAAACATCAAAATGAAAATATTTTCTTATTAATTGTTTCCGTTTCTTTAGAATATTATAACTTTCAATTGTTTCCCATTTGTTTTCATGTAGTGTTTCCATGGATGGGACTAAGAATTTTGAACTTTACCCTTAAAGTATTATAATAATTATTACTATAGTTCTTTTTATTGAGATACAAAAATAAAAAGTCCAATATTTTACCTTGAGTTTCTCTTTAAGTTTCTCTATATGTTTCCTCTGAGTTTGGTACTGTGGAGATTGTGATAGGACAGATAATTCTGTAGAATAATCCAGTATAGGTAAACTTATTGATGGGTAGTTAGATTTGTCGCACAGGTTACTACAACAACATATCACACCTTCCTGTAAAGTGTCTGATAACCCACAGTGCTGCAAAATATATTACACCTTTCATTTAATAATACATTTATTATTTGATTAGCACAAACTTTGCCTGAATAAAAAGACGGGACAAAAAATAATAAGTCACAGTATTTTTCTTTCATTTATAAACTTGAAATAAAATACCAGTTTTTGTACGCCCGTCAAAGACTTTAAAACTTATGGTTTATTATTGTCTGAGACTTTAACCATTATATTTAAGGCAATTTTTCATTTACTGCACACTTACTCCAGTATTCCTGAAATGATTCAATCAAAACATTTTGTTGGGATTGATAGAAGAAAGCTCCTTTTCAATTTTTCTAATTTTCTGGTTTGTTGTTCCAGAGTTAGGGGATTTTAGTTGTCAGATTTAAGTAAATTTTTCACATATTGTACCATAACTTTAGTTTGCTTGGATTGATAAATTGGAAACCTTACATATTTGTTGGAATTGGTGAACATAACAAATCTTTCTATCTAAAAAAATCTGATGTGTCATTCCAGTGTTATAGGACTTTTACTGTCAGATAAATAAAAGGAATTTTTAAAATATCATCCACTAGCTCTAGTATGCTTGGATCAAATTACTACAAGCATAACACTGCTGTTAGGATTGGTGAATGTAGATTTGCTTTTGATTTTGAAAATTTTCTGGTTTGTTATTCCAGAGTTATTGGACTTTTCAACAGTCATATATTATTTATATGCCTATAAAGGCTATTTCTTATGCATTTTTCTGCAGAGCCATTTTATTTGCTTCCGAATAAATGCCTTCTAAATATCCCATTTTATTCTTGCAACAATGTCAATATGTACAATAAGGGTGTATCATGTGCTCTTGGTGCAGCTTCTTATTAAAATTATGTATTGTTATTTTACATTTATACCTTTACTCCTCCCCAGAACTTGATACCAATCAAATCATCATTGATGTCTGTTAAATACACAATGTCCTGCTGTTTTCCACTGAAAAGAAAAACAAGAAATAACTAAAACTTTAGCATTGAAATCTAGTTTGATATTTTGTACAAAAGAACTTCTATGAAGATGGTATGCTTTTGCTTTTTGAACAGTGAATTTCTATAACTGACAAATATTATTCATAATGTTCAATACCTACATGTTTAAATTCATTAGAATTGCTTTTATTAAATGTGAGCATTCCATGATATGATATAGTTTGTTCACTGTTGTTTTGTTTATTCCTTTTATGTTTACGTTTTTTGTTATCTATTACAACAATTATTTTAGATTTTCAAAATTTAAAACTTAGAATTAGAGCTGAAATATTACACATTGTCAGACACCTGTTTATTTCTTTTGTTTTTTTGTTGTTGTTATTTCTCATTGATGAATAACCAACTATTAATTTTAGTCATATGGTCAAATCTGGTTATGTTGAAAACTTATTGTAAATATTTCATTCATATGTACATTCATAGGGGTAGGAATTTTGCCTTGCAACAGACCCCTCAAATATCTTTGAAGGAGGATTTAATGTCCACATTTCAACCAGATGTACAATCACAAAGCTTTAATATTTGCCAATGTATTCTCACAAAGCTTTTACACACAGCAACTGTAACTTTCAAACTTGGATGACTCAAACAGCAGATTAAACTGAAGATTTATTTTAGTCCTTTTCAACTTTAATAGATTTTCCCTACATGGAATATTTCTTAATTTATTTGATTTGGAAATACTTCAAAGTAAGTTTAAATGTATGCATACTTTATATGCATTTTTAACATCATTCCACAAATCTATATAAAATTCTTGCTAGGTTGTAAGCATCATAATTGCTAACATGATATACAATGATTCTCCTTGTTCAATAAACTGACCTGTGTTCAAAGTTTGTACTGTTGACCATTACAACAATGCCAACTATATCTACTTCTCTGTAGGCAGGTCTCTTCCTAACAATGTCTTGTTTTGTAAGTACCTGTTCAAATATTGAATAAAATCTTAATAATAATTTTTATGTAATACAAACCAAAAAATTCAGGAGAAAACCATAAGATATATCAACAGCAAAAATTCAGAAAACTTTTCCAGGTAACACTGACCTCAGTAGTTAATGACTCATGTTTGCAAAGAAGCAGTTACCATTCTTAGAATCTTTGGTTTGTCTTAGCCATGGATGGAGCCCACAACCTATGACACTCAACCTGAGTAAGCTAAAATGACACTGCTATTCACTTAGGTACTTTCGACCTTAGGTCTAATTGGAAATAATACAATATCACCTTATCTCAATAATCATCCAACATTGAGTAATGTCAATCAGCACTACTTCAACTACCTCCAAGGAATTTGCACTAGTCATAAAGTGCTCTATTAATTGATGGTTCCTAACTACATAATTTAAACTATATCGGGACTAAAATATACGATGCAAAAGTTCAACTGTACCAAGATTTTAAACTGATACATGTATAAATTCAGACCTTGTTTAATTCTTACCTCTCTTGGTTCATAAATCATATCCAAGATATTATCATCTAATACCAATGGTTTGAACTGTGTTTGTTTGGTTGCTGTCAGCTGTACTCCACCCGACCCAGACCTAAAATGACAAACATACCAGATTGTTCCATTATGATTAGATATGATTTATGGCATATTCTACCAAATATGTTCAGCTGGACTTTTCTGTTTTAATAAAAAAAGTGAGAGTTCACAATTGAGTCATTTAAAAGGAAAGAAAGGACTGGATATGTGACACTCTTTCCAAATATCAAAATTCCTCTGTCTTTGCCTGACCTAAGATATATCAAACAAGGTGAGATCAAAACAAAACAAATAAGGCTTACCGTCCAGGTGATGCTGACAAACTGTAAATCTTGTATCTTTGTCCTTCTTTAAGATCATTGTGAGTAGAAGTTGGTCTCCATATTGACAACAAAGATGCTGTAATTAATGTGTTAAATCAGTATAAATTTTTAATAATTTATTTGTGTTATTTCAATTGTTGAACACACAAACTAGTTAATACAAATGTATAATGTTCATTTTGATTTCTTATTATTCCTTGGCTACTAATTTTTGATTATTATTATTCCTTAGCTACTAATTTTTGATTATTATTATTCTTTGGCTACTAATTTTTGATTATTATTATTCCTTGGCTACTAATTTTGTGGACTGAATGGGTTTAGTTGAACCACAAATTAAAGTGTACAACAAAATATTTTTTTTTATTTAAGGCATGTATTAAGATTTTTTTTAAACCAAAAAAAAATTGATTTTCCATGAAAAATACAATTTTCCATCAATCCATGAAATCTGGTACACGAAAAAAATAAATATATATCTCCAGTATTCTGCTGTCAGAGAGATTTACTGTTTGCAATTGTTAGTGACTCATCTGCTATGTGAGCAAACCCTTATATCCCCAATTTCCCCATCCTTACATGTAAGCAGTCATTAACATGTGTTACCTTCACTCAACTAAAGTATCAGTGGTGTAAGAGCTAGAACAAGAAGTGTCATAAAGCCAAATGTTTTATCTATAACTAAATGATATTAAATCGAAAGTGGGCAACTATATAAAAATCATTATTTTGAACTTCTGATTTACAAATGTTATATTATGAACATACATGTATATTAATTAGTACGATACTTATTTCCTAGGATTTAAATATTAATAAAAGATGTGAAGTACTGTAAATTTAGAATTTTCTGTGTGTTATTGCAATAGTTGAGCAATGGACAACAATTCCAGATTAATTATTAGGAATGATGCATACAAATTAGGCTATCAAATTTTAAATGCAAGTTTTGATTTTCAAAACCTCTCCTATGGGTGCATGAGCTGAGCAATCATCATACATTTGAAGAAGAAGAACCTGATATTTGAGTTGAATATATTTTTTCTTTCTAGTTTTTGTGAAGAAGACTTTACTATTCTACAAGGCACTCAAAAGTTCTGAACTAGACATATTTTGCACAGACAGACAAACAAACTGATTGTTATATATCCCCCTTCCAAAAAATGTTTGCCCAGATACTATACAATACACTCACACATCTGACTATCAGTATCTTTCCTACAGCATCCAACAAGTTTTACTTTCATTAGTGGTATAACATTTCTCAGCTTATTATTCTGTAAATGGAAACAATTAAAAAATGTGAAAATAGATATTGAAACCACTTTTTTGCACTGCCTTCTATCAATAAATCTTGCACTAAAAAACTGTCTACCACTTCAGACAACAAAATAAACTTGAGATGATTTCAGTAAGTTCAAAAAATTGTCAATGCAGACAATATTTACTGTTTTTGTTATTGGGTGTTTTGTGTAGAATTCTGAAAGGAATAATGATGTTGGCTGATTCATTTTTGGCCTCGAAATTGGAACACTGCTAGTATTGCTAAGTAAACTGTTGACACAGAGATATGTCTCGTGTTTTGCAATTTTGATAGTATAATGCAAAAAGTTGAAATTTAAATGGCAATATTTATAAACATGAAAACTATGCAAATCATTCAAAGTCCATGAACCATGACTGAGGGGGAAAAGGAGGTAATTTTTATGGAAATGAGATGTGCCAATGCTTATACAATTGCATCCCAAATATCATTGACCTTCCACCAATGGTTTCCCTTAAACTAACCAAATTACAAACTAATACATGTAAACTAAGCAAAAGTTTCAACATCAATAGAACATGACTGAGGGGGTGGAGCTAAATAATCTCCATGGAAATGAGATGTGCCAATGCTCATACAACTGCATACTAAATGTTCTTGACCTACCACTAATGGTTTCCCTTAAACTGACCTAATCACAAACTAATACATGTAAACTAAGCAAAACTTCAAAGTCAATAGACCATGACTGAGGGGTGGGGCCAAATAATCTCCATGGAAATGAGATGTGCCTATGCTTATACAACTGCATACAAGATATCACTGACCTACCACTAGTGGTTCCCATAAACTGATCTAATCACAAGCTAATACACTGTTGACTATGCCGCCCCAGAAGCCGGAAAAAGTACGCCTAAGTCTCTCTAAGTCGACATGAGACAAAAAAAAAAAAAAAACAACCAAAACAGAACTATACATTCCTGAAATTCATTCAAATGTGACCTTGACATTGTGACACTATAAGGTGTTAAAATATATACTTTATCTCATTTTTTTTCTTCCAAAATGAAGATTTTTATTGAAATACTCCCTTTTTTGTATTTGCCTAGTTTACAGGGCCCCTTTCAGGATTTTGCTCTAGTTAAAGTTGGAATGTAAAAAGAAAAAAAATCCTTAAATTGAACAACAGTCACTAATTTTAACAAAAATACCACTTAAGGCTAAACTTTCTGAATTTAAACAACAATTTCAGTAATATAAGCACAATGCAACTTTATTTATATCTGTATTATGCTTGACAATACCTCATCTCCATCATTCCAAATTTTCTGGAATTCAGAGTTCATCTTCTGTCGTCTTTCTTCCTGTATACATCTCTGGTATTCCATCAATAGTTCCAACTGATTACTGCTTAAATATGTCTAAAAGATGAGTCAAAATTTGGATTCATGATACATCCTTGCTTCATAATATATATTTTTGATCATTTTTAAAGATATATTAAATCATGTTTACCTACCTATTTAACAAAATAATATTACCCTCAAGTGTTTAGACTTATTTATGAATTACCTGTTAACTGCTTGTTCTTGGACTTTCAATGATTTAATCCAACTGAAATGTCAAATCTTGATTCTGTTGAAAATTTGCAACTGAAGCAGCATAATAAAACGTGTCATGCAAAAAGAACAAAATTGTTTTTTTTTTTTTATCATTAGATCTTAACACTGATTTTGTGGAATACAACAGTTCTTCCTCCTAGATAGTTAAATTATTCTACATAGATACTTTTTTTAATAATGAGAAATATTGCCAACGTACCAAGCAATTATAGATTAAAAAAAAGAACAAATATAAAAAAAGAAATAATAGCATGGCTATCAATTACTTAACTAACTCTCTCTTTACCTGGATGTCATCTGGATGTTTAGCAGAATTTATAGCCTCATATATTTCTTCACCTGAGCTCAGTTGCTCTATGTCTTTACATGAAAATTTCTTTCTCTTGATACATCTTTCTAAAATTAACATGAAACCTTAATAAATAGATAGTGATATATAAACACACAGTAAGATTTTTATCAGTTCCCTTGAACTTAAAGTAAGTTTTAAACCAGTTTATTCATAAACTCTCTGGCCCAGGGACATAAAAATCCAACTATGACAGGGACTACTAATCAGTTTCTTCAACATTTCCACCGACATTGTTGAAAAATTTAATAGCAGTATCACAATATTGTGTACAAAATCATGGACTTTTTTTTTCTTCATTCCTGTTGACCTTCAGAAACAGTCAAGATGAACAACAGAAATAAAAGCACTGTATCTTTATTTTGTTGCTTATTTCCTATATTTCATTGTGATCTCATGTACCTCCTACCAACATTCTTGCTTTCCAGTATTTTAAACTTAAAGCTATGATTAAACTTTAAATATATTTATTGTCTTCTGTATTTTCTATCATCTGATTTCCTTGTTACACAATTGATTTGGTACTCTTCTAGACTCAGTAACACCTTTCTTTAAAATATTCATATAGTTCATACCTTCCTTATTATCTTTCTCAAACTGACTTTCTAATTGTTGGTACAACTTCTCCATTTTCTCCTGCTGAAGTTGTTGGAATGTTTGTTTATATTTCTCTTCAGCAGCATAAGATCTAAATATACTTCCACCAGCTGGTAACTTCTCCATATACTAAAATATATTTTTAATAGTAAAAAATAATAATTAAAACAAAGATCCATGTCTTAATTTTAAGCAGATCAATTTCCTTTAATAATATTAGAATTTCACTACATAGTAATATAAAGTGCTGTTATACAACTGTCCCAGGTTAGAGGGTTAAGCCCTCCAAAACATGTTTAATCCTGGCACATTCTTTATGTGCCTGTCCTAATTAAGTTGTTGTCTAAGTTCATGTCAGTCGTATTTGTTTTGCGTTAGTTGTTAGTATTCTCGTTTGAATTGTTTCACATTTTTTATATTGGAGCTTTTATACATACTATACAGTATGGGTTTTTCTCAAGTGTTGAAGGCCGCATGGTGCCCTATAATTGCTTATTTGTTATAGGCTGTATGGTGACCTATAATTGCTTATTTGTTGAAGGCCATATATAGTGACCAGATAGTTGTCTTAATGGCAATCATATCACGTCTCCTTATTTTTATATTTATACACACAAAACATTTACACCCGAAATAAGCCTTCCTCATCTTTATGGAAATATTTAAGATACGTAAAAGGTATTGTTTACCCTTTGTTTTAGATTATAATCCATAATGAGCAATGTTCTGACTGTCACAATATCATAACTACTATGAATGAAACAAGCTTGTTGACTTGGGATGTAAATAGGGATAAGGTTAGTCAGGTGTTATAGATTATAACCTGACCATTGTAAATAATTTTCACAACCAAAACATCAATACAACCAGTGTATGCTTCTCTTCTAGAAATGACAAACACTAATATATGATGCCGTCAGTCTAATGTCCTATATTATAATCTTACCATAGTAAGGTATTTCCTCACAACCACAACATCAATACAACCAACCAATCAATCCACCTTCTCCTTGTAAGGATGACAAAGGTACACAGAGAGGGGTGTGGTTAGTCTAATGTCCTATATTATAACCTTACCATAGTAGGGTATTTCCTCACAACCACAACATCAATACAACCAATCAATCCACCTTCTCCTTGTACAGATGACAAAGGTACACAGAGAGGGGTGTGGTCAGTCTAATGTCCTATATTATAACCTTACCATAGTAGGGTATTTCCTCACAACCACAACATCAATACAACCAATCAATCCACCTTCTCCTTGTACAGACGACAAAGGTACACAGAGAGGGGTGTGGTCAGTCTAATGTCCTATATTATTACCTTACCATAGTAGGGCATTTCCTCACAACCACAACATCAATACAACCAATCAATCCACCTTCTCCTTGTACAGATGACAAAGGTACACAGAGAGGGGTGTGGTCAGTCTAATGTCCTATATTATAACCTTACCATAGTAGGATATTTCCTCACAACCACAACATCAATGCAACCAATCAATCCACCTTCTCCTTGTACAGATGACAAAGGTACACAGAGAGGGGTGTGGTCAGTTTGGTAGCCCAGTGTGGAATCCCATGAGGTTGGTCTTGTAGAATTGGTACTTATTTTCAACATCAAAGATTCTGGTGCCTGAATTATCAATTACACATTATAGAACAAAAACACAAACTAAATTATTAATACTTATTTTTTAACTGATCGTGTTGAGATGTTAATACTGTAAATTCAGAAATTATTGCGAGGTTTTTATTAATGCGAATAATGCGACTTGGTGATCATCGCAATAATTAGAATTCGCATTCTGATATCTAATACAAAAATCTGTATGCAGATTTTCCCTGAAATCACAATAATTAATCTCGCATTTTAATCCATTCTTTAAAAATCGCAATAATAAATGCACTCAGTAATTTCTGAATTTACAGTAAACAATCTCCTTATTTTTATAAAGGTCAAATATTGAGCTAATTAAAAAATAACATACATGAAGTATGCTATCTTATACCAAACTCAACTTGTTAGATGGCTTTCATGTCATGAAAAGGTTACAATTATCGATATTTAATTTTCAATTGTATTTTTCAGAAGGCTAATGGTAAAAGGTTAATTTTGATCAAGCAAATCACATAAACACTGATGCTTTAGTTTTCTTGACAAGCACGTCTTTAAAGCATAAAATATAAAATAGATATTTTACCTCTAATGGTGGACAAGCATCCTGGGAACCAGTCAGTTCAGCTCCAGATATACATAGCTTATGTCCAATCTGTATACACCCTTTGTTAATCAGGTTAGACAGGGGACCATCAACCCTGGCTTTAATACAGTACCAGCCATCGGTTAGAGATATCTGGAAAGAAAAAAGTATAAAATGAGTTCATAAAAATCCATTCAAAAATTTAAGAAGAAATCAGAACTCTTTTTCAGTTCATACTTTGTTTATATCATTGAGCAATCTTCCATTGAGGAATTTGGTTTGAATGGCAGATTTTGTGTAGTTTCTGCTGTCAGAATTCATTCAATAATTTTAGCTAATTGGCATGGACACTTGTCTACCCTTGAATACCATAGGTTGATCTCTCTTTGGTTTTTCTTGTAATTAGGTTGCTGTCTCATTGATGTTCCCTTTATTCATATTTTTGTACCATAGCAACATCACATAAAATAGTACCAATGCTGTAATGAGTGATGTACAAAACATATTTCATTTGTTCAACTTGATTCTATGCACTGATTAACAGTACACAATTAAGCTGAACTAAATAAAATATTTTTTGTACATTGTCATAAATAATTTTCTTTTGTTTTGACTGTTATATGTTGCTATTTGTACAAATTTTCTATAGGCTTGTATGCGGATTTTTTCTTAAGCGAAACCACCAAGATAAATATCCACAAAACTATAATTTTTCCTGTTTTATACAACTGATTTCAAAAACTTTAAGCCTCATGAAGGTTATTCCAGAAACATATGTTATACACACTGTAATCGGATTCATACATTTATACATTGAATAAATTTCTTCATTCTTAATTGTTTTATCTGTTGCTGTTTTACAGAATTCTAGTAAATTCCAATTAAGAAAGTATTAAACTTATCATAGATATTTTATTTAAATACCTTAGGTTCCTTAACATCCATAGTGATATCCGATACACATAGAACCATTCTTTTACATGGTGTATCATCTCTCTCACATATCTTCATAATAGCAGACCTAGAAAATAACCAGGATTTAATGCATTTTAAGAAAAGAAGATGTGGTATGATTGCCAATAAGACAACTATCTACCAGAGACCAAATGATGTAGATGTTAGCAACTATAGGTCACTATACGGCCTTCAACAATGAGCAAAACCCATACTATATTAGCAAGCTATAAAAGGCTATATGAACTGTTAACACAGAGATATGTCTCACCTATTTGTTATTTTGATAATGCAAATGTTGAAATTAAAATAATAATACTTTAACATGCAAGTTATGCAAATATTCAAAGTCAATGAACCATGACTAAAGGTACAGGGCTAAACAATCTCCATAGAAATGAGATGTGCCAATGCTAATACAACTGCTAACCAAATACCATTGACTTTTCATAAGTCGTTCCCTTTAAAGAAACCTAAACACAAACATTAACTTGTAAACTAAGCAAAAGTTTCAAAGTCAATAGACCATGAATGAAGGGACTGGGCCAAATATCCTCCATGGAAATGAGATATGCCAATGTTTATACAACTGCATACCAAATATCATTGACCTACCACTAGTGGTTCCCCATAAACTGATCGAATCACAAACTAATACATGAAAACTAAGCAAAATTTTCAAAGTCAATAGACCATGACCGAAGGGGCAGGGCCAAATAATCTCCAAGGAAATGAGATATGCCAATGCTTATACAACTGCATACCAAATATCATTGACCTACCACTAGTGGTTCCCCATAAACTGACCTAATCACAAACTAATACATGAAAACTAAGCAAAATTTCAAAGTCAATAAACCGTGACTGAGGGGGCGGGGCCAAATAATCTCCATGGTAATGAGATGTGCCAATGCTAATTCAACTGCATACCAAACATCATTGACCTACCACTAGTGGTTCACCATAAACTAGACCTAAACCACCGCCGCCAGAAACAGCATACCTATGTCTCGCTTTTTGACTCCGTCAAGGCAAGACAAAAATGACAAAATGTTAAACTATTCAAACAAGAAAACTAATGGAAATTTCATTTTTCACTGTTTTTCTTTGTGATAACTATTTCATGAACATGTAAAAAAAGGCACAAGATAATGTGTTTCTCAGACTGTTTATGACATCTTTACACTAAATCCTTTGGATGTGTACTGATTTATACTTTAATCTAGGAGAACATGATTTATTTATTATTTGCTATTCGCTTGGAACTAGCTTTCAGTAACTGTGAGTGCTCTTATATCGGTGCTTTGTGCCTTTTGTTTTTGTGTTCGTACAGATCTTTTGTGTTGAGCCAATTTCAACTGATTTTTAGTTTGTTCTTATGTTGTGTTGTTACACCACTTTCCCAGGTTAGGGGAGGGTTAAGCGCTCACAAAAATGATTAACCCCGCCACATTCTTCATGTGCCTGTCCTAAGTCAGGAGCCTGTAGTTTAGTGGTTGACGTCGGTTCATGTCTGTCATATTTGTTTGTTACAAATTAGGCTGTTAGTTTTCTCGTTTGAATTGTTTCACCTTGATTGATGTCAGGGCCTTTTATAACAGACTACAGGTAATGAGTTTTTCTCATTGTTGAAGGCAGTACGGTGACCCATAATTGCTTGTATTCACTTATTTGTACTAGGGTGGATATTTGTCTCATTGGCAGTCATACTAAATCTCCTTATTTTTATACAGTCAAGAAATATAAATGGTTTCCATCAATGAGCTTTCTAGAGGAAAACTTCACAGATACATACTTTACTTTTAAACTATGATAACTCCCAGAAAAAAATCTTTAAACAGCAACTGAAAGTAAGGTGTTCTTGATATTCCAGTGAAGTGAGAGTTTTTGCTCCATGTTGAAGGTCTCATTTTGACTGAGATGAAGAACAGTAATAATAGTCCTGTTCCTTTGCTTTTGGTTTTTTCATGTGCATGTAGTGATTTAATGACATGAATTCATATCACATATCCTTCATTTCATGTACAATGAATACCTGGAATTTATCATACAACAAACCTTTGACACTTATCTACTTCTCTATCATATCTATATTTCATTTGTAACATCACAACCTCTGGCGTCAGACATCTATAATACATAAAATAGTACAATATCAATATTTACTGTAGAAGAAAAGACATAAATTACATTGTTCGACAAATACAATTTATTCCCGTTACATTGTAACGAAAACCAAGTGGTCGAGCCTTAGTTTAATGCTATAAGAAAATGTTTTTGTAATATCAGTCATAAATAGGGAATAAAAGTTTCTTTGGTAGTGTGGTACTCTGGAATTCTGTATGCACCCTGGTCTAGTTGGTTCCTCTGGTAAGATAATACCTCGGATATAAGGGGTAGATCAGGCTATAGGTTTTTGGCCCGTGAAGTTTCTGGTTTTGTATGGTAACTCTCTGTATCGATGTTTGTAAGAATAACAGACTCGTTAAATAAAATCAACTGATATTAACTTTAATATGCATTAAATATCAACAATACATATATATATATTTTAAATAACTTTACAGTGTTCCGTTCTAATAAATAGACATTTTATCAACCTTCTTTCATGAATTAAAGGAAAAAATGGATAGTAGAAAAAATATACCCTGAAAGTTTACTTATTGTAATTTAGAAATCAGCAAATGGTAAAACTTGATACCAAAAGATTTGTTTTAAAGTTTAATTGACGAAGTTATTTTCTAAGTGTAACTTGTTAAGGAATTAACAGACCCCTAGTCTCCTCTAACATGGAAATATGTCATCTGCCTGGTAACTGGTATCTATACTTATTTTAAAATCGCTTGGAATTAGCGAGAGTTACTTGCCCAGGGTAAAATCGTGCTAAAGACTTATTTGAATTATCCGCCGTATTTATACTTAGGTAAACCAATGCATCAATTTGGTTTACCATTTACCATTATGGAAATACCTATATTACCAAAACCGGAACTGGTAATTACCAAAATTGGTAAAACGTTATTATTGTTCCTCAATTGAAATAATTGAGATTATATAAATTTTATATTTTCAATAATCTGGTTTAATTCAATCAAATATT
Source organism: Mytilus coruscus (assembly GCA_017311375.1). Classification (NCBI taxonomy): domain Eukaryota; kingdom Metazoa; phylum Mollusca; class Bivalvia; order Mytilida; family Mytilidae; genus Mytilus; species Mytilus coruscus. The sequence goes on from CM029601.1 coordinate 25,927,065, forward strand.
TGGGTGGGTGCGTGGGTGTTGCAGCCTGTAGCTCATTGCCATATTTGGCATGGCCATAGATGGCGCTCGCAGCTTGAATCAGAATTTTGGAATTCCGTATCAGCTTGAATCAGAATTTGGAATTCCGTATCGGGCACTTGTTAATTTGCTGTCGACCAGAAAGCAGGTGTTACACAATTAGTTAAACTATTTAAAAAGAAAAGATGCCAAACAAGAGAAATGCTTTAGGATCGCCATCAAGGGCCATGGGAAAGAAGAGAAGAACGACCAGCAGGACAGGAGGACAGAGAGTGCAGAACGAAGAAATCCCCAGAAGAAGGACGGAGCTGGCGGAAAAGAACTGCCAAGAAAACACAAGAGGTCGGACACGTGGTGGCAGAAGGACCAAGGAAACTGCTGATATCTCATCAGGTAATGAGTCGGAGGAGGATGCAAGGGCATTTCCTCTTTGGGCACGACCGTTACACAAAACTTAGAAATTGCAAATAATTCCATTGATTTCACTCCGTCACAAGAATCTAGCATTCATGACACAGTGGGGAACACGTGCCTTTTAAAATTAAGGAAAAGATTTGGGAGGAAAGTTTATAGAGCTTTATTCTCTTTGAGAATGCAAAAGAAATGGAAGAGGTTGACGAGGACGATTTGAAATTAAAAGGGGAAAATTTGCATTGAAAAAGATCGTCGGTGTTTATTTGTCCATAAATGAATGGACTTCAGCATTCATGGTTTTTATGAGTGTCTACATTGAGAAATACAGCACACGGGCACAGGAATTGTTAAAATATATGCGCGATATAAGATTAGCGGCAACGAGGTCAGAAAACTGGGCCACCTATGACGAGCAATTTAGGCTAAAAATAGAAAAGAATCCATATTTATCTTGGGGAAATATACACGGTGAATATTGGCTATTACACATCACATCTCCCACAGTACAAAACAGTGTGTCAGTGCAATCACAGGGTTATAGAACAAATACACAAAATCGTGGTAATTATAACTCAAATGCAGCTACACTTTCAAACACTAGAACACATCAACAATCACAGGTAACTAGTGGAAGTGTAAATATGTCATGTAAATACTATAATAATGGTAATGACTGTCCCTACTTCCCTCGTTGTAGGTTTAAACACGTATGTGAAATATGCAGTGGCAAACACAGAAAGGCCCAATGTAATAACCGGCCCAGGGAAGAAGTAACAAAAGTATTAATTTTATTCATTGGGAAATACTCCTATTAAAGTATCAGTCTTGGAAAATTATTTAGAATTCTACCCACCTAACAATGTAGCACATGAAATTATATCTGGTTTCAAATATGGTTTTCATTAAAATATTTTGGCTCTAGGGAACCAAGGAGAGTTCCAATTTAAAAGTGCATTACAGCTACCCAAAATTTTTAAAGAAAAATTAATGAAGGAAGTTAAACTTGGTCGCATTGCTGGTCCTTTCAGATACCCACCTTTTCCCACACTTCAGGTATCACCAATGGGGCTAGTGCCAAAAAAGGATGGGGATTTCAGACTTATCCAACATTTATCCTATCCTGAGAATAATTCAATAAACGATTTTATTGATAAAGATCATTGTTCAGTGCAGTACAGTTCGGTGGACGAAGCAGCATGTTTGATTAATAGACACAAAACATTTGCCCGTTTAAGTCAGTGTGATGTAAAAGCGGCTTTTCGTTTGTTGCCAATTGCCCCGCACGATTTTGACTTGTTGGGGATAAAATTTCAGGGTGAATATTATCTTAATAAAATGCTCCCAATGGGGGCCTCAATAAGTTGTGCCCTGTGGGAGAAATTTGCAAAAGCTTTGCATTGGATAATACAGCAAAAAAGCGGAAATGATGATATCCTCCATTATTTAGATGATTTTCTTTTTGTCGAGTCGAGCCAAACATCAAAAGTTGGCAATACTTTGAAGTTATTCCAAGAGGTATGCAACAAAATAGGTATTCCTCTTGCTAGTGACAAGACTACTTTGCCTACTACATTACTCATGTTTTTGGGTATAGAATTTGATACACAGAATTTAATCATGCGGCTTCCAAATGAAAAACTTGTCAAACTCTCACAAAAAATCAGAGATACCTTAGACAGTTCTAAAATAACTCTTAAAGATATGCAATCCTTCTTGGGCTCCTGAATTTTGCTTGTAAGGTGGTTGCTCCAGGCCGCACCTTCTGTCGCAGACTCATAAATTCAACAATCGGGTAAGAAAATCATATTACAAAATTCGAGTAAACAAGCAGATGAAAGCAGATTTAGAAGTTTGGTTAGACTTTTTAAAACAATACAATGGTGTCACTGTAATAACAGACAATGTATGGGTTTCAAATAAAAAATTAGAGTTGTTCACGGATAGTGCAGGGGGGTCCAAAGGTGGGTATGGGATCTATTTTGCAGGTCAGTGGGCCCAAGGCATATGGCCAAAACATTGGGTTGAAACTGGAATCACCAGAGATATGACATTGTTAGAGTTGTTTCCAGTTGTAGCAGCACTTATGTCCTGGGAATCCTATTTTGTTAACAAAAAGTTATTTTCATGTTGATAATCAGGCGGTTGTTCAAATCATTAATATGAAAACTAGCAAATCAAGTAGAGTTATGACTTTAGTAAGACAGATGGTTTTAATGAACTTAAAAATAATACGTTAGTTAAGGCAATTTATATCCCTTCAAAACAAAACCAAATTGCTGATTGTCTTTCTCGTTCTCAGTGGGGGAAGTTCAGAAGCCTAGCTCCAGAAGCAGACCAGTGGCCAACCAAAATTCCAACACAGATCTGGAACATTTAAGTCAGGTGGCGGATTATATTGTCAATCAAGGTGTGTCCAAAATACACAAAAATCATACAATTTGGCTCTGTCAAAACTTTGTAATTTTAGATCATCTTACAAATTGAAACAGGATTGGCGGTGCCTGTCAATGATTTGCTAAATTTTATAGCTTTTTGTCAGTAAAGGGTCTTTCGGGGTACCATATCATCTTATATATCAAGAGTTTCATACCATCATAAAATACAAGGCATACAGGATACTACAAAATTCTTTATAATTGGAAAGGCATTAGAAGGAATAAAAAGAATTCAAGGAGGAAAACGTAATGACATTAGAGCACCAATTACAGTGCAATTGTTATCAGATATGATAAGTTGTTTAATTAGATAAAGTATGTAAGAATAAATATGAAGCTGCTTTATTTTCAGCAGTTTTTTCCGTTGCCTTCTTTGGTTTGCTAAGGGTAGGGGAAATCACTACTTCAAAAACTAAGTCTGTTATAAATGGCTCCAACTTAACAATTTCTGATATTTTAGTTAGGAAAAAAGTAAGGTGGTCAAAAACTGACCAAAAGGGAAAGTCTGTTACTTTATTGATACCTGAGAACGGAAAAAACTACTGTCCGATACGACTCATTAATGAATACTTAAAGGTACGACCTACCTGTAACAATACAGATTTGTTTATTCATTATACTGGTATGCCTTTAACTAGATACCAATTCAGTAGTATACTGGAAAAGCTTTACATTTTCTTCATATTAGTAAAGGTCATTTAAGGTCACATAGTTTTAGAATTGGGGGCGCCACGGAACTAGCCAGACAGGGGGTCTCAGAGGAGGTAATTATGAGATTAGGCAGATGGAAATCGCATGCCTATTCTCGCTATATTAGGTTGCAATTTTTCTAGTTTCAAAAGGCTAACAAGCTACAGGTTTTCACAGGTCCCAAGATTTTATGGATTGTTGGAAGTTCCTTGTTCATTGGGCCAATGTAGAGGCGAAGAAATATGGTAGGAACAACCTGGGACTGGGGTCAAAGGTGTTACAACATACTGGATTGGGCAACCTGGTTTACAGATTAAAGATTTGGACTCCTACTGGATGCAAAAGAAATGTTTTACCTTCTCCTCATTTTATTATTATTCACTGTGGAGCTAATGATTTGACAGATTTAGAATTGACAGGAAGGGTTTAATTGAAAATGTAAAATGTTCTATTCTACGTTACCAGGCTTTATTTAAAATGTTATAATAATATGGTCTTCAATGCTACAGCGCAGATACTGGCATTTTGCACCCTTGAATGCGGGTGCAATAATCGAACAGAAGAGAAAAGAGTGAATTCAGTGGTCAAAAACTTTGTAATAGAAAATGGGGAAAGCTATATTACATGAGAACATTAGGGCAAGTGAAGTGTCTTTATACAGAACAGATGGAACTCATTTGTCACAAACTGGAAATCAGGTTTTCTTAAATAATATACAAGGGGTGTTGAGTCTTTCCTCGCACAACAAAATCAACTTTTCCAATGATTCAATAATGAAAATTTTGTGAGGTGAGAACCCAAGTCAGATTTGGTAGCTGACTTGGGCTCTCATGTGGCGGTCCAGGAGACTGGTAGTGATTGGGGATTATTTCACTCGGCCCTTGCTCTGGGCCTGACAAGTTCTACAATTTGCAGGTTTGGAAAATGTGGTTAGTGGTAACGTGGGGTCTACAGATGGGTAACTCTGGGACCTCCTCCACCTCATCTTATAGAGGGAGGCCTACACCTGCCAACAGGTGGGGCACTAATAACTGGAGCATTGGTAATACGAGTGTTTTCCCCGGTCACTCCCCATGGTAGGTGGTGGTGTAACCGTGTTTAACTACTAGGGGTTTTATGACACTATGTCAACATAGGTCAGCTGATAGCCATTGTGTATAGGTAATCGGTAGTCACCCTGGCGCCTCAACAAAATATTATAGAATACTCTGTAGCCAAAGTAATGCCACAAAGTAAAATGTATATTCTAGTCATGAAAATGTAAATACAAGTTGGTGTAATAAAATGTATGTTTAATTCAAAGGATTGTTTTGTATAAGTTGTAAAAGTTATAAATGAAAAGACAGAGGATGGAACCTCTACACAAATGAGTATAATATACAGAAAGTCTGTAGTATTTTAATTTTGGTATTTGTGAATTACAATTAACAACAGACCAAGAGAGACAACTCTAGATTAATTTTAATCACTTTGTGATTAAAGGAAGGACTTCTACATAGTTTAGAAAATACGTCAACAACTCTTGATCGTTGTTCTTCATCTTATTGTTATTTGTTCAGTATTGATATAGGGTCTTCTTCTATGAGTATTGCAATTAAACAGTTAAGAGGTGTTCAGAATGTAATAACAAAGGCAAGGATAATAAAAGTTTTAGAGTTAACAATGTTTAAACATACTTATACAAGAAATATATAATAACAAAAGTCATTTATTGGTTCGATTAAAACAACGTAAAAACACAATTTTAGGGGAAACAAGTTCCATTTTAGGGAACCGACAATTCGTCACAATATCATTTGTATTCATCGGCCAAGAATGTCGACAAATTTCAGAATAAATACTGTATAATTTCGCCTCACTCTGGTATTTTGTAAATGTTGATGAATTAAGAAAATACCAGTATAAGCAACATACTGTGTCAAACTAACTGTCAAAAGATTTTTTCCCTCCAGACTACATTTTTCTCCATTAGCACATTAGATGCCTCAAAATTATACAAATTCAGTGGTTTTATTAATTGCTGGAATCCATTACAGAACAACCTATTTCACGTAATGTCCTCCTTATGATGAAACAGTAAGTGCTACTGGTAATAATTATGTCTATTTATTTGATTCGTTTGTTTTTGTGTTTGATAGGCAGTCATTTTTAAAGGTGAAAGAAGCCTAGAGAAACTCACTGCTTTTAGTTCACATGGTTCAAAAATCAAAAATTTTGTTAAGCTGTTTTCAAGAAGTTGTGGATTAACATAGTGTGAGGACAGAAGTAATCCCTATGTGTCACTAGCCACAGTTGAATGCTGTCAGGTAACTTTAAAATAATCTTATCAGGCATATTACCTTCCAGCAAAGATCCCAGATGAAGTAACTTCATAGGCTGCTAGTTTCCAAACTACCCATCTAAAATGATTACAGAACCATTTCTCATCAAGCAGCTTACAGTCTACATTTTCTATGGTCAAGAAAGCTTGATAAAACTCCTCCTTCCCTGCATAGCCTTTATCATCAGGAACCAGCATTGCTCCATCTCCAACAATAATATGGTGGACATTTTTGCCATAAAAGTCAGGAAGGTAAAATTTATGGAGGGCTGCATTACTACATCTTATTTTTCTTGTTGAAGGATGTATGTGCATCATGGCAGACTGAAATATGAAAACTCTTGAAAATATATCATTCAGTTCTTCCTTTGTAATTTTCATATCAAGGAATCCAATTATAAATTTAAATCATTATTTTGTAGTTTCTTTACCCACACAAAATTGATTATGTGTACATGTCTTACAATATAATAATATATTGGATAAAAGTTATCTGAAATTTTCTAAAGTGGTACTGTGGATTATCATTTGTTGAGTAAAAATGTTACCATTTGGGTGTTTCAAGGGTATAGTGAATCTCAAATTTCATTCATTACCAAAATAAAATAATCACAAAAACTTGAATAAAGAAGTCGTCAAACCACAAGAAACAAGTATCCACATACATTTTTTCCTCATCCCAAAAAAATAATGCATCTATTACCAATATAAGAAAGAGAATTACATATCATTCTAAATTTTGAAAGCTGTTTTCATTTCAATTATATTGACAGCTCATTTAAAACTGCAATGTACTAACATTGCATCCTTGTATCAAAAATTTCATACCTGGTCAATATTGCTATTAAGTGTGACAACATCTTTCAGTTTAAATCTTCCATGTGACTGTTTCATCTGATACAACCTTCCTTCTACTGGGACAACCTTTCTCCTCTTCTTCTCTTTAATCTTCTCATTTTGTTGTTTCCTGGCATTCTCTATCATCTGTAGAATTTCTTTGCTGATTTCGTTCGTTTCAGAAGTCAGATTTAAACCTTTTGATTTAAATCCCTGACCACAAATTTCTTTTCCAGGTACACCTGATTTGCTTTCGACCTTTATATTATTTGGCATCTTTGGTTGTAAAGGTACTCTTGTCTGTTGATCGTTTGTTTTCTTTCCTGTAGTGAATTAAAAAGAACTGAAGACATTGTCAACAAAAGAATACTCATGTTATTTAAATTTTTATTTTGTGAAACGGTACAAAAATACTTGTCTAAAAGATTTTCAATTTAGTTCAAAACTAGTTAGGCCCTTATGTAAATAATTCTGACAACATACACTAGGAAAACAAAATGCTTCATCAATAATGTACAAAATTATATTTTTACGAAATCATCTTTTCACCAAATGTCTACTATTTATATAAAAAGCACAATAAGATAAATATAGATACTGTTCTTGTTTTTCTTTGCCATTACAGTCTGTTGGGACCACATATTGGTCAGGGTATAAAACTATACAAACCTTGGCTATTTGCAGTCTTGGGTACAAAAACTGGAGTTGCTACTTTAAGTTTATTATTGTATGTAGCGGTAATATCTTCTATGGGTGCTGATGATGGCTTATATGGTGTTTTAAATGTAGACTTGGGTAGTGCAATAGTGTCATTACTTGTGTCACCAGAAAGGTATTCTTGTATTCTGATCCTGAAGAAAAAAACCACACTTTCATACATACTGAATGACTCACATAGAACAATGCGATAGCTTCACATCCCCATTAGAACATGACTACAGAGACAGATTTCTAGTTCTCCTTGAAAGTGAAATTGTGAAAAATATATTGACAAATATTGAGTCTATTGCAAGTACTTATAAAAATCAAACTTAGCACAAAACAAAACAAAAGACTTAGATCTTTTAAATTATTTTTTATGTATTATATATATATCTGTATCTTTATGTTAATTGAAGTAGCAATATATTCAAAGGACCAACTTGATACTGAAAGATAAGTACAAGTACCAGTATTATGGGCATATCATGTACATTATTCGAATTCTGTTTTTTTTTAATGAAGACCTAAATTCCTATCTGTATTGACACTTGATGTCAGATTATAATTACTTACCTCTGATTAGTGTGTATAGACTGACTCTTTAATGGCTTTGGTGAAAACCCAGGAACCTGTCTATCTCTACTGTAATCTACAAATTAAAAGATGAAAATACTTCTACCAAATGTACAGCAAAATTTGTTCTGTATTTCTACACTTATTTCAGGTTAAATAAATTTTGTTCAAATTTTGTTTGAAAAACAAATATGGACAAGAGGAAAGACAATTGTCATACCAGACAGCTGTTAAATTGCAGCGTGTCTCCTGATCCCTGACAAAGTTGGGCCTTTTTTTTTAAATGTGTAAAAACAAACTACGTCACATAATGGCAAATTGTTGCTGAAAAATTTGAAGGTTTGTCCTAAGTTATGTATCACAGATTTCTGAACTTATATTCAAAATGCATGACTGACAAATCAAAAGCTCTGACAGTCTAACCACCATATCTAAATATGGATCAACAGTTTGCATACCTTGCAGAATTAGCTTACTAAATAATAGTTTAAGCATATGAGCCTTTTGAGGTCATTGGGACACATACATGTGTATAGCAGTAAGAACTGGAGGACGGTACAATAGAAAGATGTATGAAAGATAAAACTCAAATCAAATAATAATTTTTCAAAAGCAGTATTTAAGAGGCTTCACCTATTTGGTTTAAAGGTTGATAAAATAGTTGTAAGCAATCAAATTTTAATTCAATTCTATTGATCATGTTCATGGAACTATTTGCACACTAAGTAGAAGTGAATTGTAAAATATGTTTTCTCAATTTATTTGTTTTAATGAAAATATACTAAATTTTAGTCTTAAGATACATGATTTTTTTATTTAAAGTTGTTATTGGCTTTGAACTAGCTTTCAGCAACTGCGAGTACTCTCAGATCTGTACTTTGTGCCTTTTGTGCTTTGTATTGATCTGATGAGTTAAGCCCTTTTCAACTGATTATATATGCATTTCTCAAATGTTGTGTTTTTCAAAAGTTTTGTAATGTTACAATATAAACTCCTACCTTCAGGGCCTGCTGACAAAGACTGTTTTTTTCTCCCTAAAAGGCAAAACAATACAAATCTGTAAAATACATAACTTGTCGGATCAAAACAATCTCCAATCATTTCATCTTTATATGGTAAATAACATATCAATGAAATGAAATATGACATACTGGTATTTGATTTTTAAGATTTTTATATAAATTGTAAATTATGTGTGTTTAATCAGTTATAACAACCAAATAAGGCATTTTGAAAACTTGGTAAATTATATTTAGTCTAGTTGAAGTACTATGCAGCAATTGTATGATCATTTTTTTCTTTGGACCTCTTTGCTTCTTGTACTGCTGTAATACCTGGTCTTGGTAATCTAAACACATGAACAGTCTTTGTATACGTAGTTGCAAAAATACAGTAAATTTGCCTCTTGTACCATGAATTTTGAGAGAAGCAACATATTGTGGATGCTCCTACAAAAATATAAATCTTACCAAACCATATTATCTTCTAATAACATTTTGTTTTACAGATATCTGTGTTTAAACATAGTTGAACTCATAGCAGAAATGATTTCAATGTTGCATTCAGTATGAGTCTATTCAATGTCATACATACAGACATACATATTTGAATCAAAAGAAATTTTTTTTTTTGCTATTAAAATTTTCACAAATTTATATGGAGACTGCTGCATAAATGTTTTCTGCATATTTGGATGTACATGATTTAACTCTTATAAGATATATCAGTATGTAAAAATATAACACTGGTGCAGAGAGTAAAAAATGGTATTACAGCTTCTTTCTGTAGCTTGTTTTCAAAGTACAATCCAAAGGTATCATGTATTGTAACAAAGAAAAGGCCTTACCATCTAGTACATCAGTCCTTTGTCTTTTACCATACAACTCCATCTGTTCCAATATCTCTAATGGAATATCAAAATCATCTTCAAAATCACTTCTCTTTCTCTTTGTAATTTCTACTGCTGATCTGCTTGCTTGTAGTGAACATGGTGAAGGTGACATTTTCTTGTTAAAATTGTCATCAGAAAATGGCAAAACCTTTTTGGAAACGGGAACACACTGTACTGAATAATTTTGTCCTAATGATTTCCTATCTTGTTGTAGAGCCTTTCCAGATTTCACTTCACTATTCCATGACACACAATGTTCTGAATAATTTTGTCCTAATGATTTCCTTTCTTGTTGTAGAGCCTTTTCAGACATTACTTCCTTATTCCCTGACACACACTGGGATGTATTATTTGATTCATCACGCAGAGTTTTCCTGGCATGCTTGAGAGACTGTTCTGATACAATCATACTTTTTCCAGAAGCACTTTGAAATGGATTCAGAGTTTGATCATTTAATGTTTTCTTTGCTTGCTGAAGAGATTTTTCAGAAATGGAAACACTTTTTCCTGAAGCACTCTGAAAAGAGTTATTTGTTTCATTGTTCAATGTATTCCTAGTTTGCTGAAGATTTTTTTCAGAAACAGAAACATTTTTTACTGATGGGTCATTAATTTCTTCATTTAGTGTTTTCCTTACTTGGTGTAGAGCTTTCTCTGAAATTTCAACACTCTTTCCAGAGGCACTTTGAAATGGGTTGGTCATTTCTTCATTTAGTGTTTTCCTTGCTTGCTGGAGAGCTTTCTCTGAAATTTCAACACTCTTTCCTGAAGCACTTTGAAATGGGTTGGTTGTTTCTTCATTTAGTGTTTTCCTTGCTTGCTGGAGAGCTTTCTCTGAAATTTCAACACTCTTTCCAGAGGCACTTTGAAATGGGTTGGTTGTTTCTTCATTTAGTGTTTTCCTTGCTTGCTGGAGAGCTTTCTCTGAAATTCCAACACTCTTTCCAGAGGCACTTTGAAATGGGTTGGTTGTTTCTTCATTCAATGTATTTCTGGCATGACATAGAGCTTTTTCTGAAACCAGTACACTTTTCCCTGATGCACTCTGAAAAGGATTGTCACTTATGTCTTTCAATGTTTCTCTCCTCAATTCATCGTCTTTCAGTACTGGAGTAATAATTTCTTCATTAAGTGTTCCTCTAGCATGTTTAAGAGCTGCCTCTGAAATTTGAACAATCTTTCCTGAAGCACTCTGGAATGGATTAGAATTGTCATCAATAAGTGTTTGTCTGGCATGTTGAAGAGATTTTGGCGAAACAGAAATGCCTTTTCCTGACGCACTTTGAATTGAACTAGAATTATCAAGTGTTTTGCTAGCATGCTGGAGAGCTTTTTCTGAAACTTCAACACTTTTCCCTGAAGCACTATGAAACAAACCAATGTTTTCATCATCTAAAGTTTTCCTTGCATGCACAAGAGCTTTTCGGGAGACTGTAACAGTTTTACCAGAAGCACTTTGGAAAGGAAAGGAAATATTTGATTCCATGGACTTTCTTGGATGAGGAAAAGAGTCTCCTAAACCTTCAATGTTCTTTGTGTCCTCATCTTTTATTGTTTGTCTAGCATGCTGTAATGCTTTCTCTGACACAAAAACAGTCTTCCCTGAAGCACTTTGAAAAGGATTTTGATTTTTAAAATTAAATGTTATATCAGGATCAACATTCATTTCAACCTTTTCATTTACAAAAGCCGACTTTAATGTAATTTGTGGAATAAAATCTAAAGTAGAATCAGTTGCAGTATTTGAATTACTTTTCATAGGTTGTACTAAATTTTCAGCTTTTATTCTTTTTTCTTTAATGGAAACTTTAACAGAATCTTCACAATTTAGTAATGCTTCATCAGCCCTGTCTTTATCAGTGTCAATCAAAACTTGTGTAAATTCATTTCCAGGATCCATAACTTCTTCTAGGGCAAACTGAGAGTTATCTCCCTTAAAATCAATATCTATTTCACACTCTATATTTTCAATTCTAGTTCTTTTATTGTCTCCACCCGTTCCTAATGGAAATGTGACATTCTTTGATTCATTTGTCTGAAGTGGTTCTAACTTTGTATATGTTGTTAGCTCAATACTTTTTTCAGCTTCAATCAATTCTAAATCCTCACTTGTAACAGAGGATGTTATACATTCCCTTCTACATTTTTTCACTGGACGACCAGATTCTGGACTGAATTTTTGAGATGGTAACAATTCTTCTGAAAAAACCTCATCCAAGTAAGTACTGTCTATATTATTATTATTGTTCTTTTTAATAGGATCAGAAGTATGACCACAGTAATTGTCTTCACTTTCAAGTTCTAGTTTCAAAGGCTCAGCCATGTCAGCTTTAATCAAAATATCTTCTTTTGTACAATCTACTTCAGGTCTGCTATGGATTGTAACAGATTTTCTGTTTTGGACAACTTTTGGCTTGCTTATAATTTTTGGAGGTTTGAAAGGTCTGAATCCTTTGGGAACATTAGAACCAGGTGGAAACCTTGTGGATTTTGCCGGTTGAACTGGAATATTTTCTTTTTTATTTTGTTTGTTTGTCAGCATATTTTCCAGTTCTTTTTCCAAATCACTTTCAACAAGTAAACTTTTGTTTGTGACATCAACGTTTAATACGTCATTTGATTCGTTTTGTTTGAGTATTTTACTGAAAATTTCTTCCAACTCTTCCTTCTTTGGTTTTGTATCAGGTTCTGAATGTTCTTGTTTGTCATCTATTTCTTTCATTAAACATGTAGCTTTAGAAATGCCTGCTGTAGAAATATTTAAACCTTTCCCAGATGCAGCAGAAAAACCACTCATAAGGCCATTATAATGCCCTGTATCGGTATTAGTCTGTAAAGCAGATTCTGGAGCAACCAGCTGACATACTTTTCCATCTTTAATGTTTTGTGCTTTTAATAGATTAGATTTGGATAAATTGAAAGTTTTTCCTGATGCAGTAGAAAATCCTGTCTTTTTAACTTCATTCTTTTCAATTACATCTGATTGATCTCCCCCAAATGGCTCCTGAGACTCCTTCATTAAACTCTTGGCTTTGGACAAACTTAATGCTGAGATATTAAACTGTTTTCCAGAGGCAGTAGAAAATCCATGGCAATGAACTTTTTCAGTTTTAGTTTGAATCAGATTGTTGCGTAAATTCACTTCTGATATATGTTGAATATTTTCTGAGTCTGAGATTAAAGCTGTATCTTTTGACAAACTTGATGGAGAAATTTTGAAACTCTTTCCTCCTGCAGTTGAAAACCCCACAATATTGTTAACACAACTAACATTGGAAACACCTGCCTTATCCTCATCATCTTTCATGTCTTCCATTAATTTCTCTGCTTTAGATAAACTAGACAGTGACATAGGTAATTTTTTCCCTGATGCTGATGCAAATCCATTATTTATATATTTAGAAGATAAACTTTTATTAGTATCTTCTTTATCCTCTACATTGTCAGTTATGTCAAATAATTTCTGTGCCTTTGTGAGGTTTGCAGTTAGACACTTAATATCTGTTCCAGAAGCTGTTGAAAAACCTCCACTAAAAACATGGCTTTCCTGTATTTCCGTTTTTATTTTAAGCTCTGGAATTGTAATGTCCTTGTTGGCATTTTTTTCATAACTTAAAGAAGTTACAGTTAGTTGCTTACTTAATGGCTGCAAGTGTTCCCCTAATACACTGCTATTCACATCTACTGCAGGAGTATAATTAAGTCTCTTTTCAAAGTTTCTATCACCACTTAGGTTAATTTCTCTATTTTTATTAAGACCTGAGATTTTGTTGACATAATTGCCTGTATTCTCTATTTTCACATCAAGTACTTTAGTTTCAATACCAGGTACTAGAGAAGCCTCTCTTTTCATCAACATTGAGTCTCCTTGGAGTTTTACTTTTTCAAATTCTGTTCTGTTTTTAACTTCTAACTTACGATCTACTATGAAATCATCAGTAAACTCACCAGTAAAATCAGAGCTATCTACTACCATAAGTTTCTCAGCTTCAAATAATTTACTCTCTGTTACGTTTATTTTACTTCCTGCTGCAGTGTTAAATCCTTGAAACATTTCACCCCTGATATTTTCTGACTGTTTATTACTCTTGTTATTGGTTGTATCTTTTCTGAATATTTCTTCATTTTGTTTGTACTGTTCCTTGAAATTATTTTTCAGAGCCTTTGGAGTTATTGTTTGCATACCTTCTTCAAGTATTTTTTCAAAATTATCAGATTTTCTTAAATTACCAGACAGATTTTCAGAAGTACCAAACATGTTTTCTTTATAATCTGAGTTACCAGACAGTTTTTCCAAAGTACCATCAATATTCATTTCCTTAGAAAAGGAATCATCAGGTAGGTCATCTTCAAATATGTCACTTTCAGGGTAAGGAACGTCTAATTTTATTGCACTTGCTGCAGCTGAACTAATTGGATTTAAAGTTTTTTCAAAGGGAAACTTTGGGGAAGTTAATTCTTTGACAGTTTTTTCGGATGAACAATTTTCATTAAAATCTTGCTGATTCAAACAAAGTCTTTTACGTTTTATTTCTGTGGAATCTCTCCTGGTAGATGTTGGAGTACTGCAAGTGTCCTTGGTTGTCCTTGAAACCCTTTTGTAAATGTTTGAACTTGCTTTGTTCACGTTCTGAAAAGATCGAGAAAGATATTGTTCTGATATTAATTTAATATTAATATAGAGTCTACTGTGCATCCAGTAGATCTTACTTCTACATTTGTGCTCCATTTACATATGTATGAAAAATAATGAATCATTATTAAAAACAACTCATTGAGGACTATAATTACTGTGACTTGACTGTAAGTGTTGCTCTCAACCTACTGCAGTTTATTCAAATTTCTGACCAAATTGCAATTTATTTTATCAAACCAAACTGTTCAACTGGTCAGAAATATTAACAAACTGCTGTAGTAAAACACATGCTAAAGGTGATAGGTAGTAATTTTTGAATTGCTATAAAAATGTCCAAACTAAACTTTCATACAATTTTTGTTTAAAATTAAAGAACCTTAGTGAGCGCTCACATACCCCACGTCCCCACATTGTCATTGGAGAAATAAAATAAGTGTAAAAAAAATTGAATCATAATTTCCTGTCGATATGCACATCTACATAGTATGTCCTTATTATCTAAAAAGGTTTCATGAAATTCTGTTGTGTGGTTTCAGAGGAGTTGTGATGACAAACTGTTAGAGTAGTACATTAAAGCAAATAAGTTCAAAGGGACGCAACTCCTAGAAAAAAATTGAATCGTAATTTCCTGTCGATATGCACATCTACATAGTATGTCCTTATTATCTACAAAGTTTCATGAAATTCTGTGGTGTGGTTTCAGAGGAGTTGCGATGACAAACTGTTGCAGTAGTACATTGAAGCAAATAAGTTCAAAGGGGCGTAACTCCTAGAAAAAAAATTGAATCGTAATTTCCTGTCAATATGCACAACTACAAAGTATGTCCTTATTATCTAAAAAGGTTTCATGAAATTCTGTTGTGTGGTTTGAGAGGAGTTGTGATGACAAGAAACAGGACTGACGGACTGACGGACGGACGGACGGACGGACAGACAGACGGACAGGTCAAAAACATTATACCCTCCGCAACTTCGTTGCATGGGGTATAATAAATTGCAATTTGGTCAGAATTTTGAATAAACTGCAGTAGGTGAAGAGCAACACTTACAGTCAAGTCACAGTAAATATAAACAAGAATGTGTCCATAATACCGGTACCCCACTCGCACTATCATTTTCTATGTTCAGTGGACCGTGAAATTGGGGTAAAAACTCTAATTTGGCATTAAAATTAGAAAGATCATATCATAGGGAACATGTGTACTAAGTTTCAAGTTGATTGGACTTCAACTTCATCAAAAACTACCTTGACCAAAAACTTTAACCTGAAGCAGGACAGACGGACGAACAGACGGATGGACGGACGCACAGACCGAAAAACATAATGCCCCTCTACTATCGTAGGTAGGGCATAAAAAAAATCATATTTAAACACTTATTTAAAAGGTTTGTATTTATATTGACAGTTACATGTAGATGATGACTGGTACCCAATGATCCAGCACTAATTTAATAAGGAGCAGAAAGGTATGTAAATAGGACCGGCGCCTTTTATTTTTTTAATAAAGTAAGACTGTTTCTATTCATTTCTCAGGTTTCTTTATAGATGTAATGTAGAGTTATGTTGCTTAGCAATCAGGATCTATCAAACAATCACACAACATAATGTGTATCTTGAGTTACAATTAGACTATATCAAACCTCTGCACTTGCTTTCTCTGATACTTCAACTAAATCACTGTATCTTTTAAAACCTACAAAAACAGGTTTTAAAAAATGTGTAAATGTAACGTATTCATGTTCTGATACAACATATCTTTTTTTCACCAAGTTTTACTGATTTTTTTAGCTCTAATGAAATGCAATATTCAATTAATAATTTTGTGAAAGTACATATACCAAAAATCAACTTAATATCTGCAGTCTAGATGAAAACAGTCAAAGACAGTTATAAATATTCATTTTATCCACGAACAGTTATAAATTGAATCATCTGCCACAACAAATAGTATCATGCAGTACAGTGGATTCAAGAGCATGATCTCGAATCTGCTCTCATCCCCATTTTCTATCCCTAACTATTTTGTTATCAAATGTATATAGTATTATCTAAATGAAATTTTCAAATGTACATACATTATTTTGATTTTTTATTTTGTTTCTTTTATTTTTCTTGCTACAATGTAAATTATGAAAATTTTATAGTCCATAATCTTCAATAATTGAAGGATCGCTAGAAACTTAAAGAAGATGAAGATAACTGTCTCATTTCAAAGTGACGGACAACAAATATGGGCATATGTTTAAATCATAGCTTCTTACTGTCCATATAATTCATTTCAGAAAGTGATCTTTAACATATATTGTGCAGACTGTGCAGCTACACTCTTGTTTTATAGAAATTGTTAAAACATTCACTTATCTTCACAATTTTGAAATTATATCTTCAGAAGATGCAATCTACCTATATCCTGTTGTCATTTGTTTCCACAAAAACATTAACATTCATGTGCTGGCTTGAGAACAACTTGTTTGATTATGTTTGCTACCAGACTTATGCTTTTGTCAATGGATCAATAATTATGACGGTTCTCAATTGCGAAAATTAGCAAACATTGATTTAGCGAGTACAATTATCTTATTGCAGCAAGTGTAGTGAACAAAGTCAAAGGTTTTCACTTCCAATACTTCTTTTCTTTCACTAATTAATACAACATGCCATCAAAAGTTTTTTATTAATCTGATATACTTTGTATACAAAAAATATAAAGATGATAAATATTCACAAATTATTATAACCTATGATACAGTATATATACCTGAACCTGAAGATCTTGTTCTTGAATCAATATTACCAGATGCCAAAGTTGGAGTGTAATTTGTTAGACCAGTCTTCACCACCTCTATGTGGATTGTTGGTGTTGTTTCTGTTCTACTGTCAGCATTAGTATTATCTGACGGTTCAATTACTGTATTCTCACTGTTATCTTTAATGTTATTGTTAGCTGCCATATTTGGTTGTTGTTTGAATCCATAAACAGACTTTGGACATGAAGTGCTGATTTGAGAATTAGTTGGATAGAAAAATCTTTTCATTTTTCCAGGTTTCTTTAATAGACTATCAGTTTTAATATTAGACTTAGTTTCAACAGGTAGAGTTTTTTCAAGAGAGTTTATGGCACAATTCAAATTCTCTGTTTCTGAAACATTGTTAATAGGCAGTATTTTATCCTCTACTACAGTAATGATCTGTACAACAGGAGATATTGGTATAAATCCTGTCTGATCACTTATATCAGATCTGATAAGAGTATCAACAGATGCAGGTGATTCTTCAAGTTTGTCTGATGAAACTGAACACATTTCTTGTAAGACTGTTGGAGAAACTTGAGAAAACAAATCATCAGTTTCTTTATCACTACCCTTAGCATTATTTTCCATCTTAGCATTTTCAGTTTCAATTTCAAAAGTGGCATCAGCCGAAAATTTGTTAAAAGTTTTTCGAATTTTCCTTTCAGAATTTCCAGCTGTTGAATTTGTACCTATATAATTTATATCTGTGTTTAAATCGTCAGTAATTATAATGTTTTCATCCAAATCTTTGTCAAATGTTACACGTTTTTTGGATGCAGGTGTTTTCCTTTTTGCAGTTGATAGAATTGACTTATAAGTCCTATCGCCATCATAGGGTGTAGAGCAAAACAGATCTGTCTGACTAAATTCTTCAGGTTTAATTGAATTTTCTACATTTTCATGCAAACATTCCTGTTCATTTCTCAGCGTACTTTGCTCTTCATTTTCAACAGACTTTTCTTTGCATTGTTGGGATTTTGAAACAGAAGAGACAAGCTTTTCTGAATCAACACTTTCTTGTTTAACACTTTCACAATGATCAAATTTCTCTGTAATTTGAATGCATTTTTCGTCAGTTTCTTTATTTGGTTTTGTTGGACATTCATTTAAATGTTGATCTTTAGTTCTAAAAAGGTCTTCAATGATATCATTTTTGTCTGAATCACCTTGAGTAAAAGATATTGAACCTACAGAGTTTGCTGGTTTTGTTTTAATGGAATTTCTCCTATAAGATGGTGCACTCCTCCTCCTTCCTGCAGCTTTAGATGGAGGATCAAAGAAATCGGACAGAGCATCAGTTAAATCAGGTATATCTACTTTTCCTTTGTTTTTCTCATGACTACTAATGTATGAATTAACTATTATTTCAGTAGAATGATCGGACTCATTGTTATCCTGTAATAATTTAGAACTGACTTTAGTTACTGGAGAATCCTTTAGAGTACAAACTTCCATGGTTTCACTTGTTATACTGTTTCCAGGAGAAAATAACATGCGAGAAAATCCCTGAAATAAAAAAGTAAAAAAATTAGTGTATAACTGTACAGTGGTAAATAGAAATATACTCAAAAAAATATTATAAAAAGTAAATGTTAAAGAAAGCTCGAAGTTAAAGTCATGTTATGTATAAGTTTGCTCATTGTATTAAGATTGACATAGCAATCAATACTCGGGACTTTAGCTTGTTTACATTATACATAACACCAAATAACATTTAAGTATCAATAATGTATACAAGCTGAAGCCCCGCCTATCTATTGACTGCAGATGTCAATCTTAATTACAATGCTTGAGCAAACATTTATACAAACAAAGCAAGCAAGCCAACCAAACCTTTAAATTGCTAGCATTAGGATAACAGCTTTTAAATTTAACTAAAGACAAAGCTTGTAAACAACTGCTATCACTCCCTCTAAATAATCAACTGTAGTTATGTTTTGGTTATCTGGAACACTTAAATCATTGAATCACATACTTTTAGTCTGATTTGATTTTTCCTGTTGTTTTTATTTGTATCAATTGGTATTCCACTGCTTGAGATAGGAAATGTTGAGTACTCATACTAGTTTAAAACTCTCTTAAGTATAGTGTGTAATCTGCAGTTTGCAATATCTTTTGGGTACTTTCACAATAGTTGAAGACTGATTGCTAATTTCTAGATGTCTAATTTTGGTGAATTTATATGTTGTTGGTTTACTGTCTAATTGACATTTGCTCCAGACGTCTTCTTTAAAATAAATGTTTTCATTTACTGTTGATCTGTCCTAAATCCTTAACAAAATATGTAAGTCTAGTAATTAGTGGAACAGTCATCCATGAAACTCAGGTTGAATTTTACAGATGTTATTTTAAGATTAGTTTATACTGCAAAAAAAGTTATATTTTCAACCATAACATATTTAACTACCTTCCTTTTGGCTTGAGCTGGAGTCTGGCTCTCTGAAAAATAAGTATGATAATATTTTAATATGATAGAATACTGTAAGATAAAGTCATCATAGTCATTCTACTTTGTAGGTACTTTACACTAATAATCAGAAGACCAGCAACTCTTTTCAAAAAATCTTTTGATCAAAATTTATTGTGTTATACTCAAATATACTGTAGATTCAGAAATTATTGCGTGCATTTATTATTGCGATTTTGTCATTTTAGACTAAAATGCGATTTTAATTTTTGCGATACTGAGAAAAATCCTGTTTAATTCATATAAAAAATTTCAAAATGCGAGTTTAAATTATAACCCTGTCGCATTTTTCGCAATAATAAAAACATCGCAATAATTTCTGAATTTACAGTATTCATGATAGGTGAGAGTATTTTAACTTGTTATAAAGTTTGGGACGAGTGAACCAACACCTTCTAAAGGAATATGTATGTAGAGTAACCAAGATGGATACCGAAGTAATCTGCGGTGTCTCAAAACCTCATGAGCATAAACTATACAAAGACAACAACATCCAGGTTACCTGCGGTAACCTGGATGTTGTTGTCTTTGCATAGTTTATGTTATAAAGTTTGTCAAAAGATTTCTTCCTTGTTTCAAAATTCCAATAGGGAACATATATTATATTATTGTAGTAAATCAACTATTTTGTAAGACGTTTCAGCCATACGGGTTCTTCAGTTTCTTTATTATCCTTCTTAAATACATGGTAAACATTTTACATTCACAATCATTAAGATGTTAGATTAAGTTCCTTGGTAATGTTATGATGTCACAGTAATTTGACATCACAATAACATGACGTCCAGTGTTCTCCCCAGAAATTTTTTAAGGCGCAAAATTTCAAGGGCGCGTAACTCTATTTTAGAGTGAACTATTGTGACCTGAAGCAATCGGTCATAAATCGTTCCATGCAATAATGCACAGTATTAATATACATGACAAAGAATAAGAATATATATATGAAATAAATTTATTTTAAACACAAAAAGCATTTATATCACAGTCAATTAAATAAGTCAAAATGTATATATAGTTCAAGAAAAATCCTCATGTTCTTCTGGGCCTTTCAATGCTGAACTGAGCTTCAGAAATATTTATTTCTGTACTCTCTGTTCCTTCTAGAGATATTGTAACAAGACCGTTTGTAATTTTGTTGGACAGCCTGTTCCTCTGTCTTTATCCTCATTAGGGTTGAAAACATCATCTGCCTTTCGCTTAACCCATTTCTTCTTTGCAAAGAACATGTTGATTCAGCATTAAAATTGATTATGTTTAAGATGTTTGGTATACAACTTTAAAAAAAATGTAATGAACCAACTGACCAGTGTCCGTAGTTTGACATTACGCTTCCGTGTGTATAATTGTCAAAACGTTTCTTTGGCAGGTAGATATTAATGAAACTTGACAAATTCGTCAAAGTTAAGACCAGTGAAATTCTTTACTAGTGACATTATACAAATGCTGCAGCGATTCCGTACATATGTTTCCCGATGGACGAATTAACGATCGATGTTAAAAAAAATATTTTACTTCTAAAACGTGACAGTTGACAGACGAATTTTACTTGCAAGCAATATTTTTTCTCTTTCTAATAAAATAAATCACTCCTCGTTATCTTTAATAAAAGTTTATTTTACTTTTTTGACGTACAAATACTCTCATTCATAAATTTCATCGTAAATTTCTTTAGTAATGTATATTCAAATTTATCACGTGTATTCATAATGTTCATTGGTCGTGTTTAAATAGATTCTTCTTCTCGACCAATGAAAAAATTCGTTCTTAAATGGCCAAGCGATCGCACACAGACGATGCGTAAATTTAATGTATTTGCGATCTATTTCTTCAATTTTTGCACTGAAGTTTTTAAAAACTTTTATTTTCTCCTAAAAATATCTATCTTCTTGATGATCATTTACGCTATAATCTGATTACATGGTCTGATAAGGCTGGAACAGGTAAATCACTCAGAGACTTTTGCTAGTAATCAGTTACTGCGCAACATTGACCGACCTCGCAGCGGTGATCAGCAGCTTGACAATTTTAACCAACATTTATAATTGAAATGTGAAAATTAACATGTTGCGGGATCAAGTATTAAGGGACAGCGGCCAATTAAGGCGCTGCGGGATCAACGAAAATATTTTGAAGGCGCTGCGCGACCGCAGCGTCATATCGGCCTGGGGAGAACACTGACGCAGGGACCGCGCTGTGCGTCGCCAATGTCGCAATTTGCGATTTTTTTATTTCATCTGGCGACAAAATACGGCTGCTGGCGATATTTCTGGCGCCAACATTTTCCTATGTAAAAATTTTCATTTCTTGACAATATCGATCTTCATTTTAATTGGTAAAAGTTAAAAAAAAAAGTTGTAAAAATTTTTACCTGGCGACAAGTTTATGACTTTGTTTACGACCCCAAGCTAATCAACAGTTACAACAGGTGCCATAATCTGTTGTTACAGGTAATCCATTTATCGGATGGGTCATTAATGATCATCAACATTAATTAATTCAAATAGAATTGGTCAGTCGGCATTTTGTCTTTGAAGAAATGGTCATACCGTGCGACTCCACAATTTGCAATGTTTACCGTAGTTGTATGAAGAAAGCGTAACTGACAGGAAATCGAAAACCATAATTAACTTGTTAAAAATATCGTTTACTTATTTCCGTTGAAAAATAGCAAATTCAGACGACATTTGTCTTTGACTGCCCTCAGTTATGATACGAAAATAACAAAACCGACCGCCATTGTTCACCTTGTGACTTTTTCTACGTACTGTTTATATTCCTCCAAAAGGAGCACACCGAATAAAGAAAGATAACTCAATTTTACTTTTCTAATCATTGAGATACCTACTTTAGCCATGTCTAAGATATTTCTACATAGTTCTTGCTTTAGAATTTACATGTTTAGGTCATTTGAGTTATGGGAAGAGTTAAAGAGGGTCTTAGTAGCAGTATGGGTAGGATGCCTTTTGTCATCTTTTTCTGCATTCTTTTTTTAATACAAATTTTCACTATTCTGTTAATTTAAACACCTCTTATTTTATTTTCTTCATTCAATTACCCATTTTTTCTATACTTTATAATTTAATTTAAAGACATTTTCTCTATTTTGTAGAATATACAGACCATAAGCTAATTTATATTCTTCTACATATGAAATACTGACATAAGAAAATAAACATGATAAAATACACATGTTGTTTTGTTGTATGTATATAAACCCTATGCAATAACTTACTTAGTATTACATGTTAAATTATGTAAAGTGCAGGCTGAGTGCATAAGAAATTTAAATTGAACATTGTTTAAATTTTGGTAGACTAAATAAAGACTCTAGCTGGTTCTAAAGTTTTCAAAACTGGCGACAAAATATAGGAGCTGGCGATTTTTCTGGCTCCAACTTTTTGGGAGCCAGAGCAGCCCCTGCTGACGTCAGAATATCTTTTAATGAATGAAAGTCAAAGTGTATGAAATTAGATAAATTAAAGTCATTCTTTTTTAATGTTGACCCCAAATATATTTAGTTTTTGCATCCACTGTGCTTCAATATATCTTCTATAATTTGTAGATTTTTTGTAAATTTGTTGAAGAACTTGAACTGTCATGTCCTCTTTAACATGGTCTAATTTCATACACTTTGACTTTCATTCATAAAAAGATATTATGACGTCATGTTATTATGACGTCAAATTACTGTGACAACATAACATTACCAAGTAACTAAATCTATAACATCTTAATGATTGTGAAAGTAAAATGTCTACCATGTAGTTAAGAAAGATAATAAAGAATCTGAAGAAGGCCAGTGGTCGAAACATCTTACAAAATGGTTTATTTACTACAAAAAGATTTCTTGCTCTTTTTGTAGCTAATCACATTTTGATGGATTCTGCTTTACTCCATCATAACTTTTCATAGCTGTATAGAGTACAGAAAGAGATATACTGCAATTAATTAACAAACTCAGAAATTAAAGAAATAGCATATCATTTAAGATACCTCTATCCTCCAAATCAGCATGATTTGGTGTAGCTAATGAACTAGTCCAGCTGAGAGTTGAATCATTTACACCAAGACTCTTTACTAAATCATACTGAGAGCTTTCGTACTGTTGTGCTGTACCATTCACAGGGCTGAAAATACATAGACAAATAAAACACATTCCACAAGTTATAATAGGAATGAACCATTCTATGGTTATTTCTTCTAAAACAATAAAAGCATACTTTTACTGAAGAAAGAGAATATCACCATCAATCCTCAATTTTGACACAAAATAACAATATCAAAATAAGTCAAAATTCCAAATATTTAAGGGTTCCTTTTAACCCTTTCCGTGCCATGGCGAAATCGTAAAAATATATGTTCAGTGCCAAGGCATGTTTTTCCATCCAGACTGGCTCTGCATTATTACGTTAAACTATCCAAACGTCACAGTGTAGGCTTACTACAAGAAAGTGTTAGCGAAAAAAACGCAGAAAATTGAAAATTTACTGGAAAGTTAAAATATTGATTTTTTTGTGAATAAGCATACTTTTTTATCGAATATGCAAACATAAATATATTTCTTCTTAAAAAAAGATTTTAAAGTCTTATGAAACTTCAAATTGAACAAAAAATATAAACATGTTTTTTTTTTACTAAACAGTATATTTTTCTAATAAAAGACCAGACAAGATCATACATATACTTGTTTTATAAAGGAAATCTTTTATTTTGTCCATATCTCAAAGAAATATGCATGTACTGTTAATGAATTATATTTTCTTCCCGCGTTATAATTCGCCAACAGCTTTTCCGTATGCATTGTTCATGTCCTTAGTGATTTGTTTTTTAATCGCAATTTATAAACAACTGATGAAACATGTAAGAATAAATTATAATCTGATGATATACACATAAATAATAATTAATAAATGGATAAATAATTAAAGGAGAGTTATAGTATAATTTAGAAATGAATGCTTCTTTTTGTAATTTTATTGGGGTGTAAAAGCTAGTGTTGACCAAAGCACATTAATATGAAGCTCTTCCGCTTCATTCTAAAAATGTGTGCACGATCAACACTTTTACTGTGCACGATCAACACTTTTACAGCCCCTTTCAAATTACTAAAAGAAGTATTCATTTCTTGTAATTACATTTTTATGCTAAGACCATGAAAAAAAAGTTTTATCAAGTTTTTCTTTTATTTACCTGTGCACTTTTTTGTGTCATTACGAATGTAACATTTCATTTTGATATGAAGCTGAAGGTTAAATTTTGAAGGAGTAAAAGAAAATTCTGGTCTGCCAGGAGTCTAATGTGTTCAGGAAGGGTAGCTTGTCTTCCTGCGGACTTAATAAGAGACATATAGCATACATAGATTTATCAGAAAAATATATTATCTTATTGATAAACAATTTATCAGTTGCTTATTTAGTATACGCACCTTTCCAAAATAATACAATATTTAAAGAATTTGGCGCGCTTTATGCATTTCAAAGAAGCACGGATAATGACGTACGTCATAGTACATTTCATAGCATCAGAGTAAAAAAAAAACAATGGCCCAAAAGTGGCCCCGTGGCACTGAACGTAGTAAAAAAAAATGGCCCAAAAGTGGCCCATTGCACAGAGATGGTTAAAGTGTTATCCCAATGAATGGGTTAAGCTCTCATGGAAAGGTTAGCACAGGTTTCAAAATATCAATATTTGTGTTTTAATTCATGTAGTTAGGTAGACATCAAGGAATTCTATGATGTAAATCTGAATTGCAGTTCAGTAAGATGTATAGTCAATTAAACTGTAAGATGTATGATAGATTATTTAATCTTTTTATGAAATAAAGTAAAAAAAGTATCAAAGAAAGTTATTCATTTTATTTCCTATGAATTTGTTCTGAATTGTAAAGTATAAATAGAACAAAACATGTAAGAAGGTTTAAATTATGGTATTGGTTCTGAAATTAACTCTTCACCTTTTGTGTTAAAAGGTTTGATTTATTTTACTTTTCATGATTACCAGTTTCAATTATATTGTCTTTTGCCTAACAATGTTCTCAGGAAGATGTCAATCTATTAATGAGGAATTCCATCCAGATATTCTTTTTTCAAAATATTGGTATTGGTCCTTTACATTTTTGTGGAGGATATTACAAACCTTATTCCAAGTATAGGTGGCATCCAACCTGTCAAAGGACTAGTAGCAGAGAACTGAGATTCTAACAGATTTGAGGAATTATATAATGGACAGCCTTCTTTGTAGGAATCTAATAAAGAGAAAGCAAACAGTAGAAGCATGCATCATTTCTTAAATCAATTCCGAATATAACAAGCCATTATCATGATTCTTGTTACATGACCATGATGACCAGATTGTCTGAAAAAGCACAAAACTGAATACAGCTAATAAAAATTCACAAACAGTGTAAAGATTTACTGTCAATCTGGACTGACAATTACAATGCTTTGGAAAATGGATAAAAATACATTATCTGATAATATACATGAATAGATGAAAACAGAATTTAAAAATTTATAATTATCCAGAACTTCATTTTTTGCTTAAAATATATTATTATAAGAATAATGCATAGATTAACCTCTTAATAACTTGGTGAAAAAAGAAATGAATAGCAACAATTATATAAATAATTTACTTTTACCCATGTTTGTCAACAGATTTTAACAGGTGTTGGTTGCACTGGTGGGGCAGGAACTGCTGCCCCTTCAGGAGCACCAAATTTCAATCCCAGTTCTTATTGGATTTGTGTTGCTCCATCTTTAGTTTTCTATGTAGCATTTTTTTGTTGACTTTAGTTTGTCTTTTGAAATTAAGTTAGTAAACTTAATAACACCAATTGCTTACATTTGATCTTTGGATCAGCTATTGTTATAAATTCATATACAAACATGTAGTTGATAATGAGGACTAATGAGTTTTTCGAAATCTTATTCTGAATGCTTTTTATTGGAACTGGCTCAAACTATTTTTATCACCTGGCGTAGGTTTTCATATTTTCAATTGCCTAAATATGTCTTCGAAAACCTATTCAATATCATTTCAAAAGATGCAAAAAACCAATGAAACACTTTTAAACAATGATCAGTTGTGATGTCGGTTTAAATTCCTATGGGTTTTAGTTGATGTTTTATCCAATATTCAATCTTTTCCAACATAGAATGAGAAACAAATGATTAAAATATTGTTGAAAGATTATCTCGTGCTGTAGAGAATTTCAGTAACCAGATATTTCTAAACAGGTAAATACTAACCTTGTATATACTTTTGTGAGATGGGTATCACTGATGAATCTTGCTCTTTTGGATTACGAGATGCTTCAACAAACCAATTTGGATTTCCTTTTCCCACTTCTATAAACAATTAAAGTGTGTGATGGTTCAATACTTTCAAATATAAACCATTATTTGGAAAAAGTTGTTTAAAGATATGGAAAATTACTTAAAAATGTTTGACAAATGAGAAAGAACACAATTTTTAAATAGACAACAGAACTAATGAAAAAAATGGTACATGATAAATAAAAGTACTTTTATTGTATATTCTTACCGTTCTCTAATTTGGCTATATCTTTTATATATGTCTTGTTTGTCTGTATAATGACTGGTGTCTTCCCTAAATCTGTATGTACAGAGCAAATCTTTGACTTCTTGGTTGTCATGGTTATTATCTGAAATAATCATTAAATTTGAAAAATAACTAAATAGCAGTGTATATAGTGACTTATAGTCACTTTATTGTATATCAGCAAGAGTAGTTTTTGCATTTTTTTTAACTTTCTAAAAATTCAAACATCTGCAAAGTTGTAAAACTTATTAATCTCAGTTCATGTCTGTTTGTTTTTTTTTCTGTCTTTTTTAAATCTGAAAAATGTGTTGTGTTTTGTTATTGAAGTGTTAGTTATTTATAAACTTTTTACCATGTCACAGGCATTCCAAGTGAACCAACAGTGATGCAAATAATCATCGGACCTGTCGGACCTAGGGGGCAGAAATTTAGAGAGTCCGGCAAATGACATCTTTGTGTCAGACCAAATGACTGGTAAATATTTTTACTGTTTGGGGCCTTCAAAATTGAAATTTCTGTAGGTCCTGATTACCTTGGCTTCCAAATCAATTATAAAGTTAAAAAGCATTGAAAACCAAAAGTTATAATGACACATTTATTGCCGGTAATAAGTAAACGTGCTGATGTAACATATTTCGATCTTCTCTGCCTTTATCCAATTAGCGTAAGTCGTGTGATCATAATTATTTTCGTATTTCTCGGGATTTATCATGACAACGAAAGTAAATTTCCGTATTGAATAGCTTCTTTTTGATAGCGACGCACAGTTCATGCAATTGCGCGTCCAGACAGAAAACCATGCATTCAGGGCGCGAATACGTGCCTTAACGAGAACATTGTTAGTAAGACAAACACAGGTTTCGTCTCCATATGACAATTGTCAAATCAGTGGTGCATGAATTAAAACAGTTGGAACAACAGATGGCCAAATCAATTATGTAGTTGACAAGCATTGAAAACAAAAAGTTCTATTAAGGGACAACTAATGACCAGAACTCAGAGTCTGTACAGGACCAACCTCAGATACTTCAAGCTTTAGCTACTGTTACTAGTGTTAGTCAGGATGTTCAGGTTATAAGCATGAAGGACTTGTCTGATAATGATTCAGACTACGAGTCAGATTTCCAATTTGACCAAAATGAAGCAACCAATGATTATCTTGTGTCAAAGTACTCCTGTGAGGAATAACTCTTGGATCATCATTTATGTATTAATATATTGAATAAACATGATAAACTACAATGTTTATGAATATGAATCACATATTACAAGAGAATAAACTACAATGTTTATGAATATATGAATTACATATTACAAGAGAATAAACTACAATGTTTATGAATATGAATCACATATTACAAGAGAATAAACTACAATGTTTATGAATATATGAATCACATATTACAAGAGAATAAACTACAATGTTTATGAATATGAATCACATATTACAATAATATATAACAAAATAAAAATTAATTATTCAAAAGCGTCTCATTTTATTTTTGAGTGAAAATATAGGTGTTGCAAAAATTTGATGGGTCTGGCAAATCTTGCTACCCTGTAGGCTCCAATGTCTGACAGGAAAAAAAAAACTGTTTTATATCTCTGAACCAAAGTTATATCATTTATTCATTCCATACAAAAACTTGTATCTGTTTAACCCCTCAGAAGGCAGACAAATCAGAACATTCTGAACTATAAATTATAATATGTATAGCTCTGAACTATGAATACATGTGGCTTGAGTAGTCCTTTGAAGTACCCATCTTGCAGCATGAATAGAACCCCAAATGTCTAACAGCAGACCTACATGTATACACACTTTACGACAAAATGACTTTTTTTAAGTAATATTTCTTTTCAAAACAAACTTATGCCAAATCAATCAGTGTTCCAGCTTGAATCTCAGGGCAGAAGGGTGCTAGTTGTCTGAAAGGGCACTTTAGCGTAATGACCTAGATTGTAAGGGCACTGTTGGACAGTGTATAAATAACCTTGAATATTGCTAGGCTCAGCTGGAGAACATTAGTTGTATTTAAACCATATTCAGAAATTAATGTGTTCTTGATGTTGGTTTCAGTAAGAATTTTTTTTTTATCAAATTAACATACCATGAAGCAAATCATAGCATTTTGATGTTAATCTAAACAAACTTGTACTTTTGGTAAGGAAAATAATCATCAGAAATTTCAATGTTTTATAACTTATACCAGTCTATAAAAATAAACAAGTAGTTTTGAAAGATGGAGTTATACATGCAAAATTAAATGTTTAATCTAATTAGATTATTTACATTTAAATTGCTTGATCAAACATATACAGTATATTGTTATTAAAAAGTTATTTATTATCATTTCAATTGTTACAAAACAGTATTTTTAAGTGCACACCAAAGTGCTCCTAAGTAAGGAGTTTTATAAATATAACAGGTGAGACAGGAGATGATCATATTATATTGATGCAATATTACAGGAGGTATAAACAGTTAGTTTTTTTCCATCATTGTTAAAAATAAAAGCATTTGTTGAGTGCTCCTTTAAAAGGAGGATTATAAAATACAAGAAGTAAAACAGGAAGTTATGTTCACAGTACAAATTTCTTTGATTCTTCTTTAAATTTCTTACTCATGGTTAAAAAACAAAACATTTTTTACCAATTTAGTCAAAACTATGTATGCTTTTAAAATTGTTTTAGATTTTATTTTTATATTATGCCTTCTGAAATAAATTTTTCCGTGTACATGCTGCTGTACATAAACATTGCAAATGGATAACATGTGGACTTTTAATTCTGTATTAAATATCTAGTGTTTGTTCAATTATCTTAAATCCACTAATTAGCAGTAAACAATCATTAACAGATGTGATAAAACTGCCAAAGGCATTAGGTATTTAACTTAATCCCATTGTCAGTTAATTAGTGTTACACAATCAGGTAACAATTTTACCGGAAACGTAAATAGGCATGAAATTGGGAAATTGTATTTTTTTGAAAAGGCAGAGGGGTGCATTCTTTTGCTTTGGAGGGCAGAAGGGCGGGGGTAAGGGCACCAAGGGCAAGCCGCCCTTCTATTTGGGGCAGGCGGGAACACTGTCAATTAATGAATTTATACATTGTTTATGTAAGAGTCAAATCTATGTCCAGCCTCATATCTAAATCTTTGTCTTTTCTCAGATATGTGTCCTGTGATGTTTGACTCTCAAATCCCTGGCCCTTTCTCCAGTCTCAGATATGTTTCCTTTCCTCAAATACAAGTCCTGTAACATCATGACACTCAAATCTGTGTCCTTTTTATAAGGTAGACTTTCATTAACGTGAAGTGACTTAGGATAGACACTTAAAGATTGTGACAGGTTTAAACTTTAAAGCACCTAACCCTCCCTTAACCTGGGACTGTGGTGTAACAACATAACATTAGTGTTTCCCCCAAGCATGTTTAGCATGGATAGACGCCATGCCATTTTTAAATGACGCCATGCCCTTTGTTTGTCCTAATAAATGACGCCATGCCCTTTTTTCACTTCTTTGGATGACGCCATTGTCTCGAAAATACCCTAAATAGAAGCCTTTACAAAAATAAAATTTCAAAATTTCATGCCCATCGGCATTTCCGTTAAAATTGTTACCTGATTGTGTAACACTCTAATTAACTGACAATGGGATAAAGTTAAATACCTTGCCTTTGGCAGTTTTATCACCTCTGTCATGTCTGTTAATGATTGTTTACTGCTAATTAGGGGATTTAAGATAATTAAACAAACACTAGATATTTAATACAGAATGAAAATGTCCACATGTTATCCATTTGTTTATGTACAGCATGTACACCTGAAAAACTTTATTTAAGTAAGCATAAAATTAAAATGAATTGTGAAACAATTTTAAAGGTATACATAGTTTTAACTAAATTGGTTAAAAAAAAGTGTTTTGTTTCATAACCCTGAGTATGGTCAGTATGAAATTTAAAGAAATTCGTATTTTGAACATAGACACTTCCTGTTTTACTTCTTGTATTTATAATCCTCTTTATATAGGAGCACTTAACAAATGCCTTTATTTTTAACAATTATGGAGGAAAAAAATGTTAATACCTTCTGCAATGTATGCAATGTATTATTGCATCAATATATCATCTCCTGTTCCACCTGTTATATTTTTAAAACTCCTTACTTAGGAGCACTTTGGAGTGCACTTAAAAAAAACCTCTTTTTTTGTAACTATTTAAATGCCAAATGAGACTAAATAACTTCCAACCAACATCAAGAACATGTACAATAATTTCTTAATATGGTTAAAATAAGGTTAAAATACAACTTATGTTCCATATAGTGATTATTGAACTGGTATAATACCTGATACTTTTTTGTTTTCTGCAGCATACTATAGGTGCCCTTTTGTTAATTTTCCATACACTCTAAGTGCCCTTTTTATAGATTTTTGCGCGCTCTAGATGCCCTGTTTCAATTAAATTACCATGCCCTTTTTGTGTGATAGGGGAAACACTAAACATTAGAACACGCTGTAAAATCAGTTAGAAAGGGTTGGACTAATCAGGTTGGCACAAAGCGCAAAAATTAACTCACAAACAGACAAAAGACATATAGAACAGTACATCCATTAATGCCTTTAAAAACTGACTAGATAAATATTGGTCCGACGAAGAGCTATATTATAATGACTATAGAACGGAAATATCCGGAAGTCACGGACAAAATAGTACAGAAAAAACTTAAATTACGAGTCTGTCGAAGAGGAACCTTAAGGGATCCTGTACTGGAAATAGACTATAAGTAACTATAAGTAAGTAGTACGCTTATCAATTTTACCGTTTGACCTTCAATGCTTTATTTCTTATTTGATGAACCAGAAAACAGCTTTTATGACTAAACTGTGTATATTGAGAGAAAAGATAGTTTTTTATTATAACTTTCAATAACAAATTATGAAAAGATTTTTACAACTATTTCTATTGCAAGAAACTGTAAGCTCCCATGTACATAGGTCAATTCGATAAAATAATTGACTGATTTTGATGAATTACGTTAAATTCTTTCTAAAAATAACGCTAACGGTTAATAATTCGAGACCTCTGACGAATCACGATAAAATATTAACCAATTTGACGCGAACGGTAGCCGAAAATGACCGTTTGACGCCTGACGGTAAGGTTCATGTGGACCCTTTGGCTAAAATGGCTGCATTTCCACCTCAAAATTTACACTGAGTACAGACAAACCTGTGTATCTTTAAAAGTTTTAAGGCATAGCATGCCCTAGATAGATAAAATTCACATATATTTTATGTTTTAGAAAATTAAAAACTTAACAGGATTTTGCAGTGCACTTTTTTTCATTCCTCCAGAAGGTGCCAAAATATACTAAGTTGTGAAAGAGGTTTGAGAACTTCCCCACAGGTAATAATTAAAGTGAACTGTATTTTGACATTAACAATAGATGGACAATAGATACATGTACCTGACAATAATTGGTGATTTAAACTGTGTACCTGAGTGGACCATATCAAGTGAAACTCAACTGTTTGTTAATTTTATCATCTTCTGCAGGGATGAAAAAAAAGTGCACAGCAAAATCCAGTTAAGTTTTAAATTTTCTAAAACATACGATGCATTTGAATTTTATTTATCTAGGGCATGCTATGCCTTAAAACTTTTCCAGATGCACAGGTTTATCTGTACTCAGAGTAAATTTTGAGGTGAAAACGCAGCCATTTTAGCCGAAGGATCCACATGAACCTTAAAGGGCATCCCTACCCTCTGATATGGACACAAGTAGTTCATTATTTGAATGTTAATTGTTGCAAAATATTGCACCAAACCATGCAAGACTGATGTCTGTTTATAGTTTTTAAAAGATTACCAAAATTATATGGGGACTACATAGGACAGAATCCTTCTCTTTAAGCACCACGACGATCTTGCAGGTATAAATACAGAAGCTGAGAAAAAAGGTAAATTGTTTACATTTCTAAAACTTGTACTGTAGTCAATGCATCAGCGTACATATTGTAACAACAGGTAATATTATGGTCTCTCGTCTCATGGGTGTTACATAATTACTAGATTAAAAAGAGAGTTGAGACTTTGCGTTTCATAAACAAATAATAATAAATTGCAAAGTGTCATTTCTCATCCGAAAATGGCGCCCTGGTAAATATATATTTCGGAATAAAGAAGAAGCTAAAATCATGCTTTCTATGCGACCTCATCGCCAATAAGTGTCGAAATTTCTCGATACACATTTTTTATAACGAATTTATGTAAAATGTTAGCACTCATGTGATATTTTTTATAGCACATATTGGATTTTACTTATTATCTTTTTCCACTCCGTATTTATCTCTGTTGAAAACAATTATGTAAACAATTTTACAAATAACCTGTTCCCTAAAAAGAGACAGGTAGAGTCATAAAGTGAAGTCAATATTGATATGTCCCTGAAATCAAGCCTCTTTCAAAAGACCCTTTTTGTAATCTGAATTAGGACACAGTTTTCATAATTTATATCTGGGAACAGTATATCTAACAATCTGTCAATATATATGTTCCTGTTTATATGAAGAAAACTAAATAATTAATGATCCAAAAGAAGTATCGGATGTTTTCACTAAATTTGTTGCTACTGTTGCTGAGAAAATAGGAAATGGGCGATATCACGGGTAGATCTATATGATCCACCAAACTATCATAGTGTAAATGCAATACATGAACAAAATCACTTAAAATAATGGATTAAAAATTGGATTTTCAAAAGGTGACACCAGAAAAAAGTGGGGGGAAAATCATAAATATAACAGTAAATCGGTAAAAAATAATTTACCACAATGTATTTTATTGGATAAATTATTAGCATACGATGTTGAAGGGGAGTCCAGCCTAACTTTCCATTTTGACCCGAATAAAACAAATTGCAAGGAAGTTGTTACCCCCTTTTACACTAACACAACCCTCATTCTGAACATGAACATTAAATACCACCTTTTTACACTTCTAAAATCAGAAACAATCATTTGTTTAAACCATCTAGTCAAAATAGTTAATGGGAGATAAAAAATCATAATATCTGCAAATGTCTTTTTTTTTTACCGTTTTGTGAAAATTGGTATTCTATAAATTGTTCAATGTTTTCCTTTGCGAAACAAGATTGTGATGTACAGGAAGCATGAGCTATCAGAATAAACTAGCTGTTGCACCCAGAAAATATTCCAGAAAATCAGACCGATGCTAGTGTTCAAAAGTCAAAGAAGAAAATGAAAATTATAGTCTCATTTTATTTCTATCATAGGGTACCTTCAAATAGTATATGCATTATGCCTATCGAAGGAAGGTGGTTCTCTCCGAGCACTCCGACTTTCTCCAACAATCAAAACTGACCGCCACGAAATAGCACAATAGTGTTGAAAGTGGCGTTAAACACCAATTAATCAATCAATATATGCATTATGTGTATGTTTTTCAATGAAATAAAATACCATGGAATCCCTATATTGGTTCTAGGCTAAGTACAATGGTTTGGAAAGCAACAACAACAACAAAAAAAACAAACCAAAAGCCCACACACAACACGGATAATCATTTAGTTATTTATTATTGAATTATTGAATTATGAATACAACATGCTTTTGATAATGGCACAAAATCGATGAAAAAAGTGAACTATGATGTTCCGGGAGTTTATAGGTATTTAAGCATTCAGTCCTGCTCGGCATGTAGGACCTATCGGATAGTCATCATAACAGAACCCGATAATAAGTACAAAGTTTATACAGTTAATGTAGTTCGAATATTGGTTTCCCATTCTACATGGAACCTTGATTTAGACCATACATTTTTATATGTAGCTTTTTAGGAACAATGAAGTATATTACATTATGAATATTTACACAAAAACAATTATACGCAAATATTCTTTATTGTTTTTATATGTTTACTGATTTTAATCAAGTATTTCTTTGTCAATAACCATTCGGTTTATAATTTTGTCATTAAGCATGTAATTTGCTTTCATGTGTGATATTTAAACATTTGTTTTATTAAAAATTAAATATCGGTTTTCACTCTAGTCATTTTTATTACAGTTAGAACAAGTTGAAACTTACAATTGTTCTGTTGTCAGCGAAGAAGAAGGAGCACGATTACGCATAATATGTTAATAATATAATGATAATTCTAAATATTGCCTTATTAATTGTTCAAAAAAAATAACATAAAATAAAATGATATAATTATCTGTATGACAATTTTTTTCCTATCAGTTTAGAATTTGAATGGCAATCCATCAACTCTCTAGCCAAAAGTCTGATTATGTTTTGCATGCTGATTATATAAAAAAATAAAATGTTTTGACAGAACTTACTAAAATAAATTTGAAACAACTTCTTTGACATGTCCTATTTAATGCTATGTAACGAACACATTAGAGTTTGACGATCCCAATTTGAGAAGTGCATTGTGTATGTTCTGTAATATCATAGTGGATCATTTGATTTCAATTGAAATGTTTAACCGTCAATGGCTTCCGTCTGTGAAGAATGTTCAGATTTAATTGGGGACAAACATTGTGTTGACTGTGACAGATCATTTTGTCTGAGCTGTAAACTAACGCACTTAACTGTAGGCAAGTTTCCAACTCATATTTTCCACAACGTTGAACCAGTAAGGGGAAAAAGCCAGATAGAAAACCATTCACAAAATCAAAGAAAAGCTGACACTTTGATCAAACCAGTAGTGCTAATGGCTGACCTTGATATAGAAAATCTTCCACATAATTACGGATTAGATCCAGAAAACATTCCAGACAACACAGAATGGGACGGTAAACAGAAAGATGCAACACAGGCCACGACGGACAACAAAACAGACACTGTCGTAAAAACCGATACAGTGTCAACTAAATCGGAATCAAGCAACAAGGCTGAAAAACCAAAAGAAGAGACGAACATGACTTTTGAACAAGCTTCAGAAAATGTGAACAGCAAAAATGTACCAGATAAACCTGACGATAAAGAAATAAATAATAAAGCTTCTTCAGCACAAACTAAACCAACGGCAAATACTAACAGCATACCCGATGTTATAAGTGATACAGAAAAAGACAAACGAATCTTTGAACTCACGGAAACAGAAAAAGTTGAGGATCCTAACAAAAGCCACGAAATCGTACCAACAGATAAAACGAATGACGAAAGCAAACATTACCGAAGTGAGAAAACGGCTTATTCTATCTTAGAAGTAACAAGCATGTGTAACGATCACAGCGAGGATTTTATATTTATCTGTGATAGGTGTGATGTACCAGTTTGTAAGATTTGTGTAGTAAGGGAACATAAAGGTCACAAGCTGTCAGACATCGAAGAGACAGCTACCATGAGAGAAAACGCTTTAGCGAATGTGTTAACTCCTAGGATTGCTGGCGCTGTAAGAAACTCGAGCGAAATGAGTCTTAATCTGTCAACCTTTGACTCGGAAATAAATGAAGTGAACAGAGCAATTGAAAGACACGGAGAATCGATTAAGGAACTCGTAAACAGACAAGTAGCATTGATGGTGAAAAATGTAAAAGAAAGAGCTGGGCGAAGAAAAAATAAATATTCAGATGTAAACGATACATTGAACGATGCCGTAGTAAAGGGGAAGCTATTACAACAACGTCACCAGGATTTAACAAAATCAAAGAACGATGGAGCCTTGATTTTGCAGTTAAAAAAACTTTCCAAAGATGCTTCAGATTTTCACTATCCGTCAGTGCCAAACTTCCCCACTGTCAAGTATCATCCACCAAAAGTTACAGAAGGCGATGTTGAATCGCTATTTGGAGCATTCAGTTTTATGTAAGTAGATACACAGCTTTTTATTTCTATTACTAGTATTTCATTTTTGTTAAGATTCTAAATTTTTTAAATTATGTTAATGACATAAGAGTTAATAATCATTAATTTAAATTGTATCCATATTTTAGTTGTTGTACATACTGGGTATTATTTATTTAGTGCATCATGATAGGTCAAAGTTTGTGAAAGATCTCATGAGATTAGGATTAAGATGGTTTCTTTTATTCATTGGGTCATCATTTACATGTTAATACCTATCAATGCAATCACATTAAAATTAGTTCTCCGCAAAACCCATACCGCATAAAATGCCCCTAAATGACAAATGTAGTCTACTCCTTTAAATAACACTGATATATTTTTATGTTTTTCTCAAGAATTATGTTCACACTGTTGGATTTGCTTCGACGCATTACATCAATAAATATATTTAAAAAATCCTATGTTACTATATAACGAGTATGGTACCGAGTAATCTCTAAACCTCAGCTCACTTGACTTAACAGATTACTGTGAGCTCTTTATTGACATCACTTATTTGAAGAGTTTGTCATATCCCTTTTCAAACATGTCATCTGGAACTAATAAGCAAGTATGGTATGTAATTTCTAAATATTGTCATATTCCATATATTTTTTCTAAAGATCCAGTAAATTTAACGTTGCTTTCAAATTAAGGGAAAATGCAAAGTGTGATCTCTTTAAAGATTTAAGGTTAATTAACCTTAAATCTTTAAGGGGATCTTTAAGGTTATTTCATATTTTTGCTTCAGCGACATGGATCCCAAATCCAACAGATTACCAAAAATGATACCACCTGCTAACATGTAAGTAAAAACATAGTGCTATAGCTGTCAACCTTTCTCTTTCAGTTTTAGGATAACGACAGAAAACTGTCGAAGTTGCAAGTGCAACAATAAAGAAAACGGGAGAAAAAAGGCACAAAAAAGTGGCACTGTGAGAATATAACTTACAGCTTGGTATTTAAAAAACTCTATCTGATCTAGTTAAGTCACTGGGGAAAAATCAAACTAACTGAAACTTCGAAATATTTATAAGTAATGAAGATGTTTCAGCTGTAATGTTTCTTCTTTGTTCCATAGTCATACATGTATGTCTGCATTCAAAGAGAAATAACATTTCACCTCATTTCGCCGATATTAATAGTATTAGTTGTGGTTCATTTTCTCTATCTGTAGTGGACGTTAAGCAACCAACTATCAATAAATCAATCTATCTATCTTTTGTTTTTGGTGGATAGTTATCTCCCTTATTTATACCATATCACTTTATTTGTTTATAAAAAAAACCCTGACAACTGTATGACAATTTTCCCAAAAGACTTCCAGAAAACCGAAGACCAATTCTCAAATTTCAAACCAAAGACATGCATTTAATTGAAAAAAAAAATGGTTGTTATCTGCTTTTACGATGTAAAAAGTTTTTTTTTAGGTTATCCTAGCCATTTGAATTTCAGCATGTATGCTTATCTCTAGTTTGAAACAGCACCAAAAGGTATAATTCCTGTTTCTTTAATTCTGTTCAGATTTATTCATATCGGTTTTTGAACAAAACTGTGTCTTACTTATTATACTGTTCATGATATTGTCGTATGAAATCGACATGGATGTACAGCTACCTAAATAGGAATGTAGGATGACATGATTGTTATATCAGCATTTTAAATACCTTGAGTCATTTCATTAATGGGCATTCTTTGATACGATACTTTCAAGTATTGTTTTACACGTATCTGTGTTTTGTTTGCAATGATTATCTGTATCTAGAGTTTAGTGCTTTGTTTTACCGATTTCTATAGTACATTCTTATAATTATGGGGCACGTTGGTTATTCTACTTTTCTAAATCAAAAAGTTGAAAATTGAGTGCTAAAATCTATTCAACTTCGCCAAATGTTCCAGTAACCAGACATATGAACCGTTTCAGTGGTTGTAATTTTGTTTGTGTCGAAAGGAATCATTGACGCAAATTTAACGTACACGTGACACACCCTTTTGTTTTTAATTAGTATGTTAAATTTACTGCTGTGAATTGCTTCTTTTGTTGATAAGTGTATGAAAAGATATACAGTTGTTATACAGCTTAAATCATCATAAAAAACAGAGAATTTTATCAAACATATTGTATAAAATGTGTTGGCGAACCATATATTTAGAAAATTTTGGAAAAAAGTTTAAGTACCTTTCAAATTCTCGAGTAACATGAAGAGATATTCCATAGTTAAAGATCTGTTCATCATTATATTGCTGACGACAATTTTCAAAGTCAATAAAACCATTTTCTTAAGTATCATATATCTTATGTAGATGATGAAAATGAAAATATTTATAAATATTTTCTATATTCAAGTAAATATTTAGAAAAAATCTATATATATATGTAGATATTTTGCAATTTTTTAAAAGCCAATGGATGTAGTAATGAACTTTGTGCGACTGACAGTTATAAATCTTTTCAAAAGTTTTAGGAATATTTCAAAATCAACAAATATGCCCTATGATATTATGCAGTATTATAGGATGTCTGAATCTTCCATATAAATAACACGTAGAACTGATATAGTTATACATTTTAGATATTCTACTCCGAAACACAGATGGCAGTGTTGTAGATGTGGGTAAGTAATCTATCTATCATAACATTTTTATTTTACCTCATTTGTGTTGTGTAATGTCAAAGTGAAAATCTGATAAATCTTGATTTGGAATCAACTATATATGATTACTATACTATATAATAAAATATTAATTTTCGCGAACCATTTAGGTCACAGAAATTCCAAAAAATGGCATCAGTAAGGAGAGTTGTACAAATGATGTGAATACACAGAACCCGGATCCAAATTATCTTTTACTAAAAGTATTCATCATTTTCTGTTTTGTATGTACTAACAACATTTCATTTTTCTGCAATTTCGATTAAAATATCATAAAACCTGCAGTTCAATAGGTCACATGCCCCAAATAAACATTCCCCGATTGGTCGAACTACTGTGGCCTCGGTGTAAAGCAACGCAAGCCTCGATGTAAACATCATACTTCCAAAAATAGAGGTATGTCCCAACTTAAAACATTCCCCGATTGGTTGAATTGCTGCTCGATGTAAAGCAACGGAAGCCTTGATGCAATGAAGAAAAGGGGTTGACAGGATAAACGTAATCGTTATAAATTTTAACTTCATGGTTCTTATGCAAGCAAATTTAATAAACAATGATTTTATACAGTTGTGTTATTGTTTTCACCTTACATAGGGCTTTATTTCTGATCTTATTTCTGTGTACACAATTGTGAATCTACATATTTCACCTATATCAATATTAGGTAATCCGTTTGGACGATTCCATATACTATTATGTTTTAGGGTTTTTTAGCTTCAGTGTCGAGTTGGTGTATAGTATTGAGGGCTGTCTGCGAGAAATAAATCCTTTTTTCTGCTAAATTCAAAACCAATATAAAAATAGTTAACACATATATTTGATTTAACTGAGTAAATTGATCGGAATGTCACATTGTGAATGATACATAAACCTAAAATTCGTTTTGGTCTATCCCAGTGATGACATTTGCGCGGGAATTTAGTCCATTGACATCGTAATATAATTTACTTTGGATTATAATTATCTTTAGATGTAATGTTACAGGATTTAATGTGAAATTATTTGTCTCTTCTTCTATAGTACACGAGTTTGACGTCAGGTTTGTACACATGAAGTCTCTAGTCTAAAAAAGCCAGTGACATAACGATAAACAGATAAGCAACTGTCTAGGGTCAAGTAAGGGAGGTGAAAAAGCCAGTATTACGCAGAACGATAAACAGTTACATAGACGGATCCATGGGGTGGGGAAAATTTGGTTGATTTTATAGGGAAGCAGGGGCGGATCCAGCCATTTTATAAAAGGGGGGTTCCCAACTCAGGACAAAGGGTGGGTGGGGGTGTGTTCCAACTATGTGTCCCCATTCAAATGCATTGATCGTCCAAAAAAAGGGGGGTCCAACCCCCGGAACCCTCCCCCCGGATCCGCCACTGGGGAAGCATGACGGGAGTGGGCAACCCTTAGGTCAGTCAGCGGCAGGTTTTCTTTGTGTAGATACCTTAAAGTATCACCAACTGTGACTGAGTACACAATTTGATTCATTTGATTCATTTCAGCTCATTAGCTGGGCTCACTCGCTAAAAAGGTTCATTGCGGGCCTGCTCACTGGCTAACATTGTACGATATTCATGACTCGTGTAGAAAAGCCGATAATCTATACATGTGTGTGAGGAGTAGTTATCAAGCTTGCTTTCTTCTGTAAAAACTGTCTTAGGCCAAGTTAGGGAGGTGAAAAAGCCAGTAATAGAATGATAAACATATGATTAGGTTTTCTTCTTATAGATCCCTTAAAATATCCCCCACTGAGGACACAATTTGATTCGTTTTAGCTCATTAGCTGCGCTCACTCGCCATAATAGGTTCATTGCGGCTTATTGGCTAATATGTGTAGAAAAGCTGATAACCTATACATACATGTACATGTATATGGTCAGATTATATGTTTTCGTACGTCATATGAATTTGTACTATGCATGCCTTTTCAATGGAAATTGTGACGACAGTATGCATTCTTAATAGCACGAAAAACGATGAGAAGAGGATACATATGTCAACCAAAATTTTTCAGCAACGTCAAAATATGTGAGGACCCCCTATCAAGATCTATCAAGCTTGCGTTCGTGTTGCGTTAAAACTGTTTTAGGAAGGTGAAAAATACTAACAATATAACAATAAATAGATAATCGATATTGTAAAGTATCAATGTGTTGAAAAGCCAAAGCCAATGATCTACATATATACTTAAATATGTCAACTATAAAATAAAACTGATTTAATTTACACCACAACTGTTGAAAAAACCTTTATGTTTATATAACTTATCTCATTCTAGTCCATTCAACTGACAGAATCGGTGTACATTTCATGAACTCTTTAATAACAAGAATCATCATGGACTATTCTTTATAGCAATATCTGTTAGCCATTTAGGGGTCTTTTGCATTCAAAGTTTAGTTTTAGTGGGTTTATTTTGCGAAAAAGAACTCAATTTCCAGATCATAGTTAACATTTTCTATATATTTTGCTGTGTCAAAATGACCTAATAAATATAAAGGACAGTATATAGACCCAAAAATGGTATATCCCATTCTACACATGACATTTAGCAGGAAAGACTGCCATTGGAGTATATAACCACTGCGATTTTGTAACACTATCTCATCCACTAAAGTCATTCAAGTAGAATGTTTGATGTAGGTTTGTCCACATTTTGGAATATATTATATATGTATAGAATTAATGTTGAGTCTGTTCCCAGATGCCTGAGATAGACTTCAATATTTATTATTTATTGAAAATAAGTGGAATCATCTTTCAGAAAAGTTTTTTTCTATGGTAATGAATCCCCCTATTATAAGTTAAAAAGGCTACATTCCCCCCCCCTTATTTTTTATTTGAGGGGGAGTTCCCAACCTGTTTATTAGTGGAATAGTGAATCAGGCCTTAACTCTTCTCAATTGTATTGATGCATACTTTTCATGTCAGGACAGTTTTCCTCATTTTTGAAGGCTGTATGGTTGCCTTTTATTGCTTTGTCATTTGAACCTCTGTGGATTGTCTCATTGGTAAATCTTGTTAAAAATCGGAAATCATACACCTTTTATTTTTGCATTGTTATTGTTTTTAAACATCTATAAGCTATGCAAATTTGAAACAAATCTTACTATCTAATTTAAGAGATTTCTATGTTTTTACATATTACATGTACATAAATTGACAAAGTT
The DNA here is from genome assembly GCA_017311375.1 of Mytilus coruscus. Lineage (NCBI taxonomy): Eukaryota > Metazoa > Mollusca > Bivalvia > Mytilida > Mytilidae > Mytilus > Mytilus coruscus. The sequence goes on from CM029601.1 coordinate 25,970,087, forward strand.
ATTTTTCTATTGTAGTACAGATCAACTAAATGAGTAAGTACAATGACATTGAAGAAATTTGACAATGATTATATTTTCATGATTAGTTTTCCCTAGAAAATACAACGTGTTGTAAAAAAGATGACAAAGTCAACGCCCAAGCATGATGCCCTTTTTCTTAAAAATACAAAAATAGGGTTAAATAAGAAGATGTGGTAAGAGTGCCAATGAGACAACTCTCCATCCAAGTCACAATGTATAAAAAGTTAACAATTAAAGGTCAAAGTACGGCCTTCAACACGGAGCCTTGGCTCACACCGAACAGCAAGCTATAAAGGGCCCCAAAATGACCAGTGTAAAATAATTCAAACAGGAAAACCATCGGTCTAATCTATATAAAAAAAACGAGAAACGAGAAACACTTATGAACCACACCAACAAACGACAACCACTGAACAACAGGCTCCTGACTTAGGACAGGTGCATAAAAATGAAGCGGGTTTAAACGTTTTAACAGGCGCCAACCTTCACCCTAACCTGAGACAGTAGTGTAACATTACAACATAAAAAGACACTATAAAATATCAATTGAAATGGCTAAACTCGATCAAAAAGACATGTTCATTTAACGTAGTGACTTAAGACATCCGTGAATCTTTCTTTTCTACAATACCAATAATGCAAATACTTATAACAAAAGTTTTGCGAAACTCCGTTGATGTTGATACAAAGTTGTACCGTCGTGAATTTTTACACAACATATCTAGAAAGTTAAAACTTTCTTGTTCTCCATATTTTTTTTCTTTCAAGTAGATTTTAAGTAAATTTTTCACGAATATAAACCTCATGTCATCAAGAAGGTTGGGATAGTATTATTGCAGAAGATTACTGACCGTCTTGTCTGCTGATAAACATAACCGGAAAATATTTAGAAATAGAACGATTTTAAGACAAAGAATCGAAAATCATAAGTTGTAGAAAAAGACAACAACGTGGCAAAGCCAATAAAAACTCCAAAAAGACCAAAGACAAAAAAGAAACAGTCAATATAACACTACACGGAAAAGTAAAAGAAAAGATTGAGCAATATGAATCCCAAAAAAACGGAGAATACGGTAAACAGTCACTACTCAACTGGCGCCATTCACCATATACTCGTGGTAGATGTGTCATTTGTAACCCTTGCCTAATTGCTTGGAGTTCGGTTATTTGTCATACTTTTGTTTAATACTTTACCAAATTTAAAAAAAAAACATCAGCACATATGAATTAAATAAGCCAAAACATATTGAAAAGTCATTTTCCAATGGTAAGATACGAACATTGAAACAACGCAGAATATCTGTTCATCAACAAATTAAATAAAATTAAAAGCAGGTTCCAAGTGTTTTATACACTGTGAAAATCATATGTTATCTTTAATGTTTACAATAATAACAACAATAAATAATCAACTTACACCATTTTACAGCACCAGCAGGTGAGTTAAGAGTATTATAAGGTAATCGTGGTCAGATAAACTTTCAAAGAATATATTGCAATATAAATTAGTTGATTGATTGATAGCCAGTAGCACAATGACAGGATTGAAGTACCCATCTGTAATGCATACTTCTACTAGCAATTGTTTTCTTATCTATATTTCTTTTGCTTATTGGTTTCTATTTGTATGTAGTATGCTTCTCTTTGTCACCAACGCAGAATTGTAATTATTGTGTATGTAACCTCTTTGACACTGATCGTGTTAGAGGCTAATACATTGCCTTGTCAATGTATTTCTAATTATACGGGTTTTTTCACTAATTTCTTACCAATCATTTCTGGAAGAGTTTTCCTTAATTTTTAAATAAAAATAACAGTTTAGGTGTCGAAAATTTGAAAGTGTGAGATTCTGGAATATTGTTCGATGAATAAGATCGAGATCAAAAGATTGGGACGCTTAAACGATTTGTGACAAATTAAAAGAAAAAAAGTACTTTATGATGCAACAGAAATATTTCAATTTCATAAACAAAAACTTTACAATTACAAAAAGACGCTTTCTTTTTATGGTAAATCTACCTTTCGTTCTATTTTCAGAATTTACAACAATAAGTAAGTATACAGAATGGAGAACTTAAGAATGTTCAAGGCTTGCTTTCAGTAAGAAACTCTACTTAACCAAAATATTGTCTTGAAAAAATGAAACAACAAAAAATAAGATATAAAAATCTTGTCCGTATAAAAATCGTAATTTCAAAGACTATTCAGTCGTAATTTTACATCTTACATATATATTCGATTTATGAGTTATAATATCCCTTTTGTATTTTTTCCGCCTCTCTTATGCAGTTTTAATTAAGCTCTATAAACATTCTCTTCTGAAAGAAACTCGCAACTTCATTTACTAGCACTGGGTCGATACCATGCTGGTGGACTGTTTGTCTAAGAGGGTATCATCAGCTGAGTAGTCGGTGCTTCGGACCTGACATGATTAATTACTTATTTTTCTAAAATTCCCGTTGACCAATCTAGAAATTACATAGAAAATTAGGTTTAAATTTAAAAAGGAAAAGTTGATCTGAGTTTAATTTTGCTATTATTTATATGTCCCTTGTACCGATAAGTCACAATAGCTCCTAATGTTTCTACATATTTATACATTCCTGGCTTACAAATGTTTGGGTATGAGTGTTCCTGATCAAGATCCAAATCCAAAATGGCGCTTTGGACGCACGAAATTTATAAAGTATTATTTTATTTCCACATAGTCTATGCAACTATCAGTAGAATATTTAGTGATAAAAACAAGCATTCGTGCTTCATATAATAACTACGCGCGTAAAAACGATGTTGATGGTGGTTAATGTTGTAATCATTAATATGACAAAACATTTACAGTCACAATGCAAAACTATCAATGGCGTCATGACGTCAACTAAATTAAAATCCTACCAGGCCAAGGCATATGAATAATCACTTTAACTGCAAATACATGAGTATATAGAAAAACAATTTTACAAAATAAACATACCAGACAATAATAAGCCTTTATTTGTGTTTTAAATATCTGACTAGAATAGAAATTTGTCTTAGACTTACTCATAGACGTATTTACACTTGTATGCAAATTTGTCCGCCATTACGTAAAATCACACAGGTTCCCGTAAACTTTGACATCATAATTCAAAACATTTGACGTCACAATTGAAAAGTGATTGTTGTCTGACGTCAAAAGGTGATTCGGAGTAGATCTAAGGTCATTCGGAGGCAAAATATAGCTAAATACCAAAAGTGTAAATACGTTTATTCAAGCATAGTTTATAGTCATGAATAGTTGTATTCGTGCCCGAAACTGAATAACAAGATATAACATCCTTTTTAGTTTTATTGGACACTACTCACGAGAACCATCAGCATTGTTTGTAGTGCCTCATACCAATGAAAAATAGTAACATGGTTTTAATGTAATCAATTAATACGGTGAAAAATCGGATTGTATACATGGAATGTTTGCAATATGAGTGTGTCCCAAAATTAAGTATAAGTTATATATTGGCTACCATCGATTAAAATTTGTATTTCTTCACTTATTAGTCTTAGTCACCAAACTAAATACTAATATGCTAATAAGCATACAAGAACTCATTATATGACAATTGATTAAAGGCATACGATACAGTTACAGGGAAGGTAATGACGTTGCTAACGTAATATGTTATTTTTCACGTCAAACTGTGACATATCGGGAAAAGATGCATTTTCGACTGATTTTTATCATTTCGACTAATTTAACTTGAAAACGAGTTCATTGACCCCTCTTTTAAAAATGGCATTTGGCTTGATTATATAAGAAGATTGTTTTTGCCAATTTTTATGAAAAATTCACCGATGATTTTTTTTTAAATTAGATAAATATACAGCAAAAATGCCGTTCTTTGACTAAAATCATGAAAATCATGATAAAACAAATAATTTCCAAAGAATTGATACACAAATTCAAAGCACACTTATGTAGAGAAGATATTCCAGATGCTCTTACAAAATTCCGCTTGCGTTTATCTTTTGAAACAAAAAAGTTAAGTTTGTCTTTTCAAAGGATAGAAATGTCCAAGAAACCGAAATTTCCAGTAAATGTCTAAAATTTCGACCCCATTTATCTCTAAAAGTAGCACATGAAGGTATATTTTTTATTACATATTTGAATTGACCAGGTTAAAAATAGCTTGTATGCAAACTCTCGTCAAAAATTCACCATGGGATCAAAACTGTATCGTATGCCCTTAAATAATTGTATACTGTTAATGTATATGATGTGTCTTGAGCTACATGTAGGTTCACTTAAACCGTGTAAAATAAATTTACAACTTGTACATGTCAATAATTTGATCAAATCTTAGCAAAAGCATTTTCTGCTCTATTTAGCTTGGAAGTAGAAGTCTGTATATCTACAAAATCCATCTGAAAACCATCTGTCAATAACATTTTAATTAATCAAATGATCTGAGCCTGATGTTTTATGCTTTAAGATTGTAATATTACTAAACTCATCATAGATACCAGGCTTAAAATGTGTTACGTTAGGCACGCGTTTCGTCTACAAAAGACTCACCAGTGAAGCTCAATCCAAAAAGTTAAAAAAGGCCAAATAAAGAACGAGCTTGAAAAGCATTGCGGACCCAAAATTTCGAAAGGTTTTGCCAAATACAGCTAAGATAATCTATTCTTAAGTTTTTCAAAAATGAGATTCAGTAAATCTACATTTCTCAGCCCACATTTATGTGAATGTTCAAACGTAGCGAAATCTCCAAGAAGGTGAATGAAAAAGAATAAATTTGATGTAAAAAATTATCTATGTTATCCAACAAACTACTGGTGACATGGTATCAATACTTATTGGGACGTAGTTGGTAAACAAAAGCAAGCACATTGTCGTGTTTCCTTCTACTTATTTTATAATTACCATAGCATCATCTATACGGACATACCATAAAAAAACAGCTATCTTTGTAGATCATGAAATTCTACTTTAACACATAATGAAGACATGATAAGTCTACAATAATTATGTGTTTTACTGAACATTTATCTACAGCAACAATAATCGGGCTTACCCTGTATTTCACAAAATGTAACTCCTTAGATGGTTCCTAAGAATGAAAACAACATTTTTATAAATGTCATGCGTCCGAAGCGCTTTTCTGGATTAACTTTAATCAGGAACGTTCAAAGCCGAATATTTGAAAGCCAAGAATGTATAAGAACCAAAACAGTCGGAGAACTACTAGTAAATGAAAAAAAAAAATGATCTAACAACTTTACCCGAGGGAGTTGAAACCTTAGTTTCTTTATAATTACTAGATCTATAAACGGACAATTTAAGAAAGGTTTGTTATAAATCATGTCAGTACCAAAGTACTGACTACTAAGCGGATGATACCCTCTGGGACTGATAGTATACCAGCAGCGGTATCACTTAAGAAACAATTCATTAACTTTACTGCTTAAGTTTGGACGTCTCTGTTAGCAATTCATGTACCGAAACCAAAATCAAAGCCATGACACAAGTATTACACACTATCTTTATAAGAATGATTACTCAATTCCTATTTAATATTTCGATATTGATAATTGCCATCACTAAAGAGACATTAATTGTCGAAATGCGCATCTGGTGCAGTTAAATTGGTACCGTTAATGTTATTCCACAGATTCATAGGCGGGTCCAGGGGGGGCGGTCCCCCCTTTTGTGGGAAAAATTTGGTTGATTATATAGGGAATCACTGAAGCATGACTGGAGCGGACCCCCCTTATGAAAAGTTCTGGATCCGCCACTGACTGATTCTCTCCTATATCAAAAGATAGTCCCTTACTGACATTATCCGTGTTGGTTTTTCTTTTCTTCGTACACATATATGCCAAAAGAGTATTTAAAAAGAAAACTGAACAATTTTAGGCATACGGCTTCGAACTGTCCCATGGATAACATCTTTGTCCCGCACGAGTTGCACGGCGATAAGCCATGTTGCAAATGTCAAAATACAAAAAATATTTACAAGCAATGTAATTCAATTTTTCATACGCACGAGAAACGTTCGAATCCATTAAGAATGTATTTCATATATAGAAAGAAATTGTCAATATAATAACGAAGTATCATTGGATTGTTTGTTCTCTTTAAGACGTTGATATAACAAGACGATATACTGAAATCGAATTGTGGATGTCCTAAAATGATTATGAAGCTTCATAGATATTTAGAATATAATGAAATATTTAAACACCTATGAAATAAATCAGCTTTAACCGATTATTTGTGGAGGTCTTGAAATATTTCAGGATGTCATGCAATCGAATTATGGAGGTGCTGAAATATTTCAAGTGCTCCTTAAATACAATAATTTTGACTAAATCTGCGCCACATACTTATAGGAGAGGATTAATGCATATTTTATGCTATACGTTATATTGATATATTAAAACTGTTTTCTTTTCCAGCCTATTCTTGTAAGTATACCCGTTTCGTTACATATGAATACATGATGTGCAGTACATGTCAATGAGACAAAAAATCCTTAAAAAACAAAACAAATAAACGAAAAATATCTTGAGGCCGAAACAAAGTCTTCAACAATTAAAAGAGATGACTATACAATATATGATAATCTACAAAACGAGGTTAATCATTTCACATTTGGTTAAGGTAATCTAGTTTACAAACACACAATATTAATAGATTAAGAAGATATCTTCGTTATGACTTGTATTACACAAATAAAAACACATCGTAAATTTCTGATCTTTACCTGATAAATTTAAAAATCTTTTCAAATTAAGGAATGTATCTCCCTCGTGCATAGATCTGATTACTTGTCTGGATCTGTCTTTACTTTTGTTTTTTGGTTTCATTAGCTCTTCGATGTTTGTATTAGGTTTTGGACTTTCAAATTTGTTGGCCTCGAGAATCTCGGAAGAGATATCAAAAGAGAGACGAAAGATACCAATGTGACATTCAAACTCATAAGTCAAAAACAAACTGACAACGCCATGACTGAAAAAGAAAAAAAAGACAAACAGACAAACAACAGTACACAAACACAACACAGAAAGCTAAAGACTGAGCAACACGAACCCCTCCAAAAACTGGGGTGATCTCAGGTGCTCCGGAAGGGTAAGCAGATCCTACTCCACATGTTGCACCCGTCGTGTTGCTCACGTTAGTACAAACCAGGTGATAAGTCTAATAGGTAACATTCGGAGAAAAGGGGAAAACGGTCAACCAACTCGTGATAGCGTCCATAAGATTTACAAAGGGATGATTTCAACTTCACCACTTGGACCTCTTAATTGTCGAAATGCGCATCTGGTGCCATGGAATTGGTACCGTTAGTGTTATTATAGAAACAGATCGTACATTTTTATCATAACTGATACTCTTTTCTTGCAGCTCTTTTCAACTAAAAATGATAGTAGGTTATACTGAAACACACATACCTCACTTATTTTTTCTCTAATGAAATTGTTTGTATATTTTTGCTTCTTAGTTTTAATAAGTGATATTAAATAACCGTTTTTCTCGACTTCATTGGAATTGATTGCTGGCAATATCATTTAGCTATGACTATTTGTATCATTGCTTTAAATAAGTACCTGTTTTTACATTTTCTATTTTACAGCGACTGTGCTAAATGCCGGTAAGTTTTTACAACAAAGGGAATGTTTCTGCAATACCATATACATGTAATCAATTATATTTGAAAGGTTGATAAAGTAGTAAAAGTATAAATTTCAGGCCTTATTTTTTCCCCTGAGACTACGTTTAGGTGTCTGACCACCAATTCACCCACTCCAATTTAGAACATATATGAAGACCATTTTTAGCCAAAATGTAATTGTCCGTGATTTTGCATTAAAAATAGAGGATTAATGTGCTCCATAGTATACTTATTTAAGATTTCCAGAAAACCAGGGGTTATTTTTCAGTAGTAGTTTACTTCCGGTTTCACTACATGACTTTAATCATTGGTTAAAAATTGGCATATAGAAAGGTGATACAAGTACAGTTCAGGATATACTTGGTTTCTATGAAGTTAAACTTTAGGTAAAATATATTTAGAAAGCTGTGAAAATTGAAAAAAAATGGTTGATTATGTAGGGGTTTCAAATTGGTGGTCTGACACCTAAATTTTAAGTTTTTTTCAGACGATTATATTGTCAAAACTATTTTTCCAAAATAATGAATAAAGTAACTCGGCTAACCTCGATTTTACCTTGTTTGGAGAACAGGAAAGAGAGAACCCGTAATTAGAAATATAACTTAGTATTAAAAAATTAAAATATAGGTGGTTGATGTACATGAGGCAACATCATACCTACATAGACAATAGAGTCAACTAACGATTCCAATAAGAGCACCTTGACCATACCACACGTAAAGTGCCTAAGAGTCGAGAAGCTCTTCGTTATTTTACGTTGTATTTTGATAATATGGTTGAATTTCTAGAAACATGTCAATGTAACACTTTTCAACATAAGCTTTCGTATGCTTGTAGATCAAATTCTTTGTTGCAGAAAATGGAATTTCCAAACAAATTACACAGAAAGGTCAAAAAGCATGTGTCTATCATATTTATATCCCATTTGGTCATATAGCTCTTCACATGGCTTTCAAATATCTGACTTTCATCGTTCCTGATGAAGGTAAATCGAGAAAATCACTTCGGACGCATACATTTATAAAGTTTTAATTTTTAAAGCACTGGTTTGATACCACTGTTGGTGAAATATTAGTCTTCGAGGGTATAATCAGCTCAGTTGTCAGGATTTCGGGACTGACATGATTTGTAACATACCTTTAAATTGGCCGTTCATAAATTAAGAAATCATTAACAAACCAAGATTTCAACTCCCTCAGGCAAAGTTGACCTTAGATGGATTTGGCTATTATTTTAGATCCCTTTTTTTCATATAGCGTAATAGTCCTGATGGCCTTATGTCCCACCGGGGACAAAGAGGGTAGGTAGGTTTTGTCAGATAGCTCTTTTCATGTTTAGGTTCTTATACATCCTTGACTTTCAATTGTTTGGCTTTGAGAGTAGCGTTCCTGATGAAGGTAAATCCAGAAAAGCCCTTCAGACGCAAATACTTAATTTAAAAGTGTTATTTTCAATTTTTACAATATCTCATGAAGGAAATTTTCTCGAAAAGTAATTTCTTCTTTAAACAAATGGCCATATTATCCGTAATGTCTTCTTATTTTTTACCTCTTTCTGTCCTTCCGTCCGTCCATGTGTACGTTCGCTTAAAAAGATACAGATATGTTTCTCCACTCAAATTCTACAGATTTCAAGGTAGAACGTTTTTTGCATTGTTCTTGCACATACCTAAGGTGTACATTTTTCCGCATATTGATTTGGATTCGCGAAATTACGGATGGATGAATTTTTTGGTTTGATTTTAAATATACCATGAACATCAGCTACATGTCCAATTTTCGTGCTAGGTTTTTATTTTGTGGAATATTTGAACACTATTCTAAATGTGTGCAAATTACAGTCTGCTTTCTTTTTGGTTCATTACTAGTCAGCTCAATCGGTTTAGTTTTCAAGCAGGACCATTTTTATTTAGAGAATGTATGAGTAAAAACCACAACACAATGATGTTCATATTGCCATTATTTTTTATTAACATGATTAAAATGCAGTTCTTATAGAATGAGTGGTATTTGAAAATAAGTCAAATGTTCTTATTTATAGTGCATACTTTATCTGTTCAACTAATACAGCTTCCAAATTAGAACATTTTTATTAGCAAAGTGTTTTTATACATATAACATTTGTTCATAAGGACAGACGATCCCATGACCAATTGAAAAAAAGAAAATAGCCGAACAAAAATCCACAAAACACTCCACAGAAAAGTAAAGATTGAGGAAGATAAAAATCGCTCAGAATGGAAAACAACTATCATATTCCCGACTTGGTATGGGCATTTCTTATGTAGAAAATGGTGGATTAAACCTGGTTTGATAGCTAGCTAAACCTCTCACTTGTATGACAGTCACATAGAATTCCATTATATTGACAACAATATGTGAGCAAAACAAACAGACATAATAGGTAAACATGTACACATTGGGGTCCAGCAGTCCACATTGTGTTATAATCTTAATCACTATAATCAAAGAGCTGAAGAGCTCTGAGGGAAAGACAGCCATTGTTTCTATTTTTATTTAATTTTTTTTTTTTTTTTGGGGTTATCTTTTGATAGTCTTCATATAAAGAATGAAGAAAGAACAGCTAGATTATGTAGAAGGTTGACAATATTGAAACCAACTGTTGTTTAATGTAATTTTGTTTCCTTAGTTAAGGATTCAATTTGGACAAATGGAAGAGATCTGCATCTTCTAAATCAAAACAATTGATTAAAGTTGAAAGTTAATTATCTAAAATTCAACTGAATTCTATCATTTAACAACAGCTACAATATTTTTGAAATTTTAATTGTGTACCACTGAACTGCAGGCTAAGGCCATTTTCCATTTTGTGACAGTACTCTAAGATTTTTAATTTTTTCTCAAGAAAGTGAGGAGTGAAAAATCTATTCAGTTTTAAATTTCCATTGATAAAGTTCCCAGTTACAACTCTAATCACAGGGATACAGGTACTAATAAAACCAATATGATTGATGTCAACTGTGTGAAGCTTGTTTCAGATCCTACATTTTGAAATATTTGTAAATTTCATGGATAAATAGGTTTAAACTACAAAGTGCAACATTTTTAATTAATTTTTTTTACCATTACAATGATTATGTTGGTACACAAAATTTAGTTTTAATTGAAGACTACTAATCATATACTAAATGTCACATTTTAAGTGTTCAGATACATTAACTTTTATTTTAGTGGATAATTACTCATCAATTGAGGTGCTCCTGTATTGGAGGAAGATTCTCAAAACAAAATTTTACAGAAAAATGAAAACTGTCGTCTCTCTCCCAATCTCATGTATCCCCACGGCCATTGTTTACTGAGTTGACCTACAAATTAAAGCATTGCATGGTGATGTAATCATCTACACTACAGCAAACATAATTATGTTTCAATTGAACAAATACCATTTTAAATTAGTACACGAACTCTGAGAATGATTTAAATAATCAGTAAAGGATATCCCTGCTTATACGAAGTGTGGCATTCCAACAATGACGTCACTATAATGTAGGTTGGATATATTTAGAATATCTCGTCATACTGATTTTTCCGGATTGTAAAAGAAACGTAAATAGTGTAAGGAGAGCTTAAGATACGATAATTTCGCGAGAAACAGAAGGAAATGTGTATAAAAGTGTTTAAAGTCAATCTATTCATTTGTGTGTCTCCTTCTCATCAATCTCAGTAAGATTTTTGGGGTGTTTTCCACACTTTAAAAACAAAATGAATGACGTGAGGGATGTCAGTCTGGTCAACCACATAGGGATTGACGGCTTCAAGCCGTCTTTCCCAAAACAAACAACTATGCCAACAAAGAAAAACAAAATGGCATTTAGACACTCTATAGAAACTTTCTGGGACATCACGTGTTAAGACACACGAAATATTTTAGGAAAAACAACAAAATACTGTTCATTCCTTAAAACTAAGCAGTCAAATGCTTTGTTTTGACACACTTCATTTTTGGTATAAACTAATTACGCAAAAAACGAAATTCAAAGGAATCCGACAATTTTTATTCATATAAACTCAATAGAATCATCCCACATCATATATTTTTAAGTGGATCATTTTGAAGATATGCAGAAGTTTTTCACTATGAATGTCAACTGTAAAAAAGTGGATGTATTCTCAATATGGTGCATTCTGTGCAATACAAAAGATATCACAAATAGAGCAGGAAATATTAGCTTCCCAGAGAACATGACTTCAACTCCGGTTTCTGTTTGAATTGGTGTTTTATTTTTTTTTTTCATTTCTGTGTCTTGTAGATTGTTATTTGATTGTTCGATATTTCATGGTCATGGTGTTGTCTTTCTTCGACTTTTGGTTTTTGGTTGCCTCCTTGCTATCTTTTAACTTTTTTTCTAAAAGTGATAATCCTTAACAAAATCTCCATTAATTTTATATAAAAGTAACATTGTTCTTTAACAGTTCTAGTGTCACGGATTGGGTTTTAAATGACAAAATGGGAGTTTTAAGCTGGAAGACAATCTTTAAATTAATGAATAATCATTACCATCAGTATTTAATAATCCTCCATGCTGAAATTAATGTGTCAACTTGTACTACTTTCACTTATGTTTTCTGTTTTTGTAGGAGAAACATGTACCATGTTTACAGAGGAAAAGTGTATGAATGAATAAAAGATAACTGACCTAAATAATACGTGTATAGCTACATGTATTATTAGGAGGAAACATACGAACTTTATTAATCTATCTCTTTAATTATGTTGTATGGAATGCAAAGTATATAAAACCATACATATATTGAAATAAAATATATGTATGCATGTACAACAAATTTAAGCAATGAATTCCATATTATGCAACTCCCATTTGTAAAATAATTTGACAAATATCTGATGTTTAATACATGATGTGTTAACAACTCTTAGAAACATGTTTTCGATTAAAATGATACATTTTGTATGTAAATGTCCAGTTCATATGATTTTGTATTTGTACGAAAGCTAAGGAAGTCACTTCATCAGGCAAGGGTGATCAAATAATTGTTCAAAATGAGCATATGCATCAGTCGAAACTAAACAGCAGAAAGAGAAGTTTCCCCTGTATAATACATAACTATACATACTGAGATTCGATTACATTTACAAGTGTATAAACAAAATACTTAATATGAAATACATATATTTAACAGCTAAACGATGACACCTTAAACAACAAAAATGTGTTTTGTACAACCAAACTTCATATTCTAAGTGGGGAAAATGGTAAAAAAATTTGTACATGTACGAAGAATATTTAGCTAGCTATCAAACCAGGTTTAATCCACCATTTTCTATATGAGGAAATGCCTGTACCAAGTCAGGAATATGACAGTTGCTTTCCATTCGTTTGATGTGTTTGAGCTTTTGATTTTGCCATTTGATAAGGGACTTTCCGATTTGAATTTTCCTTGGAGTTCGGTATTTTTGTTACTTTACTTTTTTCTTCACCCAGGCATAATTCAACACATACATAGTAGTGTATAGAAAACAAAATACGGCACTTATCAAATTCAGTGAGAATATTTGAATTTAAAAAATATGTGGAATTAAGGCTTTTCTTTCTGGTGGATAACTTGGGAAGTGTTCCTTGTACCATGAATGAGTGATGATAGCAGAAATGACCTGATTGCAAACAACAAATGCCCATGCATATAGTAATATCTCGTGTTGACCAAAAAACAATATGTTCATGGAGGTATAAATGATGATTTCCATGAAGTAATGTGGACAGGAAACCAGTCTGAATAAATCTCCATGAGGTATGTGATGGGCATGATCTTCCACATGGCCTGAAAAAAAAATACTTGTAATTCATATAAATGTAAAATTGCAAGGAAAAATTTCAAGTTTTGTTTTATTTAAACCAACAAACACTTAAACTAATTTTGATTATTTAGTATCTTCATTATAAAATATTTCTGTCTTCGATTGTTTAACTGTCTCCCGGTCTATTAGTAACGTGCTCCGCTTTAATTTTCCGGGGAGGGGTGCAGTCTTTGGTTTGATTCCTAACAGGTCAAATTAAGCAGTCAAAAATTGATAATTGCTGCTTCTATGCTACATTAAGGAATAACAGCAAAGACTTGGTCGGCTCGATGTTTGAAAAATTTGTTCATATATAATCCTAAGGTGACTTGTCTTCCAGAGGACCGCTACCTTGTAGACTAACACGTCAAAATCCGACCCAGCGTCACCTAGCACAAAGCATGTGTCATGTCCATATCACATTAACATGTTCTCGTCCTGATATGCATGTAACAATTGCCACTGGACGTTAAACACCAATTAATTCATCCATCCATATGCTTTTTTTTTAAATTTTGACTTTATCTGTGAAGTCTGATTTAAAACATGAATACAAGTAAAAGGAGAAGTGGGGTATACGTCCCAACAACAAAATAACTGAAGGACATCTAGAGAGCAACATACAATCTTCAACAACAGACAGGTGTCCACGCAAAATAGCTAGCTCTAAATTTTTCCGACTCTATAAAAGATGTGAGTAAATCTAACAGAAACAATCAGCCATTAACACCCAATTCTCCAATTAACTACAAACAGTACAACATCACATACGACAACTACTGGCGAGAGGTACTGACTTGAGACAGGCACATGAAAAATGTGGCGGGGTGCAACTAGGTTTTTGAGAACTCGAACATACTCTTTTTTATTTTTTGAACAGTAGATTAACAATACTTATATAAAAGAACAAACAATAAAAACAAGTACAGGAAAACCAAATTTAAAAACTGTTTTATTTCGAGCGCCACCGATGAGTCTACTGTAGACAAAAAGCGTCTGGCGTTTCAAATTATAAGCCTAATTTTAAATATCAGGATTATACTAGAAGATAATAAAGCGGGATGCGGAATACCACTTTTTATTAAGATGGAAACATGGAATCATATTTGCACAATATATTACTCTATATTGTTGATGGCATCAATTTATGATATCTATATCCCAGCTGTAAAAGTTTTTTAGTACTAGTAATTAAAATATTTAGTTTTTGACAGCTCAAGAAAGTGTAAATAAAGTAATCAATTTGTTGAATCAACCGTCACCTACATAGCTACATATTCTATCCTCGAAACTGATTTTTTTTGTTTCAACGATTTGCTGATGTATTTTTTTTTAATTTAAAAGCTTCCAGTACGTGAACTATTTATTCTTCAAATAATAAACCCAATGCATATTTATACCCATTTAAAAATACATTGTTCCAGTGACTATACCCACTAATAAATTTCCTGCTATTTTTGAAATTCCAATGTTTCAACTTGTGTTTTCCGTTATGATATAAGCTGTTTTACAATGAAATATTGAAATTATAATGATATATATTGTTGTAAATTTTCAGTTCATTAAATTATGTAATTGTGGTAAAACTAAGGTTGCAACTCTCTCAGGAAAAGTTTACCTTATACAGCTGTGACTGTTCTGGTTTTCTGGTATTGTGCCCTCAAATGTTTTATATTTTAAACTTTTATATAAAACATTTGGCCTCGAGCGTACCAGGTGAACATTATTCTATAATCATTAGTTGATTGCACGGAAATAACACCATATATATTTTACTGCCACTAAGTTGTAAAAGTGAGGAATATGACAGTTGTCTTCAATTTGTTTGATGTGTTTGAGCTTTTGATTTTGCCATTTGATGAGGGACTTTCCGTTTTGAATTTTCCTTGGAGTTCTGTATTTTGTATCAGTCCATGATGGTATCATCTGCCCAGTAAACAATGTTTTTGTATTTGCATGATTCAAATGATATATTTCTTTTGATTTTCAGGTTCATTAAACCATGTAAAAGGACTGAAGCTAAGGTTATAACTTCCCCATCTTAAACAGTGTTACTGTTCCACCTTAGATAGTGTTGATGTTTTGATTGAGACCGTTTGTTCTCTCCAATGTTAATTCAGAAACATGCGTTGTGCGAGAGGAAATCATATTTTTTTTTAGTAATGAAACGAACTTAAGAATGTACTTAGGTGAAATTAAAAAAATTTAAAATTGATACTATAAGTCAGAAGAGCATTAGTTAAGGAAAAAAATAAGCTAAACATATTGATAGGTTATGGAACTCCTTTTTGAGATATTTGATTTTTTTAAATGGCGGGAAAAGGCTGACTCGGACTTTTGCCTTATATTTAGCATTGGCATTATTTGGGTCTCAAATCGTAAGAAAAAAAATCTAGAATCTACTTAAATTTTGGTAATGATCTTTTTATGAGCTATTGAAGTCTTCTATGAAAAGAAAAGTGGGTGATATGGGGCAAAATATTTTACCCTATATCGTAAGAAAAAAAACCAAGGAGTCCGAACATCTGACAAATATTCCTAAACTTGACCTGACTACATCCTTAATGAAACTTGTACATACCACTCTTGTCCTGTCTCAATTTGGCAAATATCTTATTGATTCTATTCTGTTTATAACTTGCCCAAATAAATATGGCAACAGCCAAAGTGTCAAACCACTGTACAGGTAAAGTATCTAAAATATAGAAATAGTTGGTCAAATAACAAATTAAAAATTAAAAAAATATAAAAATACTTTTCTTTGCATTAAAACATCTTATTTAGAACCTTCAGTTTCATGACAGTTTCTATTCCAAAAATATACTAAACTGTCAACACATAGATATATATTGCCTGAATCTCCTGTATGACCTTATCAAAATCTTTGACGCCACCGATCTCGGAAAAATTAAGTCTTATTCTCGTAAAAAAAATGATTGTTATAGTTCAAATGATATCAAGGCTTTGTTCATATCCTACATGGTTTCCTAATATATGGTTCTTATAAAAGTGTATAACATTTGATATGAATATGTTTATCACAGTGACACTTACCAAGATTTATCTTAGTTTCTGGTGCCTGACACAATACAGAAATACCAATAAAAGCATAGAACATTAAACCAACAATGTATATGACCAAGCTCATCGTACTGCGTGAATAACTGCTGACATAGACACATTCTATAAACCTTCTGACTACTTGTACCTCTATCATGGTTACCGCTAATAATACTGATAATGGAGAAATCTGACCTGCAAAGAAACAAGGAAAGTTTATGAAAAAATGTTTTTCGGTAATGCTAGAATCAAGACAATAATTCTAAAAACTAAATTTTTTGTCTGTTGGACCATGTTTGCATCAAACGATTTGATTAAAGATAAGTTTGAATTGTCGGTCTAAGCACATGCTAAAATATGACATATGGACTAGTATTATGATAAATTCCGATTCCAACCTTGCATTCAGTAATCTGCCATGCTTTTATAAATATGAAAATAAAGGGATGATGTTTGATTGCCAATGAGACAAATACCCACCGAAGTTCAAATAAAGTCGATGTAAGCAATTATAGGCAACCGTACGGCCTTCAGCAATGAGAAAAACCCATACCGTATAGTCGGCTATAAAAGGCCCAACACTATTTTGAAATAAATTTTTGATCCCAAAACTTTAATATAATAGAATTGAATTTAATTTCCTCTTGTATTCAATATCATTTTTATCATATTACAATGTTTGATCATGATTAAAAAAGTAACACATCACGGTGGTAAAAGTATAACGCACTTTTTACCTTAAGGGCATACGATACAGTTTAGATCCCACGGTAAATTTTTGACGTAATTTGCATACAAGCTATTTTTCACCTAGTTAATTTAGATATGTTATAAAAAATATACCTTCATGTGCAACTTTTAGAGATGAATGGGGTCGAAATTTTAGAAATTTATAACCCCCATCACACTAGGAACACGATCCCGCTACGACCTCAGAAATAATGAAACATTATGGAAGTCGCAGTAAGATCGTGGTGGTCGTAGTAAGGACGTGCCAAGGTCTTCATGATCGTGGAGGTCCACGACCAACTTTGAACATGCTCAAAACATTCGTAGTGCAGTCGTGGCCAAAACTAGTCGTAGTAGAAGCGTAGGCGGGGAGTAGTAAGGACGTAGTAAGACTGGGACTGGCGTAGAAGCATCGTATTAGAAACGTGGTGCAATCGGAAAGCCAATGGAAAAGATTTCGCTGCGACCTTACTATGTTTTCACTGCGACTATCCCGATTTCACTACATCTTTATTACGCTTCAGTCACTTCTACTACGATATTGATACGATTATACAATGAGGAAGACAATAGTACGCTGCTATTACACGCTTGTCGTCCTTAATACGACCATAATACGATACTACTACGTCCTAACCACACGGTAATTGCACGACCTCATTCTGTTCATATAAAAAAACGAATGCAATAACTTCCACCTGTAGTTCAACCATTAACACACATGAGCAAAACCTACTTCTGCAATCTTTAATTCAGCTGCACTGTATCGATTTGGCCGATCAGGCTACACTTTTAATTATAAGAAGGAGAAGACATACTAGACAGCGTAGGTTTGCCAGGAAATTGAACAGGAATATAAAGATGAAGTCATATCATGTCCAACAAAATCAAATGAATGGCGAGCTAGTATCCATATATGAAGTCATTTTTTTATTATAAAATACGAGATGAATAGCAAGCCACTCCGCCATGCTTTATTCCTCTTCTAAGGACAAATCTGTTACCGATCGTTTTGCCTTTTTTCCGGCCCCAGCTCAGATTGATATATCAGTATCTTCTCCACTTCAACAGCCCTGACATCAATCTGTGATTCTATGGTTGGGACTGGGGCTGCGGTTTCATCTGCAGCAGTAGACTCCTCATCCTTACCCGTCATATTTGTTATATTTTGAATTAAATAAGAGGCTGACCCCTTCCTCTACCTCTACCTTTACTTTAAGTACCACGAACTCTATAGTGTTTTAATACCTTTAGCGGCATGTTTTCTCAAGGAAACTGGTGTGTACAATGGGAAAATTAAGATATTTACAGGGAGAAAGAGCATAGTGACAACGTAGTGGAAATGTAGTTGAGTCGTGGTTCGATCGTAGTAGACTCGTATTTAGATCGTGTAAGTCGTGGTAAGGTCTTATTAGACGTATCAAGAGCGTGACAAGATCGTAACTAGAACGTGTTACTACCGTAGCGGAATCATAGCAGGATCTTATCAGGATCATAGCAAGGTCGTATGAACGTAAAAACTATGAAATATTGAATATTCAAGCCGACCACACCACGATCTTATCTTATTTTTATAGATCGTAGTGGGATCTTTTTGGTATTGGTCTAGCGTGACGGGGCATTTACTCAAAATTTCGGTTTCTTGGACTTTCCTATCCTTTGTACAGACATAGATGTACTGAACGTTTTTGTTTCAAAAGATAACACAACGGATTTTTGTAAAACCATCTGGAATACCGTATGCTATAAATTTGTGTTACAATTCTTTGGAAATAATTCATTTTTATTAAATTATCATGATTTTAGAAAATAAACAGCTGCGCCATGAGCGCATGATACGCCCGTCGTCTTGTGTGTGAATTTTTATGCAATAATCATAAATAGTTTCTGACATACGGCCTGACATGCGAAAACTCAATATCTCTAAAATTAAATTTTGAATTAAAACCAAAAAGTATACCGATCTTTAGATTAATATAACTAAGAAGTGTGTAAAATTTTAAGCAATAATCATAAATCATTTTTGAGATACGGCGCGACATGTGAAAAACCCCTCCCCCTTTTTATACAAAATACTCAATAACTCAAAAATAAAATTTTGAATCATCACCAAAAAGTATACAGATCTTAAGATTAATATAAATAAGAAGTGTGTAAAGTTTCAAGCAATAATCAGTAACTGTTTTTGAGATACGGCGCGACATGTGAAAAACCCCTCCCCCTTTTTTTAACAAAATACTCAATATCTCTAAAATAAAATGTTGAATCATCACCAAAAAGTATACAGATCTTAAGATTAATATAACTAAGAAGTGTGTAAAGTTTTAAGCAATAAGCATAAATTGTTTTTGAGATACGGCGCGACATGTGAAAAAAAAAAAAAACACACACCTGTTTTAGTTACTAAGTCCCGTAACTCAAAAAGTCTTATTCTTATTTTCACCAAAAAGTATACAGATCGTTTGACCATCATAAGAAGCAACTATGTTAAGTTTCATAAAATTTGGATAAGTCGTTCTCAAATTACGGTGCGACATGTTTACGCCGGACAGACAGACAGACAGACGGATAGACGGAATTTGTATACAAAATTTTGACGGGCGTATAAAAAAATGACATTTTTTGCTGTATATTTATCTAATTTAATAATTATAAATTCATCAGTGACTTTGTTCATAAAAATTGGTACACATAATATTAATACATAAACCAAAATGTCATTTTCAAAAAGAGGGGTCCATGTACTCGTTTTCAAGCTAATGGTTAAAATCAGTCGAAAAATGCACTTTCTCCGGATATATGTCAACGTCATTACCTTCCTTGTAACTGTATAATATGCCCTTAATTAATTAAGTCTCCAAAGCGCGTGAATTTCGAACAAGACCATCCTGTGATCCTGGCTTCACACAGTCACTGCTTTGCGTCTAGTTTCGAACAGGAAATGGTGTTCATAGGCTATACGATAACATGCACAATGCGCATATATATTTTTGTTGTTGTCCATAACATGTGTTTCACTTTTTCAAAGTATCGTGATTCAATCTTTAACGAATTAGGTTCATAAGGACACGAGACTAATTCCGGGTCTGAACCTGCGATGCAATTGGTTGAGGTAACATGTATGCCGGAGCTTAACTGATCATTCTCAGACCAAATCAAAATAATTCACTTAAATAGGAGCCAAGAAATGTTTGACAAAAATTTTCCTTGTGCAAAGAGTGTTGTAAAATTTCAAACTATCTGCAAACAGAAAGTGACTAAATGGCAGATGTAAAAATTGCATACTCGCTATAACTCAACATTATCAAGCTGCACCTCCAATATTTAATCATTCCCTTTCAAGCCAAGAAAACTTTATCGAAAGTTTTCTTTCAGACGGACAGACGGAGTTGAGCGGTTACTAGACCTGCTTCCTCCTCCCGCGAAGCAGGTAAAAACAATAATTAAATCTACATGAGTGCAAATATACTGTTCAATTTCAGGATTGCAAGTGGAGGACCAAGTTTAAAAATCAACATGAGTAACAGATCTACGGATTGATTCAGTGGTGGTTATTTACCGTAGAATGACAAATACTACAAGCATACACAGAATGACATGTAAATGTCTTATAAACATACAATGTACATTAACCTTAAGGACTAGACCCTACCCAGACTAATAATTCATACTCCGACCAGTTTTCATAGAGGACTAAACGCTGCAAGCTTAATAGAGGAAAAGAAAGTGTTATTTGTTTTACTTTTATGAGTTTACACGATGGGAATGGAACCACAGGCACTTTTCTCTGAATTCTGATTTCCCT
Organism: Mytilus coruscus; assembly: GCA_017311375.1. NCBI lineage: Eukaryota > Metazoa > Mollusca > Bivalvia > Mytilida > Mytilidae > Mytilus > Mytilus coruscus. Next base: position 25,991,171 of record CM029601.1, read on the forward strand.
AAAACACTTTAAATACGGTATTAGTATATAAAGGTTTGGCTAAAAACAAATACAGATGAGAGCCTGTGGATGGAACCCACGACCTCCCGCCCTCGAGGCGAGTACGCTTCCTCGAGACATCTGACGCACTTAAAATATTATCAAAATATTGCAGTTGTGAGGAATCTTCCATTTCGTTGGGCCCTAATCGTTTAATGTTTGCATGCATGCTGTAAACCTAAATGAAATTTCAGAAATCATCAATATAAACAGTAAAATTCGAATTTCTGGACTTAATCAAATAGCGCCAATACTACATATGACGGACTACTTTTCATATACGTATCGACTGCCTAGTTAGCCTAACCAGTAATTTTGACGGTGACATAACTGATTACGTTTATTTGAATAAAAATTAGAATATATCAATTATATGTCGAAACGACAGACAGTATCATAGCCAAAAGAACAAAAAACAACGCCAAAGAAAAACTACAATCCGGAAATTACATAGAAAACTAGATTGAGTAAACCGAACTACACTATTGAACTCATATGCTCAAGCAATAGTACATTCTGTTCAGAAATATTCTAAATTTTATTTTCAAGACTTTGTATTCACTTGCAACAGACGAATTAACTAATCATGAGACGGGTTTGACAGATCTCCATGTTTTTTCTTAATTATTGTTTAGCTACATTGTTTTTCCTTGACTTTGTGTTTTACGAGTCTGATTGTTTCCATTGTAGATCAAGTAGTAAGAGGATTAACCGGAATTTTATAATATCGAATAAAACCGATATCTAGATATAATTCCAGGATTTTAAGAAAAGATTGCAATAACAAAATTACCAAAGTCCTAGGTAAATTCGAAAAGGGGAAGTCCATAAAAACTGACAAAAAAACACTCGACTATATTGCATATCAAAAAGTTAAAATAATTACATGTTTGAATTAACATTAAAAATTAGCAGTTATACCATGATAAACATTAACGAAACTTTGCTACTCAATAGATATAAGAAGATGTGGTATGAGTGCCAATGAGACATGTCGAAATTTATAAAAGTAAATCATTATAGGTCAAAGTACGGTAACACGGAGCCTTGGCTCAGAACAGTTATAAAGGGCCCCAAAATTACTAGAAAACCATTCAAACGGGAAAACCAACGGTCTAATCTATATAAAAACGAGAACGAGAAACACTTTGAACCACATCAACAAACGACAACTACTGAACATCAGATTCCTGACTTGGGACAGGTTGCAACACTGTATTCAAATCAATCATGTACGTTAATTTGGTATTCGAAACAATTTGGGTATGCATTTATTGTAAAATGAACCACAATCGACTTGCAAATTCATTAATAAACATACTAGTTTCTTAATTTAAAATAATTGGCATATGAGCAAATTTACGATTATTGTGGGTTCAGCATACTATATCTCAAGTGATAACAAAACCCAGAAGAAAACACTTTAATTCAAGTAAGTCCCACGCCATTGAATAAAACAAAAAATTAGTAACAACTTCCTCATAAAACTCAGTAAAAATGTACCGGAAATCACAGGATTGGCAATGTACAAAAATAACTTCGGAAAAAATAATGTCCAACAGGAAATATGACTATCTTCAATTGTTTTAGTGGTTTTAGTTTTTTGAAAAAGCTTAAATAACTCTTCAATTGAATCATTTTGAAAATCAATACTCTCACCGAACTGTTTAGGTAAACAAACACAATTTTGTTTAATTTAAAACAAAGTTAAGGTGATTTTATACAGTAATGCCATATTCTTTCATTCAGTCTATTTATATGAACCATGGAAACTTTTCAGGGTAGCCAGTTTGGCAAATTATCCAGCATAGCCAAAGACCGGTACTTTCGCTAGTTAAGTAAGTCCGTGCATTTCGTTGTAATAAAAATAGTGAAAATTGCAGGCTAGCATCGTCAATATCAGGAAAAGCTCCTAACCAAATGCTGCTCCTTTTGATCTATAAATGCATATAACATATCGATCTTGTATATATATATATATATATATATATATATATATATATATATATTTATAAATATTTCGGATAACAGATATCTTCCTCAGTAAGATTCTGATGTTAAATGAATCATCTTTTAGTCTTCTTAGATTAAACTATAACAATCTTGAAATTTATACAATAAAAAAGTCAAACCGAACATCAATTAAGACGCTTCCACCATTCTAAAAATTTGTAAAACATGACATAGGTTATATGGCTAATTACAACAGAGAGTTCAAATATATGCTTTAAATAAAAATAATAATGTGCGATATGAATTAGCACAATTCTGAAGCTTTAACGGTAACGACAGTTATGATGGTACTAGAACGATTACGTCAATAAAAATACCAAATAAACAGTACTGAACGATCTAAATTTATAAATATTTCAAATTGACAGAGTAGAGTAGTTGCAACAGAGTCTGCGTATTTAAACATCGCAAACAAACGGCCGTTAAAATATTATAATAAGTTTTGACTTAGGTAAACTAGTTGAACGTGGCTTGGTACTTTTACATCCCTCAAAAAGTAAGCAATTTAAATTGGTATATTCAACAAATTTATTTTATAGATGAGTAAGGTTAAGAAATAGAAACAGAGGCTGTAATAATAAGTAATATAACCTAAATGTGAAGCACTACACGGAGTCGAACTACATCTTTTCATTTATCCCATTTGGTGCCAAAGTTGTTAATTTTCGTATCCAAAACCTTTCTCGAGTGAGTCTATCCTCCCTAGACCAAGCGGAGTTGTGGTCAATGATTGTAATGGTCAGTCGATTGAGATCTGCCTTAGTGTGGCCAGGGGATCTCAAATGTCGACTGAGAGGGAGGTCTGGCTTACATTGGTAGTCGCTACGATGACCGTTCATTCGTTTGTGAAACGGCTGTTCTGACTCGCCAAAATACTGTTTACCACATTTACACTGTAGGAGATACACAACATTTGAAGTCTTGCAATTAACATTGCAAAATATGGTGTATTCTGTACCAGTGGAGTGACTGTTAAAAGTCTGGGTATCCAGTATCTGTTTGCAAGTCAGACATCGTTTGTTTCCGCAACCCTTGCAAGAGCCCACAGATGAAGAGCCTGCTTGAGAGGATAAATCAGCTCTCACCAGCAAGTCTTTAAGGCTTTTGGGCCTACGGAAAGCCAGTACAGGTGGCTCTGGAAAGATCTTGGATAGTTTAGGATGTTTCATATATATATATATTCAACATCAAGACGTTTATTGTTGACATTCCTGATAGGCAGTGATACCTCAGTTGAGACACACAGGGTACCCATACAGATGACAGAGAAAGGTTAATTACATGCAAGGTTATTGGCATCATAACTGGGATAGTTCAGTTGGGACTGGATAACCCTAGAGATGACAAAGAAGGTTAATTACATGCAAGGTTATTGGCACCATAACTGGGATAGTTCAGTTGAGACACACTGTATAACCATACAGATGACAAAGAAGGTTAATTACATGCAAGGTTATTGGCACCATAACTGGGATAGTTCAATTGTGACTGGATACCAATAGAGATGACAAGGTTAATTACATGCAAGGTTATTGGCACCATAATTGGGATAGTTCAATTGTGACTGGATAACCATAGAGATGACAAGGTTCTGCTGATTGGTCGGGTTGTTGTCTTTTTGACATCGTAGCTAGAGAATGTGCAATTAAAACTACCAGAGATTATAAACTGGCAAAAGGGAGCATGACTGTTTGGTTTTCTGCATTTCTATGATCTTATTGGATTTGATATGCATAGTCCTTTTGTTGATTACGAATAAAAATCAAAACTACATATATATGTATGTGAACTACTAAGCTTGAGTTGCAAAAGACTTATCAAATCAATACAGAAACAGTTCTGTACCTACAAGTATTAACTGTCACAATATTTAAATTCTATATAAATGGGTATATGGAATTGTGTGAGTAAGCAAAAAAATAGTCTATCTTTAAAAAGTTTATCCCAGAGAAATAAAAATACTAAAAAACCATTATTATTGTTACAACTATTTGCATCTTTTCTTCATTTTTTCTACATGTATTTCCTAAATTTTCTTTTTGATGTGTTGCATGTTTAAACCAAGAATGGTTCCTAATGTCAATTACCCGGTATCAAGATACAGTCTAATGTTTAAGACTGTATTTTGACCTTGTCTTTTAGTTATTTATGTCATTTGGGTTGCTGTTTCATTGGCATGCATCCCACATCTTTTCATTAGTATATACTATCATTGAAAACAATTCATTATAAAAATACTGAAAACTATTATATTTTATAATTGATCTTAAATCAGGAAAATGTAAATTTTGGTAAACAGGAATAAAGGCTAATGAAGTTAAAGATGAATGAACATAGTCAGATTTGACCCATATTCAGGTCAGAACATAGGCCTGCTGATTGCAGTTCTCCAGATGTGCCTGTTTAATTGGTGAAACTATAAAGACATAGACCTAGAACTTTGACTAATAATTTTCTAAAACTTGTTAGATTACCTGGATAATTTGAAACATTGCATAGTCCCACTATTGAAATTTGTATATATGCTATATGATTATAATTAGATTACCTGGATAATTTGAAACATTGCATAGTCCCACTATTGAAATTTGTATATATGCTATATGATTATAATTATATTACCTGATTCAGAATGTCCTAACATGTCCACAATATATCTAACAGCTGAAGGCCAGGTTCCACTATACAGATATGTATGTATGGTTGCCAACATCACTAAACTGTTACATACTATCCCACAGAAATAAAAATGACTAAACCATCTAACAAAAAAATAACATGCTATGGTATTATATACTGTAAATTCAAAAATTTTGCATGCATTTATTATTGTGATTTTTAAAAACTAAACAAAAATGCGAGATTAATTATTGTGATTTCATGTAGGCTTCATACAGATGTATTTATCAGATATTAGAATGCAAGTTCTTATTATTGGGATACTCAGTCAGTCACATTAATAAAAACCTCACAATAATTTCTGAATTTACAGTAAATGATCATGTAAAAATAAAATGACAATGTACTGACAAAAACATTGTATACAGTTACCATACTATATGGAAGGCACCATTTAAAGTATCTATTCTGTCTTTTTTACTACAAAGTTTGAACCAATCATACCCCAAAAACTTAATCTAAGGGAGCTACCATTTGATTTTTATGGGGGGGGCTAGGATGAAAAATTTTGTCCTGCATTTTTTTTCAGTTGTAATCTCTGTCCTGCCTTTTTATTTTTCACTCTATTCGGTCCTGCCTTTTTTTTATTAGTTTATCCTGACTTTTTTTTACATAAATTGTCATCCTGCCTTTTTTTTGCCAAGTTCCTCATTCTGCCTTTTTTTTTACTCAAAACTCCTGTCCTGCCTGTTTTTCAAATTTCATCCTAGCCCCCATTAAAATCAAATGGTAGCTCCCTAAGTAATACCATTAACAAGTTAATTTGTTGCCAATATAATAATATTTTATACTGTGATACCAACACTCCATGGGTTTACAGCATGACACACTATGGGTTATAGTGTGTCTATTTTTTACTTGGAATCATAACATATACATGTACAGTGTATCAACAATCTATATTGGCAAAACTCTTATTTTATACACACAAAAAAAACCAACATTTTAACCAGTTAAAAACACCCAACTTATTATACATGTATGGAGATTTGTGTATTTAATTATTAACTACTTGTTCTTAATAGTTTACATTCCATTTATCAAGTAGTTTACATGAACTAAGATTAAACAAGATTATGTCTCAATTATACTGATTGTATTTCAAACTCAAAACAAATTATGATATTTTTAACAAATTTGTTACTGTTAAGTGGCAATTTTTCATTGTCATTTTCAGGTCAATTCAATTTATAATTCCTTTTTATATATTAAATACTTAACCAATGATTTGAATATAAATAAGAAGATGTGGTATGAATGCCAATGAGACAACTATCCATCCAAGTCACAATGTGTAAAAAGTAAACAGTTATAGGTTAAAGTTCGGCCTTCAACACGGAGCCTTGGCTCATACCGAACAGCAAGCTATAAAGGGCCCCAAATAGACTAGTGTAAAACGATTCAAACAGGAAAACCAACGGTCTAATCTATATAAAAAACGAGAAAAGAGAAACACTTATGAACCACACCAACAAACGACAACCACTGAACAACAGGCTCCTGACTTAGGACAGGTGCATAAAAATGCAGCGGGTTTAAACGTTTTAACAGGAGACAACCTTAATCCTAACCTGAAACAGTGGTATAACATTACAACATAAAAAGACACATAATGAAATATCAGTGGCGTAGCTAGGCGGAAGCTCGGAAGCCAAGGCTTCAACATCCTTTTGATAAAAAAAAAATAATAATAACAAAAAAATAACAAAAATTAAAAATTAAAAGAGAGAGAGAGAGAGAATTTGTTGAAGTCAACGACATCACTTCTCAGACTCCCAGCTTTCGTTTCCATCACCTGCACTTTATTTGAATTGCAACCAAAAAGGACCGGAGGCTTGCATTTTTATTTAAACTCACTGGTGAGAGAGATTGATTCTTTTAATAATTCATACCCATTCATAAGGTTTCGACTGACTGTATCTACAACGTGAAATGTTCCTCGAACAATTACCCTAATGAGTTTGTATTTTTGAAATAAAACAAGACAGTTTTGTTTTAGTTTATTCACTGACAAACATGGCAGGAAACTTAGAATGGTGCACAATGTTGTATCATGAATATTGCTCAGCTTTTACACTATGTTTGCTTAATACAGCCAAAGGCAAGGGTGAGCCATCACTATATATCCATTCGTTTGTCTGTTTCCATATAGTTGACCTTGTAAGTTGTTTTCCGCTGCCCCATCAGTATGTATAAAAATAAGAAGATGTGGTATGATTGCCACAGAGACAACTCTTCACAAGAGACCCAATGACACAGAAATTAACAACTATAGGTCACCGTACGGCCTTCAACAATGAGTAAAACCCATATCGCATAGTCAGCTATAAAAGGCACCGAAATGACAAATGTAAAACAAATCAAACGAGAAAACTAACGGTCTGATTTATGTTTTAAAATAATGAACGAAAAACAAATATGATGTACAGCAACAAACGACAACCAGTCCACTGAATTACAGGCTCCTGACTTGGGACAGGCACATACAGAATGTGGCGGGGTTAAGGGAGCTACCATTTGATTTTTATGGGGGGCTAGGATGAAAAATTTTGTCCTGCTTTTTTTTTTTTTAGTTGTAATCTCTGTCCTGCCTTTTTATTTTTTACTCTATTCGGTCCTGCCTTTTTTTTTTACTAGTTTATCCTGATTTTTTTTACACCAATTGTCATCCTGCCTTTTTTTTTAACCAAGTTGCTCATCCTGCCGTTTTTTACTCAAAACTCCTGTCCTGCCTATTTTTTTCAAATTTCATCCTAGCCCCCCCCATAAAAATCAAATGGTAGCTCCCTAAACTAGCTTGAAGGCGCCAACCCTGCGCAACCTGGGTACCCACTATAACAGGATATATTGTTTACATTTTATCTAAAAACAATTTATAATGTGGTGGTTTTTATTATACTGGTCTTGATCAATATAACTTTTTTTACCCTCTGGAATCTCCTGGTTTTTACTGTTTCTTGAAGGAAAAATATATAATTTTTCACAAAAATATTTTACCGTTGTATCAAACAAAAATGCTTTTGAATCGACCTTTATATTCAATATTTTCAGTTCATATTGGTGGTTCTAAAACCATAAAATCCAGAAGCTTCCAGGGGGCTTCACCCCCCTGGTTCCCCATACCAGGGCTTAGCCCTGGACCCACTGGGGGTCTTAAGTGGCCCACAGCCCCCTTGCCGAATAGGGCTTCACCTTCGACATAGTTTCAGCTACTCCACTGAATATCAATTGAAATGGCTTAACTTGATCAAAAAGACAATACACAAAAACAAGTAAATATACACTGAACAAATAAGTTTAATCTATGACACAATATAAATAAAAAAGATGTTTCAATGTCAAAAAGACAACTTTAAACAAGGACAAAATGGTGTTAAATAAAGTAATGCACACAGGTAAATTTAAATATAATAATTTTGTTGTTAGGATTACATGAAGTAAATTTCATCAAACTATGAACAGTGGCGTAGCCAGGTACGAAATGATGTGGTAGCCTTCACCAAGAGGAGAGAGACGAAAAATTTTTTGGACCATTTTATGCAGAAAATTATATTTTTTCAGACATTTATCCTAAAAGAACATGTACTCCCCCAGAATCCGACACTAGTTAGATTTTTGTTTAATTTCAAAATATCCACCAATTCATATAATTATATTTCCAACAGAATTTTATTGTTTTCTCGAAACCTCCATCATTTAATTCATAATTATTTGATGTAAATATTCCCACCCAATCTTACATTTGACATCTCATAAACTATTACACCGGCACTTCTGTATATAGGAACTGAAGTGACCCCCTTTCCCAGAACTTCTCAAAAACGGCCCCATTACAGTGGCACTTCGGAATATAGGAACAGAAGTGACCCCCCTAAACGTGTCACAGGGAACATGGAAATACCTGGCATCCATCCATCTAGTCTTGTTAGCACTCTCATGTGTACAATTCTTGCCAGATTTTTATGAAGCATATCATCAGCAATGTCTTTGACACTTTTGAAAAAAGTCCTAATCAAATATCTTAAACCAGTTATGACCTTTTGAAATTTAAATTATAATAGAAATCCAATTGCATTTGCTCTGAAACTATTATCTATCTTAAGATATTAAAAATAAAAGGAAAAGGAAAAAAGTGCTTTTTTTAGTAATTGTCCTTGTTCCTTGGATATACTAGTATGAAATATGTGCAATACAGGGGACATTGGAACTTTGTTCTTTTATTGAAAATAAAATTAATAATTGTACCTAGATAGAAAATGGAAATTACTGATAAGCCCACGAATGATCATACTCTATTACCATGATTACAGATTGATTTTTTATCTGACACGTCGTCCTTCATATCACAGAAAATGATATCAGGATATGGTGGTTTAGTTGTTAGTAATGTTCCTAATCAGATATAGAAGCCATCGCTCTGCTAGTCTCAATTATAGATGAAACATGTCAGTGGGTCAGTGTATCATCCTCTGTGCTCGCCGTAGCCGACGACGTAGACTTTAAAAAAAAATCGTGAACACTTTTCTGCGATTTATACATTTTGTTTTTCTTAAATAAACCAATTTAATTAGATTGTAAATAAACTGAATTATCCTAAATGAAAGACCATGCATACTGCTTCGAAAAATGATTGGACGTTATCCTCGTATCCTCACCCTCGTTACGTTTGGATACCTCCAAGTTTATCTGCTGCGAACATATCTTTATTAATTTTTTTTTGTCAAAATGATGTGGATGCTTGAGCATCTGAGCATACATGCAAGCTACGCCACTGATGAATGATCAGGTGGGGGGGTGTTTATATAGCTAACATTTCACACATTTATGAATAGCCATATTTCGTAGACTAGCTAACCATGTGTAAAAAGCCATCGGTGGAAGATCAGCTCATTGAACAAGTGTGGATCTGGAGAATACACATGGATGTAAAACTTAATCAACGTCAATGAAGTACATAATGTAGGTCACAGTAACCTACGACACGTAACATTCATCTGAATGCTTACCTACTCCCAAAAATAAATATTTCCACAAGTTCAGATAATCATGTTTCATATACTAGTAATTCCATGATCCTTTTACTTATAGTTAAAGAGATATGAACTTCAACATAACACATAACCAACATCAACTTTGATGTAAACCTTTAAACAGTTTCATTGAACCATGACATTCTTCTTGCAACACACAGTAAGACTCACTTATATGCACATACATACATGTTCAAATTTACAAGATTGATTGCCAACTAGTTACTGAGATCTGGCTGAGCTAGAACTTTGCTAAAATTAACATCATTCCCATCTAAATTTTCTTTAGAAAAAGTTATTGCAATCTAAGCCTAACGGATATTCCCCCTTTAGAGAGGCAGTCTCAACTTTTTAAGAACCCCCTTTTTCCGTTAGTGAATATTTTATCAAATAATGGACATAAAATATCAGCTGAAAAACCATTAGTTAAATAACTAACTGAAATTACCTTTTTGGTACAAGATAAAATGAATGTTCATCTTGATGTAATCCATAACCTGTTAATCCACGGCCTTTTCCAAAGAGATAAAGAGTAGGAATCAGAATAGATTTTGACAACACCAAAATGTATCCCAAAATGATGGCAAACATCGCAATTAACCAGCAAGCACTCAAAAATAACATGTTTGCGCTTTTGTTTAGTCTGTTAAGTTAGTACTAGTTTAACTTGATAGAAACCAGGTATATTCTGAATTGTACATGTCGGTTCCTCTTCACCAGACTCATATATGAGGGTAGGAATGCCCTTAACCGTCAGGCGTCAAACGGTCATTTCGGCTACCGTTAGCGTCAAATTGGTTAAAATTTTATCGTGATTAGTCAGAGGTCTCAAGTAATTGTCGTTACCGTTAAATTATTTTTGGAAAGAATTTAACGTGATTCGTCAAAATCAGTAGATTTTTGTATCGTCATAAAGAACGTGTACCGTGATGAAATGTTAATTTTATCGTCATGCACCAAAAATTACCGTTAACGTCAATTGCCATAATTTTTTTAACGTTATTTACCATTGAGGTACCCCCATTACGACCCTCATATATTATGTTTTTATCTCTATCATTTCTGTAGCTGCTTCCGGTTAATTCAGCTCGATACATTTCTTCGTATTCCCAGTGTTTATCATTCTAGTATATTCTTTAAAGCGTTTATTGATGGAGCTTTTTTAACTTTATCTGGTAGATTGTTCCATGAGGGTGGTAAAGGGGAGGGTCTGAACACGGAAACACGTGAAATAAAAATCGCAAAAACGTTGCACGGAAAATAAAAATCGGGAAAAACGAAGCACGAGAAATAAGATCGTAAATATTATGGAAAAAGTACTAGAAGTTATTACTCAGCCGTTCTTGGAGATCATGCAGTCATTATATATGGACTTGAAGACCCTGCGGTCACCTTTGCATCTGATTTGGAAAAAAAATATTATTCATAGTTTTTAATCAAATGCGGGACAAGCACGAGAAATTAAAGAGTACAGACACGAAACACGGAAAATAAATAAGGGGAAACACGAAGTACGCACATCATACAAAACACGAGAAAACGAGAAATAAATCGTCAAAACACGAAAACATGTGAAATAAAAAGGCCGAAAACGTTGCACGAAAATAACCCTTTACCACCCTCTTCCATATTTTGGCAATTCTTACTGCAAAGCTATTTTTCCTCAGACTTGTTTTAAATCGTTGGTGAATGATTTTGTTACTATTAACTCTTGTGCTATGCCTATTTTCTGTATTTGATATTAGTTTGAGAAATGTACTTTTTTTCTGGATCATATTTTCCATTTAGTATCTTATATTACTCAATCATGTCCCCTCTGACTCTTCTATATGACAATGTCGGTAACCTAAGCTTCTTCAATCTTTCTGGGTAGCTTAATTTGTTGAAACCTGGTATTTGACGCTCTTTTTTGTACATTCTCGATTTTATCTATATATTTCTTTTTAAAAGATACCCATACTGAGCTAGTATAGTCCGAGCGTGTTCTCACAAATGTTTTGTATAGTGGAAGGAAAATTTCAGCATTTAGATTTTTCAAAGATCTTCTTAGTGCAACAAAAATCGAATTGGCTTTACTTACTTTTTCGCATATATGCTTTTCAAATGATAGATCTTCATCTATGACCACCCATACATCCTTCTCTTCTTTGCATTTGCTAATCTTTTGACCTAATAGGTTGTATGTTGTGCTGTCGTCCCTTGCAGTTCTACTTATATAGATATGTTTACAATTCTCAGGGTGGAATTTCAGGAGCCATGTATCATGTAATGGCAGGTCATTGATGTAGAGAACAAATAACAGGGGGACTAAAACTGAGCCTTGGGGTATTCCTAATGTTACCTCTTTCCATTCTGAGATTTCACCATTCACTGAAACTCTTTGTTTTCTATATGTTAGAAAATCTGTTACCCAGTCTAAGATTGGATTATTTATCCCAAAATTTTCAATTTTCTTTACGAGTCTCCTGTGTGTTACTTTGTGTCGAAGGCTTTCATGAAGTTTGTATATATGCAATCGACCTGATGTCCATTATCTATAACTTTTCTGTCCATTTATCGATTACTTCTAGTAGTTGTAATGCCGTTGATCTTCCCGAAATAAAGCCGTACTGTTTGTTTGAGAATAATTTATTTTGTTTCATGTGACTAATGATATGCTCTCTTATAATTTTCTCCATAATCTTGCAAACAACTGATGTAAGGCTTACTGGTCTGTAGTTTTTAGCTTGTGATTTATTCCCTTCTTTGAAGATAGCACTCACTAGAGCATTTTTCCATCCATTTGGGACTGCTTTGTTGGTTACTTTTAGTAGTGATTGGCTAAAAATTATGTTCAGTTATACCTTCCTTTACTTCAAACAGCTGTCTTGGATGTAGGTTATCAGGGCCTGGTGATTTGTCCGTCTTTATTTTTTGTAGGTGCTTCAATACCACATCTTTATTAATATTTAATTCCTCTAATTTGTTTTGTATGAACATCGGTTTAGGTTCTTGGATCTCGCCTTGTGGTTCTTTTGTGATAATATTTCTGCTTTTTGTTTATTATCATCGTTTTTGGGATTTTACATCTTCTGGGATAATATGTAGGTCACCTATACCTTCTCTTGTCTTTGATTTGGATTTGATATAACTCCATATGGCTTTTGGATTTCTCTTGGCATTTTCGGATAATCCTTTTTCAAGTAATTTCTTTTGCTTATTTACAGATGATTTTGCCTGGTTTCTTACTTTATTTTATTCAGCTCTTGTTTCAGGGTCTTGGTTAGTTATATTTTTTTTTAGACAATGTTTTTTCTTCTAATTAACTCTTGTTTTTTGTCTATTGGGAATACGTTTTTCTTTTTCCATTTTTGGTCATAGTTTTAGTTGGTACAAATCTATGTTCTAGGTCCTTTGAAGTGGTTAAAAAATATTTCCGATTGAAATCAATGGATTAAATATATTTTTCTGTCACCAAAAGTTTCATTTCTGCAAATTTGTTGGTTAGTTTGAAAAACAATGACATCAAAAACACTATTTTTTGTCTGAGTAGGACTACTTAAATTTTACATACGTTCTAAATTGGAGTGGGTGAATGGATGGTCTGACACTTACATAAATCACAAAAATCCAAAGAAAGTAACAAATAATGAAAATCATAAACTATTCAGCCACGCCATTGTCAAACTGTTTAGTAAGTAGGAAAAACACAGTCAGTCTTTATAGAAATACATGCCTTGTATTTATAGACTCAGGACAAATCGACACAGGACAAATCAGCCCTGGGAATAGTATACACTAATATCATTAATTGAATATTTTTGAGGATTTGTGATTCGTTAAAACTTGATCACATAAACATTTGTATTTACTCAGTTGCATTCCAATACTGTTGTATTCAGCTTTTTGTAGGTCAAAAACAGCATATTGCACAGAGCATACAGCATGTTACTAAATATACATTCTAGAAATCCCCAATTTTACATTGTTAATGCAATAGTTGTTGATTAATAATATAACAGTTGCAGTCTTTGGTTGAGGTCAATACGAGGTTATATCGACCTAGAGAAAATATTGACCTCAGACTTCATCCTCAGTCAATATGCTTCTCTTCGGTCGATATAACCTCGTATCAACCTCATACAAAGGCTATAATTGTATAATATTCAGTGGCGGATCCAGGGAGAGGGGGTCCGGGGTTTGAACCCCTTTTTGTTTGACAACTCATGCTTTTGTATGGCGACATATGGTTGGAAACTTCCCTTTTTATATAATTCTTATATGATTTGCATATTAGGGAATACGTTGATATGATTGGTTGAGAGGACTTCCGGTAGTTGTTCTTGACGTTGTTTATTTTTCGATAGACGACGTTGACCGAACTTCTTTTCGTAACCAATGTAAGCAAGATGGCGGCGATAATGACACAATCCGGATCGACGTTAACAAAATTTATTTTCACTTCGCGTCAATCGTTAAATTAAATAATAAACACAAAACATTCGTTTGAATGATAATAAGAGTTTTTGTAGTTTATTTTTTATCAGATTGCAAATTTCATGGAGTACATATTTTTGCGTTAACCAACAAATATATTCATGCGCCAGGCCTATTCAATGACACAAATATACAATTTACGTGTGATAGAGGTTACGAGTGTGGAAAAATAAACTCCTTATCTCCAATTTTAAAGAATTATAAGGATTAAACGCCTTTTTAAAGGAATTTATTGGTGTATAAACTGTACCAAGTCACTCACAAACATATCATAAAAGTCCTTCGTACTTTTATTTGTTTGTGAGTGAATTGGTCAAGTTTATACACCAATAAATTCCTTTAAATAGGCGTTTAATCCTATAATGACTTGCAGGTGTTGGAACCCCTCCCCTTTGATATGACTTGCATGTGTTGTTACCACATTAAAAATGGCTGGACCCGTGCCTGCTATTATGTCCCAGATCAGTCAAAGGATTTTTATAATACTTACTATTCAAATCCTTAATCAGCCAATCATGTGTATATTGGGAAATACTGTTGAAATAGTTCATTGGCCACTTTGTTTGCGTATATACGAATTTACGAAGTTTACATCTTACGTTATAGAATTCGTCAAAATGTCACATAAAAATAATAAAAAAAATAATAAAAATGACGGCCTATACATATAGATCCCTCCCGAAATACAGTGTAACAGAACAAAAAGGAAGCAAAAACAAAACAAACCAAAAAGAAGAAGTAAAATAAAACGACACAACGGGAAATGGTAAAGGTAATCTATCATCATATCCGCATATTTGTAAAATGAATTTAAATCACGTTTTACTTTATTGCCTCTTGAACACCGAGGATTTCAAACATTTGATTCGGAGTCCTAGTCCGGTCCTTCTTTTCAAGTTATCATATAGTGTATATTTTGTTACGGAACAGAAGTTCCTTTAAGTGTTAGTTGTAAATGGAAAACATACTATGTAAGAATTATTTCCGACAGCACTGAAAGTAATAAAACAACAGTTTCCCATGACCTAACAAAAGCTGTGGAATGTTTGTTTCAACGTAAACAGACATAATATATGTAGCACTACTATAAACTCTTTGAACAACACACCTAAAACACGATATTTATGTGAAGTATTTATACTTCTTTCAGATATACAATCATTTGATACATGTGAAATAAATCTATAGATTTCGTGATAGAATGCACGTACAAAGCGTCATAAATATTATACATTTTTTTTTCACTTTAAATAGCGATTTCTCGAAAATCTCTCCACAGATTTTTTTTTAAAATGACATGTTATTGATATTAACATTGCTGTTTTATTGATTATATGAAAAAATACTGGGACCACAAGTTGCCAAATCAAGAATAAAATACTCCCTTTTAAAAGTAAGTGTGGCTCCAAAACAAAACAAAAACACACCGTAAAAGAAAAAAGAAAAAGTTTATCTCCTTTGCCGGTTATAAGATGACCATTATGTTTTATCTGAAACTATTCAATATTAAATTGTATAGCTGTGTTTTGATATTTATATTCATCTTGTGATATGTCATTCCGTGTGTTTTTTTTTTATGCATGTTTTACCAGCTTGTTGTTTGAAAAAAAATATGTTCATTATAACAATAATTAAATCCGTAATTTAAGCGAAATAGGAGTCGTTATTGTGACATTTTGTTATAAAGCATCTATTAGCTTTGGTAAAATCAGTTTACTAAATAAAATGTGGACGAATTATTGAGCTCCAATTCCAATCATTGCTTAGAATATAGATGGAAACCCCAAGATTTTAATAAATATATACTAATAGTTTAAAAGATTAAAATGTGAGCCATTTGTTTTTATAAATATAAAAATAAGAAGACGTGGTATAATTGCCAATGAGACAACTTTCCACCAGAGACCCAATGACATAGAAGTTAACAACTATAGGTCACCGTACGGCCTTCAACAATGAGCAAACCCATACCGGATAGTCAGCTATAAAAGGCCTCGAAATGACAAATGTAAAGCAACTCAAACACAAAGAACACTAACGGCAGTGACGTGTATCGATTGGGAAATTTTTAATACACAAGCAAATTTGTTGAATGGACAGAATATTATCATTCTATATTACTCTTGTTTAATAAGAATGAACCGTGAGTAATTATTACCAACAATGAACGTTAATACCCAAATGGATGAAGGTCACTAATATAACAGGAATAGACAATAAGGACATAAACCATTTATCATAATTATAGAATTTTCAATTTGAGGAAGGATATATTCTATTGTTTTAGATATTACAGAACTTCATCACTTGACTACGTAACAAATCAAAATATTTCACACGAAAAATACTCAAGCTGCGTTGAAACGTATTCTTATTTGAAAATATTTCACTTCACATTTTTCTATATCGTACATTGTTTTAATATCATTTTAACAAATGGATAATGCAACTCATGTTCCGTGTGGTCCTTGTGCGTTCAAGAATATCCGACGAAAATCTGTCGTATGGTGCCCTTCATGTGGCGAAGGACTATGTGAGAGCTGTTTACACCACCACAAGGCTTCTGCCGCTTCCAGAAAACACAAAGTTGTCGTGAAAGATTTGCAACGAGTACCGTCTGTATTGTTTTCTATGAGACAAACTTGTCCTGATCATGGACTCACCTTTGACCTGTACTGCGATATTCATGAAATTCCTCTTTGCAGTAAATGCATTGCAGAACATAAAAAGTGTCTACGGATGTTACCCATTTCGTATGTGTCAAGAAATTCGAAGTTTTCAACAAAGCTTTGGGATATTGAGCATGGCATAGCGCACGTGTTGGGGAACATAGAAGAAATTATCAGAAAGAAAGAAGATAACCTTGAGTCTATCAGGGAAGAAAAGTCTAACATTGAAACAGAAATTACAAATCTTCGCGAAAAAATTAATGGCTATCTTGACAATCTTCAGGATAAAGTTTTGAATGACATCTCTGTAATCTATTCAAGATGTTCCATGGATACTGAAAACTTTTTAGGTAAAATTGAAGCAAGAAAACGGAATATTGAATCTATTGCTCAAAATATCACATGCATACGTGAATATGCCTCCGACTTACAAACATTTTTACTCACGCAAAAGTTGGAGTCAGATTTTGCAAAAGAACAGGAATGTTTTGTATCTGATTTATCAGATGCCGATTTAGAAGAAATTGATATCCACGTATCTTTCAATTCTAATGTATTTTCTACACTTACTGCCATAACAAGCTTAGCTGATATTGATGTTATAAGGTACCAGTCTTCCATGTCAAAGTTGAAAAAAGACATTCAAGACGAGTGTACTGACGCTAGTAGGAGTCCTCTGGCCAACATCCGATTACTGTCTAGAACACCTATTATAACACCACGTGATCCGAAGCTGAAATTTCTTAGAAACTGCGTGATCCTTGAGAACAAAGAAGTACTATTCACGGACGATTCGGAAAACAGAAGACTGGTTTGGTTCAATGCGGATGGTTCTCATAAAAGAAATATAGAAATGAGATCAGAACCATATGATTTAGTCAACCACGAAAGTAATAAGGTAGCAGTAACAGTACCAAGAGAGAAAGCCATTTTTATGTTTGACCTATCCAAGAACAAAATGGCTGGAAAAATCGTTACAAAAAACTTTTGTTATGGGCTTTGTTTTTGTGACAACAAATTTGTTGTTTCAGTTTTAGACCAAGGAATTCAAACTCTTGATGTCTATGGAAAAATTCTACAAACGGTACCAATGAATGTAGAAAAAATCTGCAACATTCATACCAGCCAAGACAAACTTTATTATTCTGAGTATGATTCCAGTACGGTCACGTGTTCTGACCTATACGGTAATTGTATTTGGAAGTTTCGCCATAAAGATTTCACAGGTCCATTATCAGTTTGCACTGACATTTGTGGTAATGTATATTCTGTTGGATATGACACAGACAATTTAATTGCCATATCACCAGATGGTAAAAACTGCGTCTTCCTACTCCAGGAAAAAGACAAATTATTTGGACCAACCGGACTGTATTTTCATAAGAAAACTAAGCAGTTAATAGTGTGTAGCAGATTTGACGGACAGGCTGTTATGTATGATTTAGTCACATAGCATAATTTTTTTCACAAGAAAACATTTCTAATTACTTAACATTGTAAATTCATAAATGTATTGTAGTTTTCAAAATACACATTATCATAGTATAGTTTATGTTGGATAATATGAATATCCATACTAGATACTTCAGTAAATACTCCTTTATTACAAAGTACGTTTATTACACTGTAAAATTTTGTAAAAGCCTAAACACTAAAAAAGTGGAAGCATAAATGAAAATCAATCTTATATCATTTCAGTTCGAGGAAAATAGTCTAGTGTTTCTCGTTTCTCGTTTTTTGTATAGATTACCTGTTTGAATGGTTTTACACAAGTCATTTTTGGTGCCCTTTATAGCTTGCTGTTCGGTGTGAGCCAAGGCTCCGTTTGGAAGGCCGTACTTTGACCTATGATGGTTTACTTTTACAAATTGTGACTTAGATGGAGAGTTGTCTCATTGGCACTCATACCACATCTTCTTGTATCTATATTCTTTAAATTAGAATAACTCATCTGATTTACACAAATATCCATACAAAGGACGTTATACATATCTGATTTACTCAAATATCCATACAAAGGACGTTATACATATCTGATTTACCCAAATATCCATACAAAGTACGTTATACATATCTACTTTACACAAATATCCATATAAAGGACGTTATACATATCTGATTTACACAAATATCCATATAAAGGACGTTAAACATATCTGATTTACCCAAATATCCATACAAAGGACGTTATTCATATCTGATTTACCCAAATATCCATACAAAGGATGTTATTCATATCTGATTTACCCAAATATCCATACAAAGTACGTTATACATATCTGATTTACACAAGTATCCATATAAAGTACGTTATACATATCTGATTTACCCAAATATCCATATAAAGGACGTTATACATATCTGATTTACCCAAATATCCATACAAAGGACATTTGTGATGTTACACCTCACAGCAGAAAAAAAAAGCATTTAAAATTTAACCAAGTAAATGTAGTGAAAAAGCAACAAAAAAGCAACACAAAAAATAAAACAATATAGAACTGATCGAATGTGCAACCACTAAATATAAAAGTAAACACCAAGACAAAAACACAGAACAATAAAAACTGAAAGACAGAAAGCAGCGGCCAAATGTTTCGACCTGAAAGGTCTTTGTCAATGATTGTTGAACATTACAAATGATTAAACGGCCTGTGAATTGTCATTTGGCTAAGCAATGTTTACCTTTTCGGTGTTTCATGTAATACCTTAAGGTACAAATGAAAGAAATCTTTGAAGTCTATATGAATGATAACCATGAAGTGGGTATAACGTAAGCTCAGAAATGATTACCACTTCTTAATCAGTCTGGGCCTCGGTTGCCGAGTGGTCTAAGTAGTTCCACTAATATACTACTAGCCTGTCATCATTGAGGTTGTGAGTTACAGCCCCGCACTTGGCAGGTGCGTTTGACTTCAATCTTAATTGACTAGGATTGCTAGTTTTCCTGTCAAAGGTTGGTGGTTCTCTCCGGGCACTCCGACTTTCTCTACCAATCAAAAACTAACCGCCACGAAATAGCCAATAGTACTGAAAGTGGCGTTAAAACAACAAAAATCAATCAATCTTTATGTAAAAAGAAGAGATATTTTTCAATGAACTATTGTTGATTTGTATGTATGATCAAGTGGATTATATTTCCTGTGGCGGCGGTCATCTTCGACCATAGATCGGCACCACAATCACAAGTTTGAAAAAGGTTGACCACATTATTCTCCATGCATATCATAACATAAGTCAAACGAAATAATTTTCAAGGAGAAAATGTGTACATTTATTTCTAATTGAATATTTTAACGTGATGCAACCAAGTCGAATTTATAAATAAAGGCAACAGTAGTATACCGGTGTTCAAAAGTCTCAAATCCAAAGAGATAGAAAACAAATCCGGGTTACAAACTAAAATGAGGAAAACACATCAACCATAAGAGGAAAACAAAGGAACAACAGGAACATCGAAGCGCAACAAAAACAAACGCCAACATACATAGAAACGAACTACTTGATAACAACTGCCATATTCCTGACTTGGTACAGGACATTTTAAGAAAAAATGGTGAGTTGAACCTGGTTTAATGGCTAGCAAAACCTCCTGCTTTGTGACAATGTTAAAAAATTTCGCTAAAATGACAACACTACGTGACAGAAATACAGCACAAACACACGCAAGAAAGTTCATGACAGAGAAACGCACAAACAAATAATATAATAGTCGACACAACATGCAAACCAAAGAACAACAACGAACATATTCCATCAACGACAGACACCACAGGATATCACAAACAGTGACGCGCTTACGTAACTAACATGCAATCTCGAACTTTATACAATTATTTTCACAATATTCGTCCAAACAACTTTCATGACAATGATGGTATTGAAAGGCAATTATATAATTATTTGGACTATAGCGATAAGACATAACACATTATCCAACCGAAACCATAACAGAAATCGAAACATCAAAAACAAATACATGAATGTTGGATGTACAAAATACCGAGACACGTCGTATAGCAATGCAAATTCACACTCGGTATAACAGTCATATTCGGGATTATGACAATGATGGTATTGAATGGCAATTTTATAATTATTTTGACAACAAACGATAAGACATAACACATATTCAACCGAAACCATACCAGAAACATCAAAAATAAATACATGAATGTTGGATGTACAAAATACCGAGACATGTCGTATAGCAATGCAAATTCACACTCGGTATAACAGTCATATTCGGGAATAGGTCAAGTTCGGTACTTAGCATACAGACGACATAGATGTTAAACCACAATCTAAGACGTGGTAAACATGTCATTAGTTAGTTTAAACACAGACACATCGTATAGATCAACCAATTCGTGATGGTGTTCATAAAATTTCCGGAGTGTCATTTTTAATCTTTCCTCCTCATAACTCTGTTGGAGCAGTTTCTGCGTAAGGAGCACACTCCTGTATATGAAGTCAGTATAGTGGGAACATGCACGAGCATAACGTATCAACTGAGATATGTAAACACCATACGACGGAACAGAGGGTATGTTACTGCTAAGAAATGGGAAATTGATAATTGGGAAGTTGAAATCATCCTGTTTGTCATAGATTTTAGTGTGAAGTCGTCCATCTGTGTCAATATTGAGGAAAAGATCAAGGTATGAAGCAGTCCTTCTTGTATCAGTAGTATCCATAATTTCAAGTTCACTGGGATATATGAGATGCAAGTACTGACTGAAATATGGGTCATTCAGTGATAGGACATCATCAATATATCTGAAAGTAAAATTAAAGAATTTTGCAAGGTGCTTTTTCTTTTTGTCTTTTAGAAGGATCTGAATGAATTCTGCTTCATACGAGTACAAAAACAAGTCAGCCAGAAGGGGTGCACAATTAGTACCCATTGGAATACCGACTATCTGTTGAAATATCAATCCTCCAAACTCAACAAATATATTGTCGATTAAAAAGTCCAGCATTTTGATAATATCATTTTCACTGTATTTTCTGATAGAATCAGTGTGGTTCTTCACAAAACAAGAATTATTATAACCCAAAACAAGAAATTTATATATATCTACAATTCCCATTTTTATAGAAAAAGTTCTGTTTAATGAGATGATGAAGTTGATCTTTCAATTGAGCATGGGGAATAGAAGTGTAAAGCGTAGAAAAATCAAAGGTCTTAATGTTGCAGCAAAATTGCTGAGATTGTGATCTGAGATTTAGCAGTAGATCTTTAGAATGTTTGAGAATCCACATCTGATTGACACCACTGGTTGAATATATCTCATCACAATATTTTTGAAGGCTATCTTTTACTGTAGAAAGAATAGTAGTCAACACTTTAGAAAGATGTTTAGTTGAACATCTTGATGATCCAGCAATGTATCGTTCTTTATACGGAGTTTTGTGAAGTTTTGGTATCCAGTATAATGACGGTAGATTTTTTCGTTTTCTTTGATGTAAATACCAAATGAAAGAAGGACAGATTTGTGATTTTGTAAAATTTCATCCTTTGTAAATGAGGTTTTAGAGAAATCAAAAACGAAAACACTGTTGTTTTTCATTTTGGTTTTTGAGAATTCAAAAACGAAAAATGAAAACACTTTTGTGTTCCGTTTTTTGTTTTTGATATCTCAAAATGAAAAACGAATGGACGCAAATATACACGGACCTTACCAGTTGTGCTGTTTATTCCAAGCTCTTTTTTGAGACATTGCAAATAATGGTTTTCACATACGAAGACAATATTATTGGAGGCTTTACGACGACATATTTGTCATGCAAAGAGGATAAAGCATCCACAACCTCCGGGTTCTTGACTGGGTTAGAAACCCTTGTGCTCATAGTACATCGTAGTTTCTGAATGCGCTTCTGAATGCATGATCGAATAGCTTTGATCTATTCAGACAAAGTGTCCAGTTCTGGTTCGTCTGATTCGCGCTTTACCCATTTTCTAGCATAGTCCTCAACTGCACCAATCAGTAACCTGAAGTTCTTTTTCAAGTTGATGGGCTGAAGAATTCTGTATTTTGGTCCCTTGGCTAACAACTGTCTTAGTTGTTCATTGGTAACGATGCCAAGGTCGCCAGTTATATGACCAGCAGGACTATAATTGTATTTTGACGATGCACATGAGCAATCCGGAGGTTTAGATTTCACATCTTTGAGGTTAAAGGCCTTTAAAACCCTCTTATGGTTGAAAATCTTGGATGCAATATACTTGGTGTAAGTATATGAAATAACAGGTGTAGCTTTATTTTTGAAGTAATCAGGTATATTTTTAGTACAGATTTCTGGTGGAAAATATTGTTAATATTGATTGCATCTAAACCTTTATTGGCGAATTCTACTTTAAAAAAATTACGTTTTTCCTCATTTTTGGAAGTAGTTCTTACGGATTTGAATAATAATTTATTGATAGTACTACACCTTGGACTGGACAAATACCTACACCATCAATTTTGTCATTGCATCCATAGGGAATGGCTGTTCCAAACTCTCTTATCCAAAAGTCTTCTCTTTGTAGACGATATGGTGTACTCAATATGGGGTCATTTGCTGAATGATATATATTCTCTATAATCCGGACTTTCATTGAAACAATAGAATGGTCAGGCTGATTAAAATGTTTATAAAGAAATTTGTTGTTATTAGGATCATTAACATTAGACCGATGGTCAATCATTCTAAAATTGAGTCTTTTTCGAGTTTTCCCGACGTAGATTAGTCCACAAAGAGCACATTCAATACCATACACAATATTGGAAGCAGTACAATTCAAATCCTCATGATTATGTGTATTGTAACATATTTTGGAAGATCAACATTACAGGTTTCAGATAGGGCTCTATGGCAAAACATATTTAAAGTCTCTTCTTAGTAACCTTTCGTGTTTTACTTCATGCTATACAGCGGTTACCAAGAAAATACTGTTAATTAGTTTTTGCCATAGAACCCTATCTGAAACCATGTTCCACAGCGGAAGACATTTCGGATTTCAGATTGGCCTAAAATCAAGAAGTTTTTCAATCATCTTATCACTCACGTGTTATCTTAATCAAATCTATAGAAATATGTTTTTTTTATAAGATGTTTTCGTGCATTTCAAAAACCTAACAAAAACACAAAAACACAAAGAACCGATTTAAGAGTACTCATAGTCACTGAAACCTAGTTCAGAGCCAAGTGACTTGTTTCATGAAGATTTTGTATGTTTTTATACTAAATTCATTTAATCTGTTTCAACTAGTTTGTGGCCTTCCTCACAACGTTATTCCAAATTATCGTTTTTACATGAGTACAGCGGTAGTCAAACATTAATTCAATTTTAATTTTAAATGTTAAAGCACTGATTCAACCTATGAAAGATGAAATTATGATACTGATACAGTAATTTGTGATAATAAGTTACTGACATGTCGACTTAAAAAGAATCAATATCATGATTAACGATTATAAGTAATTTCAAAATAGTTAAATTTAAATTAACATTATTTTATGTAGGATGCATATTGTTCTGACCATCAAACCTTGCGCGTTAACCTTTAGGAGTCAAATTTATGGAAATTTCGCGAAAGGTTGATTTCAATTTCCAAATCTCACTACCAAACACTTAAATAATTATATATTAGATCCCGTATTGTGTGAAATGTTTTTTAAACATCCAATAGCATGTTTAACATGTGAAGCATGCAGTAAGTAATACTGTTTCTTAACTTTTGATCATGAACTTACATAACGTAATGTATACGAGGTACGTCAATAACATTGACGCAAATACATATTTTCCTATGCAATGAATCACAGGCGCTTGTGGCATGCCCCTTTTTATTTGAAAAATAGATATATTTTACAGTAAATTTTCTTTGATGTTTTAACGTATCTTCCCTCTTTCAACGTTGTTTTTTGCTCTTATCCATACGATTTAAAGATTACGGTAATGTATGTATATAAGTGACACCCTTTACTCTTATAGTCCACCAAAATCAGAGTAGAGGGCACCATTTATAACATATCTAATCAAACAACATAGATTTTACATCCGATTTCCTCCTTAGACGTCTGTCTTAATTTCGTAAATTTAATTTTTCCTTTATTTTGAATGTGTGCTTTTAATTACATAAATTATACAATTAAAAATAGAATCAAAGAAAAGTCAAATGAAAGAAGTGAAGGTATATGAGAAGAAGTTGGAATGAGTAAAGTGTCATTTAATCTGCATTTTAGTCACTCTTCTCACGATTATTATCTATGCGAAAAGTCAAAAGCATGTCGAACCACTGTTATTATAGTTAATTTCAAACCTCAATTAACTCGAATTTGCAACGTGTCAGGAATTATGGTAAAGGCCAGTATAAAAACCGTGAGATATCAGAATCGACACAAGGATTTGGAAATCAAGCAACAAGGTAAGAAGCGACGTTTAAATCAAGTTTTGTGGCGTTTCACTTTAACAGTTCAAATAAAAAATGTTCAAATCCTGTTATTTCTACATTTTTCATTGATTCATATTTTTGTGTAATCTGATAAGTTACACGTTATATTTCGATATTTTTGGAAAAGTCTTCATTTATTACATTCGGATATCAAACATTTGATGAGGTTACTGGAATCTGCCCAAGGTTTTCGAATACATTTTTGAAAGAATTAATTTTGTTATTCAGCAGGAAGCATCCTTTCACTTAAATTACATTTTTTTTTATTGAAATCCTGATTGTAATACGATTAAACGGACAAGGAAACCTGACCTTCTAATTTTTCCAACCTACATTTTTACAGGTTTACATCAAGACGCCCCCTCTAAGTATAAAAATGACTTACATAAAAGCTTTATTTGTATTTGTCCCGTCACCATTGTTATAACTCGAATTATCCACTCGTCATATTTCTTTCGCCACGAAACACTTCGTTCACCATGAACACCCATTACTTGAATGGTCAAAATATAGCGCTAAATTATTCATTTGACTGATCAATTATAAAATTTAATTTACGATTTCAGACAAATAATAAAATTTTACAAATTTACAACACAGAAAAGTTTTCTTTATATTTGTCTCGTTCTACAATGATAGAATTTGAATAGTCGAGTCGTTATATTTCGTTCACAACGATCACTCTCCATTACCTACCACTGGTAGATATATGTAATATAATATATGGCGTTTATTTATTCGCGTTGCACGTACCATAAATCTTCTTTATTATTGTCCTGTGTGTTTGATACGATCTGAGAGATGTCAGGACAATAAAAATGATGAATTGAATCAGAAAGATGCAAATAAGGAATGGCTGTGATCGTAGAAAGCTCCGTTAATAACTAGAATGAGTCCTATAGGCATCTGTTGTAATGATAAAAAAAAAATGTAAAGGGACTTTATATGGAAATATTGTTATTTTTATCATTATTTCTTTGTTTTTGTTTTTTTTTTTTTTTTTTTGTTAGAAAAATGAGGATTGTATACGCACTTGTACTCTTGGTAGCTGTCATTGAATGCAGGCCAATGAAAATTGACCAAGAGGTATGGATTTAGTACTTATTTTAATAACCATCATTTTGATTTTTTCTCTAAATTGTTTCTTAAATTTCGGCTTTCCAAACTTATGGTCTCGAGCGTCCATGATAAAGGGTATATAAGAAACACGCGTCATGCACACGGACAGTGGTATCATACGTTTTTGGACGGTAACGCCACTGTTTTGACTAGAGTGCCCGATTTTGTGTGAATAGTTTTCAGTTTATCAATGATTGATTATCTCTTTTGGAATTCCTTCAAACAAAATTGACCTAATAGATATAGGAAGATGTGGTGTGAGTGCCAATGAGACAACTCTCCATCCAAATAACAATTTATAAAAGTAAACCATTATAGGTCAATGTACGGCCTTCAACACGGAGCCTTGGCTCACACCGAACAACAAGCTATAAAGGGCCCCAAAATTACTAGTGTAAAACCATTCAAACGGGAAAATCAACGGTCTAGTCTATATAAAAAACGAGAAACGAGAAATACGTATAAATTACATAAACAAACGACAACTACTGTACATCAGATTCCTGACTTAGGACAGATGCAAACATTTGCAGCGGGATTAAACGTTTTAATGGTACCAAACCTTCTCCCTTTTTCTGAAACAATAGTATAACATCACAACATAGAAAAACACACGATTAAATATCAATTGGAAGGCTTAACTCAATCAAAGACTGTTTTGCGTGTTCCGTTTCTACTCTTTTTGCTTTGATACTGTCAATCGTTTTATATTTTTGGTTTTTCAAACTTTCGCCTCGAGAGGGCATTATGAAGACTTTTTCAGAAATGCATTTCGTATTCAGGGAAAAAATCATCAGTCTTTCTTTTAATTAGTTCTCGAAAATGTCATCTTTAAAGTAGCCGGTGCATTGGTATGGTATCAATGTTCCAATTGAGTGTAAATTTCCAATTCATGTATGATGTACATGCACTCAAATTAAGATTTCAGCTTCGTCAGACAAAGTTGACCTTACAGGGTTATCGGCATCAGTTTATGTCCTTTTGATTTTTATGCTATCAAACGTTTTAAGTTTTGAGCTTTCCAGACATTTTGTCTCGAGAATAGCTATTTTAGGATTTCAAGTAAAACCTGCCATGCGCAAAGTATTCGTGATTATACAATTTTCCCACAAACTGGTGGCAGTCCCGAAGATTTCAACCGCCGACTAGGCAATACTTTGGCATTGACATAATATAAATTATACATTTTATTAATCATATGATTGTACAAAACTTAGGTTGCAACCCTCTCAATCAAAGTTGACTTTATAAGATTTTCAATGTTCTGTTAAGACCGTTTCAGTTTTTTTGCTCTCAAAAGTTTGATATTTAAGGTTTTCAAAACATTTGGTCATCAGCACATATGCTGAATATTCCGGAAATACGTGTTGTGCGCACGGAAATCTGTAGCATACATTTGTTTAAATTAATTTTTTTCCTAGTCAACTAGTTTGTTGTTCGGAGTGTATATTTTCGAATTATGAGTTTGAATGTTCCGTTGTTATTCTCGCCTCTCTTTTACAATTGTAATGATAATTGTTGTGTATAATTAATGTATTCTTCATTTTTTGTTTACTTCAGAGAAGAGACTCGAAAAATGAAGTACAAAACTCCCAAGAAATAGGGTATGTAGAAAACAAAATATCAAAAACTTACATATTATCATTTTAATGCTTTTCACTCTATATATTGCTGTTGTAGATAGGATATTGTTGTTGAGAAGATATTGCTAAAGTTTAACGAAGATATCGTTGATTTTTGAAGGACATTTAAAACAAAAACGAAACAATGTACATCTGAAAGCAAACGCGATAAACAGCTTTTCATTTAAAATATTTCGGTTTTGGTTTGGAGTGTTCTTCCTAAACATTCTGAAGATGTACTAAGCTTATCAAAATCTTTCTAAATTGCTGTTTTGAGCAATCTGTAAGAAATCATAATTTGATTGAACAAAATATGCCATTATGTTGCCAAATCTATACCATAAAACCTTGATAGATTAACTCAGTCATTTTTAAATTGCTCTGGTATTCAAATAATTATAGTTGAAAATTTATAAAAATTATTAGATAAATCTAGCATTTTGGTAGTTATAGAATAAAATCTTTTCACAGTTTTAAAGTTCAAATGATGCTTTGACACGTCCATCGGTTCAAGTGACCATACCTATATAATATAAGTTAATTTGATTCAAAGTCGTTTTTTAATAGAAACACAAACTCACAGGAGTTTTGTCCTACAATAAAACATATGTATCAACAATAAAAACATCTAAATTAAATGCAGTTAGTATCAGAAACAAGATGGCAGGCATATTTTGTAAAAATAATGTTAAATTATAAAAATCTCAACGCTTTATAAATGTCCTGGTTTTTATTTTATCTGCAACCGACACATTACAAAATTACCAAACTCCAAGGGTAATCAAAATAACGGGAAGTCCATAATAACTGACAAAATCAAACGATATCAGTCAACAGAACAAGTGAAAAAACAATTGCCATATTCCAGAATTTCAAAATTGATTATACTTTGTTTCTTTTCATATCATAATTATATTTAAATTGTTTCTTTTCATATCATAATTATACTTTTTGTATTTAAATTTATAGTGACAAATTCGTAACATGGTCGTATATGATTTTAAAAGTCTCTAATGCCGTCGCTCTAATGAGTCAAATTTTAGGAGAGGGCATCTGAGTTATAACCAGCAATTGATCATAATTTGAAGGATAATCGTTGTATATAAATCTCAGAGCCCTCTCCTCAATTTTTAAAATTTCATTTTCATTTGATTCACTACAGAAATGTCATTTAAAAGGGCCGAAAATAAAATGTATATGTATGAAGGTGTGAACAATAGTTAATTTGTTTGTAAATTCATTCTAAAACGTTTTTTTAATATATGGCTATTGCTTATGTGCTGAATAAAGATTATTGCACCATAGTTTTTATTTAGTCCAACGACTCTCATATCCGACCGGCACCTAACCAGAGGGACTAATATATGGCAGAAGGATTATTAATTTTGATAAATTGTCTATGTAAGGAGAGACAACTCAGCTTTTTTGACCGACCATGCAAGGGCTATATAGCCAGTCAATGTCGTTTGAAATTCTCATCATTATATAACTCAGAACAAAAATGTATAAGCAATTAAAATCCACCTTAAGTACAAGCTCATTCAAAACCGATTTGAAAAAGTACTTGTTGGAACATTAGGAAGCTGTGTAATTTTATATGAATAATAATTTTTTCACACACTTACTTAAACTTTAAATGTTGCTGAGGTAATTTTATAGATGCCAATACTATATGAGTTCATCATTTTTACCTGTTTTGAAAATTGTATATTTCATAACAATTTCTTATTATTGATTGTCCTTATGAGTGTGTTTGTTTGTTATTTTATAATTGTTTGTTTGTTATATTTCAATACATTTCATAAGGGCCTCATGGAAGATTAGTTTTATTGTTTTATAACTGTGTAACGTCTTTAAATAAAGAATTATTATCATAATTATTATCATTATTAAAATCCATTGTTGCATAGCAAGAAAGCAAGTTTCTGATCCCAATTGTTCTTTTTATATTTCTGGAAGTTTTTTTATAAGAGCTATCTTCTCACATAATTATTCCGAAAATGATTTCCAAGAGCGCATTACCTACCATGTACAAACCTTTCAGATTTTTAAACAGAATGTGGCTTGAAATTAAGAACGATGATCTATGGCTATTCTTTATATTATAATTCAAAAAGGACGATAATAACTATATTCTGACAAAATATCATGGAGGCGAAATATACATACTAGATATTCAAATATGATTAGTAGAAGAGGATCGAACAACGTCATGTCAAACAATGTCGACTACGTAAAGACAAATAAATCTACAAAACACTACATAGAAAACTAAAAGACTGAGTAATGCGACTGGGGGTTATCTCAGTTACTCCGGAAGGGTAAGAAGATTTTTCTCATCTAGTGGCATCTGTCATTATTCTCATGGTAAGGACACACTTGGTGATAAGTCTCAATCGGTGATGACAATCGAGGACAAGAGGAAGGAACTGTGGTTACGAGAATGGAAACATACTCGTAGTCATCCGTGGCACTGATATTCCATAACAATCAACCACTTCGTGATTACGTATGTTCTAAGGAATGACTTCAACTTTACAACTTGAATCATTAATCTAATAGCTCCATTGTAAGTAGCAAGGAAATCATGATATGCAACGCAAGCTCTTACTCAATATGCAGGCGCTGCTGGAATGTTGCTACATTTAAATTCATTCTTATCTTAATTCATGAAAGTTAAAAATATATTTTAATGATACGTTACAAGTGTCTCTATAGACGGAGACCAGAGAAAAAAAAAGAACATAACCTGGCCAAATATTGCATTCGGTAGAATGCTTTTCCAAGTAATGTCTTCTAAATGTACATACTTACTGCTGCCACGGTAATTGAAAATGAAGGGGCGATATGGGACCATAGCAGATCAGAACTGTTTAAATACACGGTCGTATTTTTATTAAGACTAATGTTTGTCTTAGTGTTATTGGCCCGACTAAAGTTAGTACTGATATGTATACACCAAACGCAAGTAATGCAGCTATTGCCGTTTAGAAATAATGTTTTCTAATTAGAAACTTAGCTCATCACGTTTGTTATAAAATTTTTGGTAGAAACATCTATCGATTTCTCATTTATAAGTGCAAGTTCAGTTATGAAGCAGGCTCTGTTATTTCGGTGTTGTTTTATTTTCTGGCTCATTGGTACTAATGAGGTGACGATGTATACTATTCGTTCTGAATACATAAGTAGCTACTGTCATCAGAGATTGAAAAGGAGAGGCGAAAGATACCAAAGGGATATTCAAACTCATAAGTAGAAAACAAAACTGACAATGCCATGGCAAAAAAACGAAAATCGACGACATGACAAACAACAGTTCACAAACCACAACATTGAAAACTTAAGATTGAGCAACACGAAACCCACCAAAAAAAAAACCCATGGGTGATCATAGGTACTTCGGATTGGTAAGCAGATACTGCTCCACATGTGGCACCCGTCGCTTGTTCATATAAATGCAAAACCGGAGATAATAAAATAGAGAAAGGAAATGGGAATGTGTCAAAGAGACAACAACCCGTCCAAAGAGTAAAAAAAAACCGAAGGCCACCAATTGGTCTTCAACACAGCGAAAAATCTCGCACCCGGAGGAAGACTTCAGCTGGCCCTTAAATGTGCTATTCGGTTTTTAAGGGACATTTAAAAATAAAAAAATTAAATTAATGCAGATATTGTGTACATATCGATGGAAAACAACGCCCAAAAAGGAGATCTAAACGCCAAGATCTAGTCTTCAACAATAAAAAACTTGTCTATTTCGTATCTTTACATATTTATCATAAATAATCTAGACACATAACGAAAATTTTACAACGACAAGAGATATCTGCCATAAGTAGCAAATTCAGGAAACAATGTTTGTAAAAGGGCCATAAATCCGTCCAGTACTGATGTAATAACAGCAAATATCCCGTTTTTCTTAACTCAGCCGTATAAGGGTAAATAATTCAGATAATTTAATTTTTTTAAAGGATTGTATAGTGTACTTTGTTTTAAAGCAAGAAAAAGTTTTTATTTTTATTTCCTGAATGTACAGTATAAATGCTCTCTTCTTATATTTTGTTTTCAAACTCTATCCTTTAGTTTTCTTTCTTCTCTTTCTAAATTAGTTTTTCCATGTATAATCTTTACAAAATCTGACAATTTAGCACAGCCTGTAGCATGGAGTAAAAAGCTCTGTGACCCATATTTGTTTTATATATTTTTGACAATACCATAATACGTACTATATTTTTGTAAACTATTCAAACATTCTATTGTTTTAATTGAATGACACAGATATTACATAACGATGATTACGTACTGATTACGTACTGATTACGGGATGACGTCAACTCTACCAATTAGAATAATTAATTCAATAGCTCCCTTGTAAGCAGCAAGGAAATCATGTTAAACAACGCAAGCTCTTTCTCTATATGCAGGCGCTGCAGGAATGTTGCTACATATATCGCTCGTTTATTTTAATTCAATCTTTTTTAAATTCCAATGTAACTTAAACTTTATCAGTTCAACACTTATCACATTTTTCTTTATTTTGACAGAAGAACTAAAAGATCAACATGGTATAACGGACAGGTTATATCTGGGTATCCACTACAGAATCACCAGTATACACAACAGGACTTGAACAACTTTCTAGCTAGTGATCCCAGATATAGTAACGGAAGGTATTAGTTATAGTTTTATCACAATAACACACACAAACAGGTTATCAAGAAAAAGTTTGAAGTGTTTAAAGCAATCATATAGATTTTTTAGTGATGATTAAGGATGTTAGTTTTCATAAAACGCTTAAGTTCGGAAATATTTAAACAATCAAACATCGACAAAGATATACAATGACACTTTTCCAATCAAAGTGTTATAAACTTGATACAGCAGTAGTTTACCGATGTCTAAATCTTATAAATCCATTCAGAAGATACAAATCAAGGTAAACAACAAAACATGATGGCATTGTATGAACTCGAAAAGGTGCGAGACCGAGAGCATCGATAGTGTTAGTATATCCTGCTTTGAATTCAACACCTGCTAGTCAAATCCACACTCAGTCAAAATGTCACAATCAGGATAGTACACTATCGGTATATTTATAGATCAAACAAATAATCAGGTATCTAAATAACTTAGATTGCGAAAACATGTCGGTAAATAAACACAGACACATTGTATCAGTCAACCAATTTCAGCCGTATTTCATAACACTTTAGTTAAAGTAGTTTTTGTGGTAGAAGCACATCACTGTTAAAGAAGTCCGTATACTAGAGCTTTCTTACATATTGACGAAAGGTACGAACGAACGTTAAAGGAGCATGTATTACATTTCCAAGATAACACTTTGAGTCTTTGTTTTATCCGGTAAAAACAGCATTCTTTTCTGAATCAAACGTATCTTTAAGAATTTAAGCATATCGCAAATAAAACACGCTTTTAATATCTGAAAATAGTGAAAAATAGTTTCAAATACACTTACGTGCGATACGTTTCTTATGTCACGATTACACACATTTGCGCGGGAATTGTTTAAGCACGCGTTTCACAATTAATATTTCAATGAAAATTATTGAGTATGATACTCTAAATTTGACGACAAGATTCACAATTATTTAACTATTCTTAATGAGTATGCTATCATCAAATTGTTAACGTGGATCACCGATGATTTGCAAGACAAGGATGCTGCAATGTTTTGAAAAGTAATGTGAAATAAATCTGGGGGAAAAAAGGATTTTGCGATGAAGTTTTTTTCTATTAATGTTAAGGTTAAATGTGAAAAAAGTAATGTGATTCTTGCGATCACAGGAAACAAATGTGAAACGGAACAAATACTATACCCCCTTCCTTGAAAGTTAATGGTCGTTGCCTTAGTATTCCACAGATGATTTTCATGGTCTGTTTTTCAACTAGTAGAACATACTCACCCCTTCTTGTCCAATGAAAAGTCAGTTTTTTCCCTTCTAATTTTCATAGTACATGGCTTTCCATGCACTATAAAATGCTATACATGAATGACTTTTCATTGTAGATTAATTATGATTGTGAACTCTTAATAATTACACTAACGAAGTAAAATAGACTTTCTGATTGAAGATAAAGATTTATAAAAACGTTTTGAATTTTGCAAATGTTTATCATGGTACATATATATATAACAAACAAAAAATGAAATTGGGGCAAAGATGTAGGTAGAATAATCTTATATTAAATTTTTATACCAGACATTTGAGTCAATTATTTTTTTTCTTTCAAGAAAACAATGTCAGACTGCTGAAATATAAATCAAAGGATTTTTTTCGAGAAAAAAAAAAAAAAACACAATACATGTACATTCATCAATAAAAAGTAAGCATCTGATGTTGAATGGGCGTAATTCAAATATTTATAGAGTGAGTTTTATAATTATCAAAAAATATACAAATTTCAAAAAGCTGGTTTATATAACATTGTGTGCTTTTTAAAATCAAGAAATTTAAGGTATATAAGTATTAAATTTTACCTGACGCAGAAGAAAAACTCAATGTTTGAACAATTTATCCTTTTTGTCCTCACAAAACTATGTCAGTGCTATTTCATTCCATCCATTGAAATGATCATTACCTATGTTATACATTCCTTTTATTTACCTAATTAACGCTTCATTATAAAAAGTGAATTCTTATTAAGGTTTGAATATTGCAATGGGAAAGGATAACTTTGTAAGGTCACTTGAAAGTGTGAATATGTTCTAAATTGGTCAGACAATACTAGGTCATGTTTTATGAACATTTAAAACCCTCGGCTACGCCTTGGGCTTTAAATCTTCATAAAACATGACCAGGTATTGTCTAACCTATACGTAATATCTTCAGTTATTGCTTGATACGCAACTGATTTGGGATCATTCTTTTATACATCGTTAATTTGTTTTAATCAACTAATAATTGTAGACCAATCAGTTGTGCACTTAAGATTTACAGAAGATGCAAACACGAACATGTGAATTTTGTTAACATGTTAAATGAGATATGTTAACGCCATACGATGGGACAGAGGGTATTTTTACAAATTTTAGTTAAATAATCTAACGTTTTTAACTTTAATAGGAAGTTAATAACTGGAAAGTTAATTTTAACGTTTGTCATAGATTCTAGTTCGAAGTCGTCAAACTGTGTCAACTTCGAAGAAAAGATATAATGCAGACTTTCTTGGTATAAAGTATTTCAGCAACATGTTTACGCTAAAAAGTACCATTTCTATTGACAAAAGTGTCTCCTATGTCAATACTTTATTGTGTATTTGTCTTTTTGTAGGTGGAATCCCAATTATTACAATGGGAGACGGTAAGTTTTATTCTTATCTATAAAACATTAATGACAGACTGTGGCAGAAAAGCAAATACTCTGTTTCTGTTATGTCAAATGAAAGTTCTAATCTTAAAGTACCATTCAATGTTTTAAAGGAACAAAATAAAAGTGTTGGTATTCAAATAATTATAGTTGAAAATTTGCAAAAAATTATTAGATAAATCTAGCGTTTTGGTAGCTATAGAATAAAATCTGGTCACAGTTTTAAAGTTTAAATGATGCTTTGACACGACCATCGGTTCAAGTGACCATACCTATATAATATAAGTTAATTTGATTCAAAGTCGGTTTTAAATAGAAACACAAACTCACAGGAGTTTTGTCCTACAATAAAACATATGTATCAACAATAAAAACATCTAAATTAAATGCAAAGTTAGTATCAGAAACAAGATGGCAGGCATATTTTGTAAAAATAATGTCAAATTATAAAAATCTCAACGCTTTATAAATGTCCTGGTTTTTATTTCATCTGCAACCGACACATTACAAAATTACCAAACTCCAAGGATAATCAAAATAACGGGAAGTCCATAATAACTGACAAAATCAAACGATATCAGTCAACAGAACAAGTGAAAAGCAATTGCCATATTCCAGAATTTCAAAATTGATTATACTTTGTTTCTTTTCATATCATAATTATACTTTTTGTATTCAAATTTATAGTGACAAATTCATAACTTGGTCGTATATGATTTTAAAAGTCTCTAATGCCGTCGCTCTAATGAGTCAAATTTTAAGAGAGGGCATCTGAGTTATAACCAGCAATTGATCATAATTTGAAGGATAATCGTTGTATATAAATCTCAGAGCCCTCTCCTCAATTTTTAAAATTTCATTTTCATTTGATTCACTACAGAAATGTCATTTAAAAGAGCCGAAATAAAATGTATATGTATGAAGGTGTGAACAATAGTTAATTTGTTTGTAAATTCATTCTAAAACGTTTTTTTTAATATACGACTATTGTTTATGTGCTGAATAAAGATTGTTGCACCATAGTTTTTCATTAGTCCAACGATTCTCATATCCGCCCGACACCCTAACCAGAGGGACTGATATGTGGCAGAGGGATTATTAATTTTGATAAATTGTCCATGTAAAGCGAGATAACTCAGCTTTTTTGACCGATCATGCAAGGGCAATATAGCCAGTCAATGTCGTTTGAAATTCTCATCATCATATAACTCAGAACAAAAATGTATAATCAATTAAAATCCACCTTAAGTACAAGCTCATTCAAAACCGATTTGAAAAAGTACTTGTTGGAACATTAGGAAGCTGTGTAATTTCATATGAATAATAATTTTTTTACACACTTACTTAAACTTTAAATGTTGTTGAGGTAATTTTATAGATGACAATACTATATGAGTTCATCATTTTTACCTGTTTTAAAAATTGTATATTTCATAACAATTTCTTATTATTGAGGCGAAACATACATACTAGATATTCAAATATGATTAGTAGAAGAGGATCGGACAACGTCATGTCAAACAATGTCAAAAAACGACGAAAAGACAAATAAATCTACAAAACACTACATAGAAAACTAAACGACTGGGCAATACGAACTTGACTGGGGATTATCTCTGTTACTCCGGAAGGGTAAGAAGATTTTTCTCATCTAGTGGCATCTGTCATTATTCTCATGGTAAGGACACACTTGGTGATAAGTCTCAATCGGTGATGACAATCGAGGACAAGAGGGAGGAACTGTGGTTATGAGAATGGAAACATACCGTAGTCATCCGTGACACAGATATTCCATGACAATCGAGGACAACAGGAAGGAACTGTGGTTACGAGAATGGAAACATACCCGTAATCATCCGTGACATAGATATTCCATAACAATCGAGGCCAAGAGGAAGGAACTGTGGTTACGAGAATGGAAACATACCCGTAGTCATCCGTGACACAGATATTCCATGACAATCGAGGACAACAGGAAGGAACTGTGGTTACGAGAATGGAAACATACCCGTAGTCATCCGTGACACAGATATTCCATGACAATCGAGGACAACAGGAAGGAACTGTGGTTACGAGAATGGAAACATACCCGTAGTCATCCGTGACACAGATATTCCATAACAATCGAGGACAAGAGGAAGGAACTGTGGTTACGAGAATGGAAACATACCCGTAGTCATCCGTGACACAGATATTCCATGACAATCGAGGACAAGAGGAAGGAACTGTGGTTACGAGAATGGAAACATACCCGTAGTCATCCGTGACACAGATATTCCATGACAATCGAGGACAACAGGAAGGAACTGTGGTTACGAGAATGGAAACATACCCGTAGTCATCCGTGACACAGATATTCCATGACAATCGAGGACAACAGGAAGGAACGGTGGTTACGAGAATGGAAACATACCCGTAGTTATCCGTGACACAGATATTCCATTACAATCGAGGACAAGAGGAAGGAACTGTGGTTACGAGAATGGAAACATACCCGTAGTCATCCGTGACACAGATATTCCATGACAATCGAGGACAACAGGAAGGAACTGTGGTTACGAGAATGGAAACATACCCGTAGTCATCCGTGACACAGATATTCCATGACAATCGAGGACAACAGGAAGGAACGGTGGTTACGAGAATGGAAACATACCCGTAGTTATCCGTGACACAGATATTCCATTACAATCGAGGACAAGAGGAAGGAACTGTGGTTACGAGAATGGAAACATACCCGTAGTCATCCGTGACACAGATATTCCATAACAATCAACCACTTCCTGATTACGTATGTTCTAAGGAATGACTTCAATTTTATAACTTGAATCATTAATTCAATTACTCCATTGTAAGTAGCAAGGAAATCTTGATATGCAACGCAAGCTCTTACTCAAAGAGGGACGAAAGATACCAGAGGGACAGTCAAACTCATAGATCGAAAACAAACTGATCCAGAGTTCTCTAAATATACTTCCGAAATTTACCCAAAAGAACTTACTTTAACTAAATCTAACATAAACAGCAGCAGTTGCCCTTTTCTAGATTTAGACATTTCAATTTCTAACGGAAACTACATACTAAAATTTACGACAAAAGAGACGATTTTCATTTCCTATTGTTAATTTTCCATTTTAGACGGCGATGTGCCTTTGGCTCCATCATACGGTGTTTATATATCCCAACTCGTTCGGTATGCCCGTGTGTGTTCTGATGTCATAGATTTTAACGAACGTAATCAATGCATCACTGGGAAATTATTGTGTCAGGGATTTCGATACCATAAATTACTTAAAACTTTTACTAA
Organism: Mytilus coruscus; assembly: GCA_017311375.1. Classification (NCBI taxonomy): domain Eukaryota; kingdom Metazoa; phylum Mollusca; class Bivalvia; order Mytilida; family Mytilidae; genus Mytilus; species Mytilus coruscus. The sequence continues at coordinate 26,029,897 of CM029601.1, forward strand.
ATTCTTTCATAGATACAAAGATTTGATTAGTAAATTTGGCTGTACCTGTAGAAAACTTATTAAAAATGGTATTTCACATCCTAAATTTTACGGTAATATTGTACTTAAAGCGAGGAAATCACTATGTGATCCGTGTAAACTCATCGAACCTTTAAACAAACTTATAAGTAAGGGTTATCGTACCAATATTGTAATTAGATCTCTGAATATAGTTTACATTGGCACTAATATCGATTTTGTCATTAGCAAATTAAAACATAACTAAGTTGTATCTTCTTTTGAGGCGGGATGTTTAGAGACACACACACGTTAATTTTATCTCTTAAGAAGTAGCTCCTCACTATCCTACTACCTGTCGATACATTTATTTTGGCATTGCACAAGTCATGTCTTCTCTGACTGTTCATGACTTTAAAATACTAAATCCCTGGGATGTGTTTTAGTTGATTTTAGTCTCTGATGCATGATTTTTATCATTAATTGTTTTGGCTTTTAACTAGCTGTCAGTAACTGCGAGTACTCTCAAATCGTACTTTCTTTTAATTCGACCTGTTGATACTATTTTTAATACTTTTTGTTATTTTATATTAATATGGATCTTGTCTGTATACCAGCTTTGATTATTTGGAATATCTACTAATTTTCACTTCTTCGTACTACTTTTGTATTAACATCAAGATTATTCTCCTTTAATCTGTACAGGAAGTTTTATTGTTGATATTTACTCCTTATGTATCTAGTGTTAAATTAGGTATTTATATGACAGACCTTTCTTGGTATTCCTAATTATTGGAAGATTTTATATAGACAGAAAAAGTATACCTAAAACGACAAAGTTATTTTCATTTACCTGTATATATTATGAAAACCGGTTTTTCAAAAGTGATTATTTTCTAAGGGTTTAATATTTCGCGGTAGTGTTTTGCCATGGCTTTATTTGGACTTGTTTGTTTGCTTTTGGCCTTGAATGTTTGTCCCTAATATTTTATTAACTATGTATTTACTTTCAGGTATCACAGATCAATTTATTCGTTCATAGTGTGTTAATTTACGTTTTGATTGAGTTAAGCCTTCCAATTGATGTTTTATCGTGTGTTTTCTATGTTGTGATGTTATACTATTGTTTCAGAAGAAGGAGAAGGTTTGGTACCATTAAAACGTTTAATCCCGCTGCAAATGTTTGCACCTGTCCTAAGTCAGGAATCTGATGTACAGTAGTTGTCGTTTGTTTATGTAATTTATACGTGTTTCTCGTTTCTCGTTTTTTATATATACTAGACCGTTGGTTTTACCGTTTGAATGGTTTTACACTAGTACTTTTGGGGCCCTTTATAGCTTGTTGTTCGGTGTGAGCCAAGGCTCCGTGTTGAAGGCCGTACATTGACCTATAATGGTTTACTTTTATAAATTGTTATTTGGATGGAGAGTTGTCTCATTGGCACTCACACCACATCTTCCTATATCTATTGACAACGCCATGGCCAAAAATAAAAAGACAAACAGACAAATAATAGTACAGATGACACAACACAGAAAACCAAAGACTAAGCAACACGAACCACACCAAAAACTGGGGGTGCAATATGCAGGCGCTGCTGGAATGTTGCTACATTTAAATTCATTCTTTTCTTAATTCATGAAAGTTAAAAATATATTTTAATGATACGTTACAAGTGTCTCTATAGACGGAGACCAGAGAAAAAAAAGAACATAACCTGGCCAAATATTGCATTCGGTAGAATGCATTTCCAAGTAATGTCTTCTAAATGTACATACTCACTGTTGCCACGGTAATTGAAAATGAAGGGGCGATATAGGACCATAGCAGATCAAAACTGTTTAAATACACGGTCGTATTTTTATTAAGACTAATGTTTGTCCTAGTGTTATTGGCCCGACTAAAGTTAGTACTGATATGTATACACCAAACGCAAGTAATGCAGCTATTGCCGTTTAGAAATAATGTTTTCTAATTAGAAACTAAGCTCATCACGTTTGTTATAAAATGTTTGGTAGAAACATCTATCGATTTCTCATTTATAAGTGCAAGTTCAGTTATGAAGCAGGCTCTGTTATTTCGGTGTTGTTTTATTTTCTGGCTCATTGGTACTAATGTATAATGTATAATGTATATAATGACGATGTATACTATTCGTTCTGAATACATAAGTAGCTACTGTCATCAGAGATTGAAAAGGAGAGGCGAAAGATACCAAAGGGATATTCAAACTCATAAGTAGAAAACAAAACTGACAATGCCATGGCAAAAAAAGAAAAACGACGACATGACAAACAACAGTTCACAAACCACAACATTGAAAACTTAAGATTGAGCAACACGAAACCCTACAAAAAAAAACCCATGGGTGATCATAGGTACTTCGGATTGGTAAGCAGATACTGCTCCACATGTGGCACCCGTCGCTTGTTCATATAAATGCAAAACTGGAGATAATAAAATAGAGAAAGGAAATGGGAATGTGTCAAAGAGACAACAACCCGTCCAAAGAGTAAAAAAACAACCGAAGGCCACCAATTGGTCTTCAACACAGCGAGAAAATCTCGCACCCGGAGGAAGACTTCAGCTGGCCCTTAAATGTGCTATTCGGTTTTTAAGGGACATTTAAAAATAAAAAAATTAAATTAATGCAGATATTGTGTACATGTCGATGGAAAACAACTCCCAAAAAGGAGATCTAAACGCCAAGATATAGTCTTCAACAATAAAAAACTTGTCTATTTCATATCTTTACATATTTATCATAAATAATCTAGACACATGACGAAAATTTTACAACGACAAGAGATATCTGCAATAAGTACCAAATTCAGGAAACAATGTTTGTAAAAGGGCCATAAATCCGTCCAGTACTGATGTAATAACAGCAAATATCCCGTTTTTCTTAACTCAGCCGTATAAGGGTAAATAATTCAGTTAATTAAGTTTTTTTAAAGGATTGTATAGTGTACTTTGTCTTAAAGCAAGAAAAAGTTTTTATTTATGCACAGTATAGATGCTCTCTTCTTTTTATATTTTGTGTTCAACCTCTATCGTTTAGTTTTCTTTCTTCTCTTTCTAAATTAGTTTTTCCATGTATAATCTTTACAAAATCTGACAATTTAGCACAACCTGTAGCATGGAGTAAAAAGCTCTGTGACCCATATTTGTTTTTATATATTTTTGACAATACCATAATATGTACTATATTTTTGCAAAATATTCAAACATTCTATTGTTTTAATTGAATGACAGAGATATTCCATAACGGTGATTGCATACTGATTACGGGATGACGTCAACTCTACCAATTAGAATAATTAATTCAATAGCTCCATTGTAAGCAGCAAGGAAATCACGATAAACAACGCAAGCTCTTACTCTATATGCAGGTGCTGCAGGAATGTTGCTACATATATCGGTCTTTTGTTAGATTTCAATCTTTTCTAAGTTCCAATGAAACTTGAACTTTATCAGTTCAACACTTATCACATTTTTGTTTATTTTGACAGAAGAACTAAAAGATCAACATGGTATAACGGACAGGTTATATCTGGGTATCCACTACAGAATCACCAGTATACACAACAGGACTTGAACAACTTTCTAGCTAGTGATCCCAGATATAGTAACGGAAGGTATTAGTTATAGTTTTATCACAATAACACACACAAACAGGTTATCAAGAAAAAGTTTGAAGTATTTAAAGCGATCATATAGATTTTTTAGTGATGATTAATGATGTTAGTTTTCATAACACGCTTAAGTTCGGAAATATTTAAACAATCAAACATCGACAAAGATATACAATGACACTTTTCCAATCAAAGTGTTATAAACTTGATACAGCAGTAGTTTACCGATGTCTAAATCTTATAAATCCATTCAGAAGATACAAATTAAGGTAAACAACAAAACATGATGGCATTGTATGAACTCCAAAAAGGAGCGAGACCGAGAGCATCGATAGTGTTAGTATATCCTGCTTTGAATTCAACACCCGCTAGTCAAATCCACACTCAGCCAAAATGTCACAATCAGGATAGTACACTATCTGTATATTTATAGATCAAACAAATAATCCGTATCTAAATAACTTAGATTGCGAAAACATGTCGGTAAATAAACACAGACACATTGTATCAGTCAACTAATTTCAGCCGTATTTCATAACACTTTAGTTAAAGTAGTTTTTGTGGTAGAAGCACATCACTGTTAAAGAAGTCCGTATACTAGAGCTTTCTTAGATATTGACGAAAGGTACGAAGGAACGTTAAGGGAGCATGTATTACATTTCCAAGATAACACTTTGAGTCTTTGTTTTATCCGATAAAAACAGAATTCTTTTCTGAATCAAACGTATCTTTAAGAATTTAAGCATATCGCAAATAAAACACGCTTTTAATATCTGAAAATAAAGAAAAATAGTTTCAAATACACTTACGTCCGATACGTTTCTTATGTCACGATTACACACGTTTGCGTGGGAATTGTTTAAGCATGCGTTTCACCATTAATATTTCAATGAAAATCATTGAGTATGATACTCTAAATTTAACGACAAGATTCACAATAATTAATTATTCTTAATGAGTATGCTATCATCAAATTGTTAACGTGGATCATCGAGATTTGCAAGACAAGAATGTTGCAATGTTTTGAAAAAGTAATGTGAAATAAATCTGTGGAAAAAAAAAAGATTTTGCGATGAAGTTTTTTTCTATTAATGTTAAGGTTAAATGTGAAAAAAGTAATGTGATTCTTGCGATCACAGGAAACAAATGTGAAACGGAACAAATACTATACCCCCTTCCTTGAAAGTTAATGGTCGTTGCCTTAGTATTCCACAGATGATTTTCATGGTCTGTTTTTCAACTAGTAGAACATACTCACCCCTTCTTGTCCAATGAAAAGTCAGTTTTTTCCCTTCTAATTTTTATGGTACATGGCTTTCCATGCACTATAAAATGCTATACATGAATGACTTTTCATTGTAGATTAATTATGATTGTGAACTCTTAATAATTACACTAACGAAGTGTACAATCCCCTTAGGCAATTTCCTTGGGAAAATAGCCTACTGATTAAAGATGAAAGATTTATAAAAACATTTTGAATTTTGCAAATGTTTATCATGGTACATATATATATATAACAAACAAAAAACGAAATTGGGGCAAAGATGTAGGTAAATAATCTTATATTAAATTTTTATACCAGACATTTGAGTCAATTATTTTTCTTTCTTTCAAGAAAACAATGTCAGACTGCTGAAATATAAATCAAAGGATTTTTTTCGAGAAGAAAAAAAAAACACAGTACATTTACATTCATCAATAAAAAGTAAGCATCTGATGTTGAATGGGCGTAATTCAAATACACATCGTTAATTTGTTTTAATCAACTAATAATTGTAGACCAATCAGTTGTGCACTTAAGATTTACAGAAGATGTAAACACGAACATGTGAATTTTGTTAACATGTTAAATAAGATATGTTAACGCCATACGATGGGACAGAGGGTATTTTTACAAATGTTAGTAAAATAATTAAACGTTTTTGACTTTCATAGGAAGTTAATAACTGGAAAGTTAATTTTTACGTTTGTCATAGATTCTAGTTCGAAGTCGTCAAACTGTGTCAACTTCGAGGAAAAGATATGATGCAGACTTTCTTGGTATAAGTATTTCAGCAACATGTTTACGCTAAAAAGTACCATTTCTATTGACAAAAGTGTCTCCTATGTCAATACTTTATTGTGTATTTGTCTTTTTGTAGGTGGAATCCCAATTATTACAATGGGAGACGGTAAGTTTTATTCTTATCTATAAAACATTAATGACAGACTGTGGCAGAAAAGCAAATACTGTTTCTGTTATGTCAAATGTAAGTTCTAATCTTAAAGTACCATTCAATTTTTTAAAGGAACAAAATAAAAGTGTTTTTTTTTTAATACACGATCTAAGCATTTAATACGACTATTCATTATTTTATTTCTTTTAGCTTTGTATCTTCAATAATTAATAAAATTGAGAATGGAAATGGGGAATGTGTCAAAGAGACAACAACCCCACCAAAGGGCAGAAAACAACCGAGAAAATCCCGCACCCGTAGGCGGGCTTCAGCTTGCCCCTAGACAAAATGTGTACTAGTTCACTGAAAATGGACGTCACACTAAACTCCAAAACATAAAAATGAACTAAAATTAAAAAACAGACAAGACTAACAAAGGCCAGAGGCTCCCGACTTGGGACAGGCGCAAAAATACGGCGGGGTTAAACATGTTTTGTGAGATCTCAACCCTCCCCTATACCTCTGGCCAATGTAGAATAAACAAACACACAGCAATACTTACAGTAAAACTCAGTTCAAAAGAAGTCCGAGTCCGATGTCAGAATAGGTAACAAATGAAACTAAGCAAAATGACAATGATACATAAATTAACAAAGGACATACTAGCAGTTACTGACATGCCAGACCTCAATTAAACTGATTAAAGATTAGTCTTCGTCATATAAAAATTCAGCACAATCCCTCCCGTTAGGGGTTTAGTATAATACCATCCAAAAATATATGAGAAGAACATAACCCATATCATGCCAACAACTGGTTTTAGAATAAATGTGTTTATTTCCGATTCAAAGACCCTATGAGTGATATAATATCTTTTTAATAATGTGATGATGGTAATGAGTTGTTTCCTTATATGGCAACTAACAATACTATACATATAATTCACTAATATAAATTGCACAAATAAATTCTTAAAATGATATAATAATAGTTATAAAATAAAAAGATTAATGTTGATGTAATGTGATGAACACGTCGAGTGATCTCAGGTGCTCCGGAAAGGTAGGCAGATCCTGCTCCACATGAGACACCCGTCGTTTGCTCATGTTAGTACAAACCCGGTGATAAGCCTTATTTGGTAGGTCACATTCGACGAAAACAGGATGGGATTGTGGTAACAGCAATTGGAACATATCCGTCGTCATCCTTGAAACAGATATTTCATAACGTTAACCAACTCGTAATGGCGTCCGTAAAATTCACGCAGGGCTGATTTCGCAAGTGTGGAATAACAATTACACCGAGTAATTAGTGTCACAAAGAAAAAAACACACACACACTAAAAAATCCAAGCATCTTTTTTTATACCTCTTTAACATATTTGTTTTCCAGAAAATGGTTTATAAATATTTTCCAGTAAAATCGAAATCGCATGTAAATTATGCCTGTATGAGAGTGTTCCCATTGTTGAGCATATTGAAAATTACTCTGACTGAACAATATATAGTTATTTTATTTATATTGATTTTTTTTCTTTCCTCATTTCATTGATGTTATAGTATGTAATGATATGGTATCTCAGCTCTCAAATTGCTATAATTTTGACAGAGCTAAAAGATCAACATGGTATAATGGTTACTATTCGTCAGGGTCAGGGTCAGGATATCCATGGAAGAATCAGAAATCTAAACAAAAGAACTCAAACATATATGTATCTAATGATTCTAGATTAGGGAACAACAGGTATTTATTGTTATTTGATCACAATTATATATAGAATTGTAACCAACAGGAGATTTTGGAATAATATCTTAAGCAATCATATAGCTTTTTCAGTGATGATTAATTACTAACAATGTTACTTTTCGCAATACACTAAGTTCGGAAATGTTTAAACAAAGAACAGTCGACAAAAAGATATACAACTGCCACTTTATTATTCAAGTCAAACTGTAAAAACTTTGAGAAAACAGTAGTTTACCGATTTTCAAATCTGATAAATCCAATAAGAAGATAAAAATCATGATATAAATAAAGCAGGCAACCGCATGAACTCTAACAGGAACAAGAATGCGTTGTCGACAGGGTTAGCATTTGCTGCTTTGCATCCATTCACCGCCATGAGAATCCACAATCAGTCAGAAATGTCACAATCGGGAATAGGACACAATCGGTAAATTTACAGACCTGAAGACTTTCCTGGTACCTAATTGAAAGATCTAAGACCGCGAAAACATGTCGCTACTGAGTTGAGACACAAACACAGTGTCTAGGTTGACCAATTCGTTATTGTGATCGTAAAACTTATGTAGTGTCGATTTGTTTTCCTCAAATCTCTGTTGAATATAAAAATAAGGAGATGTGGTATGAAGCAGTTTTTGTGAAAGGGGCACACCCCTATTAATTAAGTTCGTATAGAGTGAACATGCACGAGCATAACGTGTTACCATATTAAATGAGGTGTGTAAACGCCATACGACGGGGATTATTTTGTGTGTTTGTCTTTTGTAGGTGGGATCCTTTTGATTACGGCAAAAGGTAAGTTCTTATTTATGTAACTGAAACTAAACTGGTGTGCTGTGGCAGAGCAGCTATACTCCATTTCTATCATGTTACAAGTGAATGAAAGTTTAAATCATAGAGTGCTATTCGATTTTTAAGGGACATTTGAAAATAAGAAAATAAAATTGATGCCAATATGGTGTATACATGTCGATTAAAAACAATCCCCAGAAAGATTATCTAGAGATCAAGATATAGTCTTCAGCAATCGAAAAATTGTCTTTGTCGTCTATCGGCATGTTTATCACAAATAATCTAGACAAATTACGAATATATTTTTTTAACAAGAGAAATCTGCCATTAGTACCAAAAATTCAGGAAACCAGTAATTGTAAAAGGGCCGTAAATCCGTCAAGTACTGATGTAATAACAGCAAATATCCAAATTGGTTCATTTTTTTTTAACTCAGCCATGCCAGGGTGGATAACTCCGATATTGTAATTTTGTAAAGGAATGTGAGGTGAATTTACCTATTTTGTTTTGAAGCAAGAAAAGGAATCCCGTGAACACAATTTTTATTTTTATTTCATGAAAGCGCAGTATAGGAGGTCTCTTTTTATATTTTATGTTCAAATTCTATCGTTTAGTTTTCTTTTTACTCACTCAAAATTAGTTTTTCTATGTATAATCTATACAAAATCTGACAATTTAGCACAACCTGTAGCATAAAAAAAGCTCTGTGACCGATATCATCTATATTTTTACAAAATATTTAAACATTATATCGTTTTTAATTTAGACACCCCCTTTCCATCTAACGTAAAGCAGCTGAGACATAAAGTATCGATTACTTTAGATAAATAAATAATTTCTGTGTCATTTGGTCTCTTGTGGAGAGTTGTCTTATTGGCAATCATACCACATCTTCTTATTTTTAAAGATAATATTTGACTCTACAAGCACTTGATCTTTATATTTTTGTTATATAATTAATACCTTATCCGATTTTTTTAATATGAATTTATACAAATTAATCCATTTAATATGTTGTCACACTGTCTAAGTGGCATTTAGGATTATCATAAGTCATTAATACTTTTTACCCCCACCGATATTATTTATAAAGATTATGTTTGCTCATTATGATTTGTCTTGAAAACTAGATTTCGGTAACAAATTATTCTAAAATTCATTCGTAGTTATGAATAGGAATGGAATTGATGTTTCTTCACTTATATTTCAAATTCTTAGATGAATAATGGGCTAAGCGACACAATGCTGAAAAATCTATGATTGTATAACGAAAGCCTCATCTTATCAATGCTTTAGTTGTTCCATTGTAAATGCAAATCTTGATACAAATATTCAAATATTCATGATCAACAAATGTGTTTTTTTTATCCCTGATTTTCATTTTTAGAGATTCTCCAAAAAGGAGTGCGGTATAATGGACACGATTATTAAGTTGGTGGTGCCTGTCAATGGAGGAGGTGAAGATCACATAAAGTACAATTGGACATAAAATAAAACTTGCAATACTATAATATATTTTCAGTTTTATGCCGATTCATTGGCAATCGTATAAATATAAACCACAAATGTCACATATGTTTATGCAATTTAAAGAGCACATATTGTCATATTTATTTTTTTTTGAACTTTTGAACTTCAATCTTACTAAAACTATATCTCGCATATGCTCAACTTCTTCTTGTTGATCATTTAATGATCTGTTAAAGTGCGCTTACAATGTAAAATACAATTTTTGCTACTTCCGAGTTAATACATCCTTAGCTTTTCCATGTTGAGACTCTGAGAGTGCTTGTGAAACAATACAAAGAAACGCACACAGCAAAGTTTGTACATTTTACATTTAAATGCCTCCTGCATTCTCAGTTGATGTTATTCAAAAGGTTAGATTCCAACAAGTTATAAAACTTATCTTGCACGTATAAGAATCAAAATATTTTTTGACTGGAAGCCTTTTATTGGCGTGACACGCCATACTATAGACCATTGTTTATTGTTAATACAATATACATTTTATATGTATATTCGAAGGAAACTATGTGTATTTCTTAATTGTATTCTTGACATTATATGCCAAATATGTGAAGGTGGTATGATGATGGAAGTCTGTCTAAAGTTCAATACATGTGATAAACTAGATGCACTTTCAGAAAGAGAGCATGTTAATGCAACATGAATATGAACTCTGCTTTGTAGTAGACCGACATGCTCAGTCGGATTTGTAACATGCTAGTTCACATGGTAATACTCCGTGGCGACAAGTCTTTGCTCCTACTCCTAAATGCATTGTGCTTAGCAGTGTGCTTAGCTTTGCGGAGAAGAAGCAAATATCATTTTTTAAGTCTTTGGTTTAAACCGGCCGAGGAATGAACCCACAACTTCATGCACTCCAGGCTAGAACGCTACCGCTGAAAGGTAGCACGAGCAAAAATATATAATATACAGTGTTAACGTGAAAACTTACTGCAAGATCAATTGAAATCATCATTTAAATAAAATGCATTTGTTATCACGAATAGCTTGATTGCTGTAATGTCTAATTGGCTCAACTAAAGACATTTCTACTTGGTCTTAAGGTAGAGGGTGTAAAAATGGCGATTTGTTAAATAATTATCATATTTGTGTATAACAAGGGCATCTACTATTGCATTGAAAAAGGTATTAAACTACATGTATCTTATTTTCTTTGGGAATTTTCTGAGGATGTAATTGAGTAAACAAATATTCATTAGAATGAAGGGTAGGTTTAAACCGATAGTTTTGCCGTCGTTGTGCTTACTTTGGTCTTTCTTGTATCTTTTTCATGCTCAAGATAATATGTAGTCAAAACAGAATCGATTCGCTTTTTTAAACAACTAATAAACTCATCATAGATACCAGGCTTAAAATTTGTAAGCCAGACGCGGGTTTCGTCTGCAAAAGACTTATCAGTGACTCGAGAATAAAGTATGAAGTGTTAATGGTTAAGGCATATATTGATTTCAAAGAGAATGTACTGGACAGGACTCCACTTGGAGAAGTTTCGACTGGTTTCACTCTAATATTTTTTCTAGTCTTGTGACTACTGTGAACTACCATAATACTCCTTTGAAAGAACATTTTCCTCACTCGGAGATAATCTTGACTATAAACGATTGACAATAAAACTTTACGACAAGAAATTTGAGCTTTCATTTGTTGACTGGTTGATTGAATAATTGTTGTTTAACGCCACTTTTAGCACTATTGTGCCATTTCGTGACGGTCAGTTTTTGGTGGCGGAGGAAGCCGGAGTACCCAGAGAGAACCACCGACTTTCGGCAGGAAAACTGACAATCCTAGTCAACTAAAATTGGAGTCGAGCGCATCTGTCACGTGCTAGATTCGAACACACACCTCAGTGCTGACAAGCTAGTGATACAGTAGTTGGACTACTTAGATCCCTCCATTGTTTGTTACTTTCAATGTCTATGTAGATATATTCCTTCAGTGTCTGCATATAGAGTATATATCTCCCAGTTGGTACGATATTTCAGACACTGAAGGAATATATCTATTTTACTTTTTCATATCATTGTAAGTACGAACTAGTTGACCGTGAAGTAATATCTGAATCACTGATTACCATGATTTTACCGAATGAAACTTGTCACCGAGTTTGTACTTACAATGATGAACATGATGAGTGCCACGGGTGGAGCAGGATCTGCTTACCCTTCTGGAGCACCTGCAATCACCCCCGGTCTTTTGGTGGGATTCTAATCGCTCAGTCTTTATTTCTCAACGTAACGTTTTGTAGAATGTTGTCTGCCGTACCAATACTCGTACCCGATAATAGGGTGTAAATGACGTAGATGTGATCATCCATAAGAAGTGAATACGCATAATTTTCTGTTTAGAGGTTGACTGCATTTATTTATTCTCACTTACTCACACAAAGCATACTGCAAAGACTGTTTGAGGTAAATAGTAAAAAATAAATGTTTGCAGGAATCACGGATAGTTTTGATTTTCTGGCTGTGTTTAAAAGATTAAATGTGTTATCGTAGATTGACCAAATATTTTACATTTTCATTGATTTTAAACCATTAACATTCAGGCTATTCATACTACCATGACTTTTCAGATTTACTTCAATATGTTTCTACTACTAGTATGCATTTAAACAACACTGATATTCCCATCACGAACATGTGCGAAAACACACAACACTGTACGCTTACTAGTGTTTTTGATTTTTTACCTCCCTCCCCCTAAAAAAAAAAAAAACAAAACTAACAAAACAAAACATTTTTTTTTTCAAATCAACAACTGTTCATATTTAGTATACTCTAAGCATAAAATGCAATGGGCAAATCACATATAGCCCCTCGTAGAAAGTTTATAATAGTACGAATACTAGATATGAAGAAGACCTTCTTGTAATAAATAAAATTGAGAATGGAAATGGGGAATGTGTCTAAGAGACAACAACCCGACCAAAGAGCAGAAAACAGCCGAAGGCAACCAATGGGTCTTCAACACAACGAGAAAATCCCGCACCCGGAGGCGGGCTTCAGCTGGCCCCTAAACAAAAATGTGTACTAGTTCAGTGAAAATGGACGTCACACTAAACTCCAAAACATATAAATAAACTAAAATTAAAAAAAACATACAAGACAAACAAAGGCCAAAGGCTCCTGACTTGGGACAGGCGCAAACATACGGCGGGGTTAATAGATATAGGAAGATGTGGTGTGAGTGCCAATGAGACAACTCTCCATCCAACATGTTTTGTGAGATCTCAACCCTCCCCCTATACCTCTAGCCAATGTAGATTTAAAAAAACACAGCAATACGCACAGTAAAACTAAGTTTAAAAGAAGTCCAAGTCCGATGTCAGAATAGTTAACAAAATAAACTAAGCATGATACATAAATTAACAAAGGACTACTAGCAGTTACTGACATACCAACTCCAGACCTCAATTAAACTGATTGAAAGATTATGTCTTCATCATATGAAAACCAAGAACGTTCCCTCCCGTGAGGGGTTTAGTATCATACCATCATTAAATATATGAGAAGAACATAACCCGTATCATGCCAACAACTGGTTTTAGAATAAATGTATTTATTTCCAATGGAAAGACCCTATGAGTGAATCAATATTAATACCAAAATATGCCATCTTTAATGACCTGACAACAGTATCGTAACTATATCCTTTCCGAATACGTCTGTTTAAAGGTTTGGTTAGCTTTTGAGGTGAATGCCGACATTTTTGTGCTTTGTATAGAATATTACCATAAAAGATTGGATGTGAAATACTTGAACGTATAAGATAGATGTCTGAATGTTGATTTATATTTACGAATGATGTCCTTGTACCGATGATAAAATTTAGTAAATGTTTTGACTAGTTTGTGATATCGTAAACCCTGGTGTAATAATTTTTCAGTAATACAGAGATTTCTTTCGGTAAAATCTTATACGTTGTTACATACACGAGGGAATCGAACAAGTTGAGATGTATAAACACAATAAGACGGTGACAAGGGAACGTCACCAGTATTTAACATGTTTAAGCAACAGATACCGACCGTGCGAGACCTGCATGGGTAGTAAATGTATTAAACACCCCCTAGTATTAGAAGAATTATATTTATACATAAAAAGCACCATTTATATTGACAAAGTGTAGGATATGTCAACACTATTTTGTGTATTTGTCTTTTTGTAGGTGGAATCATAACTATTACAATGGAAGAAGGTTAGCTTTATTCTTATCTATAAAACAGTACAGCTAGACTGTGGCAGAGAGGCAAATACCCGTTTCTATTATGTTAAATGAAAGCTTAAATCTTAAAGTGCTATTCACTTTTTAAAAGGAACAAAATAAAAGTGTTTTTTAATACATGATCCAGGCATAAAATACGACTGTTCATTATTTTATTTCAATTGGCTTTGATCTTCGAATGAAATTAATAATTTAATAATTAAGTGATTGTAAGGAGTTATGCTTCCTTTCATGGTAACTTACAATCCTATAGATATGATAAACTATAACTGAAAAATAATGCATTTATTTCTTTTATTATCTGATATATTACTGATTTAATTCTTTCATATTCGGTGAACTTTTGTATAGAAGGCACATACAATCGGCGAAAAACCTACTTAAATTTGTTTTAAAATCATCAAATCTCCAATTTCTAATACATGATTCCTTATTGAAACTAATCTCACCACGTATGTAACGTCTATCGATTTCTCATTTATAAGTACAAATCCAGTTATGAAGCAGAGTTTTTTGTGTTGTTTTAATTTTGGATCATTGGTATTAATGACTATACATTCTGGATAAATAATTATCTCTTGTCATCGGATCAGTTAGATCAGTTTAAATAAACAGTAAAACCCAAAACATGCACACACAAAACAAATGGCCATGTTAAACTGCTGTATGTTATCGCAATCCTCAAAAGGTATAATTTGAATAAGATACAGTGCCACCTTGTTATGAACAAACACGGAATTTCCAACAGATGTACTACATTTGCCAGTCTCATTAGAATTACGTAATTGATAAGACATACCACATGCCATTTTATATCACAGATAGTAACCAAGAAGGGTCTTGTCGCTGAGACAATAATTGCATAAATCCGAGGCCTTTTGTACAAAGCTCTGCAGGTTATTATTGAATACTAATCAATCGTTGTAATTCCTCTCGATATTACTCACAAGTCCATAACAAGTGAGTATTTCACATGAATTAAAACCAAACATGTTTTCAAGTAGGCCATGGACAATAAACATATGGTAAACATAAACTTAGTAACATAAGGCATCTGCATACAAAGTACGCAACATTCGAGTATGTTACCTTTGGAAATATAAAGCTTTATACAGATAGTTTACGCCGTCTCCGTCGCCGCAGCTGCCACCGGATTGTTATCCCTATGTCTCGCTCTGAAACCTTCAACCGATCGGTAACAAATTTGTTCATAACCAATTGTTTTGATTGTCTTATTTTAGATTTGTTCAAGTGTTTCTGCCAAATAACAAACACGGCCGCTTTTACTAAAAATACAAAAAAAAAAAAAAATCAGTGTATGATATCTTAAAATCGTGATAGATACAGACTATCTGGCAATGTAAAAATGTGAGAAAGTCAAGATCTATCAACTGACAATTTTACGAAATTATCAAATGACTCTTTATAGCTGTTTTTGCCCTGAAATAGTGCATTTGGAAAAAATTGAGTTTTTCACAAATCAATTTAAAAAATCATTATAGGAAATAAATTAAAACAGCAAGAATGATCAGTGATAAACAATCTATATGAGGTAAAAGTATAAATGAATCCATCATTTGACCCGTTATAGTAGTTATTATAGAAGATTGCTTA
This sequence comes from Mytilus coruscus, assembly GCA_017311375.1. Classification (NCBI taxonomy): domain Eukaryota; kingdom Metazoa; phylum Mollusca; class Bivalvia; order Mytilida; family Mytilidae; genus Mytilus; species Mytilus coruscus. The sequence continues at coordinate 26,045,592 of CM029601.1, forward strand.
CCTTTATGAATGGTTTTATCAATTACCTTAAGGGGATACAGAACACATAAGGGAGTTAACTCTTTAAAAACCAGCCAAACGTTTTAATCACATACTATTAGTAAAGAGAAATCAAGCTTTTCAATGATCACAATTATATATCCAATGAAATTATTCCTGTTAATTGTGTGGTTTACATTTCTTGAAATTTTTATTTTTATTTTGTCAACTGGTCAAAGTTACTATATTTTCAAAATTTTATGAAAATTAAACGAACCAAATCTATTTTAGTCAAAGTGTTGGGTACCCCCTGAAACGTTTTAAATGATATTATGTGATGTTGTTAATGAGTAATATCATTATGATGTTAAGATCTAGACTAAATTAACTCCCCATTCATCCATTTCGAACTTTTGAATTGGTCAACTACAACTAAGTAATAGTTATGATAAAAGACCATGTCTATATCCTCAAATATCTAAGAGAAAACAGAGCGCACGTTTTATACTTTTGATTTTGTATTCCTTATGGGGAAAATATCAAACCAAAAAGTATTTATACGAGAAAATTTTGGCGTCATAATTTTTCATTCAAATTATTGCGTAAGTTAACATCATAGAAAAACTCAATACTTTTAAAACCAATAGAAACCACTTCTTATAAGGTTTGCTGGATAGTCAACCAAACTTCTTATAATCCTGCAATGTAAATACACACTATTACGCAATTGAAAGGAAGTTAAACCAATGAAGACATTACTGTTAAAGTTAATATATTGGGTTGTGAATTTTACTACCAATAAATTGAGATGTAGAAAAATGGCAACACTTAATATTCGATGACGAAGGTAGGTAATAAAGCATGCAATGTTAGTTTGTTATTTAGCTTCCTTTAAAAAAGTGTAATGGTAGTCTAAAGTGACATAAATCTTTAGTGTTGTCAATGGTATATTTTTCTTTGTCATCGTTGTTTTGTGCCATGGATATGTCACAGATGTTTGTTATCAGAAAAAAAACCAAGTGCAAGTCTTACGTTATCTTTACACATTTTTGACATCTATAGTTAAATACAGGAAAGGTAATAATGACAAAATGATAAAGATTTAGGAGCACTTACTAATCAATATTGAAATATGCCAATATGAAGTAAGGTGATTAAAAAATATACAGGTGCAAATACATCAAATAGTATCATCGCTTAGAAGGAACAAAAAATAAGTTTAAACCTTTGTCTTTGTTTAATGACTTGGTTGCAAGAAATCTGGTTTACATGTATGGAATTGAAATATCTGTCGGACGGCAACCGAAGAAAAAGGGTACCTGTGGTACTTGTTTCGAGCAAAAAACTCCACCTGTAGTTATACATTGAAGATGTACACCTTACAATGTGTACACATCACGATCATCTTTGCAGATTTACATGGCAATGAAACTTTGTCTTTTTCCGCAGCATTCTTTATTGAAGGTAAATTGTTTTGTTATTATATTCAAACTGTACTTAAGTTGTTCATTTGGAGTCTTTAGATGTCTTCGACAGTTTAGCAACAAACACCAATGGAGGAAACGAATCTTGTGAACTCAACTTCCAAAGATTTAAGGAATAACAGTACTATATTTGAATGTAGTTTTACCGACGACTCGGAGCAGAGTCAGTAAACTCGTACTGGCAACCCTCAATAATGTTCAAAAATAAACATTTCGAATATCCCGTAATCGTCGACTACTATTGCACAACGTTGTTGTAAATGACTCCGATCGTCAACCGTGGACTAGATGGAAGACGTCATCCAATAAAAATTGGCGTTACATGGCTAATTGCAATAAAATTCAACAGCAAATTTATTACAACATTTATATGCACATGTTTTGATATTTTGTCTGTTTTGGCAAATGTGTAGAAACAATGGAAAATTTCCTCATTCAATACTAGCATTAAAATAAGGATAACGATATCAAATATTAATCTTGTAACCGTTCTTACGGTTTCAAATTCAAAGCCATCATTATACAACTACGTTAATTGACTAATTGGTTTTTAATAAGATATCTTAACAATTCAAATCATTGAGGTTTAACAATGTTTAAAGAGCAGTACACAAAAAAAAACATTATTTTAACTGAGCTTTCATTCTATCATTTTCACCTTTTCTTTGTTTGAAAATGCAAATCAAAAGTGGTTGCTTTACTGCTTTTATAAATACTTGCTTATCAACTCTCAAACATATGACCAAGTTTTATCATTAATATTGCAATCAACTCATTAGTTAGACTTTTTATATTTAATGTTACACTCCAGACGAATAATGGTAAAGAAGAAGAGTAAGTCTTTATGCAGCTCCTCTACTGTTTGTTTCGTTTCATTAAAATAAGATAGATAAACAAGCAATGCACGTCCAATTTCTTTATTTAAAATATCTATACTTGAAAAGGTTTTTCGGGAAATTTTGTCGTAATCATTGATCATTTATTGCAAGAAAAAAGATTACGTACCCCTGGGGATATTTTGTTCCTGCACTTTTTATATTATAATTACTACTGTAAATTGGGATCAGGTGATCGTAACATTGGGCACATTTGACACCTATGATGGAAGTACTTAATTTACCAAACCTATATAACATATTCACCAAAAAAGTCGAATGCAAAAGCCTTGTAGTCAGCTTTCGGCATTCAAAACAAAAGATTAAGAGTTCCTACGACACTTGCTACTTAAGAGTCGCGTGAATCAAATGCTGATTAAAAATATGTATAATGTTGAACTACATTATTGATAGTGCACGATATAATTCATACTCTTTCTGTGTAGCAAAATTCCTGCAGCAGCTTCGTATTGTTAACATATCTTTCAGTTGATACTACATTACAGGGTTTGCATTTTCTGTCATTATTGTCTCCATAGACAACCGCCTTGGTGGTCTGGTGGTAGCGTGCTTGCTTCGATTTCGAAAGATCGTGGGTTTAACTCCGGCCGGGTCAAATCAAAGACTTAAAACTGGTACTAGCTGCTTCTCCGCTACCCACGCGGCATTTAGAAGAAAGAGCAAAGATTAGTCACTCCGGAATCAGAATAATGTGTCCGGATAGGGTGACATGTCTACACTACCTATGGACTGTTACCCTGTGAACTAGCACGTTAATAATCAAGCTCCGCGTGTCGGTCTGTCTTGTACAAAACATGGTTTATAGTCATATAACATTATCATGTTTTTGTCCTGAATATGCTTTAAATTTGACAATGTGAGTTAAATCCTCATCACCACCAACATCATCATCCTCGATGGAAGTTTGCTGATTACTAGCAAGGTATTGAACAAAGGTTCCAAATTGTAAAGTTTAAGTCATGGTTTAGAAAGTCTTATGGACGCCATCAGGATTTTGTGACCGTTATGGAATATCATGTCACAGATGACCACATATAAGTTTCACTTGTAGGCACATTCCCGTACTATTTTTCTAGTTTGTGACATCAACGAATGAACCTATCATCGGATTTGTATTTACCATGAGCAACAGTACGTGTGAGACTCTTTGAGAAGGAACTGCTTACCATTCCAGAGTATTTTAGTGTATTACAAGTGTTTGTTGGATATGTGTTGTTCAGTTTGTGTTGTAGTTTTAGGACTGGTTTTGTCTGTTTACACCACTGGGTTGATACCACTGCTGGTGGACGTTTCGTACCGAGGGTATCACCAGCCCAGTAGTCAGCAATTCGGTGTTGACATGAATATCAATTATATGGTCATTTTATAAATTTACTGTTTGCAAAAGTATGAATTTTTCGAAATACTAAGGATTTTCTTATCCCAGGCATAGATTACCTTAGCCGTATTTGACACAACTTTTGGAATTTTGGGTCCTCAATGCTCTTTAACTTTGTACTTGTATGGCTTTCTAACTATTTTGATCTGAGCGTCACTGATGAATCTTATGTAGACGAAACGCGCGTCTGGCGTAAGCCTGGTACCTTTGATAACTATTTTCATTAGACGATAGTAATGGTTTTCTTTTTCGATTAATAACGTTTTACTCTTGTTCCAATCTCCTCTATTTAATTAATTTCAGTGTAATAGAAGAATATGAAAGAAATGGAAGAACAATTGAAGTACTTTTATCATGGAAGAAAATTATAATTTTGGTTGACTTGGATTCAAAAAGTGTATTTAAACTGAAGTGAAAAGTTCCGAAAAAGAGTACTCGTTATTCATTTGTTATTGTACATTTAAAACATCCCACCCGTAATGCTATAAAGTTATCAATTGATACTTGTAACTGAACTTAATATTGGAAAACTATCAAAAGTTGGATCTCATACTTACAAGGACCATTTATAAATAATGTCAACAATGACGTAAAAGTCTGTAAAAGTTCATTTGCGCAACAATAAAAATGAAAATCACACTTTATAAATTTTTATGCGTCCGAAGCGCTTTTCTGGATTTACAAGGAACGCTCAAAGCCGTAAAAACTTGAGAGCCGAAGATGTATAGATACCGGAACACGTTTCGATTTGACAAGCTTTGTGCACGAACCTTTGAATTAGCCATCTTTAATGAGAATTTTAAACATTTGTGTATATATATTCTCATATACATTGAAATTTGACAATTCGATTTGCAGTTGAACTCAAGAGACAGTTGAATGCATATATCTAAATTAAAGCAGCAGTAGTCTGTCGATGTTCAAATCTCATCAATCGATTAAAAAGATGAATCAAGGCAACAAACACAAAATGATGGAAATGCATGAACTCTGAAAAGTAGCCATACAAGGTGCGTCAACAGGGTAAGCGTCTCCTACTATGGATGTATCACCCGCCATACTAATCAAAGCCCAGTAAAATGTAGTAATCGATAATAGGATACAATAGTTAAAATTACAGATCAGTCGACTAGTCTGGTATTCAAAGATCTAAGACTGCAAATACATGTCGCAGATGTCACTTGTCTTAAGCTTTCTATGTTGTCTTTTGGTCGTTTATCGTTTTTGCCATGTAAGTTCGTTTTCGATAAATGAGTATGAATATTCTCTTGGTATCTCCCGCCTCTCGTTCATGAGTTGAGACACAGACATATCGCATCGGTCAAATAATACGTGATGATGACCGTATATGTTGTGTCAAATGGATTTGTTTTGGTGAAAAATGATCAACAGTACCATACAAATTTCCTAATGACCTTTTCGAACCAGCTCATTATTCAGTTTCATCATAGAAAACTCATTCATTAAAATTCAAAATATACAAGTCAATACGAACTTAGGAAGTAGCATATATGATGGATTTTTTTGGGCGGGTCGGTCGGAAATAGTGTACAAACTCAACTTCTATATCCTAGCATTCTTGTAACGAGCGTTGCATTGGTCAAGCGTGTCATAAATTTTCTTTATATACTGACCGACGAAATCTTCTATGCAGAAAAAGTATTCAATGTGTATTACCTTATATAATTTAAATGTTGAATTATGGTAATACTAGGACCGTAAAGAAATATAATGTTTGATGTTTGATATATATATTAGCAATCGTTATCATGATCAATGCGTTACATAAATCATAACCCTCCTTGTTTATTTACCCTTTTATATAAATAAAACCCATGCAGTTCCTTTAACTAGTTTATAATATACATGTGCATAACTTTTTGTATTTGAAATGATAACATGGTTAATTTTATCAAAAATACATATTTTCTAAAACTTGAGATTATTTCACTCTACGATATCCGCTACGATTGTATTTATCTGTTTGTCATTTTGCAATTAATCTGTAATTTAGTATTTGTTTCAATTTTCATAATGAACCTTAATGTTTTATACATTTTATATTCTTCAGAATATGTGGTTGATTTCATAAAACATTCCTGACTATCTTTTAAGTTTATTTTCTTTCTATCTAGGCTCGAGCAATTTACAGCTTGAAAATTGCCTCTATTATTAGACACTTATCTATTGATAATTACCTTCTAATATATTATAGTCTTTTTATTGGCTGGTGGCTGTCTACTTGAAGTATAACCCACACACCCTTTCGTTCGTATAAATTTTATTTGACGATTGTGTATAGACATGGGGTCTTTCCACTGTTCCATAGAAAAATCTATTGATTTTATTCTGATTATTTATTTTCTTCCGTCCCTTTATTTCTTGCAAGGCTTCTTTGTTTCATGAGGTGTCTCTTAGATATTTGGTATATGATATCGAACATTTTATAAGCATTTAAAACTGACATTTATTAACCGAACACTTTTCCGTGTAAGAGTTTTCTCCTGAACACTGTTTTTCTTGTTATCTCTACTCTTTCTCAACCGTAAAAGGAGCAGACACGTTTATTTTTTTTCCAAATTGATCGTAACATCCTCAGAATGTTGAAAAAAGTTAATCGAAGCGCTCCGGAGACTCCATATGAAATTATTCTCCTTATGTATTTGATATACGTGATGTGTATTTGTAATTGGTAAACCTTAATTGATAGAGACCTAGGGTATTTTATTTGAGGTTTTGGTCAACCAAAAAGAAAATGAGGTCAAGGTCAAACGTCAAAGTCATGTTCAAAGAATTCTGGCTTATTATCGCTTCTCCTCAGAGACCGTACAAGATATCGACAAAATATTTTACCTAACTGTTTGTTGCGACATGTCGTTATACATATATTTTAGTTAAAAGAGTGCGTTGACATGTAATGGGAGTTTTCTTCCGCCTAATGTTTAAAATTAGCTGTATTGTGATTTAACTCGTTAACCATATATAGTAGAATTAGGGTCTTTTGATTTGATGTCCTTGCATTATTAACTTGAAATTTAGGCAAGGTCAAAGCTAAACTCGATGTTTCAGATCGTGACCTTTTATATTATTTCATATTTATACACGATGAAGACAAGGGGTATATTGCATTCGGTTAGTAGAATATGACCTTAAAAGGGTCAGCATAAAATGATCTAATTTTAACCGAAAGAAGCCATTTGCTGCATTGATGTTATTAAAAAGTACCTACAACCAAATATTTTTGGAATCAGTTGGAAGCAACCTATCAGATGATACCGGAAAAGAAATTTTGTATTCACAGAAGTAGTAATTTATTTCCGATATTTCAAGCAAAAATATAAAGAAACCATATATTTTGCGTATCAATTTTGGAATCAGCGTAAAGTAAGCTATTATTTGACACCGGAAGTGACTTTGCTTAATCCGAAATGGCTTATTATCTCCTTAAATTATGAAAAAGTGCCTTAAACATTGTATTTTAGGAATCAATGTTAGATAAGCTATCGTCTAACACATGTCATACTATTTTTTGTCCAAATTGTCTAATCTTAAGTGAATTTAGGTGGAAAACTCTTAACAATTGGTTTTAATTGAGATTTGAATTGTTTTCTACATGTACTTACAGGTAATATTATTCAGAAAACAGATACAAATGAAAAGTCATTGTAAAAAGAAGAAATAGCAAAACATACAAAAACAGTAAAATGGCATTTTCACTTGAACAATGTAGGAATGCCAGAATACATCTGGTATTAAGAGATGTACTTTCTAAAATCCTGCACGAACTATTGGAGAACTCAGGAGTGGAACCTCGAATAGTATATGACAGAATCGTAAAAAATAGATCGTTTAAGTTGAAACAAGAAGAATGGACAGTTGTGAAAACGTTGGTAGACCCGGCAATTGGATTCAGACAACTTGACATATCGCTCAGTTGGAAAATTGGTAAATGCTTTGGACTTTTTTTAGCACCTTCACGTGACTGGCAAGCAAAACCACAGCCAACAGAAAAAGCGATTGGTGATGACATACAACGAATTAAATATGCCAGAAATAAATACGTGCATGGTGTTTCAATGATATCAGAAGAAGAGATGCAGGATTTCTTTATTGAGTTCACAGAAGTTGGTAAACGAGTGGACCGATATCTTAAAAAAAACCCAGATTCGTCATTCGAAAGTCAAATCCAGGATTATCAGACTTTGAAAATGGAAAATAGAACGGATGAAATACTTGATTCAACGTCTTTTGTAGAGGATAGAAAAGGTAAACTATCAAATAGATAAACTTTGATATTAGCATGGAAAGTTCCGTTTAAAAGCAAATAAAATATATATTTTAATGAGTTTGACCGTGATACAGATTATTTTAAAATCTTTGTAAAATATGTTTAACTATATAGAATTAGTAGATGTGGTATGATTCCTATCGAGACAACTATCCTCCAGAATCCAAATGATTTGAATTATTAGATAAAAGCATGTTTTGTCATTATTTACTCTAGATAACATTTAATATAAAATTTTCAAGAAATACCTGTTTTTATCAACATTATTTTGCAAATTTGATACTAAAATAATATTAATATGCATTATGTGTATTTTATGTGAATTATGATTTTTCCACCATAGGGTTTTAGATGTACAACATACTCTCTCAAAAACCTAAAAGGAACTAAAATCTCCACATCACCTCTCCTATATTTTTAAAGATTTTACATGGTTTTCTCCAAGACGCCCATTTAGGGTCACTGTACGGTCTTCATCAACGGACATAACAAAATGTGAAACAATAGACCACTTTCGAGTTTGTTGCATTTTCGTCAAAATTTGGTTTTAATGAACACCATTCGTGCGTTTAGGGCATCGTCGCTTCTTTCCCATGTTGAGCGAGCGCTAGAAAAAATATGATGCTATATTGCACGAATTATCTGGCAAATTTAATTCTTAAAATAATTAATCTGCTGTCAATAGGAATTATGAACTTTTCCGGTGAAGGACATTACTCCAAAGTGGCTTATCACCGGAAAAGTTCAAAGCCAATAACAACTGATAAAAAAATCATGTTATCCTAGACTAAAGTCTACAAAGCTAGTTTGTCCGTGTCAGAACTTAATTCTTATGGTTTCTTATTACAATAACAATCAACAATCAACATTATATAATTATATACGCTGCCGCATTTACATTCTTTATTCCTGAAAAAGCATGTCCGAATTTCATCGATAATACAATAACCTGCGGCTTGTTGTATCTAAAATTGAAAGTTAAAATTTATAATCTATTCAGGATGGATTGTATTTCCTGTGGAGGGCCATAATAAAACAGTAAATGTATATCGTCAGAAAGGTTTAACAGAGTATCTGGAGAAACAAAAGTCAAATGATGGTAAGTTCATTAAATATCTAATTAAAGACACGTCGATTAAATATCAATTAGTAAACAGCTAACAGTCCACATGTCAAAAGGTACAAGTCTTCAGTGCGAATAACGCCAACATGTTTATCGTAATACGTCAGTCTCTTAATATTCTGAGACATGGCAGATTATACATGTAATGAAAAGCCGAGAATATAGATACAGAAGTTTTTTTTTCTATTCAAGGAGGGGTATTTTGTAAACTTGGATAGAAAAAAAGGGAAAATAACACATGCTGTAATTGATTTCTTGCAATTTATACTAGGTACACTATTTTTTTCATTTGCTCTGTTAGTGTTATCACAAATATATTTTCAATTAAAACTAATTGTTCAGAGAACAATTGAAGGTCTTTCCATTTCAATTTTCTAAATAATTGATAAGAAGCTACTTCTGGTTTACTTAAAGTTACTGTTGGCGTCCAATCATAGGTTTCTTCTTAATGATTCATTAAATATATGGTTTCTATATACTTTTGCTTGAAATAAGGGAGATAATTGTCGACTTCCGGTTAAGAAAATGTCATTTCCAGTCTCAAATGATAGCTTTATTCACAATTATTCCAAAAATATATAGTTTATATATACTTATGCCTGTATTAAGGAAATAATTCGCTACTTCCGGTTTATAGAATGTCACTTCCGGTCTCAAATGATAGGTTTTCACAGAAAAGTGGAAAGACCTAATAAACTTCTAGTTGTCCTCCTTTACTCGTTTATAAAACTTAAAAACATTCGAAACACTAAGGTTTTTCTATCCATAAGACATAGATGACCTTAGCCAGGTTTGGAACAACATTTTGAATTTTTGGTGTTCAATGCTGCTCAACATCCTTTTCGATAAGGCAATCCATGAACCAACTTGTTTCGCGGGCCACTGATAAATATTGTATAGGCGAAACGTGCACCAGGCGTAAAAGCTATAAGCCTGGGTTCCATGACAATAGATATAGGAAGATGTGGTGTGAGTGCCAATGAGACAACTCTCCATCCAAATAACAATTTATAAAAGTAAACCATTATAGGTCAATGTACGGCCTTCAACACGGAGCCTTGGCTCACACCGAACAACAAGCTATAAAGGGCCCCAAAAGTACTAGTGTAAAACCATTCAAACGGTAAAACCAACGGTCTAGTATATATAAAAACGAGAAACGAGAAACACGTATAAATTACATAAACAAACGACAACTACTGTACATCAGATTCCTGACTTAGGACAGGTGCAAACATTTGCAGCGGGATTAAACGTTTTAATGGAACCAAACCTTCTCCCTAAGTTTAGTTATCCCACGATTACTACATAAGTGTTACTAGTAGAGCCCCAGAGTTCATTACAATATTTAGGTCTTTCCACTTTTCCGTGGAAAAACCTTTTGATTTTGTTGTGATAATTATTTTTTCGCCTAATTTTGTCTTGCCAAATTTCTCGGTACATGTATATCATCAGGATTAGGATGATAATTTGGGCGTAAGCTATCCGGAGACTCCATATGCGAGTTATTTCCCTTATGCAGTTGATATAAGTGATATGCATTTGTAACTGGTAAACAATAAGTGAAAGAGACCTTTTGTTTTTATTTGAGGTCCTTGGTCCAAAAAAAAGAAGAAAATTAGGCCAAGGTCAAGGTTATGTTCTAATTTTTATTTTAGCTTATTATTATATTATCACTTCTTTTCAAAACTGTATAAGATATCGACAACATGTCATTACTAAATTGATAGTTGCGACATGTCATCACACATAAATTTTGGTTGAAAGGGTACGTTGACCTTAAATGGGAGTTTTCTCCTCTCTTATATTTAAAATTACGCGTATTGGGATATAACTCATAACCATATATAATAAAGACCTATGGTCTTTTGATTTGAGTCCTTGGTTTATGACCTTGAAATTGAAGGCAAGGTCAAAGTTTAGTTCTAGATTTTGACCTTTGTTGTAACTTCTTATTGGAACATGATAAAGTCATAGGGTCTTTTACATTGGGTTGCAGACATATGACTTTGGAAAAGGTCAACCGGAAGTGACCTTTGTTAACCGGAAGTAACCATTTTGAATGATTTTTTATGTTAAAAGTACTGTAAATTCATTTTTCTGGAATCAGTGTGCAGTCAGGTTCAAATGAAACCAGAAGTGAATTTCTGTAAACCAGAAGTAACTTTTTATCTACCTTAATTCTAGCAAAAGTAAATAGAAATCACATATTTTGGGATCAGCATAAATTATTCTATTATTTGACATCAGAATTGACATTTTAAACCAAAGTGAATATTTTCCTATCAAAACATGTTTATTTTGGACGGAATACCTTCGATTGTTCTCTGAACAATTGGTTTTAATTTTATTTGGTTTGGTCTTAGACAGGAAGTTCGAATAAATAAAATTAATAATTTCCAATTTTCTTCTTTATTAGTGTTCATATCCATTAGCTTTTTGCTCTGAGTAAATTTACATTTACCGATGACATCATTTGGTTATATCTTCAGGTTAGACAAGATACATTTACGAATATGCTATGGACACCGATTGTCGCTTAATCATGAGTAACTGTTGGCCGTTCGTGAGTACCTGAGTTTACACTTGATTTTTATTTGCGTTGATCAATTTTTATTCTGGTGTCAAGTATTGAAAGCTGTGGCCTTTTTTTCGTCTTTTTCTTTGATCACGCTTTCAGCCTATGTCTATAGTTTTGAACATCGTTAATCAAAGTTTCCTATTATTCGTAACTGAAAATATAAAGAAGTGCTATACTGCATTTTTTCATTTAGCGGACCACCAACTTATATAGAGCAACATAATGATTATATAAAACATACTTATTATGTTTATACATGTAAAGTTCCTTACAGTTAAAGAAGGCCAATCTTTATGTTATGTTCCTTTCACAACAAGGCTGCGTACACTATTTGAAACATTTCAATTTTATATGAGCTAGGATGTATAAAAACTAATAAATCGAATTAGTCACGCCTGTCTCAGGTTCGGATGATATAGATTTTTCAGAACACAACCTTTGTATAGCAGAAAAAAGACATTTGATGTAAACAAACGGTCTTCAACAATATGTGTATATACATAATATAAAGCTCCACATAATGTAAAGCTCTACATAATGTAAAGCTCTACAGTTTCCATTCTTAGAAAAGTGATAAGATTCAACATCAACTTTAGTTTTAAGTTCTGTCATCGATGTTTGGTTTTTCACATTCGAATATTAAAAGATTTTTCCATTTAATGTGTAATTAAGATTTCTGCTTTAAATTAAAAAACTCCAACTCATTAAATAAACCAATAAATGGTCGTAAGCAACTAAGTGGTTTGGAGTATGTGTACTTCTGTGTACTTCAAGCAAAATTACAATATATATGGTGCATTTTAAAAAAATATTTCTGGCATCTATCTCAAATTAGACTTTTTTTATATTTCATTCAGCAACAGAATATATCCCATTGCTCTGCATATTCCCCGAAATTAATGACAATGATGCAAAACAGAAAGCAGAACTTTTAAATTCTTTCAAGGCTGAAATAAACAAAGGACAGTTAAAATTTGAATTTACAAAGGCATCAGAAGGGAGTCTTATCCTTTTTGTGAATGTGACAAAGTCGTTATTGGAACACCATTCAGAATTTGTGGATGAAATACGGCGATTCATCGAAAGAATATTCAGACCAGATGAATTCCAAAGTTTGGAAACCATGTGTATGATAGTAACAAGTCCAGAAGGTTTGTACTTTGAAAGTAGTGCCATTCTTTGCTGACATAAAAATATGAATAAAATTTCTAGTTTAAAAGATGTCTAATAGCAATAAATAATCAATAATAGTAACTGATCATTCAGCTATAAATACCCAACACAAAAGTACAGACATTATAATCGAATATCGAAGTGCAGATTTAAAAAAAAAGTATTAACCAATTTTATATTCTTTAATTTTCAACATTTATCTTTACCATCGTTGATGAGCAACACACATTTTGATTTTATGAAAAACTTGTGGCTGATTAATTTTTTTTGTTTTCAGTTTTGCGAATTTTAATATAACTCATATGCGCTTTATACAACGTAATTTTTTTTTTTGAACATGGTCGGATGACATTATACTAGTAATTGCAGTTCAAATTAAGAGTTGCGATTCTTGGACTTTAATTACAGAGCTGAATGGTTACAAATTAAGAATTGTAAAGTCGGAATTTCGAAATTACGGAGTTACATACTAACAATTTAAGAATTATAATCGTAGAATTTTGAGCCCTTTTGCTTTGCATGGTTAGAAAAACTTCATTTGCGATTATAAAAGATAAAGATATGTCCCCAATTATCTTTCATATTTCGAATGGTAACTTTTACACAAAATCATTTTTAAAGATACAAAATTAAGGGGAAAAGACTTAGTAAGTATGATTATATTATGAAAATATAGATGAAATATGTGCTGACGAAAGTAGTTGGGTAAGTGAGGATGACGAAGATTGTCTGGAGGAGACAGAATCAGATACAGCGTCATTAGTCTTGAATTTCAACATAAGGAGAGAAGCATTAAATACAGATGAAAATTTTCAAGAAAGCATACAGCAGTTCATTAATACAATTATAACAACTTCAAATGGAAAACAGCTAACTCCAAACAATGAAGTTACTGCAATCATCACACCAGGTAATTTATTAATATTAAATCTGAAAGATTTGACAAAATGACTGTTAACATACACAAATTTAACGTACATGAAATTATACGAATAAAAGATACCACGGGGAATAAGATATGTCTAAGAAGGCCAGAAAACATAATGGACATAAGGTAAAGACAAAAAATAAACAATAGTCAGCTAGACATCACAACGACTAAACTTTGACGGGAAATGAAATGAAAACGTACTCTTAAATCGGTATGATGAACTATAGTGTATTAAAAATGCTCGCAGATACTGAAAGCAAGCTTAACTTTCTTGTCTTTCTATGTTGTGATGTTACATTCAGGTTAGGGTGAAGGTTGGCGCCTGTTAAAACGTTTAAACCCGCTGCATTTGTTTGCACCTGTCCTAAGTCAGGAACCTGTTGTTCAGTGGTTGTCGTTTGTTGATGTGGTTCATAAGTGTTTCTCGTTTCTCGTTTTGTATATAGATTAGACCTTTGGTGTTCCTGTTTGAATGGTTTTGCACTAGTCATTTTGCTGCTCGGTGTGAGCCAATGCTCAGTGTTGAAGGCCGTACTTTGACCTTTAATGGTTTACTATTTACAAATTGTGACTTGGATGGAGAGTTGTCTCATTGGTACTCATACCACATCTTCTTATATCTATTGATGGAATAAATCTGTTTTAATATCTCATAAAGTAACTTATCCATGAATACCTTCCATGGCAAACAATTGCTTCATTACGTTGTGAATAAATGGATCATGAGGTTGAAGATTGCACTTTGCATTACACTTTTCTTTTCATACCAGGCACATCGGAATCAAACGACCAATATTCGTGTTCATTGGAAAAAGTGTACTTACACACCAGCCAATAGAAAACGAAGGACTAGATAAACTTTGTAGAAGTAACGATAATATGCAACAAGTAAGTTTTAAGTTCAGTTTTGTGTCTAAATCCATGCAAGCGATACAAACTGTTATTCTCTGATATACAAACCGCCTCGTCGCTTCGGTGCAAGCATGCTCGCCTCGATTGCGGGAAGTCCTGGGTTCGACCCTAGCCTTTTCATGAACAGTCCATAAAAATACTATGATAGACTGTAAAATGATCCCTTCTCTGTGGACATAATTTTGTCGCAATGAACAGAAAATATTTGTAAGCCTATCAAAGGAAAAAAATCTACTTTGAAATAGATGTGTTCTTTATGACATTTAATTGAGTTCACGTGGAATTATACTGCTTTCATCTCACTAGACAATTGCTGCCGAAATTTGGAGATCGCAATTCGATAAATTTGAGAATTGAATGCTGTGTTGTTTACATAACCACAATAGCAGATTCTACCTGATAAAATCGTTAGTAGATTACATATTTATTTGCAAACATCATGGATAATCTACAGAATTCTTCACTGGGAACAACCACGGAACTAAGGAAAACGCGTGAAGATCCTAGGGATAATGGTTAACAACAACCAGTATATAGGTTAAGTAACATCTGGGGCTATGGGTGGTTTTTAACGACCTGTAATTAGCCAATCGAAATCCAAGAAATGTACTAAGCCGGGGATAATAAAGTGTCTACACTTTAAACACTTTTTTAACAATTAATTCTACACATTTCTATAAAATCAAAATGTTATTCCGCGTTACATGTTGCAGCTCAAGGCTTTTGATACAAAAGTGCTTAATTTATATATTTTGTTAGAATTTTACACCGTAGGACAATGTCACATCTCTAACCAAATCTAACCTAATGATTTTATTGGTATTTAAAAGACAATACATACTTCCCATCAAATTTGCTTTTGAGTAAGAATGTCCTTATACATCTTTGTTCAACCTTTGTCTATGCTCTTGACGATTCTGAGCCTGCTTTTTATGCTTTTCGCTTCTGTCTTTTCTTTTTTCCATTTTATCGTTGATGATCATTGGAATCCTCAAGATGTTTTATTTTTTTGCTTTCATAAAAAAAAAAAAAAAAACCAATACAACAAAAATATCAACATACAAGAATCTAACGTCAGCATAGTAGGTATAACCCTCGGAAATGATAAATTTAAAGCATCAATTTATGGGTGCTCTCGTTGTGTACTGTAGGTAAAGATGAAGTCGAGTATCAATTTACTCGTGCCTGACAGAAATTATATATTATAGTTTAATTCATTAGATATTTTATGTTACATTTTCCTTTCACTGTCCCTTATCCGTGACTCCAGAAAGGATCCCATTTTCTGTTAGGTCGTACATTTGATCATATTACTAATAATAATCAAACTGAACCAAAATAAAAGTATATGAAAAATTAAAAAGAAATAATGATTTTCTGATAAAAACATGACACAACAACAAAAAGAAAAGAAAAACAAATGCTGACGTTGCGAAGCACTCCACGTCTTTTGGAAAGGTTAAACTTTTACCACAACTTGAATCAGGGGCTCATTTACTAGGACGGGAAATTACTTATTTTTCCCCTTTTAATGGCTATTATTCTATCCATTCTTTTCGCTCCAGTATATAAAAACAAAGTTTGATTAAAAAGTTCAAAGTTGTAATCGGACGAAAGTGTTGAAGGATTCGGTACAGAATTATAGTTTCATTATACAGTTCTAATATTATATACAACAAAGTTGATATTCATATGAAATTGACCTAAGATTGTGTTTATGGTATAAGATAACACAATAATATTCAAAAAATAAATAATAGAATTATATAAGTAACTTTAGAAACAAAGATTACTCTTCATTTTTTTTATCAAATTATAATTCTACTTTTACTTTCACAATGACTTTTCCGGAAAACCGTCTGGTACATATTTCCGGAAAACCGTTTGATATACTGGTATGGGGATTTTCGGTTGACATGAAAATTTTGCAGTGTTGGCAAATATTCAGATTACTGCACAATATTATCGATTTACAATGATACAAAGGATAACAATTTCGATTACGCATGACTTTTAGTATACATTTGTATCCTAAACATTTAAAGACTTCATAGCTGTTAGCAACATGATAAATACGAAAGTTAATATCTTAAAAAGTAAGTATTGTCTTTTATGTAATTCAACTCAGTTTTAGGAAAAGTATTTTGAATAGGGTCAGTAAAATCTATCGGCTTAACAGTAGAAACAACTAACGAGGGTCGAGAATGGGATTTTCATGACAAGATAATAACGGCTTATAATAACAAATTGAACAAAATAATTATGGACAACAAGGAAGGCGAAGGCGTCACAGTAAAAAATAAAATAGCATTTCAAGACGTCATAATTATTTTGACAGCTAAAAAGAGAAATAATAACTAGTAATGATAACAAATCAAAGAATTAAAAGACAAGATTCAAAAACGTTCATGAATACAGAATATTTATTAACATGTCATGAAAAGCATTCTGGTATTAAATTCAAGTTAT
The DNA here is from genome assembly GCA_017311375.1 of Mytilus coruscus. Classification (NCBI taxonomy): domain Eukaryota; kingdom Metazoa; phylum Mollusca; class Bivalvia; order Mytilida; family Mytilidae; genus Mytilus; species Mytilus coruscus. The sequence goes on from CM029601.1 coordinate 26,062,806, forward strand.
ACTAAATCAATACAGTCTTGAAGATGGGTCCATGTGTGTAGCAGCGAGTGGTCTTTTCATCTTATTGCGAACTATAAAAGGTCGGATGTAAAACAAAAAGCTTATGGAGGAATTCGGATTATATAAGGTAACGTCACCTTTGTGGCGATATTTAGTTAAATTGAATTTTGAGAGAAAAAACATTAAACTGTCCAGTTGCAAGAAAATGTGTACATACATGTTTGGTTTTAATAATCTAAAGAATTTTGATGTCTCGTCAATGAGGCACCCTCTATCAAAATCGAAAATGAAATTTACTCGTTGTCGTCATCACGCCTCATTAGATTGTAGTTTCCTTACTATAAAATTCACTGATCCAACTGACATCTTAATAAATTCCATAGTAGATCAACTGCACGCAGAACAAACTTCTTAATTTCATTTAAATAAGAAAGACTTGGTCTGTTAAAGAGTACATTTAAGTTGAAACATTCTCATGTTTCTTCCTCCAGCTTGAAACATAAATTGTACTACGTTTTTTCTGCCAACAATAGGTTGCTATGATCAAGAAGCAACCTTTAATCAAACAAAAGAAATGATGAAAAAGCCCTGGATTACCCGCATTCATTGGATAAACCCCATATGCACATACTGCTGGATTGTTCAGAATTTTATTTTATATAACATATTTGTAAAATTCAGCATAAACCAGGCTGGTATATAGCTTACACATCTGAATTGTGCAATTGTATACAAAGAAAAAATGGAATTCAGCATACAACATGCCGATACGTAGACATTCAAGTTTGAACATGCAAAATTTGAAAGACAAGAATGTACAAGAACTGAATAGGTGATGAACTATGTAACCAAAACGAGCATAATTATTATGTTTGTTCTGATGTTGTGCTGTAACACCACTGTCCCAGGTTAGGGGGTTGAGCACTCACAAACATGTTAAACCCCGCCATATTCTTTATGTGCCTGTCCCAAGTCAGGAGCCTGTAGTTCAGTGGTTGTCGTTGGTTCATGTCCGTCATATTTGTTTCGTAAATTGTTTTGTTATAAATTAGTCCGTTAGTGTTCTCAATTGAATAGTTTCATATTTTTCATGTCGGGATATTTTATAGCCGACTATGGATTTTTCTCATTGTTGAAGGCCATACGGTTGCCTATAGTTGCTTACATCCACTTCATTTGAACTTTGGTGGATAGTTGTCTCACTGACAATCATACCACATCTCCTTATTTTTATATAAAGAGAATAGCCGAATTCAACTAAGGTCAACTTTACCTATGGAAACCTTAGATTTTCAATAATCTATTAATTTATCAAATTTATCAACGGGGAATTTAAGAAGAAAAAAAACAAATACAAATTACACTCAGTTTGTTTGTAATTTAGCTCAACAATTTTCCAGTTGCAATTTTGCAGTAGACAATTTTGTCCCCCAGGCCCAAAAGCAGGATCTGAATCTATGTTTTGCGAGATTGTGGCAACACCCTCTGCTCAAACGTGTCCCAAACCACTCGACATACTTGTCTATATAAAATATAGCAAATCTTCAAGGTAACCCACCTACATGCTACAAAAGAACATGAACTGTGTTACAACCCTAGATTTAGCCGACAAGGAAAGGCATTATACGACTAACAGAAGCTTTATTTTATATCGCATAGTTGAAACAAGCCCATGTGATTATCTTATCACCATTTTGGAAAATACTTTATATTTGCTTTGAATAAACAAATAATATCGATCGTCTGTAAATATTTGGAAATGAAACCTTACTTTTACTTTCAGATGTTAAATTCATTTCTCTTACAGGAGTAAGTAGTAAATTTGAGATGATAAATATTATCAGAATATTACATGACCGTTTGCCTATCAGATGTATTATAAGCCCTAGATCAGGATAACAGACGCTCGAAATCTGATATCGACTGAGGGCTGATAATACTTCTGATACGAAAAATGTCATGTTATGTTCTTTATCATATACTTCCTCATTTAAAAATATCATTGTCTAAAAATGTTATACTTTAAAGACATCAATCTCAACTACGCGATTTATATCACTACAAGTCACCAAAATAAGCAGTTGAATAAATTCAATTATATTTAAGAAATATTTGATCGCAGAATACTCAAACGTACTTATATTATCTAGATATTTCACACTGATTTTATTGTACTGACAAAAGTATAATAAAATATCTTAGATATAACAAATAGACGTGAAATAGTCTGAACTTTGCAGCACATACATAAGGCATAACGTGGCACAGATTTGAAACTTTGCAAACAATGTATAACAAATGATAAAATTGTCATTTAAGGGCAATTACTCTGATAAGTAGACCACTTGTGCTTGCGGACAGTTGACTTAATTGCTGATCTTGTCTTAAGTCTTGCTGATAACTTTTTGCTATGTAAAGTTTTCCATTATTAATTTCAATTTTCAAGATGCAAACTCAAAAGACGCAAAAGTTGGCGAAAACATTTTAAGAGAAAGAACTCTAATACCTAGACGTCTGCCAAATTTTGACATGTTTTAGCATTGCCCCATCCGATTTGTTCTATCTGTAAGGGAACAAGCTGTAAATTCTGAGTGTGAAATTGATGAGATTGAAAATTTGATAAGGTCAGAACATTTTTGTTCAACTTAGGCGGCAAGAACATTCATTTTATCGCAGACAAAGGGCTAGAACATTTTTTCTGCTCGTTCAAAAGGTGGCCATAAAACTGCTTCCCACAGAATCAAATGGTCGTTCCCTAAAGTAAATTATCTTTTATGATACAGATTACCTTTTGGTGGTAGGATACGCATACAACTCAATCAAAATTATGTGTCCAAATGATAAAAATCTATCAAGCGTAAAGAGGCAATTTTGTTTGACGATGTTATTGTATTTTTTTTTATCAAAAGGAGGTCGTACTTCTGTAAAAATATGAATTATTAATTATGCATCCTAAGCGCTTTTCTCGGTTATCTGTAATTATTGTGTACTTTTGTACATTTGGCGATCGAAGCAAGCCAAACATATTTGAACATTTTCCTCCATCAGAATCAAATGGGTTCCCCTAACGGTTTTCTAAATACTTTTACGGTTACTCCCAGTTTACCTGCAAATCAAAAACAGTAAATTTTTGGCGGTTGTGACCAAATTTTCTAAAACAAACACCACAATGAAGATAATGGCCAAGTTTGGTACAGATTGGCCAGGTGGTTGCATTGGAGAAAATGATTTGAAAGAAGAAAATTTGAAAGAAATATTCAATGTATAGTATTTGCATGTTTTGCTTTGTAAATTATTGTCAGTATAAAGGTAAGGATATGTAATATGATTGTCAATGAGACAACTATCCATAGAAGACAAGAATTAAGATATGGACAAATAGATATTCCTCAAAATGAGACAATTGACCCATACCATATAGTTATATATAAGATGTGAATGTATGACAAGATATGAAAAATTCAAAAGAAAAAACAATAGCCTGATTTATTATACAACATTGAACGAAAACAAATATGACAAACAGCAACCAACGACAACCACGGGACTACAGGTTCCTCGCTTTGGAAAGGCACACCAGACAGAATGTGGCGGGATTCGTGATTTCTCAACCTAACAACATATAAGAACAAACTGTTAAAATCAGTTGAAAAGGGCTTGACACACCAGATTGGTATAAGCGCAAAACATATAAATTAAAAATTATAAAAGACAAAAACACAATTACCTACCTAAGAGTAATCGCAGTTAAGAAAATAAGGTTCAACCCTACATTTTAACTAACGATGGAAACTGTTTAGAGCTTGAAATTGTATAGACTCATGTCTTTTGCTGAACAACGTCTGTTGGTCTCTATATGTTTTGAGTCTTGTTTTATGTCATTTGGTTGCTGTCTCATCGACGTATACTTATGCTCTTTATCTGCGTGTTATTTTGTTCTTCAACTGTTTTGATTCGAGCACCACTGATAGCCTTATGTAGATAAATGCACGTTTTGTGTACCACAATATTCATTGAAAAGGACACAATTTATGAAATTGTTTTAATATTGAAAGACAAAACAATGGGGATTTGTGTTTTAACAAAATATTTATAACATGAAAATGTACTTTTCAGATTTTACATTTTAGGCACAAATAGATATTAAGATGAAACAGAATGACGATGAAGACAGTAGTGACGAGTCAGTTGACGATGGGCCTATTTACTCATCAATGAAACAACCTCCTCTGATAAAACAACTCAAGAAAATTCTTGATGAATATCCCGATGATGGCCAGATACTCAAGGTATAAAAATCATATCTTTAACTGTCAATTGAATTTCAAAATTTGAACACCTATTCCTATTCTTTTAAAACTGCAATTTTCAACAAATGCCTCAAAACTGATTGGAACAAATTAGTCTGCTTGAAATGAGGTATATATCCATCTATGTTTTCCTTAGTGTTTTCTTGTTTTAATGTATTTTCCGTACATTTGCTGAATTTAAAGGCGGCATTTTATTGGTTGAGAAACGAAAATCCTCTTAAAACCACCGATGTTCGGCGAGTAACTTATAAAGTCTCTCCCATATATACAGGAAGATCGAGGTACTTTTTCAATATTGCAAACCAACGAAGCAAGTTCTGAACGGCTGCCGTGATTGACTGATGTGGACTATACAGGTTAGATGCACAAAAATACGTTGACCATTAGGGTTCCACTATTTTATGACCTAAATCGTGTTCATTTTGGTTGAATGTGGATAACAATTTACCCGCTGGATGATTATCACATCTTAATTACATTGAACATACTATAATTTTGGTAATAACAATACTGTCATATTGATAATAAGAGAAACTGAATTTTCAGGAAATCATCCAAAATGCGGAGGACGCCGAAGCATCAGAAATGAAGGTTTTGTTCGATGGACGATCTGTAAACAATGATGATAGTGTAGACGGAAAACCCTTCACCAAATACTTCAAGGTAAAATAAATTATTAATAAATGTTATGGCCAACCCTGGTGACCTCTAATACTAGTATGTAGAAATTGTATATAGGATATACATAAAGCTTTAAAAGTGGATTCCTCGAAAAGATAAAAGCAAGCTGATTTTTTTATCTAATAAATGCATCTCTGATTAAACAGAGTTGAGATATACATCATCCTGCAGACATCAGAAAATGTGTTGTAAATCTTTGATAAAACTTTCGTTGATGGTGATAAAATCTCTATGATATGTATTCTAAATCTGGCAACTTAGATTGAAAAACTAGTTTTTTTTTTTAAAATAATTGGAGGAAAATATAAAGAAAAGTTGTGATTTACACTTATAAAATGAACATACTTTTGCGCTGATGCGGTGTAAAGCAATCATCAATCAACGAAGCAATCGAGATACATAAAGTAAACATTTATGTCAAAAGAAGATTACGACCTGTGTGATATTGTCCGTTTTTCAGTTCTGAGCTAATTTAATATAATAATCTTTCCATAATTGACCTTTATTTATTTTTCGTAACAGTTACATGACTTTTGGGACATGAACAGTATTTTATAAACAAAACCATCTTTTGAAACCCAATACTTTTACATTTTCGAAAATATTATTTCATTAATTCCAATGCTGAAATGTTTGGAAAATAAATCGTTTGCTTTTTGCAAATGTTCAACAATGTTGAGTTTATGTTACGAAATTATAGAATTTAGGAGAGAGGCAAAATATACCATAGGGATATTCAAACTTATAAATCGAAAACAAACTGACAATGTCATGGCAAAAACGAAAACGACGAAAAGACAAACAACAGCACACAAAACACAACATAGAAAATTAACGACTGAGCAACACGAATCAAATGAAAATGATAAAAATTGTTTTAAGTAAACCTATCTGGAAGTTTTCTCTTACAGGGTCCAGCCCTATGTGTGTACAACAATGCTCAGTTTACCAAGGAAGATTGGGAAGGTATTCAGATGATTAACAGCAGTGTTAAAGAATTCGATGCTGTAAAGATTGGACGCTTTGGACTGGGATTCAAATCTGTCTTTCATATAACGGGTAGGATTAACATTTACTGATGATGTTGATTTTAACAATGATTTCAAATTCAGTTATTATGATACCCATATTTACCCTTAGAATCTAAAATAAAAATGACAGGCACATCTCGTTTTTACTTTGATCCGTCAATTTAAAGTGAAAGGAATGGTAAGCAACGAAAAAGTCACATTGTAGATGTTATATATATATATTGGACAGATTAGTCATTATACCGAATAGTTTATACGTTAGCTTATGAAGTCAATATAAGACAGTTGATAAGATATCGTTGCCTATGGAACTGTCAAGAAGGACACTTCTTACAAATAAGTTACTGAACCAAGGTTTTCTGATGAAGAAATCAAAGTCAGTACGACCTCGATCATGATGTTGCTTATTGTTTAGGAATAATTTTGTCAGTCACCGAAAATAACAGTTGATATTTATAATAGTCCTGACCATATTCTTCCTCGTTGTTATTGGTTTAACACTGGAATTAAAAGATATAGAATCAAAAGGAGATTTCAAATTGCCTCCTAGTTTTATATTCAAACTTTCGTTTATATTATATTTTATAGCCTACTTAGTGTATTGTAGAGTTAATGATCTTTATACAAAATTAGCCTTTATACTATGCAGTGTGGGTTTTGCTCATTGCGGAAGGTCGTAATGTGACTTAAATTTGCTAACTTCTACGTTATTTGGTCTCTGGCGGATAGCTGTCTCATTGGCAATCACGACGACGAATGACGAATGGTATAAAATATGCACTAAAAATATTTAAATCTGGTGCACATAGAATCCAGGTAAAGGATACAAACTACATATTCACACTGAACTTTCATGCAAATACCGGTATCTAGGATATGCATTACATGTATATCGTTTTGATAAATTTGTTGTGAAAAATATAACATCATAAAAAACGTTAATATCTTTATTACTATTAGATTATCCAATGATTATAAGTAAGAACAAGATGCTGATATTAGATCCACACCAAACTACCCCGGATCGTGTATGTATACTGATGAAATTGAAAAAGTTGAAGGGGTATACAACAGAAATGAACATATCAGACTGCCTTTCAGCTCTAGAAGGAATATTCGGGTTTACAAAAGATACGTTGCAGTCTGGAAAATTTACTGGTACATTTTTTCGGTTTCCATTGCGTTCAAAGCCAACTTTGTTGTCAGACAATGTTTATGATGAAGCGAAGATTGGTGACCTTTTCAGAGCATTTCAATCAGAGGCGTCAGTGGAACTATTGTTTCTGAAGTGTTTAGAAAGAATAGAGCTATATACAAAGAACGTCAGTGAACTACCTTCAGGTGACGATTTGCTAATATATACGGTGAACATATCGGACAGTTGTATACAAGATGCCCGCAAAAAGAGAAAACAATTGCATGAGTTTATGAAATCTGTTGGGAATAGTTTGGCAGAAAAAAGTTTCATGGCTTCTTATAATATAAAAATAGAAATGAAGGAACAAAATGGAGAACAAACTGATAATGAATGGTACGTTATGCACTGCTACAAAGGTGGGGAGATGTCCAAAGAGTTGAAGACTTTATCCCAGGACGAGTCGTTATCCTACAGCCCTTACGTGAGCTTGGGGTTGCCTTTATTTCACGACCCTGAGTTCAAAGGTCATGTATTTTGCCTTATGCCACTTCCACTGCAGAATGAAAGTTTGACAGGGTTTCCAGTTCATGTGAATGGATATTTTGCACTTACTCAAAACAGGCGGCATGTGAAATGGCCAACTGCGGATCAAACCAAAAACAAAGCTCACATGGACAAAACGATCAGATGGAACAAATGCTTAGTCATTGAAGTGTTGGCAGAGGCATACCAAATGTTAATCAACGATACAATACAAATGAGCAAGAGCAAGAAGAATGTAAGTGATATTCTTCAAATTACTTACACATGTATACCAGATCACAGAAGAATAACCAACGATTGGGCAATTATTCTTAATTCGTTGTACAGCCGACTTTTACAAACAGCGTTTTTGTATACAGAGAACAACGGCGGTAAATGGATAAAATCAGAAGATGCCGTTTTTAACATTTTTAATGAGGACACCCCGGAAGGTATGTAGCTTCAAAATTTTAAGCATATCTATACGAGCAGTAATTGTAAGGAACTTTACTTTATAGGATACTTAGTAGATGAACTATGATTTTTCATTTATTAAATTTTGTATGAAATAAACACTTTATAAATTTCGTACGGCCGAACCTCTTTTCTGGATTTACCTTCATCCTTAACGCTCAAATCTAAACAATTGAAAACCAGATAGGTGTTACCAACTGCTACTATTTATTCCATGATAAGATAACAAGTTATCATTAATTCTTATAAAGATGTTACTTTTTGTCAAATCAATTACAAATGAACAATGGCAAAACAATTTTCATTGTATTCACAAACCAAACTGATTGCATATTTAAATTACAGATGTGAAGGAAACAATCGTACGACTAGTTCACCGATATAACGTCAATCTTGTCAACGTACCAGAACATGTGACGTCTATGATCAGATACCGGAATTACTCAGTTCAAAAGTTGACGCCACAGTATATCATCAATTTCTTGAAGTCTGATGCAAAATACAAGAAAATGACTAGTAATGAGAAGCTTGATATACTTCATTTCATTCTCTCAACAAGGAAAAGCCTCAGTCTAGTTGGTGTTGAACTACTACCTTTACAAAATGGCAGTTTTACATTATTTGGAAATAGAGGACGGGACAAACGAATTATAGTATGTCAAGAAGAAATGGAACTATTTCCAGGACAAGAAGATATGTTCTGCAAACAGGGGCTTCCAACAGAGTTGTACAGACTACTCGTAAAAATGGCAGAGAATAGTGAGTATATGTTTTTACAGTAGTTTAAAAATAGCTTTGATTAAGATTAAATGAAAAGATTTCTTCTCAATCATTTTCAACCTATGCCATTACAGAATAAATGTATTACACGGAAGACAAAATTTAATGAACGAAAGTGAATAAAACATATTTTTGTAATGATTGTACTTAAAGTCACAAGATTTAATTTTCTTTTCTTAAGATGAGTACCAGCTGTGTACAATGAAAGACCTGTCAACAGATGATATAGCAACTCTTCTTCTTGGTACTATCAGAAAATACAACGGCAAAACAACCGATCATGCTTTACGCTGGAAAACATCCACAAATACAGTTGCTGGTAAGAAATGGTTGACGAATGTTTGGAAGTTTTTACAAGATTATGACATAGACGACTTTCGCAATTTACACCTTCTCCCAAGCTGTTCACAAGGCAGTAAAGACTTTCTGTACAAACTATCAACTAAAGTTTTACTGAAGTCATATCATGGCTACACAGATTTACCTGACGCAGTTTGTAAAGCATTGAGTTACATTAACATCGTAACAGTCGACACACTACCAAAGGCAATCATAAACCATGAAGATATAAACAAGATTGTATATTTTCCAACAGTTGAAAATGTTTTCAACATGTTAGAAGATGTCACCTTACAACGTAATAGTGGCCAAGCTATACAGAAATTTAATAAAACCTGTACAGAAAAAGAGAGAACAGAATTTGCAAAGTACATTGCGACAAGTTCGTATTTTAGTTCCAATGTAGCAAAATTCATATCAAAACTACAAATTTTCAAAGAAAAAAATAGCGGACGAAACGTGTCTTCAAATGAAGTAAACATCATTGCAGAGACAGAACAATTACCGATCAAATATCAGAAGGAATCGTTAGTTTACTCTGGACATTTTCACAAGGCTTTGTTAAACCTGCAAGTGCCTACTATAGGTATGGAAGATGTAGTTATTGACGTAATGAGTTGCTTACAAAGAGGAACCCATTATTCTCACAATGAGATGAACTTGATGATGAAATTTGTAATGAGGATGTTGAAAAATTTTGAAAACAAACAAACAATTTTAGGCATCGCAAGAAACATCAAGTTTGTTCCAAATGGCCGTGGAGAAATGAAAATGTCCTATCACTCTGAAACAAGTACGAAAATTGGGACTAAAAACAGGCAGTGAGGTGAATGCTAATGACATCTTGGAATGTGCAAAATACATAGAGTCAAAACCCCACGAAGACGCACAAGATCAAAGATCGTCGCGATTGTTTGATTTTCTCCAGAAAAATCCCCAGCTTTTGCGAAGCATTACAGGACAGACTAATCTATCAGAAAAGCTCATGAACGTGCATTTCATAAAACCGAGCTGTAGAATGGAAAACTTTCCTGATATGTTACCGTGGTTGGAATCTTCATTCCCATTTTGTAAGCCAGCAGAACTTTTTGATCATCAATACGTTCTTCTCATCGGAAGCGTTCAACCTGTATTACAAAAAAATGTCCCACCTGAACTGTCTAGAATATTCAGTTGGAACAAAACACCAAGCATCAAAAGTGTAATAGAACAGCTGTTTATCATCATTCGGGTATACGAGGACAAGTACAAACCATATCTTCTGCCATTAATTAATCAAATTTACAATTTCCTATCTGTAAATTATAGTAGAGGTAGCGAGGTCACACCTCTTAAAACAGAAAAATGGATTTGGAGCGGATTTGGCTTTGAACCATCATGCAATATAGTTATAGAAACAAAAGACTCCGACATCTCATTACAACCGTATCTATTTTCTCTGCCTCCAGAATTTAAGATACCAAAGTTGATACAGTTTTTCACTCGGATGAACTGTGTGAATTGTCAAGATACTGATCTGTTATTGAGAGTTCTACAGATGATTCAAGACAAATACGAAGGTGAATACCAGAACGAACGAGAATCAAAAAGTGATCTTCATCTATGTATGAAAATATTGAACAGTTTGAAAGAATGTGATGATATTGACGAAAGAGTCCTGATTCCAGTACATACTTATACTACAGGAAGGATTATTTTAAAACCAGCAAACGAATGCAACTATTGCAACGACGACTGGCTTAAAGGAGCAGCAAAAGAAGATGGTGATGAAATTTATTACGTACACCCTGATATATCTCATGACACGGCAGTGAAACTAGGTGTACCGTCGCTTACAGATAAATTGCTTGAGGATACAGAAGGCATTGAAGAATGGGGCCAAACTGAACCTCTAACAAGAAGGATAAAAAATTTGATAAAGGATTACAAAGATGGACTATCCGTACCAAAAGAAATTGTGCAAAATGCCGATGATGCAGGGGCTACCAAGGTCTCTTTCATGTTTGATGAACGCGAAAACAAACAGTTTCGAACAAAATTACTTGACTGTAATATGGCAAAATGTCAAGGACCAGCCTTATGGGCATACAATGACGCTACTTTTTCTCAAAAGGACTTTGAAAACATCACTAAATTAAGTGGAGCAACAAAAGAAGACGATAGCTCAAAAATAGGAAAATTTGGATTGGGGTTCTGTTCTGTCTACAACTTAACAGAGGTGCCAAGTTTTGTATCGGGTAACCAGATAGTGATATTTGATCCACATACCACATACCTAGGTTCTGCCCTTAGGAACAAGAATCAACCAGGCATTAAAATTGACACGAGGACAAATCATTCTGTTTTAAAGAGAATGAACTCACAGTTTGAGCCATATAATGGGGTATTTGGTTGCAATCTTAATCCAGAGAAAGGAAACTTGCCATTGAATGGAACTTTATTTAGGTTTCCGCTGAGAACAGAGGAACAAGCCCGGGCGCCAAGTGAAATAAGTGACAAAGTTTACAATCGTAAGGAGATGATGGAGCTTATTGAAATATTTGTAAAGGCATGTGGAAATTTGTTGTTGTTTACCCAAAATGTAAATGAAATTGAATTTTATCACTTACCTGCCAACAAAACCGATCCGAGAGAAGCAGTTCTATTGTATTCTGCGCATCGAGAGTTGCAAAATACAATTGAGAAGCCGTTTGGAAAAAGCATATATACTGAAAAGGAAATAACAGTGTTACGAGACATGGCTGAAAGTCTGAGAATAGCCAAAAGAAACAGACATCATGATTTGATGACAATATCGAAGAGTATTTTGCAAGAAATAGTTATAAATGCAGATAACAATTTAAGAGGATTAGAAATAACTGGTTATTCTTCGAAGTCAACGTGGCTTGTTACCTGGGCCTCAGGTGTAGACAGGAGCAAATTGATGGCATTGAATTCTAGAAAAAAAGGTGTATTGCCACTTGGTAGTGTTGCTTGTCTTTTGAAAAAACAAGATGAAGATAAATACAGCACCTGTTCATTAGAGAAATCTCCATTTGGATTTTATCAGACCAGCCATCTCTTTTGTTACCTTCCATTACCGGTAGAAAGTAAATTTCCTGTACATATAAATGGATCATTTGCTGTCAGTTCAGATCGCCGACGTCTGTCTTGTAAAACGACAGATGACAAGGATTCATTCGACAGTGAATGGAACGAAGCTCTTATATCTGATGCTATTTGTCGTGCTTATGTTACATTCCTGGAACATTTGCCTAACCTGAATATTGATCCTAATGAGCATTACTTTAAACAGTGGCCTGTTGAAGACATGGAACAAGGAATTTTTGCACTACTTAAGAAATCATTTTATAGAACCATATCAGATGCAATAAAACAACCTGTTGTTTTCCGACGAGGAGACAAATCTGTTTGCCTTAATCGCTCTAAATTTCTAGATCCAGTTTTGATGGAAGCTGAATTTGCCGAAAAGGCGTTTCAAATGTGCATTGAACATTTTGAAAATGAAGAAATTACAATTATACGTTTACCAAAAAATATAGGGAACTGTTTCACGAATTATGGGTGCGATGGTGCATTTAACGAACGAATTTTAAGTGTAGTTTCGTTTTATTCTGTTGTTGTTTTTCCATTTCTGACATCCGGTAACAGGGATGCATCTACGAATGACCAATTGATTCTTTTTGCATTAGATGCTTGTAGAAGATCCGACGATCTATTTCACTTAATGGAATCAACTTGTTGCATCCCTACAGCTCCAAACAGACTGTTCAGATGTCCTAATGAAACAATCGATAGAAACGGATTAGTAGGGCCTTTATTTGAAGTGGACGATGAACGATTTGTTGATTTAACAGACGACCGATACGACACCCAAGAACGGTTAGATGCATTGTACAAGCTAGGTATGATTAAAGGTGAACTTTCAGACAAAATGGTAATTGACAGAGCACATTCCATCCAGAAACTCGCAAACACAGATTTGCCTCGTGCATTAGATCGATGTAGAAAGTTTGTTTCTTACATGTACAAGCAACGTGCAAACATCATGCCAAATGAAAAACTTTTGACAGAACTTCAAGTAATAAAGTTTCTTCCTGTCAAGACAAGGCCGAGGCACTGGAAGATAAAATGGGAGGGAAAAACTTGAATTGACAGAGCAAGCATGTTCTAGAAATGAAAATGATCGCATTCCTTTATTGTTTGAATGCCCATCAAATTTACATGCTGACTCCATCCTCGAACTTGTTTGTTCATTAGAAGCAGTTTTAGATAGATCAAGTCTTCCATATGACATAGATCACCAATTTATTAAAGAACTAGGTGTTATAGAGGAGGATGCAGTAGATCTTACAACTGTTCTGGACAATCTGAAGACCATTTGTCGATGTTTTGATGATAATGGTCCAGATGCAGATGAACTAGACATTCTCGATAAAACTACCATGAAAATATACAAATATTTAGATAAAATATTTAAGCAGAATGCATACGATGATGAAAAGCTTGAAGAAATTTTGCAAGTAGCAGCTGCATATTCTGGAGAGAAACTTATATTACTGAATGGAAAATTCATCCAACCTTGTCAGCTTTTCCTTAACCTATCAGAGGATTGCAGTCCATATTTGTATGGTTTGAACACGGCAGTTCATTTGAGAACTTTGAAAGGATTTATGAATTTGATGGGAATACGCGAACAGTGTTCTGTTCAGACGACAATGCAAGTTTTATCATCAATTCAGGTTGGATATGAGTCAAGCGACATGCCAGAAGATGCAGTAAAGGTGTATGTTAAGCTTCTCAGAGTTTTAGTTCAAGCGAACGAACTAGAAAATATGCATAAACAACACTTCCAAAACTTATATATTCCAGATACTAAAGGAGTCTTGACTCATGTAAGCAAACTATGTGTCGACGAGGTTAATATCACATCTTTAGGAAAAATGAAATTTACTCATCCGAGCATATCATTTGATATTGCATTTGCCTTAGGAATAAACTCAAAGCGCGAACAAAAGATTGAAGAATGCTCAAAGCCAATCGAGATGTTTTCAAAAGATTTTGGTCAACACGAAGAACTTATAACAAGGATCAAGCGCATTTTATCTGGATATCCTTGTGATGCTGGGGTACTGAAAGAGTTACTGCAGAATGCTGATGACGCTAAAGCATCAGAGGTACATATTGTTATTGACTATAATAATCATGAAACGGACAACTTGTTTTCCGATTCTTGGAAACCCTTACAAGGCCCAGCTATCCTTATCTATAATGACAGCTCATTCTCGGAAGCTGACATAAAAGGTATACAGAAACTTGGTATAGGAAGTAAAGGAGAAGATCCAACGAAAACGGGACAATATGGAGTGGGGTTTAATGCAGTTTATCATCTAACTGATGTTCCGTCGTTTTTAACAAAGGGAGACAATGTTGAAACAGGAGAAATCCTTTGTATGATGGATCCACATTGTCACTTTGTTCCCAAAGCTACACCTGAAAGTCCTGGAAGGCAATATTTTCATACAGAAATATTGAAAACAGATCATCCAAATGTATTTAAATGTTATTATGAAGACTTAATTATGAAAGAACACGGGACCATTTTTAGACTTCCTCTTAGAACTAGCACGCTTGCCTCAACATCAAAAATATCTTCAAAAGACATGAATGAAAGTTTCATTCGTGGTTTAATTGAAAATTTTCAAGAGGAAATGTCAGAAATCTTATTGTTTGTAAATAACGTAAAAACTGTTAGATTATCAGAAATCATTGATTGCCAGTTAAAAGAGATATATGCTGTTACTGTAGAAATGACGGAATCGGACGAGGCAAAACGACGCCGTTTTTATAACGAATTGCACTCTTGCTCTTACCAGATAGGGCAAACAAAAGATCCCGACTGCATTAAAATGTCAGAGGTTAAATACAAAATAAATGTAGATGATACATTTGGGAAAAGGAAGAACTGGATGATTGTTCGACGTATAGGATTCCCGATGCATTCACCAGAAAGTGTTCAGGTAGCGTACAGACAAGACGAATTAGGAGTTCTACCAAGAGGTGGAGTGGCTGTTCTGTTGCCAACCGAGGACAAAGTTCTACCTTCTAAAGGACGTGCTTTCTGCTTTTTACCACTCCCATTGGAAACAGGAATGCCAGTTCATATCAATGGACATTTTGTACTAGATCATGAGGCAAGGCGAAACTTATGGACAGAGGAAAAAGAAGGTTATCGATCTGCATGGAATAAAACATTACTGAAAAACGTAATAGCTCCAGCTTATGCTAGTGCTCTTCATTTAATTAAAGACAATCTTGGTCTACAAGAGGGGACATTGATGACGGAAAAAGAGGTGACAAAACTCAATGATGTCTATCACACATTTTGGCCTGAGGTTTGCAAAGCAAGTAATGAATACTTTAAATTTCTAGCTGAAAGTATTTATCAATGGATCTTTCAAAATGAAGAATCGCTTTTCTTAAGTTATAGACACATAAAAGAAGCTCAAGTAGAAGTTGTTAAATTTCATCCTCTCATATGTAGCGAAATGGTTTTCCCTTGTGTATTCAACACACTAACTGAAGGAACAATGCCCAATGCATCGATAGAACTGATTTCCAGCGTCAGTCAAAGTATAGAGGAATGTGTCGTTAGTCTACAGAGAAATGTTCAAAAATTAGAAGATGAAACGAAAAGACAAAACAGCATGCATACTTTGGTTCGCCTCCTTAAGGACTTAGGGATTAAATTGCTCGATTCACCGAAAGCTATTTTGAACAGTTTAAAAGAAGCTGAAGTGAAAATTACCGAAATGTCGCCAGACTTTCTCATATCTTTTTTGAAATCTTTTAATTCTGCAGATACCGACAAATGTCATATCGGTAATATTTGTGAAACAATCGAAAGAACTACATTCAGATCAGTTGAAAATCTTGTGACATGTATCAAGTATTGCCAACAGAGCCAGTCCTTTGAAGATGAAATTGAAGGTTTGCCACTATGTCTGACCAACGATGGTATCTTGAGAGTTTTCAGCGATGTCACTCCTGTTTTAGGTCACAGTATTGCTATATATTGAAAGAGTCCGCACGTTCATTTCTTCACTCTGAATTAGTTACCTGTATTTCAAGAACATCGACTGGAATAAAATCATTTACAATTGATTCTTTTTCCGAATTACTGTATAACACATTGACCGCCGAAATGTACAGAACACACAACCAAGATGTAAAATGGAATCCACAAATAGGAAAAATCCCAAATAAATCGTGGATTGAGTCGGTATGGATGTTTTTGAACTCGGAAGTTAGAGAACATACAAATAACTGCAAACAAGACACAGCTGTCATTACATCGGAAACTATATTAGCATTGTTAAGACCAGTACTACCATGGTGTCTTATGCCTTGCATTGATGAACCAGTTAATGAGAAGTTTGACAACTACAAGCCAATTTTGACTCCAATCGACAAATCGATGTGTGTATTGGACAATGAAAGCTATTCAGGATATCTCAGGAAAGCTCTAGAGAGTCTTCACCTACCGTGCGTTGACATTTTGGTTGCCCCGAGTGATAGACTGATTTTAAATTACATTATTGTCAATTACAACAACGCTGGAGCCCTTTTAAATTTTCTTTTTCAGCACAAAACCGACATCTGTAACAGGCGTATAAGTGTTAAAAATTGCTATGAGATAATGGGGTTCATTTGTGAAAATCTGGACAAAATACTAGAAAACTGTGATGCAGACATCCAAATAGACAAGATCAAGGCGATCCCTTTACATTCAAATGTAAACGGACATAACATTAGTATTAATGGACATTCTAGTATATTGGTTCTCGACGATGCTGTTAGTCGAGACATAGTTGTTGACGGAATCGAAGAGTGGGCCATTTCGTCAGGCACAATCTTACTAAAAACATCATCAAAGCTGAAAAAGCTGTATGCTAGGATGGGTTTAACAAACGAAAATGTAAATCCTATTGACGTTTATACTAATTACCTGCTACCAAAGTTTCAATTTTTACCAACAAGGGTTCATTTGAAGCATCTAGCATACATTCAAAACAGTCTGTTGGCGAAATCTTTTGAATTTGATGATCATCAAAAAGATCTTATAACGGTTCTACAAAATGTTGCTTTTGTGCCAGACTACCAAAACGTGTTTTTTAAAGCATCTCATTTTAAGAATCCTTTTAACGATTTGATGCAACTAATGTGTAGTCAGGATGATTTCCCAGGTAAACCATTTGGCGACCGACACTGGAAATACTTACTAGAAACAGCAGGAATCCAGGACGAAATCACAAGAGAATTAATTGTGGATTTTGCACGCATTGTAGAGAATTTAGGTCGACTTCAAGTAACAGACGAAGCAAAAAACAAATCTGCAAGGTTAATTGAATACATTCTAAATAGAAATCAAGTAGAAAAGGAAGGTGTACTGAAAGACATTAGAGGTATCAAATTTATTGTGCCACATACTGTCGAAAAATGGAAAAATCATATCTTTAAACAACCAGAGACTAAGCTCATTTGCTTTCAGAGCTCAGTTCCTGAAGAGTATTCCGATATATGCTGGACTACATGTTCAATTTTACCATATTTTGCCAATCCTCAAAGTCTTCGTTTTAAATCACTCAAAATTCAAAATGAGATGCTTCAACAGTTGCAAGTGCAGAAAGAGCCCTCTTTGGACAATGTAATTCATCATACTCAGAATATTTGTGATTCTTTGAAGTTGTTGGCAAATAAAAACGGAATTCAAGATACACATGTAATTTGGATTGAGCAGGTCATGATTAATTTATACGCATGGCTTCTTAAATATAAAGATTCCAATTCAGAAAATTTAAAGAAATCCCTTTCGCAAAAACCGATAATCTTCATTCCAAAGTCGAAGTTATTTGTCACCTGTGATCGAGTAGTTAAAAGTTTACAAGTAGAGGAAATCACACCATACCTGATGGAAGTACCGGAACAATATGGTGCCTATTTTAAGTTATTTGAACTTTTAGGCATGAACACACGTGAAAATATTTGTAACTTTGTTAGGGTCCTAGCTCATCTAAACATAGATGTTAGAGACAACATACTCCATGTTAACGAATTACAAACTGTGAGAAAAGCCCTTCAAGGAATCTGCAATCATCTTCCTTTGCTTAATGATGAACTGAAAACTGATCTAACCAATATAGACACATTGTATTTGCCAACAAGGGATAAATTTCTAGCCAATGCGAGAAACATTGTTTTATCGGACAACAGGGATTATGAGGAGAAAATTGGAAATGATATTGGAATGCCATACATGATGCATTTAAATGAATTGAATGTCTTCGGTGTTGGAAACATTGTTTTAGATTTCAAAAAAATGCCATTAAAACTGCAGCCAAATATCTTATCGGACATGATAGCGAAACAACTAAATGCAGAAGCGCTGATCGTCCGATTTGACGAGAAAGGACGATTACTTCGTGATTTCATAGTCACGCCTCAATTTTTAGAAGCTGCAGTAAGAATAGCTGTTCATTGCAGGGGAAGAAGATCATATCAAGCTAAAGAGACCGAAATAGATGTTGATAGAATAATAACAAGTATTGAAAAGTTACAAATAATGCAGGTTGATATGGTCCAATTAAAGTTAGTGTTTGGAAGCAACATTGTTGGTTACAGCGAGGAATCGTGTTACTATTACACAAAAACAGATATGGAAAACGAAACAGAACATATTTTATTGTGCTGTTTTAGGGATATGAAGATAACAAAATGGGTCGTTGAAAATTCCAGGACAATAAGTAGAGCACTGCAAAGTTGTAGCAACAACGAGTTCACCGACACCGAAGGTCTTTTATTTGTTGTACTACACCATTTGAAAAACCCAGATAGCATATCGAAAGCTTTAGATAAAGAAGGAATTTCTCAGTATTCAATAAAACAAAGATGCAGAACGTCAATTTTCCCGCCTGCTGGTACAACTGTTCATCCAGATTGGCACTGTTACCTCGACAATAGTTTTTCTAACTTTGAAGTGGGCGAATATGTTGCTTTGCTTTTAAATGAAGAAACCGTTGAAAATGACACATTTATACCCGCTTTATACATATATGCTATTATTGTTCAAAAATTCGAAGAAGCTTCTTCTTCCCTACTCAACAGTACACTCTGTATGTATGAGGTAGACGTAGGTGAAAGAAAAGAGAGAAAAAGAGCATATGATCTTTACAAGTTCAACCGTACCACTCAAGAGAGCTCAACAGAATTAGCACCATTCTTAGATATAGCAGATTCACCAAACGATGATAGGAATCTAGATGAAATTTTGAAGGAAGTAAAAGAGATGATCAAGGCAGCATGGACACTCCCAGAGGATGAGAGAAGAAAGGTTATACGACGTTTGTACAAAAAATGGCATCCTGATAAAAATCGTGGTAATGAAGATTTTGCCAAGAAAATATTTCAATTCTTACAGCAAATTGTGTTTAAAATGGAAAGTGGACAAGACATTGATTCTGACAGTTCTAGCACCTTTGAACCACCAAGAAGTTCACATTTCTACTCATACTTCCGAACTTGGGATCGAGATGCCAGACACGATTCAAATAGAAACAAACGACGTTGTGGCAGACGCGGTGGCCGTTCCGGACCTTCCAGACGACAACCACAAGAACCTGTACCATCCTATCATGAATCAGGACAATGGATAAGACAGGCAAAAGTTCACCTAACTGGTGCCATAGAATTCTTGCCTAATGCTGATATTGGACCAAACTTCAATTCAATCTGTATGATATGTTACCAAGTAAGTAAACATACATTAACATTTGAAATATTTCTTCTCCGGGTTTGGCAATATCTTGGATCTTTGTCGATCATATCAGCTCTTCAATATATCTATCAGGTTTTGGTTTAGGATAGTTTTGCATCGAGCATCACTGACGAAACATAAATTGTCGAAATGCGCGTCTGGTTTAGCAAAATTGATTAATGCTAAACAAAGCAAATTAAAGCCAATAGATTCATTTAATTATCCTTAAAGACGTTTGGGGAGCTATTGGGACCCAATTCCCCAGGTCACTTTGGTCTACATTTAATACTACATTGACTTCGATATAGTTTTATGTCTCAGACAATATGATACTAACAGTCATATAAAATGTTAAGTCTCGTGGGTGGTATAGTGGTATAGTGGTATATTAGGTCAATCTGGGTTCGTTATATACTTTAAATACTAAATGACTACGATTAAATAACTCGGTATAACCTTGTTCCTCAATTTTTTATTGATTAGACAGGGTGGGTTTGAGAACACATACATATCAATTAACCTCACGTGTATGTGCTTATCTCATGCAAATACTAATGCTGTAGTGTCACTCTATAAATTAGTCGTAGTTAGATCTTCTTTAGGAATTTATTCAAAACTTGAAGCAAGTTGAGTAAGAGCATGCCATACGGAGTTTGGAAGTATGACTCCTTTATTTATTTTCACAATGTTGTTAGGTTTCATTTTAAATGGATGTTTACTTGATATGTTCTCTATTCATATGCAAATGTTGCATAAAATTTTATTGATAAAGAAAACAAAGGTATGTTATTATCTAGTTTTTAAGTTTCAATATTAGTTCAGCTGTTAACATTGGGTTCACTTTATTATTAAAAGTGACACAAGGAAAACATGATAAAGAACCTTGTGATTTGTTGTCTTTAGTTACGTCTATATGATATGATATGTTATGGTGTTGTTTTTGTTGTTGTCTTGTATGGAATTTGATGTTGTCCGTTTCATTAATACTCTATGTTAAATTATTTCACAATCAAATTATTTGTTATATTAACTCAGCGGCATTTAAGAGCTTTATATTGTATAGACAATAATAACTAATTTTGAAGACCGTATGGTGACCTCTTAATGTCTGTTGAATATTTTGTGTTGTTGTGTTGCTCTTTTGGGTGTACATCCCACATATACTTTTATTCATATGGTTATACTTTGTATAGAATAATCAAACTTGTTTTATATGACTTCTATTTAAGCCACATTTTGAATTCAATATATATTTTCAGTCTGTTGAAATGGCACTAAAAGCCATGTATTATCTGACAGATGCTAACAATATACCTGATACAAAGAACATCAATGAACTTGCAATGAGACTAAATGGAGATCTCAAAACACTAGTTCAAAAACTAGTAATTCTGGTCGGTACCCCTGAAAGAATGATTTATCCAGACAGGCTGAAAATACCCCAAATTCCATCTCAAATGTACAGTAAAGATACTGCTGCAACAGCCGTAGAAGTCACCAAGACTATTTTGGACTTTATATCAGACAGAACTTTAAGTTAATCCACAGGTAAATTGTACCTTTAGACATGTTATTTGTAATTGATGCATGAATTACAGTGTAGAAATAATCTGTTGCTGTATACGTAAATCTTTCATAATGTTTGCTTTCGCTTCACTTCGTATGATTACACAACTGTCAATTTAACTTTCTTTGTACCAAAACTATTGTGTTTGGCTTGATATCAAAGGATGGAATGGTGTTTTTAATCAACATTTGATTTTTATTCAGTAAGTAACTTGCTGTTTCCAAACCACTGAAATATTAAAAGCATAGATTTTAAGAGACACATGTTTCTTATATAATTTTATAGAGGCTTGCTTTACAAAGCCAAAAATTTATATGAAAGAAAAGTGGAAAAAGATACAAATGAATTATTCAAAACCAAGAATAGCAGACAAGTCCTGGCCAAAAAGAAAATGTCCGGAAGATTAAGCAGTTTCAATTCCAATTGTTGCACCGGTCGTGTGGCAAGTTAAAATTCGTTGATAAGCACGGTACCAATTTTATATAGGGTTGCATATCCGACAAATCAGAAAATCCAGTCTCGTATCCCAGTTCTACATTTTACATTATAGTACAAAAGCCAATAAAGTTTTAGTAAGAATCGCACGACGTGTCCGTCCTTATCCCACACCTGATTGGTCAAGTGTCTTTATCTAATTAATCTAACGGGTATGCTGTAATTTTGATGTAACCAAATAAAGGGTCCCATATGTAGCTGTATTGATGACTTCAGAAGGATTTTGTAATATTTATAAATTGTTTCAATTGTCATTTGTTTTCAGATAAAAGGATACAAGGCTGATAACTATCCGGCTAGTGTTTGACGACTTTGACCAACTGAGTTCGCATTATATTTTCAGTGAATGTTATTGAATATAACATTATTACTAGTTTGCAGTGTTGGGACTTTGACCAACCGAATTCTTATGACAAGAAGGTCTGTAAATGTACATATCGAATAATGATTTTTGATAACAGTAACCTTTATTTTATGCCATTATAATAAACTATTTTTTAACATTATCATTCCTCTGTGTGAATCTGAAATTGTTTCATAATGTTACAAATTATTTACTTTATTTCATTCTGTTGTTGTGAGAAGTGTCTCATTTTGAAATGACCTGTTTGACCTACATATGTTGTTTTTACACTATGGATAATATATTATTGTACATTTTGAACATAACATTGGTAAATTTTGAACAATTCCATTTTAGTAAAACAAAAAAAAAAAATATAACCAAAAAAAAGGACTAGTGGACCACACCTTTGCCTAAAACAAATCTTGCAAAAAATTGCAAATTGTACAGTTTGTAAATTATCTACATGATTATTTTGTTTATTATGTATGATTTATAATATTTGATTCGTTTTATAATGTTGTAAAATAGGCTTTGTTTCTCCTACATTATTATGAATAGTTTTTAATCATATCTGATTTAAAATAACACTTTAATGTCATCCATTGTTGTTTATGTCAATTTTGTTATTATGAGTAATTTGTGTAAAATGCATAAAAATGGACGAAATTTGATATTTTATCTTTCAGATCTTAATAAAATTAATTTTCTTTTATGAATTTTGTATGCAAAGAAAAATTGTAATCGTTTTTTTTTTTTTTATTTTAGTTTTACAAATATATATCAATTGTTTATTCAAAATGAATATGAATTCGATAAATCATGTAAGCATACTGCACGAAAATGTATCAATTTCATACTCTTATAATATGGCAATGCTCAAATCAATATTTCCTTAGTGTCATCTTCAAATTTGAAATATTCAGATATAAATATAGATGAGACAACAGAAAAATCGTACAAATTAAAAGAGATAACTTTCTGGGATATGTATATATGAAACATATAATCGGACGTTAATGATATGGGAACAGTAGATTGTTAGTGCTTTTCACGTCACATTTAGTATTTTCCTGATTTTGTACATAGTTAAACTTAATGATTTCGAATCATTCCTATTAGTTTACTCTGAAATGCATGTCTTTGAAGTTTGGATCAGTAATATTGTTGTCATATTGAAATGAATCATTATTATATGATGGAGGTTTGAATTAATTAGATTTATTGAAATTCCTTTTTTTGTAATATAAACTCTTATTATAGCAATCATAATTTGAGCAACAAGTAATCATTTATAATTTAGATATGAGAAAGTTACTGTGTCATTTTAGAAGTAATGATATAGGGGATAATTTATATCTTTTTTTATTTAATGATGCCACAACACACTGGGAATAAGTATAAAGAAAATAAGAGATTTGATTTCTATGTAGTAATTTGAGATCTGCTATGTTTTTAAAGAGATATTTAAGAGATTTGGACTTTTTCAAACGTTTTGTGAACTGCTTTTGGTCTTTTCGTTTTTTTTCTTCCTTAGCTTTGTCATTCTTTGTGATTTTGATTTTTTTTAATAAATTCAATTTAAGATATATAAAGAAGGAAATACGGATAGTTTCGTAATTCTTTGTAAAAGTTCTGGGAATAACAATAAACAATCCTTTTTATCAGAAAGAGGTTATGCAAATATTTCCTTATAAAGTTAGGAAGACGAGAAATTTTATTAAAACAAAAATCTACATACAAGTAGTAGCAGTTTAAATGAATATGATCGAGTTAGTAAAAGCATATTACATGAAGTCGGTAATTGACATAGACAAGACAGCAACATCAATCAAGCATAAGAATTGTCATAATTTATTATTGTGCATTTAATTTTTGTTTTCAACAGAAACTTATGATTGGTACTACTAAGTTTATTTCATCATGAGAAACGAGTTTTCTTTTCTTCTTTTTTTTTAGTTTCTTTCAATTAAAATATTGTTGTTTATATTTTCTCAGTTTTTATATAGTTGTATAATTTATTTATGTTTAGTGCATGCTCAAGTTTGTGTAACTAATAAAACCATTGATTTTTGATTACATTGTCAAAGTTAAAGTTTTCGTTAATAACCTTTTTCATTTGCTATTCTTGACAATATTTTCATAACTTATAGATTTTGTTGCAACTGAATTATATGTAAAGTACAATGCTTAGATCAATATCCATGTGTTTACTGTTTAAAGATTGTTTTCATTATTATGTAGCAATTTGATAATTAATTACAATATTTACAATAATTTTCTATTTATTTGTGTTTCTCTGACAAAAATAGTTTGTTTTTATTCATCTGCAATAAATTTGAATAATTTAATGTATTTTGATTTATTGGTTTTTAATATGTATGTCGTTCTCCCCATGGTGTTCGGTTTGTTTCATTTCATTACATTTGATTTGGAAAACTTCACCTTAATAAATCAGGACCAAATCATATAACCTATCTGCTATACAAATACTATTGTTCTTCCACGTATTCATCACGAAATAAAACATATTAGTAAGTCAGCACCGGAAGTAAGCGATACAGCTTAAGTTTATTTTTTGAATTGGGTTGCGGGTAAGGGGTAAAAAATTATACAATTATCTCTACTAAGACGTGTTGCTAATCATCATTACATGTAGCTACTAGTTCATGGCTGAAATAAGAACTTTATATTTTTAAGGTTTTTGCTTGTTCGCACGTCAATTGTTTGCTAATTGCAAGAAACATACCGAAGAAAAATGTGTTGTGCGAACGAATGTCATATCATATTTTTGGATTTGTATGTATTATCGACAAGTTATCAGATTAGAATAGGAATTATGAAGTATACGTTTTAAAACTAGATAGCAACCTAGTGACACGAAACAGCCATCTAGAGGCTAACATACAATCTTCAATATTAAATAGAAAGGTGCCAATACAATATATCAAGCTCTTAATCATCTGTCTATAAACTTCTGGAAAAAAGTTTTGCAATCGTCACATTTTCAAAACGACAAATCAAATATGATTATAGATTTTCCATAAGACAACCACGTATAATTTACTTCTGTCAACATCATTGAGGCAAGGTAACCCTATTTTTGCAGCACATTTTTTTCACAAAAACAAAGAAATTCGTCGACATTAAGAACAAGACCAAGGCAACAAAGAACCGCCATTAGAGTATCATCGATTTCGAGAAAACATACAAATCACCGAGATCCTGTGATCTAAGTTACACGCGATATATATATCAAACAAAAGAGAAAAATATTAGGCAAGTTTATGAAACAAGAATACAACACTGCTCATGGTAAAACATAAATACAACATTTTTTTCTTACTTAGCTGTCATGAAGGTTATTCACATGGAAAATTGGACTACACCATGTATCTGTGCTTTAAAAAAAAACACAGATCTCATTGACATGTTTAAGCCTTGTATAATAAAAAGCTATACCGATGTCAGTGCGCACGACACGAGTTCTGGAATTATATCCTTTAGGTAAGATTGTAAAAAAAAATTTCGGAAAACAAAAAGAAGTAAAACAATTTAAAACATGTAAGTGAAATATGGTTGGTCTATAAAAAAACCCGGCCAAAACGTTGCCTGATGGGGAGAGTTAAAACCATAGTTTTGATACCATTACAGAATGTATCAAATGAAAATTTACAATAAAATGTATCATCTAAATCGGGCGAGTACTAGCTCCTGCTCGGCTGATACGCTCTGGTAATGACATTCTACTAGTAGGGCAACAACCTAGTATTATTGATAAATTATATTATGAAATTGAGAATGGAAATGGGGAATGTGGCAAAGAGACAACAACCCGACCAAAGAGCAGAAAACAGCCTATACTGATTTCAGTGCGTATTTTTGTAATAATCTTTAGACTTCATCATAAATGATAAACGCTCGTTATCGAGTGTTTATGAAGCTAAATACATAAACCGTTTCACAGCATGAAAATCAAACTCATAACTAAAAATATAAGATAACAGTAAACCAACAAAAATGACACCGTAAGTTTGATATTTGTTTTGATTTCCGCGACAAGTGCACGAATGCATAATACTGCTTCAGAATGAAAACAAACAGTTAACACCAACTATTGATTGCAAAAAAACTGACATAAGCAATTCTTCCTGTATGAGAAAGTAATTATACAATAACAAGTTGTAACCAAATACAACGTGTTGTAAGCATACACCTGTTGTTTTCTGCCTTGCATTAGTTTTTGTAGTTTCCAGTCTTAACTGTTAATAACAAAAGTCCCCAAGCAATCACCTCTCCAAGAATAGTCTAGAGTGTGTGCTGTAAACATTGTACTTTCTATAACATAACGCCTAAAAAATTACGTGTCAGAAATTTCTTGCCCCTGAGGATTTCTGAAATGAAAGGAACGATCTATTTTGGAAGATGTTTTTAGCTCACCTTTCCTAAAAGGAAATTAGAGCTTTTGCCATTACGTGGCGTCTGTCGTCGTCCGTCCGGTGTAAACTATTTCAAAGATCTTCTTCTCTGAAACTACTGAACCAATTTCAACCAAACTTAAGCTGAATGATCCTTAGGGTATCTAGTATAAAGTTTGTGTTTTATTTTCTGTTTCGTCAAAAAACATGGCCGCCATGGATAAAAATAGAACATAGGGGTAAAATGCAGTTTTTGGCTTATATCTCAAAAACTAAAGCATTTAGAGCAAATCTGACATGGGGTAAAAGTGTTCATTAGGTCAAGAACTACCTGCCCTGATATTTTCAGACGAATCAGACAACCGATTTTGGGGTTATTGCCCCTAAATTGATAATTGTAATGAAATTTTGCAGTTTTTGGTTATTATCTTGAATATTATCATAGATAAAGTTAAAATGTAAACAGCAAAAATGTTCAGCAAAGTAAAATCTACAAATAAGTCAAATGTCCAAAATTGTCAATTGACCCATTAAGGAGTTGTTGCCCTTTAAAGGCAATTTTACACAATTTGTTCATCATGATTGTCTGAAACTACTGAAGCAATGTCAGCTAAACTTACGCTGAATGATCCTAGGGTATCTAGTATAAAGTTTGTGTATATATTATGTTTCATAAAAGAACAAGGCCGCCATGGCTTAAAATAGAACATAGGAGTAAAATGTGGTTTTTGGCTTATATCTCTAAAACCAAGGTATTTGAGCAAATCTGACAATGAGTTAAAGTGTTCATTAGGACAAGATCTACCTGCCCTGAAATTTTCAGCCAAATTGGATAACTGATTTTTAGCTCACCTTTCCTAATTGCCATGCAATACTCTCAGAATGCTGGATACTATCCACACTGGTTTGTGTCCACACTTATTAATTATACATTAAAAACTTAAAAGCAAAACGAAAACTTTGATGAAAAATTTAACTAAAAAACTACAGGTGAGCGATTCAGGCTCTTCAGAGCCTCTTGTTTTATAAACGTCTACATTTTTCAATTTTTTTTTGTGGATTTGAGAAACATGGAACTTACAAATTTTCATGTTTTAATAATGTTCAATGAATAAAATAAAAAAGTAAGAAGATATGAAGAGGTAAATAGAAAGACGGACAACAACATGGCATAAAAATGACACTCAACAGTCAACAAAACTCTTTTACAGTAGACAAATATGTCAGTATCTTTATCGACCAGAATCCAGAACAATTTGATGGATTTAAAAGAGACTTATCAAAGACCTGCATTCAATGCCAAACTCTGAAAATGACAAAAAACATTGATACAACTGCAGGCATCCGCTGACAAGGGCCTGACGAGACTCCCGTCTTTGACAGGCGTGTCTTCATGTGGAGAACCAAAACTAATTGTTTTATGAGATCTCAATCCTGCTATTGTAAATATCAAACAGTGGATTAAATGTGCACACTTTAAAGTACATTACAAATTAGTACAGAAAAAGCATTTAAACAATTGTAACTTTGTAATATTAAATCATAGGATAGCAAAAGATACAACTACAATCAAAACAATAATAAACATTATCGCTATTTTATGCATTTTTCCTTTGATCTTTTTTGTGATAATTTTTCATATCATGCTACTCGCTTGAGATGGAAAATTATCGCTAGAAACTAAGGAGGCACGTGGCGTTGCTAATGAAATTGACATGAAATTGACAACGTCGTCATAGGTAAAAATAGCGATAAACAGATTATCATTGGTCATCTCAACTCGATTGCTTTTCTCGCTTTCGCCGTACCGGCTCAAGCGAGAAAATAATCTCGTTGAGATGATCAACGATAATCTATAAATACCATATCAAAGAATGCTTGCAGATACTGAGAGCAAGCTACAAGTAATAAACTTGCTAAATTGAAATCATATCGTTCCGCATCGTACTTCGGAGCAACAGCGTAATAAATAAATAATGGAAGACGTGATCTTATGCAATGTCTTGGACAAATATCTATAGAATTTCAATGCAGATAACAAGAGAAACATTTAGTCTTGTTTTTAACTATGAATTAGCGAATTGATGTTAACTAAACAACAGTATTATTTTAACATTTAGTTTAACAACTCTTAATTTCTAGATGTTACACAGTAACTTAAGATATGAAACAGGTTTGAATGTGTCTGTGTTGTATCCTTTTTTCTTTTCAATTGGATAGATGCGACCAACAAAGTCACCAACCTTCACTAATTAAATGATCTATGCAGCAGAATGTGAAGTTAAAACACAAAGATAGCTTATTTTATTAATCTTGAGAAGTCTCTAGATTGGATTAACAGGCATTAGAAGGTGTGAAAATTGTTTGCCTTCATCTTTTCGACTAGCAAACAAAATATAAAAAATGAGAAAAAGTAACACAATATAGTACATGTATATCTTAAGAGTTTGCCCATTTTAAAACGAAACAATATAGGTGTAGAAAGTAGCGGGAATATTCGTCGGATTATGATTAATAGTAACAATGTTTTGAACACGTTGAAGAGATCGGCACTTTTCAAACGCTTTTACAACTTTAAATTATATTGTTCTTTTTGTAATGTATTCCTCGAAAAATAATAACTTGACAAGCATGGTAAACATTGCTTAAAATGAAACAACACAGCCAAGGGTCAGTTCGACATTTTAGTCATTTCCGTTTACATGTTATAAAGCACTTTTAAAACTGATCGACATCTTCTCTTCCTGCCCACTTTCCATAACCTTTCTCAATAAAAGTTTGATACAAATTAGTCTTTCCGGCTTGGTATTGTTCAGCTGATATTTTTGCCTTATGGTAATTTATGTGTCTGTCCATCCGGCGTGGAAAAGGAAGTCCGTTATGGCGTTGTCCTGGTGTAATTGCTTTATACAGACAAAAAAGTTCTTTCTTGCAGAGTCTTGAATTAATACCTGAATCTGGTGGCGGTAACCTAAAATAATAATCAAATTTTTAGCTTAATCAACCACTGCAACTTTTGTATAATTGTATTGCACAAGGTAGTGTGGTATGCAAACAGTCATTAGAAAATATTTTAAAAATTTACTCGAGGCCGGATTACATCAAATGTAAACGGGAGGCATATCTTCTCTAATTTTCCGAATGTTCATATAGGTATTTAAAACACTGACCAGAATATGAATAATGCATTGTTCTGCCTAATTAACAGAATATTGTTAGAACCTACTCATTTATACAGAAAATAACTCAGCATCACATTCTCGGCAAGTGCTTTTGCGAAGAGAGTTAATTGTTAGAGTACATCAAAATGTCGTTGGTTTAAATTGTGGTAAAAGACTTACTTTAAATATAAATCAGGACTAACTTTTCCGGTTCTCCCATTCGTAACTTCAGTTGTGACATCGACAATGTTCCAGTTCACACTGACTGGTTTGGATTTTCCTATCTCGGGTAAATCACAAATAGTAGATATAGCAATTTCTGGGTGATTAACTCTTACAGCGCTCATTTCACTAGATATTAAGGGAGACTGTTTCTTTACTCGACAGCACAAAGCTCTGGACAAATGATTAAAATTGTAGACGTCACCTAATTTAAAAGACAAAACAATTAATATGTTTCTATAGTTATATAACAATATGTTTGACTGTTAGGGAATACAATATTAATGTGGATATCAGACCTCTAATGTCTCTGTTTGATTTAATTAATTCACATTTTGTTATTGTCGTTTGTTGCTGACCTCTAGAAATCTCTTGGCTTTTTGTGTCGTTGGGATACCGGCTTTCTTATGCATGCCCTACATCGCCCTTACACTTGTTCATTTTGACTTTGTATCAGTTTAAAAAAAACTTAGAAACAAACCTTAGTTCAAAGTTTTTCTGTGTTATTGAACACAAAACAACAACGCTGGAATATATTCTGGTTTTTCTTCTGTAATCTGATATGAATTTCTAACCATTTATTTGTCACTGACGAATCCGACCCCAGAAGAGTTAAGTAAGTATAGAATACTTCTATTAACTTACCGACGACTACGGAGGAAAGAAAGAGTGGACTGTCCATTACACTGGACAAGAGAGCACCCTGGAGTCCTAGTACATTCCATTTACAGATCTTGTCACTACAGCACATCTTATGTAGTCTATCATCTGGTAACTCACTTACAGGTATGGCACCTTCACCTGTAGTAATGATATTTCTTTTTAATTGCTATAAACACGTGGGTTGTATTTAAAACCATATGAACAAAGTCACTTGGTTGATTGATTGATTAGTGATTGCTTTACGCCGCACCAGCACAAAAAGGCTATATCGTGGCGATAAAGTAACTTGGAGTCGTTATTATGGAACGCCACAGCTGTCTTATGTGGAACTCTGATATTACGTTATGTTGTTGTATTATTACTTGTCTTTACATAATATGGTTTTGACATTACGTAATGATGTTTTGATATAACTCAATATGGAATAGTCATTACTTAATTATATTTCGATATCACTCGATATAGTTTCGTATTTACTTGATATAGTTTTGTCATTACTTAATATGGTTTTGTCATTACTCGATGTGGTTTCACCATTATTTAATGTGGTTGTGTCATTAGGCAATGTGGTTTTAACATTACTTGATGTGTATGTGACTTAACGTAATGTAGTTGTTTCATTACATGATGTGGTTTTGTTATTTCGTAATCATGATTTGCCAATTCTTTATATGGCTTTAACATTACGTAATGATGTTTCAAAATTTGACGATTTTACACTGCATGATGTGTTTGTTTCAGTATTTGATGTGGTCCTGTCATTCTTTGATGTGGTTATCAGGTAAAACCACGTGACCATTTCGGAAAAACTAGTTCTATTTTTAAATAGATTTCCATGTTTTATGTGCCTTGGATGAGTGTTGCCATCCATCGAGATAGAGTTCAAATTAAAGTTCGGATTACTGTTCGAGTTCAACTTTGAGTTAGTCTTCGATTTCGAGTTAGAATTCAAGCCATTATTAGAATTTAAGTTCTATTTAGCATCGAGTTGAACTTCGAGTTTGAGTCACATTTAAAGGTAGAGTTCGAGTTACAATTCGACTTCAACTTGAATTTGAGTCACCTCTTGAGGTAGAGTTCGAGTTAGACTCGAATTTTAGTCTCATTTAGATTAAGATTTCGGGTTGAAATTCGAGTTATCTAATATGAGTTCGTATTTAAATTTTCTATCGAGGATCAAGGATTTTGCTCGGGCTTCCGAAAAGAGGGCTCAGGGGTATGCGCACAAAAGATAAACAATGTTACAGTATACAAAACACAAAATAGAAATTGAAATAAAGTTAGATGTGGTGTGATTGCCAATGAGACAACTATTCACCAGAGTTTAAATGCAGTGGATGTAAGCAATCATAGGCAACCGTACAGCCTTCAACACACAGTATAGTCGGCTACAAAAGACCACCATGTGAAAATGTGAAACAATTCAAACGAGAAAACTAACGGTCTAATTTATAACTAAACAATCTACGAAAAACAAATATGACACACATGAAACAACGACAACCATTGAACTACAGTCTCCTGACTTGGGGCTGGCACATAAAGAAAGTGCACGTGGCGGAGTTTAACATGTATGTGAGCGCTAAACCCTAACCTAACCTCGGACTGTAGTGTAACAGCACAACATAAGAAAAAAATGTAAAAAACAGTTTCAATTGGCTTAACTCAATAGATCGGTATGACTGGGTAATATAAATCCATCGGGGGTGATCTCGGGTGCTCCGGAAGGGTAAGCAGATTCTGCTGAACGTGTGACACCCGTCGTGTTATTCGTGAAAGTACAAACCCAGTGATTTGGGTTTATTTGGTAGTTCACATTCGAGGAAAAGAAGACGGGATTGTGGTTACGACAACTGGAACATATCCGTCGTCACCTGTAAAACAGATATTCCAAAAAGTTTGTTTTTCAATTAGTGCGAGGTATATCAGAGAATGCAATTTATAAAAATTAAAGATTGATATTCGTATATGTTCAAATGATCATACACGCTAAAAAAAATTCGGAGAATTCTTATTTTATAGAATTGATGCTTTGTCGCTTAGTCCGATCCCCCCATTTCCCTGTAACTTTCGTGTGAGTTGATTTAAAGTGTCTCACTTGTTGACAATAAAGTACAAGTCTTTTGATTTGTGTCGAGCCTGTGACATTAATGTAGAGGCAGTGAGACACAACAAACCTATATTCCGTCGTCGGTACTGGCGTCGGCGTCTTCATCATTTAGATCGTTAGGTTTCTCGTTTGAATTGTTTTTACATTTTTCATTTCGGGACCTTTTATAGCTTACTATGTGGTATGGGTTTTGCTCATTGTTAAAGACCATACAGTCAAATATAGTTGTTAACTTCTACGTCATTTGGTATGTGGTTGAGAGTTGTCTCATTGGCAATCATACCACATTTTCTTTTTTTTTATATAAGTTTTTTTTTTGCATTAAATATTACCGATTTAAACTGTTTTTGACATGATAAATTTGTAAACCTCCATGAATTGTTATAAAACTTGTATAGGAGTTATTCTTCAAGATCAAGACAAAGCAATTTTGTTTTTACCGATAAAGTACCGATAAATGTACAGTCAACATTACGCTTTTACACTGACAGCAGCAATATCAGGCGAGGCACAGTGTTCCGTGAAATCTTTTATGAATTTGTTATAATACTGCTTCCATTTGAGAACTAAGGAAAAAAACGGCAGGACCAAGTGGTTTGGGGATATCCCCCTTATATCCGAAATACTGTTAATTTTTTAGTACTTTTTTCTTATTTTTGTCTGCCGTTCCCCTTTTTCATACCAAATAACTCTGAACAACAACTCGAACTTTAATTTGAACTTTAACTCAATGGATAGCGATACTCATCCAAAGCATATTAAACAAACGACACATGGAAATCGGTTTAAAAATAGAACATATTCTTTTCCGAAATGGTCACGTGGTTTTCCCTCATCAAGTAATGTGATAACCACATCAAAGAATGACAGGACCACATCAAATACTGAAACAAACATATCATGTAGTGTAAAATCTTCAAATTTTGAAACATCATTACGTAATGTTAAAGCCATATAAAGAATTGGCAAATCATGATTACGAAATAACAAAACCACATCATGTAATGAAACAACTACATTACGTTAAGTCACATACACATCAAGTAATGTTAAAACCACATTGCCTAATGACACAACCACATTAAATAATGGTGAAACCACATCGAGTAATGACAAAACCATATTAAGTAATGACAAAACTATATCAAGTAAATACGAAACCATATCGTGTAATATCGAAATATCATTAAGTAATGACTATTCCATATTGAGTTATATCAAAACATCATTACGTAATGTCAAAACCATATTATGTAAAGACAAAATATCATCAAGTAATAATAAAACAACATAACGTAATATCAGAGTTCCGCATAAGACAGCTGTGGCGTTCCATACGTTATACAAGACTTTTACTGACTAATGTAATTGCTAGTTGATACCTATGACATTATACTAGTGGAGTACTATCTGTTGGAAAGACATTTTTCTACTTTGTCATAAGAGCGCCGGATCTCTGATTATATATAAAATCATCTAGTTGCAAAAAATCAATTAAATAAGTATCAGACTTGTTTTTATGCAGATGACGAAGTCATAGAATACAGGCACTAATTTCGATGTTTTGGTGTTTTTTTTGTGTCAAATTTGGTTAATTGATTGATTTATATGCAGTCCAGTGGCAAATATTTCATGCATTTTCAAACGAATTTTTATTATAAGTATATTTGTGTGACGTGTAAACTTATCAGATGATCGACTTATATTATGTAAGTCTTTTACCTCTGGCAATTTTTGCTCGCAACAGTCCTTGCTTCTTGTCTGATTGAATTGGAACATGAACATTTCCAGTATCAGTATGGCAACCAGGCTGACTGATTTACAAAATAAATTAAAATAATTCTGGTATAATTATACTACATAAATTTTAAGTGCATATATCTCTACAAGTAAAATGCTCAAGTTATTTCAAATATTTACTTTTTTTTCACTAGTACATTATAAATTTGACCAAGTTGTATCTTTATCAGGATTTATTAACCAGCATTTTAATATAACACACTTACAATCATATTATGGTCAGATCACTTTATAACATAGCTTACACATACAAAATGGACAAAATTTAAGTGGCGTTTTAAGGTTCTTTTTATTTATTAATTATGGTAATAAAGGCGTCACACTGTCCCGAAATTGACACCAAATGGACTCACGGTAAAGGAAATATCCAAATTCGGGGGTCATCGTAAAAATAAAGGGCCAAATTAACAAATTAACATCACATCGTTCAAGAATTGTTCGTACCTTAATGTAAATACACTTCCATCTCCACATGGAGCCTTTGATATATATAGATGGAGTTTTATGCCACTTTTTAAAGCTATCCTTCCATTGGGCAGAACTTTTAGCATTCCGAGTGTATCTCTTTTTTCTCTTTGTAAACGGTATACTTCTTGATATAATACCCTAAATTAAGAATTAAATCATATTAATTTGTCAAAAGTATTGCTACTTGTTAAATTGATCTGATAAAAAAGCCATGCTCATTTGACACATGATCAAATTGTCTTTGATTTAAAAAAAAAATCCTCTATCTCCATATCTTTTCTATAACATGTATAAGAAAAAATGAAACAATCTGAAGAAAATGGAGGCATTTAACTTGATATTAACAAATATTTCCTATGTCCATAATTGACATTCCTAGTAGATCTAGTAAATAGAGGGTACAGTTCTCCTACACTTAATATTCAATGCAGTTAAACATCTTTTCCTCAATGAATAATTTTCAGCTGAATGAAAGCAACTGTGTTGCATCTTTTTAAAAATCTACATAGAATCATATTAATGATACCTTTGGAATCCTCTTTTCGCAATAATTTCCGCATGAGAGTCAATAACAGTTTCTCCATTATTTCCCAAATATTCCTCATCCACAAATACATTACCTGTAGTATAAAAGAACAGAAATATAACAAACAAATATGTTAATCTATGTACTCGGGTAGTAATTTGAAAAGTATCTAAATTTAGTCGGAATTAAGGAGAGTTTAATTGTTATACAATTTCCATTTGTCACTTTCCAAAGATTACCTGGAATTCGTTGTGATACTGTTTTTTTTTAAGATGGTGTGTACTACATCATTTAAATTCTACACAATTTAAAAGTTACAGTCACCATTAGCAGCCTCATAATTAGGTAAAGTTCCCCGTTTTATTCTATAAATATACAGCCTTACCAGATCCAAGACTTAGGACAGTTTTCTGACCAGTCCGACAATTCTCCATGATAACTGATGCTACCACCGATTCTTTATCGATACTAACGATGACATTGTGTGTTACGGATTCAAATGTTTTATGAGTGATCATCGCTAGTTCATCATAATGCGACAAATGTAAATATCTGGGGAAATTCTACAAAAAAGTTTACGTAAAATACGTAGGTGAAAAGGTATTCTGTCAACATAGACTTATAACTCGTAATCATATTTCTTTAACTTTAATAGTAGTATTTGTCTAACTCATAACAATCATGATGTTTTCATTTACTTAACCATTAATATAAAACACTTAGACGTCACTGTATTACATGTCTTTAATGCACCTTTATTGATATCTCTGAGTTAAATTAATTTAGAAGTACAGCAGCCGATATTTGAGTGCAAGAAAGAATGAGATTATTGCGTGTTGATATAATAATTTGAAGCTGGTTTTAACATGCTGAAGTTACTTAACAAATTATTTGATATTGCATTATCAGGTTTTCTTTTTGTCGATGTGGATAAATGGCCTGTAATGTAACTAAATTCAGTAGATTTTTTTCAGTTTCGATTAAAACTTTTCTACCAGTAATAGAGGAAACAGAAAGCAGGTAGAGAAGAATTGTTTCACTTTCATGTCGGGGCTTTTTATAGCTGACTATACGGTAATTGTTTTTCACATTGTTGAAGGCCATACGGTGACCTATTATTGCTTAAATCCATATCATTTGATCTCTGGTGGATAGTTGTCTCATTGACAATTATACCGCATCTACTTATTTTTATATTTATATGACAATTCTACTTTATTTTCTAGAAAATATTTTGGAATGTTGAATGAAAATATGATAATAAGGAGATGTAGTATGATTGCCACTGAGACAACTACCCACCAGAAACCAAATGACGTGGATGTTCGCAACAATTTTTTTTTAACATTGTATGATGAATAAGTTACATACTGAGACGTCATGACCAACCCGAACACGGAGTTATACGTGGTGATAAAATAACCTCCGCCAATGTCCATTCATTAAATTTAGAATAAATATTTATTGTTCAATTCAAGGATGAGACACTCGAACAGGACTAAAAAAAGATACGGCGCTTATCCAATTATTTTGATCCATTTAAAATCATATCAGTTCTTAGATAAAAACGATAACTTATAATTAAATCATTTCACTAATTATTGAAAGTAATGATGGAGATATCTTAACTATCAGCTGATTAATAAAACCAGTTTACATTTTTAGATTGGCCACTAAACGCACGAAACCGACAAGGA
Source organism: Mytilus coruscus (assembly GCA_017311375.1). Classification (NCBI taxonomy): domain Eukaryota; kingdom Metazoa; phylum Mollusca; class Bivalvia; order Mytilida; family Mytilidae; genus Mytilus; species Mytilus coruscus. Next base: position 26,100,364 of record CM029601.1, read on the forward strand.
ATTTTAGGGCCGCTTATGCCCCCAGTGGACACAGGACAGTATTCAATTTAAATTTATGCTAAATTAAGGGAAACACCGGATATCCCTCTTGGTTCCGCCTGCCAAAAATTATTTATAGATCTAACTGACCAGTGAACGATATTGATTACTAACCACTGTAGGGTAATAATGCCCACATTCTTCTGATATCTGTTGTATTGCTTTATTAGCAGCGTCCAGTTCTGCCCTTTGTAGACTAGTCCCTAATCCTGAAGATATCATTTCACCACCAATGTACAGGTCAACTTCAAATCTGTAAATATTTGTTATCAACACATGAACGTCTTCAAACAATTTCCAAAAAAATATCCTTGAGGTCATTTATAGAGACTGTATTATTATCCAATTTTATACGGTCGCCTTCATACATTGATTGATCGTAGCATTCTCACAGTCTCTTAACTTTCTCAAATAACAAACCAAATAATAATGTTTGATGCACCATAGATACCATGTTGGATCTACTACATACTATAATAGATCTAACATGGTACATCAGACATTATTACTGGATTTGTAATATTCATGAATTATACCCTGATTTACTAAACATGACTTTGGAATTGTAATTCGTTTCATGTATACAAAGCAGGAGATGCTAACATTACTACCAGTAGGTACTGTCAACGCACTCGGTCTCAATCGGATGGCAGACTTCAATATCATGTACATAATAGGTAAGGGTTGAAAATTTTCCCGAAGGTTCATTCACTGTCAGCATAAGGTATCATCATCAATCCTACCTTTGGATTCTGATACATTTTTTTCAGTAGGGATAGAGAAGTTAAGTCAAATTGACCATTTGTGTATAATGTATACCCCAAGTGGAGAAAAGGTGATTTAGAATCAAATGACAGGTGATACGTGAATACCAGTTGACGCTAACCCTGTCGGTATTACTTGTTCAAACTACGATTATGTATCCATAAGAGAGCGTCTGGATTGGGTTTTAAAAGATAAAGAATGTTTCAGTCATATAATATTACTAATATTCAGTTTTAAGAAGAAAATATGAAAAAAGAAGTGGTATTAGAAATGCCTTATACCTTAAAGCATGGTCAGGACCATATTTATCCGCCTGTTCATAAGCGATAGACTTCCTTCTCGACTGCACCCAATCATTAAGTATACACTTTGCATCTTTTGGAATGGTAGGACTGTTTTCATCGTTGTTATTCTGAATAGAATTTAATAATTAATTTATAAACAAATACTTTAAAGCTTACAATTATGTCGAAATGTCAAATTACTTTGCTTACTTTATTTCTCGGTTTCCCAGTGTTTTAACATGTGCAATCATAAAGAGAAAACAGACAATTTTTCAGTCATGTCTTGGACATAGAAGCTTTAGTTTTTAGTGTTGTATTTTGTACTACATTCTTTTTCAATGCATGTATTGCTGTTGTCGGTTACCGGCAAGTTTGGTCTGTCATTTGTATGTTTTATCCGTATTTTCCAGTCAAACTTTCACCTTTCGTATGTTTAAAGCAAATCCATAAGCAGTGTGTGGTTTATGAATCGGTGAAATCTAAGAGTTAGACAGAGATGTTTACCAATCCGCTATTACATTCCTGTGATGCCTATTTTCCTGATATTTCTCAGAACATATTTTAACAGGACTAAAACTATGTGTGTCATTAGTGAAGCAAAAGTTGGAGACTCTTCCGCAGAACCAGATTTCATCGTCATATCTTTGTTGACGTCTTGAGCTTTCTGTGTGGTGTTTTGTCGGCTTCTGTGCGTCTTTATATTCGTCGTTATTTTAATGGTGTTTTGTGTTTTTCTTCGGCTCATGTATTACGGTCGATTTCTCTTGGTTTTGGTATCTTCCCTATGTTATTAACAAATTATAGTAGAATCTGTTATTTGTTCAGGGGAGGTAACTTTTGCACTAATGTGTTCCGCTTAAACTCGATACAATAAGGCATCGACAAGTTTTCATACTATCTTCCAAAAGAAGTCGATGCAAGAACGAGATGAATATTTTATCTTTTATTTCCTGAAAAATGTTGATCTCGCAACTCACCACCAAAAAATGTAAATTTTATAAAAAAAAAAAATTTTTTTTTTTTATGAATGAAAGTGTGAAATATAAATTTGTACGTCAAGTAGACAGCAACGCAACAACACAAAATGCACCCTAAAAGGAAAAAAAAAAGGGTCAACATACAGTCGTTAACAACAAACGATTCTATATAAAATATGTAAAGCACTCGTTGTGACTAAATTAAACAGAAACTATGAAAGACTGAAACCACCCTATATAATGTATTCAATTATTTATTTACAAGTGAAATTGCCATTGAAGGACGGCATTATTCATTTACCGCCTGGTAATGGACTTAGATTCCAATAACGTCATTCTTGAAATGTATCTGAGTTTTGTTGTAAATGATATCAGTTCTATACACGTAACTGCTACTACAAGCGAAGGAACCCAGTGGTTGTCGTTGGTCCTGTCACGTTGGTTACATTTGTTTTTCTATCATTATTGTAATATAAATCAGGCCGTTGGTTTATTTCACTTTTTGTGATACCGGGGCTTTTTATAGCTTACTATGCGGTATGGGTTTTGCTCATTGTTGAAGGTCATTCATACGGTGACCTATAATTGTTTACATCTTTTTCCTTTTGGTTGTCTATTGATGTGTTTCAATGATAGTCATATCACATTTCCTTATCATTATATTCTACAAGCGTTTGGAATTCCACTGACTAAGATGGAAAAAATGAGATTGCTAAAACTAACCCTTAAGCCATTTCTATTGATATTTTATAGTGTGTATTTTTATGTCGTAATGTTACACTACTGTTTCAGGTTAGGGTGAAGGCTGGCGCCTGTTAAAAGTTTAAACCCGCTGCATTTGTATGCACCTGTCCTAAGTCAGGAGCCTGTTGGTCAGTGGTTGTCGTTTGTTGATGTGGTTCATAAGTGTTTTTCGTTTCTCGTTTTTTATATAGATTAGACCGTTGGTATTCCTGTTTGAATTGTTTCACACTAGTCATTTTGGGGCCCTTTATAGCTTGCTGTTCGGTGTGAGCCAAGGCTCCGTGTTAAAGGCCGTACTTTGACCTATAATTGTTTACTTTTTACACATTGTGACTTGGATGGAGAGTTGTCTCATTGGCACTCATACCACATCTTCTTATTTATACTTAAAACCAACCACATGGTCACGTATCTTTGCGGTGGATGTCTTAATTTTTGGTGTGATTTCCTTTTGAATTTGAAATTGACGACATAATTTTGAGTTGTTGGGTTGTTGTCTCATTGACATTTACCCTAGACCCCCTTCCATTTACATGGTGAAGAACATTAAATTTAATGTATATATGTAATTACTCTAAATATCAGCACAACAATGTTAAATCTGCAAATTGCGGAAGCAAATTTTTGTTCTTCCCTCGCCGGGATTCGAACTCATGCAATTGGGATATCGTTACACCGCCTGCACTGTGTCCAGCGCTCTAGACTACTCGTCCACCTAGACTGAACTTAAAATTCAGCTTTCGGTGGCCTAGTGTTACCTTTCCTCGTCAGTAGAATCTAGAGTTGTAACACAGTACATGATATATTAGGCATGAAGATGGAATTGATTGCAGATTAGCTAAATTATCTGTCCTAAAGGATCGTAAGATGCAGTCACAGAAATAATTATTTGACAAGTACGTCTAAACAAGTGACAACTCTACGACAGATCCATCGATTGGATCACCAGTGAAGGTGATACATGGCTGAAAACACATATTATATTCATAATTACTCTAAATATCAGCACAACAATGTTAAATCTGCAAATTTCTTTATATATATACGTCTGCATTTAGTAAATTCAGCAGATTCATATATTGTCATAAAGCTTGTATATAACACACCTGATCAGATAAATCAGAAAAACTAAGAATTCTTTCATCAAATTGTTTCAATGTCTGTCGTGCAGCGGATCGATCAGCATTCTGTTTACTACTACCCGTTCCTTTTGCATACGGTGTATCGTTTATAAAGAGCTGTACTGTAAATCTGCATATACAGTGTATAGAAACAATTAAAATTTAATTACTATAAGCGACAAAAACAATTACGAACAGAAGCAGAATCAACAATTAAACGGTTTTCTGTAACTTAAATTATCTTCAAGCATTCTCTTGGATTAAAGGTTTGAAATGCAATTTGATTAAAAACATCAAACATATCATACACAAGCTGCGGACAATAGGAACACTTGTTGGAAATCAAACATCGGACAGGCCTATATATAATAGTTACCATTTTCTGTTCGTACAGCAGCATGCCATATAACTTTTAAAACTGGAACGAATGTAAAATACAAAACACTCAGGTTCAATTGAAAATGGTGAATAGAACTATTTTATCAAAAGCAATTATACAAACGTTGGTGCATGATCTGGACCTGTCCTTGCTATTGTCTCGTATTTTATATTCCTGATATGGTGCTCCTGTAATTTCTCATTTAGTTGCGATTTCGGATCAGTCCCAATCTAAAAAGACAAGTTGTGAGAGAATTGTTAAATTTTGATTGTAGAATGTATCTGTTTCGTTAGTTCTAAATTTTGTAGTTAAGATCGTAGTTTTTGTCATTAATCAAAACTAGTCACCACAAATTTTAGTACTGGTAGAGGAATATGCAACCATTAAATTGATATAAAATTGGCATACTTAGGTTTTTTTTTCAACACCCCCTAACCAATAAAACTAGAGGCTCCAAAGAGTATGTGTCACTCAACTGGGTCTGTGTGCGTCTCCCAAAAACTGCCACTTTCCAACATTGTAGACAAAACATAATTCATGACTAAAATCTATTTTTGATCTTATATTGCTGATCAGTTTAAATGGTTACAGTTTTTCTCTATTTTCTATAGTTTTTACTAAAACAACAAAAAATGGGTAAAATTCATCATTCAAGGGCAATTTCTCATTTAAGAAGTTGACTGACAATATCGACTCTGCTGACCCATTTGTAGATCTTGTCTTGTAGATCATTTTTTGTTTTGTATAGTTTCCTTCTACAGAAACTTTTATAGATTTAGATTTTACATAATGATTATGGCCAATAACTCGTCTGACATTTTTGTCAAATTAGACAGTAGGTAGAATTTGACATTCTAAACATTTGTGCAACTGTCAGATTTTCAGCGGTTTAGAAAATGGACAAGACATGCAATTTACCCCTATGTTCTATTTTTGACCATGTTGGTTTCGAGCGCAATCATCTGAGATTTTTTTAATTAGATACCTGAATGGTGATTTTGGTCAAATTTGGTTCCAATTGGCCTAGTAGTTTCAGAGAAGAAGATTTTGGTAAAAGTTAACGGACGACAAGGGAAGACATACGATGGATGCCAAGGAATGGCAATAGCTCACACTGGACCTTTGGACCACGTGAGGTAATAAAAATAGTTAATAATCTGATTTTTGGAGGAAGACTTTGAGTTATGAAAATAATAAAATGTTTTATGCATAAAGAAAACAACAGATGGGCAAGTGGGCTTCCACAACAGTTTTTTTTATATTAACAGATGGATGGATCATGGATGTCCTAACTTTTTAGTGATAAAACGGTTACTAATGTTTTGGAATTCTTAAGCTTTTCAAAATAAATATATGTAAACGGAAAGGGTATAATGAATCATACATAACACATTCTAGAAAACACTAAAGGCTATCATATTATTCATGTACTCTTGTTCAAACTTCGACAATTGACAATTAAATTCCATTTCTTTAACATACATGTATGATCACTTTTACTATGAACAAAATGAAATAATGGTTATAATTCAAAGGGACAGCAACGATTTACGCATATTGAAATTTTGTCTAATATTCATGTACCTAGAACACAATCGTATTAAAAAAAACTATAAATACAATGCAATCAAGCATATTTTTAAATAATTACTCCGCTTCTGGTACAAGCTGCAGCATCTGTGTTAATCCTGAGTTGTCGAACCGCAGAAATTGCTGCACACTGCTGTGCTTCCTTCTTTCTAGACCCAGTACCAGTTCCAAACAGTACACCATCAACATGTACATTTACCCGGAAACTGAAAATAACATCCGGTATGATTGAAGCAACAATTATATATTCAGAAAATCATTCTGAAGAACAAAAGGAAACGATACAACATCAAGGGTAGCAATCAGAAGTCACAATTTAAAGAAGGTCTGACGAAAAAGAAACTTATAACAATATCAATACATGTAACCTTATTTAGATACAACGTAACATAATTAAAAAGAGAAAGTCACTGTAAGGGTGGTCCCATGTACTCCATAAAAAGAGAAATAATGAGTATTTCGAAATGTTAGGAAAGTAAATTAAAACAATGAAATATTGCAATATACAAATATTACTCACGACTTTTCATGATCAGGTCCACTTTCCTGTGCATCAGTATACTTTATGGCTTTCCCGTTTTGTTGTTTCCATTCATTAAGAATACATTTGGCATTCATGTCGTCGTCCCTTGATGTGATATTCTGTCAATCAAATGCATATTCGTTATACAGTAAAATTTACATTTTCAATACAGCACAATTTACATTTTCAATACAGCACAATTTACATCTTACTTCACAGATAATGTTCATTTACACAAAGCGTGATTTTCTGTGTGACCTGAGGAGTAATACAAACCATTAAAACATATATACATGTATTGGAATGTCCTTGTTTATTTTGCTATTAGACTTTGGTTCTCATTTCCTTCGTCGTTCAGTATTAATATAAAACTAAATTTGTAAATTAAAGTTATTTCTAAAGTGATCTTACAAGTCTGTTACACAACAGTTTTTTTAATGATCGTGGGAATTTATTGCATTTGATTATGTCATCATCGTTCAGTTGCTAATTAATATGAATTATACATTCTGGTAAAACAATTAATTTAAAAAAAAAATAGCTTATTAAAGACTTTGAGTATCACCAACACTTATCAATTGTTTGTTTCTAAACCGGAAATAGACTGTCTGATCAGATTACGATTATTTCGTTTTAAGAGTAGTTAAATCATAATGAAAATAAACTGAACCTTAAGGAAACCCAGCCTTGGCGAGGCTTGTCTCTACAGAAAACAATTTAGTACGTTTTTCCATTAGCTCCTAAACTGTTAATGTCAGCAGCACAAAAATAATGTTCTTGAAAAAAAAAAACACTTTTAGATTGTAAACTCATCTTCTTAAATTACGGACTATGTGCTGAAATATCTGTGGCGTTTTCAGAGTTTCCAAAAAAATATGTCTGCACGACAGAATCATACATAATCTTTACAGTGATATCATTACACTAAGAAATACATGTAACTAGTAGAATTTACTATGTTAATCATTACACTTACTGTCAATGTGATAACTAGCCATTCCAGTAAAACTTACTACATGTACATGTAGGTAGAAAGTAAACTATTTAAAAGGACCAGTAATTTTAACTATAAAGACAAGTAACTTCAACTGGAAAGACTAGATAAATAACAAAAGTACTAGTTAGAATTTCTAGAATTACTAGGTAAGCCACAACATCTACTATGTATTTAATTCAGTGATTGTACTTATAAACTGACAACATGTTTATTTTCCTGCTTAGTTAGGGCTTCCGGTCTTTTCCTCCGAATCCGCTCTAATTGTATTTTGTCTTCAAAATCTAAAATTATCGGTGCCCTTTCAATGATAGCCGCTCGTAAACAGTCCTCGTGATCGCTTTTTAAAATTTAGGTTGAACATAAATATAAACAAATACTTACTTGTCTGGTAATATTTTTCGTTAAAAGAGGACAAACGATTTTTTCCCGTAAAATGAATTATTTTTTCCTTGTTTATCATATTCTATCCTTACAATAGTAACGTACAAAATCTCACTAAAAGGAAGTAAAACTATTTTTACACACATTGTAAAATATTTTATTTGAAATTTTGATCATTGTCGTGGAAGTATTAAAATTATTCCGGTATTAAGAAATGTCATGTTTGTTTTATAACTGCCTTCTAACATCTGAAGTGACATCACAGATAGTTTAATGAAATATTGCTATATATCTAATGCTAAATAACAAAAAAAGAGGAAGAGGGAAATATATATGTTTGTCACCTGGTAGAAAGATGAGATTAAATACTATACATCACCTACATTGTTAATGCAAAATTGCTGACATGCATTAGACCGGACTCTTTTGTTTTTCAGAAACTCAGATGTTGCCGATGTAGTTGGTTTTCTCTTCAGCCCTGAATTTTTATCAAAAGGATTTTCTGAAAAATGGATTAATGTATTCACAACCTGGAAACATATCATAAGTATTTACAAAGGCGAGTCCAAACTTTCACGTTTCATACAGTAGCTAATACTAGTATAATTTGTTTCTGAAAGAGACAAGTTATGGTTAAGTTTTTGGATTGTGATTCAAAAGGATCGCCAGGTTAAAACCATGAAGTAACATTCTTAGTCTTTGTCGAATAAAAACACATCCTACTGAATTTTATAAGTTAACCATCTAACGAAAGTGTCAACTTCAGTCAATTTCTCCTTAAACAGTATTAAAACGTGTTCGTTTAACGCCAGAAAAGACTAGTACAGGACGTCGATTTCCGTTTGCGCTAATCGGTATTACATTTGCGCCAATTTTGATACAGGTAAATACATTCGGAAATACGTTTCATATAACTTATAACTGATTAATTTCCTCGGTTTGTCTGGGGTGCAAGAATACCTTTTCCCCATGCAAAGGTTTTTTTAATCAATGAGTTCTTCCAGTATCTCAAACCATGTAGATGTAAAGTCCATATAAACTCATTGAACAACGCTACCTTCTTACTTCAGAGTAAATCATACGACGGTTTTGTTTTTTTTGGCTCAAATGAAAATTCTGATTTTTTAGATTGGTGCAAATGAAATACGACCCTACAAGGCGTCCTTGAAAATAGACATGTTTTTGAATAAATAATGAATGCAAAGTCGAAAGTTTAAAGGGTCAAGGATGTTCAACATGAAGCAGACAGATCAAATCAAATGAAAGGATCATTAATAGTTCACAGGTCAAGGATATATCCAAATATACACTGCCACTTTTCATTAAACTTGAATACATGATTATCACACATTTGAAATAAAAAGAAATGTGTAGGATACATGCCATTTAGACAGCAACCCAACGATACAAAAAACCATAAAAGAACTGAGAGTTCCAATGTCCCCCGCGTTGCACATATTTGTTTTCTTTTTTAAGAGGCAATCAATAAATAAAAATACTTTTTTTGGTTCTTAAAAACTTTTTATGAATATAAAAATGTACTTGGCTTAAGAGCGCTTACAATGCAATTTTCCAAGCATTATATTTACGAGGGGCATGGGTTTTTTAAAAATAGTTGATCGGCACTGAATTTCGATCTTGTTCATAAATTTTAATACTATCTGGTAAGAAATGTACACTTGAGAGCGCTTACAATGCAATTTTCACCATATAATTTATATTTCAGCCCAAGGGGCATAACCATTTTTTTAAAAGCTGATCGGCGTTAATTTTCGAACTTGTCTGAGACATTGATGATATAACCCCCTTGATATAAAGTTGATAAAAATCTGGAAAGAATTGTACACGTGGGAACGTTTACAATGTAATTTTCCATATAATTGATATTTCCAAGGGAGGAGCATACATCTTTTTTAGAAAGTTGATCGCCACTAACTTGTAATCTTTGTTATAAATTTAATAAATAAATCTTGCAAGAATTGTACACTTGAGGGCGCTTATAAGACCGGACGGACAGACGCACGGAAAGATGTTGAGACAAAAAGCCGCATTCAGGGCCATTCATTACATAAGGTTTCAACCATTTATGAATTTTTGATTTACTGCTATAATGAACTTCCAGCAAGAAATATTTGGCTTGGCAAAACATATACATAGCAATAATGAAGAATTATTTGAAGAAAATAATAACACGGCTACGTGATTTGCTAAGTTCATGTTATATAAATCACAAAAACAGTGTGTGTATTTTAAAAGAGTACTATAGTCATTGGGGAAAATTATTTAAAATGTGTTAAGTTCAAGTAACAGAGAAAGAAGAGAAATTCATTTTTATAGTCTTAATATAAAAATAGGAAAATGTGGTATAATTGCCAATGAGACAACTCTCCACAAGAGACCAAATGACACAGAAATTAACAACTATAGTCACCGTACGGCCTTCAACAATAAGTAAAACCCATACCGCATAGTCAGCTATAAAAGGCCCCGAAATGACAAATGTAAAACAATTCAAACGGGAAAACTAACGGTCTGATTTATGTACAAAATAATGAACGAAAAAAAATATGATATACAGCAACAAACGACAACCACTGAATTACAGGCTCCTGATTTTTAATGCAGGTCTGGATGGGGTCCAAAGAATAGAATAATGGGAGAAAAAATAATAAAGGGCAGGAAAAAAATAATATAGAAAAATAGTATAAAAAAAGAATAGAAAAGAATGGGATGCTAAATTATAAAGAATAGAAATAAATGGCCAAAACAAAAACAAAAAGAGAATAAAGAAAAATGGCTTTAAAATTGAAATAACACAGACCCTCCTTAATCTATCAAGGCATTCGTCAATTTCCCGAAAAAACAACAATATTCACAACCATAAGAAAAGAATTATGTTACCGTCTTAAGTGTTTTGTACCAAAAACACATTGTTACATTAGATGACACTTACCTAGCTTTGAGTTAGGTATAGCAACTTTGTGTTGTCGGCTCAGACGTGGCTCTTGGTATAAAGGTAACTGTAAAATAAAATATCAAATATATTGAATTATTCAGCGAATATGAGGTAAGGTTTTTTTACATATATTTAAACCTTATCACAAATACCTTTATATTATGGACACAGGGATTTTCATTGGTTGATTGTGAAAAGTCACGACCTAAATCCGCTTAATAAGTTCTAAATAAAAAAAAATTGTGTGCCAACATTTCCAGAAATCCTGACGAAAGTCGACAACACTAGATTTCTTGAAAACGGAAGTTTAGATCTTCCATTATATTATTTCTAGAATAATCAATGTTGATTACTGAAGGAGTGAACGAGTTTTTTCTGAAAGGTTGTTTTTATTTATTGTTAGAACGGTTTTATCCTGAGATATTAAACAATCTTTATTAGTTATGTGTAAATAATAAATGATTATAGTAATAAAACAAAACAGAAACAGAAACAAAACAGAACGAAATAAAATAAAGGACAAATAATAATAATGAAAGAATTGAATACTTTTAAATCAACAGTAATTAAACCATGGTAAAGTTTGTATAACCTGCTTATTTGTTTTTCATTATTGAGTTCGTAAGGTCATTTAGTGAATGTTTGGACAAAGTGATATAAAGATTGACACTATCATTGTTGTCAACAGTGTGATATATAACTCGGGAAGTAATTACATAGCAGTAGAGAATTATTTTCCCCTCAAAAGTACGACCGTAGCAGCCGGGGTTCGAAACACACCAAAGTCGATTTTTTTTATTGGCTGTAAATTAAAGAGGAAAACGCCGATTATGCGAAACTATGCCATAAAAGTCCAATAAAAAAATCGAATGCTTGTTGTAGAGTTGTTAACAGGTCAAACATACAAATTCATGAATTTGAATAGTTTGTTCCAACAGTTTTATACTTACCGGAAAAGTCATTTTCAACGTTCACAGTGGTTTAAAAGGATCTTTATAAAATATGTGTTTACTACAATATAAGCTGAAATAAACAATTGTGAGATAAAATACTACTTAAAATATACGACTATAAAATGGTTATAACATTTATAAAACATATCATCGTATGCATGGCTAGAAAAATATCAAAAAAAGTTTACAAGTATATAGTTTTAAGTCATATGTAATTTATTGCGCTATGCAAATCGTTTTGGTGGCAAAGAACGGCTTTTCAGAATGCAGTTCATCTATTTCATTTTATAGTAAACATCTGATATAGATCGTAAATTTAATGATTTGATGCCTCAGATTTATGATTACTCTTATTTTTCCTATAAATGAAAACAATTATATTATATATGTTAAAATAGAGAATAGTTACGGGACTTGGGACAGGCGAAAAAATGCGGCGGGGTGAAACATGTTTTGTGAGATCTAAAAACCCGCTATAGTATACCTCTAGCCGATGTGTAATAAACAAAAACACAGCAATACGCACAGTAAAACTCGGTTTAAAAGAAGTCCGAGTCCGATGTTAGAATAGGTATATATATAAAAGAAGTTACTAAGCAAAATGACAATGATTACTTAGTAACATAAATAAACAAAAGACCACTTGCAGTTACTGACATGCCAGCTCCAGACCTCAATTAAACTGATCGATAGATTATGTCTTCATCATATGAAAATCAATCACAATCCCTCTCGTTAGGGGTTTAGTATCATGCCATTCTTAATTATACGAAAAGAACATAACCCGTATCATGCCAACAACTGGTTTTAGAATAAATATGTTTATTTCCTATGCAAAGACCCTATGAGTGAATCAATATTAATTCCAAAAAATGTCATCTTTAATAACTTGACAACAATATCGTAACTATATCCCTTGTGAATAAGTCTGCTTAATGGTTTTGATTAGCTTTTGAGGTGAATGACGACATATTATACTATTGTTGGTTTTCTTTTCAATACATAAAGCATATGAGCAATACCCATACCGCATAGCAAATAAAAGGCCCCGAAATTATTCGACTGATGAGGGTTTTTTATTTACATAAACAAAATCGTTGTAATATTCTCTGTCTGTAACCGTTTTATTTGAAATGTATCAGATGGGATTACGTACCTATGTACTGTCGTTTTCATGGACGATCCATGATGCATCATTGTTACCAAGGGCTTCCCGATACAATGTACTTCCCAAAACAACTATATAACCTTATAACATTGAAAATGGAAACGGGGAATAGGTCAAAGAGACAACAACCCGACCAAAGAGCAGAAAACAGCCCAAGGCCACCAATGGGGCTTATACACAATTGCTTACATTGTGTTTAAAAAGATTACTCTTTAACACTTATGGTGAACAATAATGTTAACACCAGTCTATTCAATTTAACGCTTATACATTATTAAACTGCAACCCTATATTTTAAGGTGTTTTCAATTTTTAGTCTTGAAAATCGCCCATGCTATCTGAGGATTATTTTTCTTCAGTATAATCATTTTAATTATCATATCGAAAACCCCAATAAGGATTGCAAAAGGGAAAACATATATATTGTGTTCAAAACCCAAAACAAAACATGGAAGAATGTAAATTAAATGTTCAATACTCAAATACTTGTTAGCTTATATTTCAACTGGTAGCTGAAAATTTCGACAGGTTTTGCTTACAAATTGAAAACTCCATAGAACCACTTTTTACAAAAGACCATGGTCAGAGTCTCTGACTATGTCATTTTATAGATTAAAAACAAGAAACAATATTACATGTCCCAGAGCAGTTACTTATTAATATTCTTGCCAGGCCAGATTGCTTAAAAGAAAAATCATGATATGAATTATGGCAATGGACACTTGAGCGAAATGGCAGGACTTTTGAGCGATAAAAAAAGGACATTTGATCGGCAAAGTATAGGACATTTGAGCGCCGAAATTTTAGGACATTTGAGCGCAAAAAAAAAAGATAAGCATCAGACATTTAAGAGAAAAAAAATTAAAGAATGATGAAGGAGTGCCTCTTACGGTTCGCCAGATATAATCTGTTAACCCTGCTCTGGATCAGGGATCTGGAAGTAGGATTTCGAGCAGGATATAGTTAATAAAATGTGGAGTTTATAACGCACAAAGTTTAAAACATCTTTTAATTGTAAAAAAAAAACAAAGCCCTGTCATAAAACTTAAAACTCGGCAATGGCATTATTTACAAGTCAGTTCGGGCTTGAAATTTTTGTCTAGGCTTCTGACATAAAAATTAGATTGTCCATCATTAACCTGTACAAAATTTTCATTTTTTTTTTGTCTCAATATTCATCTTCGTTAACGATTCGTGCGTTTCCTCTCTAGATTTTGGAAACGCAGGGTGATATGTAAATTATTTACGTCTCTTTATATATATAAAATTATTTATTATATACTTAGTAGTAAATACAGATAAATTGTATGTGTAATACAATCATTGGCAAGCGTGCTGTATCAGCCACCCGTGATGATATCATATCAGCACGGTTGCAAAGGCTTTATCACACCTTTAATCTGTATGACGTCACGTCATCGATTGCAGTCACTGTTGCAAAGGCTTTATCAAACCCCTAATCTGTATGACGTCATGTCAAAACTATAATCTGTATGACGCCATTTCAAACCTCCTTACCTGTATGACGTCATGTCACATAAAAAACATCTACGTGAGGTATATGTATATAATAAAGTGTATATGATATGGCTTTTTCAATATCACACACCGTATCAACCGTCAACCAATATAATCCCTCGAGCAGAGCTCTTGGGATTATATTGGTGTCTCGGGTTGATACGGATGTGATATTGAAAAAGCCATATGATATTCCCTATTTATTTTAAAAGCTTACTCTTTTTTCTTACTTTTTTAATATTTTTTCCTTTATTCGTATAAAAGCGTCACAAGAAATTTCGCTCAAACGTCCTATTTGAAAATCCAGGTAAAGTTAATATTCCGGCGCTTAAATGTCCAATGCTGTCGGCGCTCAAATGACCCTATGTGCATTTTTCTCTCTCGCTCAAATATCCTATGCCCATGAATTATGATTATCGTTTAAAGTAAAGTTATATCAAAACACTATTTTGTTATCAAAACTTGTTCTAGTGTTATGAAAAGCAAATATATTTTTTTTGCAATTTGGGATTTAATCTCTTTATCATAAATATAGAAGATAATTGATTATTCATGATGTGATATATTATTTCCAATCGATGAAATACAGTACAAAATTTATATATGCATATCAGTTCAAAGCATATCTACTGAATGATACTTTAACAATGTTAGTATAGTCTAAACTGCCTTCTGTGTCGCCGTTTGGTTGCTGACTCATTGAGATACATATGTGCACCACACCTTTTTTTATTTATATATTTCATAACAGAATCAACGCCCTCCAACGTATAGTAGCAAAAAACAACGTACTTTAAACAGAAGAAATAAGAAAATAAAAATATGACAAATTTACCCCTAAAATTCAGTACAAGGGAATTAGTGAAATATCCATCAATGACCTTTAGGAAATAACCCTAAAGCCTGAAATTGCATAGAAAATAGCTTAATACCTAACTTCGCTTATTGCCGCCAACAAATATAAGTGAAAGGAACAAATTCGTCGTCTAGGAACTGTAATTATGTTTTCCCTTAAGTAGACTGTAAGCGTGGAAATGAAAAAAAGATACTTACTATACAGTGTGTTCACTACGTAGTTCACCATATACAAGCTTGTTAACAAATATTTAATTATATAACTTTCATTTTTATGAAAACGAAAGTAATATTACTAAAATGAACTTTGATCAAGCACTTGTCTATGTTATATAATACCTGTAAAATACCTTTACATAACACATGTTTTACCGATAAACTTGAGTGCCTATAACTTTAATAGCCAAAATTACAAACGTTTGAAGATTCGTCATATTGTTTCTACTATACTACAGTTGTTCTTTATCAATTTGTGTTCAATGTTTGGTCTTTATTTCTATAACATTACTTACTTTCTTACTGACTCATAGATGATCAATTTTCTCCTTTAAGTTATAACATATTAACTTTAATCTAATAGAAGTCCAAAAAAGATAGCATATACCAAGAAAAAAATATCTATCATTATGTATAGAAATTAATAATTATATTCATATTTTCTTTATATTTGAAAAGGAATATTCTAGGAGCGTCATTGAAAATTTCTCAAAATACCAGTCATGATAACTGCTTATACCGAAGTAGCTGAAGCTCTGTATGTATCTAGTAGCATTGGGAATTTACGTCGAATACTTAATAAACCACAGGTACAAGACGAGATTTTTTAATATATGTATATTCAAAACTGCTGATTAAAATATTTGTATCCACCATTACACCCAAACGGGTAAGGGTGTTAAACACCAAAAGTGGTTTGACTGTAATCTTGCTTATCGCTATTTTGTGCATTTTTCCTTTGATCTTTTTTTGTGATAATTTTCATATCATGCTACTCGCTTGAGATGGAAAATTATCGCTAGAAACTATGCAGGCACGTGGCGTTGCTAATGAAATTGACATGAAAGTGACAACGTCGTCATAGGTAAAATAGCGATAAACAGATTATCATTGGTCATCTCAACTCGATTGCATTTCTCGCTTTCGCCGTACCGGCTCAAGCGAGAAAATCAATCTCGTTGAGATGATCAATGATAATCTATAAATATTTGCGAAAAAACCTATTTAGTTATGGGAAAATTTATTCTCGATTTCCCAGAGATCCTGCTGTTAAAGGTCACTATTATAAACTACAGCGCGTATATACTAAGGCACGGAAACACAAATACAGGGAGTACAAGCAGTCATTGTTGAAGCAAATAGAAACACTGCATGAGGAAAACCCTAAGCAGTACTGGCAATTGATTGATGAACTGCAGGGCAAGAAAAATGATGATAAGAGTGCATTGGTTGCACCATTTGATTGGTTGAATCATTTTAAAGATTTGACCGAACCAAAAGTTGAGTTTAAAGAGCGACTGCAATTTTTAGAGGAAAAGCTAAACATTCTTGAAAAAAGAAAGTGCTTTAATGAACTTGATAGTAGGATTTCTGAAACCGAAATATCTACTGCTTTGTCATCTTTAAAGGTTAATAAAGCAGCAGGGTTGGATAACATCTCTAACAGTATGCTAAAATATGGTCAAACCACTTTGTTACCGTGTTTACTAAAAAATTTTAATAATTGCCTCTCTTATGGAAAATACCCCGAACCCTGGACTACTGGTTACATATTCCCAATTCATAAAGGGAATGATGCATCTGATCCTAATGATTATAGAGGAATAACTATTACTGATGCTTTGGGGAAGCTTTTTAATAAAATTCTTGACACCCGTCTTTGCAAATTTTTAGATAAATATCAGATCATTAAAGATAGCCAAATTGGTTTCACAAAAAAAGCACGACCATCTGACCATATGTTCATACTTAAGACCATTATTGATAAGTACTGTCATACTAAAGAAGGTAGAGTGTTTGCCTGTTTTGTTGATTTCAGAAGGCCTTTGACACCGTCATTCACCCAGGTATAAAACTCAAGTTATTAAACATCGGGCTGGGTACAAATTTTATAATATAATTAAGAGTATGTATACTCAGAGTAAATCGTGTATTCGATTAAAGAATAGAGTTACAGACCTTTTTCCAACTAAGGTGGGAGTGAAACAGGAGATAATTTGAGTCCAAATTTGTTTAAAATTTTCATAAATGACCTCCTGATTATCTTGAAAAGTCACCTGATCCAGTCTTGGTTAACTCAAAGCCAGTTCATTGTTTATTATATGCTGACGATATTGTCATTTTTCTTCCTCGGAAAAGGGGCTTCAGTGTAAACTTGTTCAATTAAATAATTATTGTAAAGATTGGTGTATGAAAATTAATCTAAAAAACTAAGGTGATGGTATTTAACAAGGCAGGCAGGCATATAAAACATAATTTTATTTTAATGACATGTTGATAGATTGTGTTCAACATTGTAAATATTTAGGTATAACATTTAGTGCATCAGGATCTTTTCCTTTGCTCAGAAGGAATTGTACAATAAGGCACTGAAAGCATACTACAAGCTACGAAAGGACTTCTTGTCACTGAATCCAAATATTAAAACAGCCTCTACGTATTTGATCATACAATTAAACCCATTCTTTTGTATAGTTCGGAAATTTGGGGCTTTTTAATCCCTTCAAAAAATTAAATTCTCAGACTTCTACAGTTGATCAAGCCTATCCTAAACTTCTTTCTGAAAGATTACATATGAAATTTTGTAAACTATTACTAGGTGTGGGGAAAAGAGCAACAAACTTTGCCACTCTTTCAGAACTTGGGAGATTTCCTTTACATTTGATATCACCAAATCTATCATCAGATACTGGCACCGGCTTGAAAATTTGGGTTCATCCTTTCCATTACTAAAAGATGCATATTTAGAGTCAAAGCTATTATTTGAATCAAAATTCCCTCTTGGTATGGATCTTTAAACTATTTGCAAAAAAAATTAATGGGGTTGACAGTTTAGCCTTTGCAAGCAACTTTAGATTCAAAATTTTATTTAAAAAGTTTTTTTATCAGCACTATGAAATACAGTGGAGAAAACAAATGCACAATTGTGCTGATGGGAAGCTTTGTAGCTATAGCACTTTTAAGACTCATTTTGGTCTTGAAAGATATCTTACTTTATTACAATCACCTGAGCAGAGGAGAAATTTCACTCGATTGCGTATTTCTTCTCACAGACTAAGAATTGAACAAGGTCGCTATCAGGGTACTCTCCGACAAGACAGAATATGTCTCAGGTGCACCTCAAATGAAGTTGATGATGAAAAACATTTTTTATTTTCCTGTACATTATCTCACGATAAGAGAAATTGTTTAAATTCCACTAATAACCCACTATGCCCAAACTTTACTCATTTGATGGCTTCTTAATGTAGAGAATCTTGATATCTTGATATCTGTCTGTGAGTTAGTTGATGAAGACAAAATATAACTTGAAAGATAAATATTTAAATCAGGCTTTCTGCACTAGGCATGAGGTTGGCATGGTGGGGTACAGGACACATCGTATAAGTTCTATTACCTTTCTGTTTGTGATATTTCTTGATTAAACTGGTAATTTTTTATCTTTTCGTAATATGTGCACTTTGGCATGTCAATTAGAATTGTCCCTTGGTGCCTCTTGCAGTTGTGTCACTTTAAATAGTACTGACTCCTCTGCACCAGGCACGAGGATGACATACCAGTTATGTGCAACTTCTTACAATATCTTACCATATCATTAATCATGTTAATGTCCCGATACACATTTTAATATGCACCCACCATGCCATATAGCACCGTCCCTTGGTGCCTCCTGCAGTTAAGCTAGACATATTTAGCCTACTCACAGAATTCTTTTTTTTTTTTTGTTACTTTCTAGAGGTGTGCCTGAGACGAAGGTTTTATATATACTCCTATATATATACGAATATGTGAAAACTGTTGTTTCTTATTTGTGTTTGTAACTATGTATACTGTATTGTTTATTATATTTGTAAAAATAATATTATAATGATATTATATTATGCTCCTTGTGAGCCCATTTGATGGAAATAAAGCATCTTCTTCTTCTTCTTCTTCATATTCAAAACGTAAACAAAGTCAAAGGATTTAGGAAATTAATGCATAGAAATTAGGTCACATTAAAGAAAGTTACAAGAATGAAAGTAAAAGTAGAAAAATTAAAATGATAATCAAATGCAAACTTAGACGAAGAACATCAATCAAAGTATTGTATCTTTGACAGATATTCTATCCCAGAGTTTCGTGGCTTGTTATATTACACTTCCCTGGTGCACTTGAACCAAAGTCACTGTCAATATGATAATATTATAGTTTTACATTCTAGATTGAATATATATATTAGTGTTCTACAAATGTTCGTAATTATGTTGTTAATGTGTTATATGTCCGCCTAATTTGGTGAGTACAATTTTTGTTCTTTCTTATTCTTATTTTTATTAATTCAATGTTCTGTCGTTTCCTGAATTATATCCAGTATTTACAAATTAAGGGAATCAATTCACATCATCGCACTATACTCTAAGAAACAATTCTCCTCATCGCACTATACTCTAAGAAACAATTCTCCTCATCGCACTATACTCTAAGAAACAATTCTCCTCATCGCACTATACTCTAAGAAACAATTCACCTCATCGCACACAGGCACTTGTCTCAAAAATTTTTTTCCTATATACTGACTGTCGAGGTTCATACCTTTCACTTGGAGATTGGTGGTCAAACTGATTAATATTTTTTAAACTGAATGTAGATTCATTAGTTTAATTGTAATCCGTTCTAAGCCTGAGAAATGAATTGGTGAGGCCTAATAATGTGTGCAAATCATGCTGACCCTCGGTGTTTACCATTTGATAAACTCCTCCAAACAGGTCTGATAATAGGTTTATATTATTGATTGAACATGATAAAGACATTATATATTTATGAAAATTATCGATTTTAAAATATACAGAGTGCGACATTTAATGAATAATAGATTTTTGCTTTTTGACAATAAAGAGTATAATTATTATAATAGATCTAATTGTCTATTTTCTTTGTCATTATTCCTTTCAAGAAACAGGTAATAACCTACTTGCGACCATTTATATTCTAGTTTCACTTTTAGTTTTCTGAAAATCTAAACTACTTCCGGATGTAAACAGTACAGGCCTACTTGTATGCTAAAAGTGTCTAGACAACAACTTTAACAAACTTGGTGATCGAATTATGCAAAATTAACGGACAAGATGAGCGAGTTGCTTTATTAATCCTTGTACAAAAATAAAACGGTAAGTATTATCTGTTAAAAAAAACAGAGACAAGTGCCTGTGCATAAAACGGCTTGATTTGTAGACATGTTTATAGATGTAACAGATAATACTTACCGTTTTATTTTTCTACAAATCAAGCCGTTTTATGCACAGGCACTTGTCTCTGATTTTTTTTTACCTATACATGTTTATACTTTAATACAGGTAAATCTTTTTTTCAGAGACAAGTGCCTGTGGTTTTATGGTAATTAAAATAAATCCTAGTCCCATTATTTACATTAAACGTGAGTGTAGCTGTTGGTCCATGTGAAATAATTTTGCTACTGATTGTAACATCGATCTATGGTCACATGAAATCAAAAATGGGCAAGCCAAGGACCAAAGAGCTACGGTTCAGCAGCTATATATTCATATAACTTAGCATAGAAGAGTGGTGGCATGAGAAACTGCTTCAACTACATGGCTGGTAGAATGAAGAAGGACACCACAATAGTAACTCGAAACATAGATTTTGTTGGGTCCAAAATATGTACCAGTCGAATGGTACATGTATGCGCGTTCTAGATTTTGCACATTCATCGGCTACTAAAATGTTGATAAAAGCTTAGACGTCATACTGTCGGTGTTGTATATATACCAAGATCATCGAAGCTTCGACCAACTGGATTTTTTGCCCAATTTTCCAAGACGAGACAAGACACAAGGTCGGACTAAGGGTTGGAGGCAAACGAAAGTGGGGGAGGGGATGTAATCGTCAGTAATGGCCAAAACAGCTGACAGTAATGCAGCGGTTTGTTTTTGGCAATACTTTTATTATACACATGTGTACACGAGGACGCCCACCATTAATACATATATATACATTAATCAGATGACAGACAGGTAAACAAACAAAACGATAAAAACTTAAATAATCGAGTAGACCCGTTACACAGTTACAAGACTCACGCAAAAGTGCACGGACAACGGGTATTGAAAATGGAACATTTATCAACTTGAAAGTAAGTATAGAGTTGTCAGTGTATGTAATGTGCGAATCCTAAAATGTCATTTTTACTGTATCCGTGATAAATTTCTGATGTAGAATGATAAATAAACAGACGACAAATTCAAGATTTTTGAATAAAATAAGAAATAATATATAACGTGTACTGTTTTTATAAATTCATGATATAGGTATGAGATGCGGACGGGTTTTCATCGCGCCTACAGCCATCCAGGTGCAAAATTGATACACAAATAGATAAATATTAAGAATAGTTCACGAACAGAGCGTGCAAGAGATTTAAAAGTAGCAGTTAAGTTTCATTTGCAGAAAAATATACCTTTTAACATAATTATTAATGTTGTTTAACTTAAAACAGGTTTTGTTATTCAGCTTGTTGATATTGAATCAAATTCCACTATGCTGTTTTCGTTATGCGATTCATGTTTACTGTTGAATAATGATACTAGACTTTCATTTTCACTGTAGGGCGATTCATTTCTATTGTATATGCGATGCATTTTCACAGAAGGAAATTAATTAATTTTCATTATATAAAGTCTTAATTCAGCCGACTCTCTAACAAAATTTATGAAGTCAGAAGGATTGATTATATATGCATACTTAGTGAGTGAAAGTCTGAGGTAATATATCAAAAAATGCCTTAAACATGGTATTTATTGCTAATATAGTCAATTCTATTTTCTCAAATAATTTGTCCTGATCTATATGTGGGATAAAATTTATTCTTTCCTATGACACGTCATCATTAGATACATATATCTTGGACAGTTAAGCCAATCCACGTCACCGGAAAAGCAAAGTTTCTGTTTCGGTCTAAATCTACATCGCATACTAATAAATTAAACGTCATAAGAGCTAATTTCCTATTGCTTGTAGTTAAAAGGTGTGGTTGGCCTTGATTGTGTAAATGTTGCCTAAGCATTGTAATTAAGATTGAGCAAACGTTTATACAAACAAAGCAAGCAAGCCAACCAAACCTTTAAACTACAAGCGTTAGGAAAATAGCTCTAATGGATGCATTTGAGATAACAAAGAGCATTCACAAAACGATCTTCATTTCACGATTGAATGAGTGGAAACGTTTTCATCTTGCACAAACAATTGACGCTTGGATGACTGGATAATTGATATTTATCATGCCATTGTATATAAATCTTGTACAGTAAAGAAAGTTCGAGCAACAGTCGAGTTACCTTAAATATGCTTGAATTTCGTATAAGTCGGTGTTACAAATAAGCCAATACGCAATCGTGAGAATACAAAGAAATATTGAAAACAGTTTATTGTTACATTTTTAAATGGTTCTATACCACGGGGTATAACCGCCGTAAAGTTGATTCTGGACGTTAATCGCTACATCGCGAAGCAGTGTTGGTAGATATACCGTTCTTATATTTACACCAAAGACTAATTGACTAACTGTTCAGTTAAGTATTCAATGTTTATGAAAACAAAGTTTACTGCTCCTGGCAGCATAATTTTGTATATCATTTATAGTACATGAACACCATGTGACTATTTTAAATAGACAAGTCTGTGAATTACTTGTAAACATCGCGAAACAAACACTGTGTGTAACTCAAACTTAATTAAACTACAAAAAGAGCATTGCTGGTTGGCTCTTTCACTAAATGCGACCGTGTATTTTGTGCTTTGTTGTTGTTAAAATACATAATACGAATGAGAAACTCGTTGTTTTAATTTTATTTCTGACCTCAGAATTTTGACACTGTACGATCATTCTCTTTGTAGTTTGTTTTCTTTGTTTAGTACCGTTCGTTGTACATTCTTGTACTGTTCGTTGTGCAAAAGCCTATCAATACGGTAGAAATATGTATGACACGGCGTGACAAATGTTCAAAGCTTTTTTAAGCGAGTTATAAAACTTTTCAAAGAAAATTCGTCGTAGAAAAACGTTATATTCATGGATGTTCTGCTCCAGTAAATTTTCGGATCCATGACAAGCTAATAGCAAACTCACCAACAATATTTGAATATTCATGATATGAACGTGGTTATAACCGTGTATATTAAAGTGAGCATCTACGACAAATTGCATTTCAAATTGTAAATATCATCAATATTAAAGTCATTTAAAACCATTTTCAGTTGTTGTATGTCGAATAATCATATAAAACGACAATAAAAATTCATCGCACTTCCAAAAATTCCACATCAGAAATGATTGCACTTACAGTGATAATTCATCGCATCTATAGTTAAAATGAATCGCATTCAGTAATCAAAATATGGATTCTGCTGCTTAAATAACACTTTTTTGGACTTTAATCCTGTTATTATACATTAAAAAGTTATATTCTACTGAAATTCTGTTAAAACATACATTCAAATCTATTAATTTGTATTTTCAAAAAGTAAACAAACGCAGTTTTTCCCATCATCCTTTATTCTACAATAGACATACTCGCATACAACAGTGAAAATGAACTAACTGGATTCGCACTTTATATACACTGGTTGTATCATTATGTCAGATAATCACAAATCACGAATAATTATTACAAAAAAGCAGATTTTTATATAATGCACAAGATAGAAGTTCCTTCATTTTATATTCCCTATGATTATTTGTGTAAAATATGTATATGTATCTAGCTCGAAGATTTTTGATTTCGCTTTTGTTTTGAATAAATAAATAATGAAATTCGTCGCCCAAACATTTTTTACACAGATGGCATATTATGTCTTGTCTCTGTATTCCAAACTTTCTCCCAGTTTCCCAATTTTAAGGTTCATCAAATACACTTTAACAAAAACGGCTGTGTTTACACCATGAAATTTTCTCTGAGTACAGACAAAACTGTGTAAGTTTAAAAGTTTTAAAGCCAGGCAGCACCTAGATAAATAAATTTTACATCCCTTTTATGTTTTAAAAAGTTAAAAACCTTTATGGATTTTGATGAACATTTTCTTTCCTTGCCACAGAAGATGGTGAAATAAACAAACACCTGAGTTTTCTTTGATACAGTCCACGCATTTACACTATTTAAATCACCTTTGTTGTGTAGATTTCTATTGTCCCTCTATTGTCCATTTCAATCAATATGATACAATACAATAATTACAAGGGGGGACCATCTCAAAGATTTCACCAGACTTTGTTTATTTTTACACCACCTGCGGCAGGGAAAGAAAATGTTTAGCAAAATCCACAAAAGTTGTTTTCTTTTTAAAACACAAAATGAATACAACTTGTATATATCTAGGTGCTGCCAGGATTTAAAACTTTTAAAATTACACAGTTTTGTCTGCATTCAGAGAAAATTTCATGATGTAAACACAGCCATTTTTCTTGAAGTGTATTGATGAACCTTAAGATCGAGCATCTTAAGTTTTGAAATATAAATCTGTCATTTGTGCTCAATTCTAACCGATAAGACTCAAGTTGTAATTCTTCGTAAAATATAGACAAGAATTCACTCCTGTAAGATTAATTGTAACAGTGGTTTGATTCCGCCAGTGTACTTTATCCGGAGGAAGAAAATCCCCAGTGATTTTATCCACCAACAAAAATTCACTAGGTTTTTCTATCCGGGTCCAGTGTAAAACATCCACCAGTCATTATAAGGTTCTAAAAACTTTTTTAAGGGTTTTTTTGAAGGGGAAACATATTAAAATGTGGCTTTATAGTTTTAAGTGTATTTGAAACTTGCATAAATGGTTTATGTAAAAAGTGGAGAGTTTTCATCCAAGGAATGTCCACACTAGTGTTTTTAAACAAGGAATGATTACACTAGTGATTTTGTACCGGAATGATTGCACTAGTTATTTTATACCGGGATTAATTACACTAGTGCTTTAGATCCATACATTGATGAAGTGATTAGAACTCATTTTCAACACACGATAACACAATAATGCTTATTAACGAATAAGACTTAAATAATTTTTCTATGCAAATCTTTAAAATTATATGCTTTTAAATTGTCACTAATTGTAATATTTATATTTATTGGATTGTCGAAGTTTTTCTGTGTATTTGCTTTTCGGTCGACTTCTATAATTGAAACTTTATGTAAGAACAAATCTGCTCTTTAAATTTGGTTTATATCAAGTTCAATGTCCTGATCATTGATGAATTATTTTGAGTTATAAAAACCTCCTCATCATCATCATCAATATTATTTATAATTACTAGATTGACTCAGATTAATTAAACTGGTTCATTGAAAATCATTTTAATTTTAACCCATTTATTTATGTAAACAATAAACCGGTCTAATATAAACAAAACAACGATATCAAGATCGATGCTTTCACACTATTTACATTCAATATTCTCTAGTGAAAAACAGTTACCCGGAATAAATACACGGCGGAATGAAAGTACGCTTACATAATTCATTTGAGAAAATGAAGATAATTGAGCACAAAAGGACTAGGGGTCTACAAAAGTTTGATGTAAAGCAACAATTAAATTTTAACATTTTTTATTGACGCCATGACTTTAATATTGACTGATACATGTATATGATATTTCTCAGTTGCGAATCAATTTTTAATCTGATAGAATAAAAGCAGACAGCCCCACTGTTTAACAAACCATGACAAAAGTTAAAAAAACTGGCATCGATCTGACGTGCGGTGACATACTTAATTAATCTTGAACGTGATGTCGGAAACATTATCTAGAAATTCACTAAAGAAATCCATGGTTAAATTGACAATTTTTACCTGAATCGTTTTTGATAACGTACGGAGCCCTGTTGGTCTCATGCAAATAAAGAATTGTGGTTTTTGTCTCGCTTGACGGAGTCAAAAAGCGAGACATAGGTATGCTGTTTCCGGCGTCGGCGACGACGACGACGACGACGGCGTCAACAATGTATTAGTTTGTGATTAGGTCTAGTTTGTGGTGAACCACAAATTGTAGGTCAATCATATTTGGTATACAGTTGTATTAGCATTGGCACATCTTTTTTCCATGGAGATTATTTGGCCCTGCCCCCTCAGTCATGGTCTATTGACTTTGAAACTTTTGCTTATTTTACATGTATTAGTTTGTGATTAGGTCAGTTTATGGGGAACCATTAGTGGTAGGTCAATGATATTTGGTATGCAGTTGTATAAGCATTGGCATATCTCATTTCCATGGTGATTATTTGGCTCAGCCCCCTTAATCATGGTCTATTAACTTTGAAAACTTTGCTTAGTTAATATGTATTAGTTTGTGATTAGGTCAGTTCAAGGAGAACCATTAGTGGTAGGCCAATGTTGATTGGTATTCAGTTGTATAAGCATTAGCACATCTCATTTCAATGGAGAATATTTGGCCCCATCCCCTTAGTCATGGCCTATTGACTTTGAAACTTTCGCTTAGATTACATGTATTAGTTTGTGATAAGATCAGTTTAAGATGAACTGCTAATGTTAAGTTAAAGATATTTGGTATGCAAATTTATTGGCATTTGTAAGTATCGTTTCCATGGAGATTATATATATTCCATCCCCTCTTCATGGTTCATTGACCCTGAAACTTTTACATAGTTTACAAGTTAATGTTTGTGTTTAGGTTTGTTTAAAGGGAACAACTTATAATAAGTCAATGATATTTGGTATGCAGTTGTATTAGCATTGGCGCATCTCATTTACATGGAGATGGTTTAGCCATGTACCTCAGTCAAGGTTCATTGACTTTGAATATTAGCCTAACTTGTTAAGTATTGCCATTTTAATTTCAACATTTGCATAATCAAAATTACAAAAAAGCGAGACATATCTCTGTGATAACAGTTTATTAAAGTCAAGCGCTGGAGGTGTAGCGCTATAGATTTAAAATCAAGCGCTGCAGATATAATTTCAAGCACTGAAGATGGAAAGTGGACTTAAAAAAAAACACAAGGCTTCGTAATAACGACATGCAGAATTGTATTCATTTAATATAAATGAGTTTTAGATTGTGATTCGGGAAAAACTATAACCTCCACGACTACAGAATAATTTCAATACTTGTTATCTTAACTGACAATGCACAGTAAGGATAGTAATAGATAGATACAAAATAAACAAATTAACAAAGCATATTCAATATCCCTTGTCGAAACTGGTACAAAATAAACAAAATTAACAAAGCATATTCAATATTCCTTGTCGAAACTGGTACGAAATAAACAAAATTATAACATAGCATATTCAATACCCCTTGTCGAAACTGGTACAAAATAAACAAAATTAACAAAGCATATTCAATATTCCTTGTCGAAACTGGTAGATATTATAAGTTTCATAGTGTGCTAGTGACCTAATACGATATATATGGGGCCAGTAAATTCCATATGGGTTGAGAGCGAAGCTCTGATCCCATATATATCGTATTAGGTCACTAGCACACTGTGTAACGAATTTATCTGACCGACTATCTTAACATGTGGCATTTAGACTAGTGGCCTATCAAAGTGATCAATCTCCAACATTAAGAACTTACTTCCATTGGTCTATACAAAAATAAATGCCAACAATAACAACTTGTTAGCTTTTTGTGTATTTTCTGAATTTATTTCGATCGTTCATCATCAATTTCTTCGTCTGTTGAAACCTTTCAGATTTTTCCTCAACACCGTGTTGTTTTTACAAAGGGACGTAATACCAGTTACTAACCGTGTATTGAAATAAACCACGCCTACTCACCCCATATGAAATATTCACGGTCTCCACGCGGTCGCTTTTAACCAATCATATTCCTAGAAATGTATGGAGGTAAGATTAATTTCTTTGTAGTCCTGTAAAATTTATTGACAACATTTCTAGAACATTTCTAGACTCGGGACGATCTAAAGATAGGGACTCTGTGGGATTTTTATAGAGAGATTTCATTATTAATATACATGTATTATTTGAATGTACCCTATGGCAGAATATAGGTTTTTTAAACGCGACGTTCCTACAGAGTCCCTACTAAAGAGTTTCACATAAGCATTTGTCACGTATTAATTTTTGAAGCCTGTATGCTGAACCCTACATGCCTTGTTGTGTTTAAAGACGTTATTACTGGCGTATTCTCCATATCTTTTAATTTTTGATTCACAAAGAGACGAATACATGATCTCTATGCAGAAAAATACTAAATCATGTAATTTAAATAAAAAGTCTTTTAACGCGTTATTAATTAAGTTACAAATACATTGAATGTTATTCAGTGCAAGAAATCACATTCATGAATGGATTATCACGTAATTGTGTATTTAAATTGTATTATCAGATTACGTATTATAACTAACTGTACAACGTCACAGTACCCAAATTGCACCGAGTACCCAAATTGCACCTATTAAGCAAAAATAGCAGCGGAAATCTTACAAGTTTTCTTAGAGACTAAACAATTTGTATTTTTATGATTTGTCATTATGCACGTCTTTCAACATAGCTAAATATATTTAGATATACACAAAACATTCACAGTATAACAGAAGAAGTATTCACTGAAAAAAGTAAAATCTACAGAAACGTCGCCATGCGACGTCCACATAAAGTCAACTTTTAAAAATGAGCGATTAAAATATGTAACAGGCACCATTTCTTAAAAAATGAATAGTAAGTATGGACTATTGTCAAATTGTTCTAAATATTTGGAGAAATAAAACAAAACATCAGTTATTCGATTTTTACTGATATGAATTTGAGGCATGGATGCAATTTGGGTACTCCTCATTACAGAATCATGGATCGTTTGGAGGTCGGTGCAAACTCGTTTTTCTATTCAAAATTAAATTGGTGGAACTATATAGTAGATAAGGATACATCTACAATTTAAACACAGAATGGAAACTTTTTTCTGGATCATAAATAAACGTAGGTGAAAAAACTGTCAAAATAGGTGAAATTTGGGTACCCTCACGTTATACTCCGGCATAATTTTCAAAAGTTGTTTATACCTAATAGTTATCACATGAATATGTGACAGTCACAAATAATGAATGAGAGTGACCTTTAATCGATTTATCAACTTTTTGTTCATGTTGAATTATGATAAATATTTTTTTTGTCAGTAAGTCAGAAGAAAAGCTCATATACTATTCTCTGTGAGAAACCTTTTTAGGTGGTGTTCATTTGCGTATAAATGTGCAATTAAAAAAAGTTATTTAATATTTAAACAGATTTAATACGCAGGTACATGTATCGACAGTTTTTTTTTTTTACTTGCTCTCAATACTTTTTCTGGTTTGTACCAGATATTTACAATGTGTGTTTTAAACAATCGTAACTATTCGGCCATTCTTGCTATCGCCGAACAAAAATATTGTACGCGTACAATGTAGCGAGAATGACCGAGTAGTTACGATTGGTGTTTAAATGTGATGAAGCCATCTGCCTTTTACATAATTCAATTTAAATGTTTTTCTTTTAGTTAATTGAGGCCTGATTTCAAGGGACAGCAGCATCATTGAATTTGGTTCAGGCCAACCATACCGTTAATCCCAGATGTTACACGAAAAACTTTCATTTTGAACAGTTAATTTTTTGGGCTACATTTTTATTGGGCTTTGTTCGGGATAAGTCAAGCATCCACGAGCTATGCAAAACTTTTACTTATAATTATATCATGATATGTTATTGAAAGTGTTGTTAATTTATCAAAGAAAGGCATTGTCCATTTTCACTCTTTTGTCATTATTTTTCAACTACACAATACAAGTGTATGAAGGTTATCACAAGAAGATTTGAGAGACACATACATTTATTCCACTTTCGACTTTGAAGGAATTACTCTTTTTGCAAATGCATTAACCTAGTACTTTACATTGTCATGGTTGTTATCTGACACGTCTTATTTTCAGATGGCGTCTAGCGATGAGAGTGAAGACTCTTCCGAAGAAGGTCCCCAGTACAATTCTATAAAACAACCACCGCTGATCAATCAACTAAAGAAAATATTAGATGAGTATCCGGATGATGGCCAGATCCTTAAGGTATGTTAAACTATAGATAAATTAAATGTTCCTTTTTATGTTAGATCTGCTTAGTTTGTCTTCGACTCTAAGTTAGGATGTAGTCATTTTTTTGACAATAATTATGTCCGTCTATCACAACTGACAACTCAAAATTTCCTTTATTGTATACAAATGGTCAAGTTATAAGTACAGTTTGCCTTTAAGTTTGATGACCTCAGTTTTTCGTATCAGTATTTTGTTGGATGTTGTTTCAGATTGATTTTTGTGTATTTCCCA
Organism: Mytilus coruscus; assembly: GCA_017311375.1. Taxonomy (NCBI): domain Eukaryota; kingdom Metazoa; phylum Mollusca; class Bivalvia; order Mytilida; family Mytilidae; genus Mytilus; species Mytilus coruscus. The sequence goes on from CM029601.1 coordinate 26,131,156, forward strand.
TAGCATAACGCGGGATTTTGAGATTTGCACATGGGGATAAATACGTAAGAGAATATCACACACATTATATTGGAACAGAACGATAAAAAAAAGATGAATACGTGTATGTAAAGGTTTTGAATCTGTTGCAGTAACCGATTTAGTCTGTATATATGTAGTATTCTACTTTTACTCGTATTTGGTTCAATTTATCAAGTCATATGACCTTTACTTAATTCTTATTATGATCCACTGCGACCGAGTAAATGTAATAACACAACTCTGGAAAAAATACAACGGTAAAATATAGAGAAGAGAAAGATTATATTTTTTAGCATACAGTCACCAAATGGAGGAGTATCCGAGCTGGTTTAAAATAAAAAAGAAAAACGACTGTTAACAGTTTATTGAAACCTTTTATTTTAGGAGATCATACAGAATGCAGAGGATGCTGAAGCATCTCAGATGAAAATATTGTTTGACGAGAGAATTGTAAACACTGATGATGGAACAAAGGGGAAAAGGTTCAAGAAATACTTCAAGGTTTGTAATAGAGCATCGACAATGATTGTTTATAACATTCTTTTAGCCTGATACAAAAATGTCTGAATGACAGACACATTGGTTGATCATAATTTATGACTCTTACTTTAAATACAGTATTAAACATATTTGGTTTTACAAACTTTGGGTCCCTAGTGTTTATATGGAAAAGGATGTCTAATACAGCAAATTCGGTATGTTTGGTTTGACTTAATGTTTGTATGGACAGAAGTCGACTACGGAAAGTCATTAATTCTGCGATGAATATATTTTATATAAAAATACGAAGTTACACAAACTAGTGACCTACATATCCCAGAAAAAGCATACGTAATAAATAATATACGTTATACTGAAGTATACTTGTAAGGGAATGAAAGTTGTCTCTCTTCCTACAGTTGATCGGGTAAAACAGTTTATTCAGACTTCTTTAATATGTATAAATAATGTATTAAATTACCAACGTGAGATATCAAGATTTCTTTAATAGATTGATTGCTTGCTTTCTTAACATCCGGTGGCAAATATTTCATGCATGTTCAGGACGAGGGCAAAAAGCAAAATAACAAAAATACCGAACTCCAAGGAAAATTCAAAACAGAAAGTCCCTTATCAAATGGCAAAATCAAAAGCTCCAACCCATCAAACGAAAGGAAAACAACTGTCATATTCCTGACTTGGTACAGGCATTTTCTTATGTAGAAAATGGTGGACTAAAACTTGTTTTATAGCTAGCTAAACCTCTCACTTGTATGACAGTCGCATAAAATTCCATTATATTGACAACAAAACAAACAGATATAATAGGTAAAAATGTCAAAAATAGGGGTACAGCAGTCAACATTGTGTTATAATCTTAATCACTATAAAAACAAACAAATATGTCAACAAAGAAAAAAAAGCAAATTAACCAAATATATACAAAAGGTAGGTCCTGTTATAAGGGTTGACTGGGATGAAGGACAGGAAATTTGGACTGCCACTGGAAAATAAGGGTAAATTGGACGGGACGGCATTTAGCCTTGCAACAGGTCACCTACGGACCCCCTCAAAAACTTGTTGCAAGTTTCTTAACGTGTAAAGAGTGGGTACTCTCTCAACACGAGACATCGAGTTTAACGTCCCCATTCTGACCCGCGGACGTGGTTGCAAATTTATACATCTCGCACAACCAAACGGACGCCCATTTTTGGCAAGGGTTTTACCGCCAGTCGGAAGAAGACCAAGAGTATCCATATTTTCATTCCCCAATCACCCCGGGATTTCCCTAATAGAAAAAAGCGGGTCAATTGTTAGTTACTATTTATAGGGTCCATTGTTGTGTGTATATAATAATGCCAGTTTTACAGTGTCCAGCGTTGTATGTATATAACAATGCCAATATTACATGGTCCAGCGTTGTGTGTATATAACAATGCTAATTTTACAGGGTCCAGCGTTGTGTATTGTTGAAGAAGAATATGTTTTATTTCCAATTAAATGGGCTCACAATGAGCATATTACAATATAAGTCATTATTTAAACAACAACAAAAAACAGTAATCAAGTATACATACAAAGAAAAGAAAAAGCAGTTTGAACATGTATGAACTACACACATATATAAAAGTTTGTCTAAACAAGTGACAACTCTACGACAGATCCATCCATTGGATCACCAGTGAAGGTGATACACGGCTGAAAACACATATTACATTCATAATTACTCTAAATATCAGCACAACAATGTTAAATCTGCAAATTTGCGGAAGCAAATTTTTGTTATTCCCTCGCCGGGATTCGAACTCATGCTATTGGGATATCAAGACAAATCCGCCTGCACTGTGTCCAGCGCTCTAGACCACTCGGCCAGTTCAGTTCAGTTCAGTTCAGTTCAGTTCAGTCTAGTCTAAATTGAAAACAACGTTCAAACCTATGATTGCGTTGGATAAAAACCGCAATATTTATACGTGTGCATGCAAAACAATTTCTTGTTAGAGGGGTCTAAATACAGCACAAACAACATTTTCCAAAAGACCAAAAAGTGAAAAAGTATATTTTAACAAAACACATTTGACTAACAGGTCGAATAACAAATGTTCTTAAACCCTGCTGACTGCCATTGGCGATTGCCAAATAAACGGATCACCGATGTAATAAATGGATCTTAGTTATAAATTTAATACTAAACAGAAAACAATAAACTAGCGGAAAAGATGGTATACCACAAACAAAAGGTGCAAATGTTTTTGTACACCATATCCGGATTACGACAATTAATGTCTCTTCAGTGATGTTAGGAATCGAAACAGTATTTGGAAAGCCATACAATTTACCTCAATTTAGGATAGACTCTTTAATTTTGAGGAGTCAAAATAGGATGAACGGGTCATATAAACCCGAAGGCAAATATAATACAAGCCCAAACGAAAAAATATAACCAAGTCTAAATTGAAAACAACGTTCAAACCTATGATTGCGTTGGATAAAAACCGCAATTTTTATACGTGTGAATGCAAAACAAATTTCTTGTTAGAGGGGTCTAAATACAGCATACACAACATTTTCCAATATATATATATAATAACTCCTTCTCAGGCTCACCCCAACAAGTGCTTTTAACAAATTGGCAATTTAGTGGATATGTAACTAAATGCAAAAACCACCAAGGTTGGAGTTAAACGCACATTTTATACATTTTATACATGTATGTAGATAAACAATTTGGTTCGAATATTATGAGCAGATGCACAAACCTGACATGTCATCCTCGTGCCTGATGCAGAGGGGTTGATACATATTGTCAGGTGACTCGACTGCAGGAGGCATCAAGGGACAATGCTAAATGACATATATACCCAAGTATACATAGTACCAAATAGAAAAATACTTATATATAATATATATGCGAATAATTCTGATTGTCTAAAATTTCCTTTTCTCCTTTTTCTCTTCCTTCACCTTCTTTTTTTCTTCTCTAGAAAAGTAACAAATGTGTATATATAATAATTTGCCAATTTTACAGGGTCCAGCGTTGTGTGTATATAATAATGCCAATTTTACAGGGTCCAGCGTTGTATGTATATAACAAGGCCAGTTTTACAAGGTCTAGCGTTGTGTGTATATGTAATAATTTGCCAGTTTTACAGGATCCAGTGTTGTGTGTATATAACAATTTGCCAAATTTTACAGGGTCCAGCGTTGTGTGTATAAATAATAATTTGCCAATTTTACAGGGTCCAGCGTTGTGTGTATAAATAATAATTTGCCAATTTTACAGGGTCCAGCGTTGTGTGTATATAACAATGCCAATTTTACAAAAGAGGACTGGGAAGGAATACAGATGATAAACAGCAGTGTTAAAGAATTCGATCCTGTAAAGATTGGACGGTTTGGATTAGGATTCAAGTCAGTGTTCCATATAACAGGTAGGAATAGAATAATTCCTGTTAATTTGTTCTCCATTGAGTTTAGCTAAAGGACGCGACTCATTATTCTGACTCCGAGCCGACCGTGTTTTTATTCTTAATCCTAAATGCTGCACTCTGATGACCCGGAGCCCATGACCTCCCGCACTAGAGGCAATAACGCTACGATGAGACCATTCAGTTTATGTAAATTAAATTCATAATTGTATTTGTAGAAATTTCATGACTGCATACATTTTATAGCTTGGTTTCTAATAGATTTGTTCAGTTGTGTAATATAAATCTTGGTTTTGTTTCATGATATTAATATTTTTGTGTCTTTAAGTTGCATGTCTTCTTTATCACGTTATTGATCATGCAGCTACTGACCATATTATCGATACTGTTCCTTTAAAAACATTTTAAATAATCTTAAACCACTCTCGGTATATTCCTAACAGATATACGAAGGTCACCTGTAGAGTTTGACCTGTATTTACCAGTGTTAATTTATGTTTTACAGATTATCCCATGATAATAAGTGGAAACAGATTGCTAGTTCTTGACCCTCATCAGAAAAATGCTAACCGAGTCTGCATCAATATGAGATTGAACAAACTACATAAATACATAAAGCACCTGGATGTTTCTTACTGTTTGAATGCCTTAGATGGGTTGTTCGGATTCTCTCAAGGAACACTAGATTCTGGTGATTTTGATGGCACACTATTCCGTTTTCCTCTTAGGGAACAGAAAACAAATTTGTCAGATAATGTGTATAACAAAGAGAAGATATTAGATCTCTTCAATGCTTTTCAAGCAGAGGCATCCGTGGAGCTGTTATTCCTGAAATGTCTTGAGAAAATAGAACTATGCTTTAAAGATACAGATGGGTTTTATACATCTGATGAACCCTTTTTTACTGTTGGAATTACAGAAAACTGTCTCAATCAAGTACGGGAAAGAAGATCAGAATTTCACAGTCAAATGAAATCGGTAGGTCTAAATATTGCGGATGAATCATTGATGACGACTTTTAATGTAACGATTGGAACTAAAGCCGAATTAGACGACATGACAGAACAGAACTGGTTTGTCCTACATTGCTTGAAAGGAGGGAATGTATCGAAAGAATTAGCTGATCTATCAAAAGATGAATCATTGTCATACAGTCCATATGTCAGCATAGCTGTACTGATGGATAAAGATCAGGATTTTAAAGGCCATGTTTTCTGTTTAATGCCATTGCCACTGGAAGATGAAAGTTTGACCGGATATCCTGTTCACGTAAATGGATATTTTGCTTTGAGTCAAAATAGACGACACGTAAAATGGCCTACTGCTGACCAGACACGCAATAAAGCTCACATAGATAAATCAATCAGATGGAACAAACGTCTGGTTGTAGAAGTCTTAGCAGATGTTTATAATGCAGTCATTCAAGGTCTAATCCTAACTTGCAAGAAAAATGGTAATGACGCGGATCAACTGCAACTGATGTACAAATCTGTCCCCGATCACAGAAAAATAACTAGTCACTGGGATCTTATTATTGACCCTTTCTTCGAGGAACTTCTGGAGACACCGTTTTTATACTCCGATAGCTGTGGAGGGAAATGGATATGCCCAGATGAAGCTGTATTTCAAATTTTTGAGGGCGAGGTTTCTGATGGTAAGTCATTATAATGATATCCCATATTGTCTATTATATGTTGGTATTTTAAATTTTGCAACATTTTCTTTTATATTAGTAATGGTCAGTTAAAATATGTCTCCAGGGGCGTATCAAACATTTTGGAAAAGGGGGGTGGATATTTATTTTTTTTTGGTGTGAATCGCCAAGGATAGTGGAGGGCATTTGTTTTATGGTCTTGCATCAGTCTGTCCTTCCCGTAACAACATTTTTTTTTATATAAGGGGAACAAGGGGCTTTAAATTCCATTCTTTTGAACGTGTCGGCCAACAAGGTAACACTCTCAGAAAAATATGCCACTTATCCGGGACACACATGGTCTTTGAGTCTACCAGTACTAGTGTTTGTTCTATTCCAATACTTCCAAATGTCGCTTGTATAGTCGTAACAGTGTAAATCTAAAGATTTAATCGGGTAGGTGATTGAACCCACCAACTCCTGCATCAGAGTCGATCATGCTTATACCCTGGCCATTAAGAAAAAAAAATAATGAGAATGTAGTATGTTAAAGTTACATATAGAAAAATATCAAAGAAACTCCAACTGATCAAGTTTATATCTTACCTTTCAGAAATTAAACAGACAATATACAAAATAATGCAGAAGAATAGTATAGCTCTAGTTGATGCTCCTGATCATATTGTCGGTGTTCTGACAGAGAGAAATCACAAAGTACAAACATTGTCAAGAGAATTTATTAGCAGCTGCATGAAGTCAGATCCCTCTTACGAAAGCCTTTCAAAACAGGACAAACTTAACATTTTAGACTATTTAATTTCTGATGACGATTATTCAAGATTAATAGGACTAAACCTGTTACCTTTGAACAACGACACCTTCTGTGCCTTCAACAACGAGAATCAAAAGAGTAATGTATTTGTATGTAAAGAAGAGGTATTTTTGTTTCCTGGTCAAGAAGAGAAGTTTGTAAAAGTTGGACTGAATGAAGAAATTTACAACAAATTCCTAACAATGGCTAAGAAAGGTAAGAGGTTCTTCCAATTCTAATTTATTCTACTTTTTTGTATTTTATTCTGAATAGCACTTAATTGTGCAGTCGGAAAAATGATATCTTTCAAGATAGGGAGATTTTCAAATTTAACAACCGATGACAAATATTTTATGCTTCATCAAGCCAATATTATACACATTAATGAGTTAGACAGCAACCAAAAACATGTAGAAGTCAGCATGCGGTTGTTACAAAAACAGTTGTCTATATAATATGTCAAGCTATATATTACCCATTAGTCTAAAACTATTGTGAATACATTTTACCAAGGCTACAAGAGGTCTGCCATTACCTCTATAGTCCAAAACGTCTTGAAACATCAGGATTTGACAAATTACAACCATTCTTTTCAAACAGTTGAAGAGAGATATGAGAAAAAATACCTAAAAAATTGCCAAATCCATCTAAGGTCAACTTTGCCTGAGGGAGTTGAAACCTTAGTTTCTTTATAATTTAAAATTTATAAAGGGACAATTTAGAAAGGTTTGTTATAAATCATGTCAGTACCGAAGTACTGACTACTGAGCTGATGATACCCTCGGGGACTGATAGTCCACCAGCAGAGGTATCGACCCAGTGCTGTAAAAAAAATGAAAACAACACGTTAAACAATTTCATGCGTCCGAAGCGCTTTTCTATATTCACCTTTTGTTTTTGAAATGTGTTGAACTTATTCAATATTTTTTTACTCCCTGGACGTGCTTGACTTGTTGTATAGACAGATGTCTTTTGTTTGAGACTGTACGTTTCCATCTAAATGTCTTTTGGTTAGTTTTGTCATGTGGCTGATGTCTAATTAACTTATATTTTCTTGTATTATGACTAAATGGCCAGTATGAGCTTTTGTAATCACTTGGTGTACGTCGTCCGTTAACTTTTATTAAGATCTGCTGCTCTGACACTACTAGGTCAACTAGAACCAAAGTTTGCCACGATCATCATAGTGGTATCTTGTTTTAAAAAATGTGTTCGGTAATCCCGCATACAAACCAAAATGTCTTCCAAGGTTTAAAAAAGAAATGAGCGGTAAAATACAAGTATTGTCAATTATATTATTAACCGTTATATATAGAGAAAATCTGACGGGTCCAATATGTTCAAAATTTCACTATAACCCTACTGTTAAAAATGACTAAAACTGTCAGACCATTCCACATAAGAGTTATTGCTTTGAATGACGATTTGTATCCATATTTGTTAGTTTTTATGTGGAAACATATAGAAGACAGAGATAAACTGTAAGAGCAGAACTTGTCCTGATTACACAGAGTCCTCTTGGGTGACAATATTTACCCAGTTTTTAATGTGTTTTGCGGAAACTATAGAAAGAAAGATTTTTATTTTAGTGATGCGTTTCTTCTGTTGTTTAATATATATCGAGCATAAACGATCAGCAGGACAAGAACTGCACTAAATCAATAACATTCATATGCCTTTCGCCTCCTATTTTTGTAAACTGCATCAAAACGTTTGCATAACAAAAAGTGTTTGTAAACATAACAATAATTTTCGGTATGGATATGAAAATACGAACGATCAACTGAAAATAGCCCGTCAAGCATACAAAAAACAACCATGATATTCATTTAAACCAACTTTGAAGGTTATATTATTCTTCAACCATCTAAAGATGAATTTAATTGCAAATTAACTTTCATATGTGAAAGTTTCATCGCGACCAAAAATTGCCAAATGCGAAACCACGCCTCAAACTGTGTATAGTTACCTTAGTTTTATGCAAAAATACAAGGTGAGCGATACTAGCACATTGGAGCTTCTAGTTCATATGCTTGATGATTTTAACCAGTCATTACCTTAACCCGAAAAATCTCAATTTTAGCAGTCATGAATTAATCAAATTCTAATAATGTTTAACATGCATGAATGTTTAGTAACTATCTCGACTAAATCATTAGTGCAGATTAAAAAAAAAACTTTAAGTAAAAACTTTATCATATCAGGGGAGATTTACTCAAAACTTAAATTTTTTTTAAAAGAATGAACAGTAAATGAACCTGTTTTGTTTAAATAAGAAGAAAGAAAACGAGAAGGGGATCCCCTACTTGTTCTTTAATTTTATGTAAACACATTATAAAGGATTATCTTCTCATATTTCATTTTAGTTTTTAGCTCACCTGCCGCGAAGGGCCAAGTGAGCTTTTCTCATCACTTGGCGTCCGTCGTCCGTCGTCCTCCGTCCTCGTTAACTTTTACAAAAGTCTTCTCCTCTGAAACTACTGGGCCAAATTTAACCAAACTTGGCCACAATCATCATTGGGGTATCTTGTTTAAAAATTGTGTCCGGTGACCTGCCAAACCAACCAAGATGGCCGCCATGGCTAAAAATAGAACATAGGGGTAAAATGTATATTTTGGCTTATAACTCTGAAACCAAAGCATTTAGAGCAAATCTGATATGGGGTAAAATTGTTGATCAAGTCAAGATCTATCTGCCCTGAAATTTTAAGATGAATCAGACAATGGGTTGTTGGGTTGCTGCCCCTGAATTAGTAATTTTAAGGATTTTTTTCCGTTTTCGGTTATTATCTTGAAAATTATTATAGATAGAGATAAACTGTAAACAGCAATAATGTTCAGCATTGTAAGATCTACAAATAAGTCAACATGATCAAAATGGTCAGTTGACCCCTTAAGGAGTTACTGCCTTTTAAAGTTATTTTTTACCATTTTTTTGTAAATTTTTGTAATCTTTTACAAAAATCTTCTCCTCTGAAACTACTGGACCAGATTCAACCAAACTTAGCCACAATCATTATTAGGGTATTTAGTGAAAAAAATGTGTGTGGTGACCCAGCCAACCAACCAAGATGGCTGCCATGGCTAAAAATAGAACATAGGGGTAAAATGTAGATTTTGGCTTGTAACTCTAAAACCAAAGCATTTAAAGCAAATCTTACAGGGATTAACTTGTTTATCAAGTAAATATCTATCTGCCCTCAAATTTTCAGATGAATTGGACAACTGGTTGTTGGGATGCTGCCCTGAATTGGTAATTTTAAGGAAATTTTGCCGTTTTGGTTATTATCTTGAAAATTATTACAGATAGAGATAAACTGTAAACAGCAATAATGTTCAGCAAAGTAAGATCTTCAAATAAGTCAAATGATCAAAATGGTCAGTTGACCCTTAAGGAGTTATTGCCCTTTAAAGTAATTTTTACCAATTTTTGTAAATTTTGTAATCTTTACAAAATCTTCTCCTCTAAAACTACTGGACCAAATTCAACCAAACTTAGCCACAATCATTATTAGGTATTTAGTGAAAAAATGTGTGCGGTGACCCAGCCAACCAACCAAGATGGCTACCATGGCTAAAAATAGAACATAGGGGTAAAATGTAGATTTTGGCTTGTAACTCTAAAACCAAAGCATTTAAAGCAAATCTTACAGGGATTAACTTGTTTATCAAGTAAATATCTATCTGCCCTCAAATTTTCAGATGAATTGGACAACTGGTTGTTGGGTTGCTGTCCCAGAATTGGTAATTTTTAAGGAAATTTTGCCGTTTTTGGTTATTATCTTGAAAATTATTACAGAAAGAGATAAACTGTAAACAGCAATAATGTTCAGCAAAGTAAGATCTTCAAATAAGTCAACATGATCAAAATGGTCAGTTGACCCTTAAGAGTTATTGCCCTTTAAAGTAATTTTTACCAATTTTTGTAAATTTTGTAATCTTTACAAAATCTTCTCCTCTGAAACTACTGGACCAAATTCAACCAAACTTAGCCACAATCATTATTATGGTATTTAGTTTAAAAAATGTGTGTGGTGACCCAGCCAACCAACCAAGATGGCTGCCATGGCTAAAATAGAACATAGGGGTAAAATGTAGATAAAACATATATCTCTGAAACTAAACGACAGTACAACAGTTGCATTTATCATGCATCAATTGTAAATAAAAATATCAGGTGAGCGACACAGGGTCCTTGGAGCCTCTAGTTTTTTTATATTTCCACAAACGGTTTTTTTTTCATATATATTCTGACAAATTTGACTATTTTGCACAACCTGTAGCTTGAAAAATCAAGGCGACTCATACTTTTTATAATATTTAATAAAAAAAACATGATATACTAGTAAACGACGTTAAGGAAACGTATGAAAAAATTCTATCGATTTTAATTTCGACCCCATCCAATCTAGCTTAAGGTTGTCTTGAGTATGTAATACTGATTCACTTGTAATTTTTACAGGCCTTTACCAATTAGTTAGTCTCCAAGATCAGTCTCCAAGGGATATTGCCAGCTTACTTCAGGAATCCATAGCAAAGTACATAGGAGCGACACCTAACAGATCTTATCAGTGGCATCAGTCAGATCCAGTTGGAATTTTCTGGCTGAAGAAAGTTTGGTCTTACATCCAGCAATATGATTTGAATCATTTTAGTAATATGCATTTGATACCTGATTCTAGAACACAGGAGTTATACAAAATATCCACCGGCTTTCTTTTGAAGTCAAATGGATCAAATGATATCCCGTCTGATGTGTGTAATTGTTTGAGGTATTTTGATGTTGTAATCCTTGATGAAATTCCCGCTGAAATTGAGGATCATAAGAACATTCGTAACTTTGTATATCTACCAACCGTTGAAAATGTTTTCAATAAGTTAACCAATGTCCAGACATGGGCAAATATCGGTCAGTTTGTTAACAAATTTAATTCCTCAGTTACAGAAACTGAAAGATCGCAGTTTGTAGTTTATATTTCGGACTATTCAAAGATGAGCAGTAGTTTAATCAGCCTTCTCTCTGACCTGAATCTGTTTAAAGAGAAGAATTCCCGTCGATTTGTGTCGATAAATAAAGTCAAGACGATTGCTGAATCCGATGATCTACCAGTACGGTACTTTAAGGAAACACTAGAGTGTTCTGACCATTTATATAGACATCTTGCAAAGCTACTGAAAGCTGAAATCATTGGCAAAGAAGATGTTATAATTGAAATTCTTCAGAATCTGGAAAACAAATATGATCCGAACGACAGGAACATAATGTTGGAATATGTACTAAACAACATGTCATTCTTTCATAAAAAGGAAGAAATGCTGGAAATAGCCAAAAACGTAGAGTTTGTATGCAACAAAACTAGTCAGATGAAAAAAGCATCAGAATTGTTTGATCCCGAGGATGACATTACTAGCCTGGTTATACTAGACGAAAACAGATTACCAGATACTCTGAACTTACCTATAAGTCTGCAACTGCTTCGAAAACTTGGTTTAAAATCATGGCGTTGTATTACACAGGAGGACATCCTTTCTTGTGCAAAGCACATACAGGAAAATTCAAAATGTTCAAACGAGAAACAACGTTCGGAAAAATTGTTACAACTTTTACATAAAGCAAGTGGGCTACTGAATAGCATTGTGGATGGCATACAACTGTCTCAACAACTTTTAAACATTGCATTTATTGCACCAAGTCCACGAAAAGATAATTTTCCAGTATCACTGCCTTGGTTAACTGAGACGTCAACCACTTTGTTTTATCGACCTTGCGATCTGATTTATAGTAAATTTACTAGATTGGTAGGAAGTGTTAAACCCATTTTGAACACCAGTATAACTGACGATTTGGTAGTCAGCTTTTGTTGGAACAAAGAACCGAATTGTACTGATGTGATCAATCAGTTACTTGTTATTACAAAAAGTTACGAAGATAGGAATAAACCAGAACTGCTCCCTGTCATAAACGACATCTACAAGTTTTTGTCTACTCGTTCTGAGCCAAACAATGCTTTTCAACATTTAACTTCTCAGAAATGGATTTGGACAGGAAATGGATTTGAATCATCAGATAGAGTTTATTTGCAAACTAATCAGAATGATATTTACCTGCTTCCATATATGTACCCATTGCCTGCTGAGTTCCACGATCCAGTTTTATTACAGTTCTTTAGGAAAATGAATTGTATAGAAGATCAAAATACAAGATTATTAATCAAAGTACAAACAATGATCCAAGAGAAATATAAAGGAGGCAGAGAAACAGCAGGGAGGGCAAAGACAGATCTTCAACTTGTTGTTAGCATTTTGAATATCTTGAAAGATGCACATGAAACAGATATTGAATCTGTTTTGCTTCCAATTCAACAACGAGATGAATGCAAAGTCATATTGAAAACTGCAAAGGAGTGTAGTTATTGTGAGGATGATGATGAAATATTTGGAGATGAAAGAGATTTTGTGCACCATATTGTACCTCGTGAAGCTGTTGAAAAATTCGGTGTTCCGTCTGTAGGTGACACATTGCTTGAAGATGCAGAACTTTTGGAAGAGTGGGGACAAAGTGAACCTCTGACTCGGAGAATTAAAACTCTACTGGATGCTTATAGAGATGGTCTGTCAGTTCCAAAAGAAATAATTCAAAACGCTGATGATGCTGGGGCAACGAAGGTGTGTTTCTTGTATGATGAACGTGATAGAGAAAATTATGGTAGAAAATTACTGGACAAAAACATGTTTGAATGCCAGGGACCATCGCTTTGGGCATACAATAATGCTAGATTTTCCACTGACGATTTGAAAAATATAACAAAACTTAATGGTGCAACAAAAGAAGCAGATACAACAAAGATCGGGAAATTTGGACTCGGATTTTGCTCTGTCTACAACTTAACAGATGTTCCAAGTTTTGTAACAGGAAATCAAATGGTAATATTTGATCCTCACTATGAGTATCTTGGAGATGCATTGAGGCGTAAAAGGCAGCCGGGTTTGAAAATTGATTTCAGACGGAACAAAAAGATATTAGAAAGAAAATACTCTCAGTTTGAGCCATACAATGGAGTATTCGGTTGTAATTTAAGCGTTGAGCAAGATGCTATTTCATTTGATGGAACTCTATTTCGCTTGCCTCTAAGAACAAGAAAACAATCATATGTCAGTGAAATAAGTAACGTACCATATGATCATAGGCAAATGATCAGCTTGATGAAAATATTGATGGAATCAGGAGGAAATCTTTTGTTGTTTACACAAAACGTTTCCCAAGTTGACTTCTATCATTTACCAGTGACCGAAAAAGATCCAAAAAATGCTACCCTTTTGTACACTGTACATAGGCATCCAGTACGTTCAATTGAAAGACCAATCAGCAAAGTGTCATCAGAGAGTAAATTTTCAGTACTAAAGTCTTTGGCAGAATGTCTTGCAAATAAGAAGAAAGAAAATGCAACAGAAATACCAGTAGTCCAAATGAGTATATTGTTTCAAATATCAATAAAAACAAATGACAAGTTAGTTGATTTCGAAATAGAGGCAAGTTCTTCCACAACACCGTGGTTTGCAACATGGGCTACTGGCACTGACAAAAGTAAAGATATGGCATTGGAATCATCTAAAAGAGGCGTCATACCTTTGGCATGTATAGCCTGTCCGCTGAAAAAATTGGACAACGGGACCTTCAAGACGCTGAATCTAAAATACCTACCAGATGGGTTTTACAGAAAAGGTCATATTTTCTGTTTCCTTCCTCTTCCAGTTGAAACAAACTTTCCAGTTCATATAAATGGATCTTTTGCCGTTACTTCAGATCGTAGGAATATTGTTTATAAAGCTGTTGATGACAAAGACTCATTTGATAACGATTGGAATGAGGCTTTAATGAACGATGCTGTATGTAATGCGTACATTTTACTTCTGGAAAACCTGGCTCACTATGATATCGATCAAAATGAACCATATTACAAACAATGGCCCTTGCAGTGTGGACAAGATACCTGCATTGGAGAGCTGCAGACGTCATTTTATCGGAGAGTTGCCGATATAAGTAAACCTACGAAAGTATTTCGAAGATCTAGCACCATTACTCATATTGGGCCTTGTCAATTTCTTGATCATGCAATTATGAAAACTGAGTTTGGAGAAGAAGCGTTCGGTGTCTGTGTGAAGCTATTAGAAGATAACAACACAAAAATGATGAAATTACCTAAGGAGATTCAGGAATGTTTTATAGTTGCAGGATGCGCACAAGTGGTGGCGAAAAGAGTCATGAATAAAATAGATTTTTTTTCAAAGCTAGTATTCCCACATTTGCAGGACAATGTTTGGAATGAAAGAACACAGGATATGCTTATGTTGTATGCCTTAGACAATGCCTCTGGTAAAATGAGTGATATGTTAAAAGAACACAGATGTATTCCTACAGCCCCTAACAGATTGTTAAGACGTCCGTCAGAACTAATAGACCGAAAAGGAGAACTAAAAGGGCTTTTTAAAGATGAAGATGAGAGATTTGTTATTAATGACGAGAATATGTACTGCAAGGATAGCCGACTAAAGACGTTAAATAAGTTGGGAATGGCAACTGCAAAACTTTCTGACGAACTTCTCATTGACAGAGCAGTTTCAATACAGTCACTTGCTGGCATCTGTTCACACTGTGGATTAGATCGATGTATACAATTTGTTCAATATCTGAATAAAGAACTATCTTCAATCGAAGAAAAGTCAGACTTATTTAGGAGACTTCATTCGATACAGTTTCTACCAATCAAAATCAAATCAGATGACTGGCTTTGGTCATGGGGAGGTGACGAAGTTCGAAGGGGAAAAGATTTAAAAGGAGTGAAATACATATGTAACACTGAAAATCACAATGTCAATTTTACACTCCTATTTGAAAAACCACAATTACTGTACTTGCACACGGTGAGAGAACTCGTGTGTTCAATTCAACCAGTTTTAGATGAGACTCTTTTTTCTGTAGATATTGATCGCCAATGTTTTATTAGGTTAGGTGTCCGACGAAAAGTATCACCAATTCTTGCAATGAAAATTTGTTAGCGATAAGTCAGACTGCTTCTTGTGATGAAAATATGTCTGGTAGTTTGGAAGTCTTAAACAGTACAGTGTTTGCGATTTACAAGTTCATTAATGAACAGTTCTTAAAACACCAAAATGAAAGTAGCAAACTTTTACCTGAAATTGCTGAACGCTATAAAGAGGAACGTATAGTACTTTTTAATGATATGTTTGTAAAACCAAGCCAAGTAGTAGTTCATAGTCCAGAAGATTGTAGTCCTCATTTCTACAGATTGAATTCAAACAAACTGAAGTCAATGAGAGGACTAATTGATATTCTTCAAATAGAGGAAAGATGTTCCTCTGAACGAGTGTTGTCAGAACTTAGGTCTTACAAGAATCGGTTTGGTGACACAGAAATGACTGATGCTAATGTAAAAGTGTATGTACGATTACTTAAGGTACTAGTGGAGGCAATGGAAATAGAAAAATTGAAAGCAAGTACAGTAAAAGATCTTTACATTCCTGATACAACAGGAGTTCTTTATCCCATTCATAGGATTTGCATTGACACCTCTACTGTCCGTTCAATTGCAAATATGCACTTTACACATGACAGTATATCATATGAAATAGCGTTAGCTCTGGGAATCAGTACAAAACGTCAGTTCAAAGTAGAAGAATGTTCGAAGGACCTTTTCTCACAAGACTTTGGTCAGCATGAGGAATTAATAACCAGAATAAAGAGAATATTGACAGGATATCCATGTGATGCTGGAGTGCTGAAAGAATTACTTCAAAATGCAGATGATGCTAAAGCATCTGAAGTTCACATTGTACTGGATTTTAATAGTTATGCTACTGACAATTTGCTCGATGAGAAATGGAAACCCTTACAAGGACCAGCAATACTTGTTTACAATGATAGTTACTTCTCAGAGGCGGATCTAAAGGGGATTCAGAATCTAGGAATAGGAAGTAAAGTAGAAGATCCTACAAAGACTGGACAGTATGGGGTTGGATTCAATGCAGTTTACCATCTTACTGATGTACCGTCTTTTCTTACACGGGAAAAGAAGTTGAGACGGGAGAGGTACTTTGTGTGTTTGATCCACATTGTCTGTATGTTTCTAAAGCTTCGAGCAGAAATCCTGGTAGAAAATATATCAACACAAAAACTTTGAGAGAAGACCACCCGAATGTCTTTAAATGTTATCATGATACTTTGCTAATGACACAGAAAAAGAAAAGAAAAAGGAAAGCTCAGGGTACAATATTTAGATTACCACTTAGATCTTCGAAGTTCACTGAAAATTCTCAAATATCGAAGCATGAAATTACCAGAGAGTTTGCTTATGATATCTTACAGAATTTTAAGCATGAAATGTCGACCATGCTCCTATTTGTCAATAACGTTAAGACAATAAAATTCTCAGAAATATCTGACGGCGAGTTAGTAGAGATGTATTCAGTCCAGATGAATCTATCAGAGCCGGATGAAGACATCGCCTGCAATTTTATGAAAAGATTGAACGAAATTCAAGCTTACTTCGTAAGAACCGTACTCTTGATTGCCTGATTCCAGACGAAATAAATTACATTGCTGACATAAATGATAGTTCCGGGGAAAAGAGTAAATGGCTGATAGTTAGACGATTGGGATTTTCATTGAGCACATCTTGTCCACAAAGTATACAGAATGCGTATCAAAACGGAAATCTTGGTTTACTACCACGAGGGGGTGTAGCTGTGCCAATAAAAGAATATTACAAGAAGATTAGCATGACTCGTGGACGAATATTCTGCTTTTTGCCACTTCCACTTGAAACAGGTCTTCCAATTCATGTTAACGGGCATTTTGCATTAGAACACGAGGCTAGACGAAATTTGTGGACAGATGAAGAAGATGGGTATCGTTCAGCATGGAATAATCATTTAATAAATGACATAATAGCTCCATCTTACGCATTAGCTTTGCTGAAAATGAGAGATATTTTGGATATCTACACAGAAAGATCGTATCGAAAAAATCAGTTAAACACGAAGCTAAATTTATTTCATAGCTATCTGCCAAATTTCGAAGAAGCAAAGAATGATTATTTCCGTTTGCTTGTTTGCAGTTTTTACCAATGGATTTATATGCATGAAAGTCCTCTTTTTCCCTTTATGACATCAGATGGCAAAGACGATGCCTTAGTGCAATTTGTTCCGCTGGCATCTCGCAAAGCGGCATTCCCCTGTGTGTACAATTCTTTTGAAGACCAGGAATCATTCGAAACAGCTGGTAATATGAGCACCGGAATATCAGATCGGTTGAAGAACCTAAAAGAAAAATCTCAGAAAAATCATCAAATAATCAATTTAATTTAGTACAGATATTTAAAAGGTTGGGAATCAAGCTACTGAGTTTTCCGAAACACGTATTACGTGGTTTAAGGGAGGCCGAAATTGAAATTCAAGCAATATCACCTACCTTCGTTATTTCCTTCCTGAAGTCATACAACTCAACAGAGAATGGTTCTTGTCAGCTGAAGGCAGTAGACAAAATGGTAATGAAACTGTTTTCCAGAACATTGTAAATGTCGAACATTGCATCAAATATTGTCAAGGCAGTGATACATTCAACGATGAAATAGAGGACTTGCCGCTCTGCGTGACTGCTGATGGATTTCTTAGAACGTTCAAGCGTGATAGACCTATATTTTGGTCGCGTTATAGCAGTATTGTTCCGGAATCTAACCACCGATTCATCGACGGTGATCTTCATGAACTTTTTACACTACCTTTGCATGGTCTGGCAAAATTTGATTTACTTGCATTTGCTTCAGTTTTACCAAATACTATAGCAGCGAGAAAATACAAAACACAAAATCTTGCAGTTTCCTGGAACCATGAAAATGATAATGCTCCAAATAAGAACTGGCTGGAAAATGTCTGGACTTATATTGATTCTGTAACTGCTCAATCGTACATCATTGGTCCGCCAAATCCAGACGAATATGCAAAATTATTAAATCCACTTCTGTCCTGGTGTTTAGTTCCCTGCAGACAATCAGATTGTTCTTCAAATGAAGGTAACAAAAATGATGTACTATTTCCAATTTGCAGAGCAAGATTTGTTTTAGATTTACAATCTTACAAAGGACCAATGGAAACTGCTCTGGAACGTCTTGCATTACCATGTCTTGATGAACATTTTATCTATAAACAGGATAGCATACTCTCCAAACTAGTAGTATCGGCTGAAAATGCACGAAGTCTACTGTGCTACCTTCATGAATACAGAAATGACATTAAAAATAGAACCATTAGGTCTAAGGATAGTTTGGTGATACTGGAGTTTATTTCTCAAAACTTAGTCGAGATACTAAAAGACACAAATGAAGACGATTTGCTGAGTAAAATAAAAGAAGTGCCGCTTCATGTCACAGTTAGTGGTCAGAAAGTTAGCTTGAATACAACTTCCAAAGTTCTTATACTAGATCAATATGTATCTAAAATCATTGTTACTGATGGAGTGAAGGATTGGGCATCAAAAACTGGAACAATATTGCTGAAGTCAACACAAAATTTGAAAAGTCTTTATATAAGGCTAGGATTCACAACAGAGAAATACGACGCAATAGATGTGTATTCCAACTTTTTATTACCAAAGTTTGACTGTTTGCCACAAAAATACCATTTAAGTCATCTTCTATTTATACGTGACAAACTTTTGTCTGTACCTGCTGGACAGATCTTCAGCACAAAACAAGACAAATTGATTTCAATTTTGAAAGAAACGGCATTTGTACCAGCTACAGACGGGAAGATATTCAAAGCATCGCATTTTAAGAGCTCCTTTAATGATGTAATGAAATTAATGTGTAGCCCTGATCAGTTTCCAGTTGCACCGTTCTCAGACAAACAATGGAA
Source organism: Mytilus coruscus (assembly GCA_017311375.1). Lineage (NCBI taxonomy): Eukaryota > Metazoa > Mollusca > Bivalvia > Mytilida > Mytilidae > Mytilus > Mytilus coruscus. Next base: position 26,150,456 of record CM029601.1, read on the forward strand.
TGAATTCCTGAAGATTGCTGATATTCAATTCAAAGTTACCCTGAAATGATCGTAGACTTTGCACACATAGTAGAACGTTTAGCAGAAAATGGAATCACTGAAGAGGTCAGGAAAAGTCTAAGACACTCGTTGGTCATATCATGTCTCGTAAAACGTAGTAACTGAAGGTGTTTTACGGGATATAAGCACAATAAGATTTTACTCCCATATAAAGCTTACGATTGGCAAAACAAAATATACAAACAGAAGGATATAAAGCTAATATGTTATCGTGATTCTGTACCTCAGTCCGTAGCTTATTTGGGATGGACTACATGTTCCATTCTTCCTCAAGAAGCAGATCCATGTCGAGACAGACAAAACCTAGACAAAAAACAAAAAGAAATACTGAGTCAGCTAGGTATTCACAATGAGCCACGAATTGATAGTGTAATTGAACATGTACAAAACATATGTAATGCATTATATGCAATGGCAGATTTAAATCTTATTGAGGATTCTCATGTAGGTTGCATCAAAGAAATGATGAAGAAAATTTACGAATGGCTCAAAAGTAAAATGAATAAACATTCTGATTGCCTGAAAAATCTCAGCATAACACCAGTTGTTTTTATACCAGATTCAAAGATGTTTGTCACATGTGATAGGACTGTAAAATCTTTCGATCAAAAAAATGAAACTGAAATCAGACCATATCTTATGCGAGTTCCAGATGAATATGGAGAATTTTTCAAACTATTTCAGTTACTTGGTATGACACCTAGTACTTCCGTCTGTAACTACGTAAGAGTACTCGAATATCTACACTCAGAAGTTGGGGACGCACCTCTACACGTTAACGAGCTGAAAGTTGTGCGAATGGCTTCTCAGCAACTACTTAAACATCTTTTGGATGTCAGCAGTGCTGATACAGAAACTTTGAAGAAGATGGATGCTCTGTTCTTGTTAACACGCCAAGAAACACTGGAAAATGCAAAAACTCTTGTTCTTTCTGACAACAAGGACTTCGAAGAAAAGATTGGATCAGAAATCGGAATGCCATATGTTATGGACTTTAGTCAACTTGACATTTTTATTCAAGGAAGTATATCAGAAAGACTTCAAAAATTGCCGGAAAAGATGCAGCCTAACATTTTATCTGATACGATATCTAAAGAGCTTACTGCCGACAATCTGGTTAGAGTACAAGATGGGCGAGGAAATGGGTTAAAGATTTCTTTACATCACATCAATTTACAGAAGGTGTTGTTAGAATATACGTTCATTACTGCAAGCAGCATCCTCGAGCAAATCAGATAAATATTACCCAGGACACCGTCGAACAGCTAGTAAAGGGTGTTAGATATTTAAGAATAGTACAGGTAGAATCCATTATTCTCAGATTAGTGTTCAATGGTAAAACAGTTGGACATAGCGAAAAATCATGTTTTTTCAAGATGAAGAGTGATGAAACGAATAATGAGCATGTTCTGTATTGTGCTTTCAAAGAAAAGAGTCTACAACAATGGTTGGTTGACAATTATGATTCAGTAGGTCTAGCCTTAAAGAAATGCACTGACAATTGCTTTGAGGACACCAGTGGTCTTTTGATGAAGATCTTAACACGGATTGACAAACCAACTAGCATATCAAAAGCATTGGACGAAGCTGGTGTACTAGAATACAGATTTGCTTGTAATACACATGAAAATTTATTTCCTCCAGCAGGTACCGTGGTCAATCAAAATCGACATAGTTTCCTTGACAGTAGCTTTACAGATTTTTCCATCGGGAATATGTAGCTCTCTTAATAAGCGAGGAAACTGTAACCAACCGAAAATTTGTTCCTGCAGTTTACATTTACGCCATAATTGTCAAAAAGTTAGAGAGTGATACGTCAAATACTATTCTAGGAAACACTCTTTGCATGTACGAGGTTGATGTTGGAAATGGAAATATAGAGAAAAGGAAAGCTTATGACTTATTCAAGTTTAATCGCAAAAATGCAGATGTTAACCAATTAAACGGACAAGAACCTAGTAAGTCAAAAGAACTTGTAGAATTTGTAGAGATTTCAGGTACACAAAATGATGAGCGATCTCTTGACGATATTCTAAAAGAGATTAAAGAGCAAGTCAAGGCAGCTTGGACACTACCTGAAGATGAAAGACGAAAGGTGATCAAAAGATTGTATAAAAAGTGGCATCCTGATAAAAACCATGGTAACGAAAAAATAGCAACAGAAGTATTCAAATATTTACGGAAGATTGTTCTGCAACTGGAAAGGGGAGAAGATATTGACAGTGACAAAAGTTCAGATTCGTCAAGCTCCAGATCTAACTTCTACGAAAATTTCAGGAGTTATTATTCAAACGACAGAAGCAGATCAAATTTCTATTCGAATTTTAGACATTATTCAGATGACTCCGGCCGGTATGCAGGAAGTCACTCCACGTTTTGGTCCCATTTTAAACGATGGGAATATGATACATGGGAAGATAGTTATTACAGAAACAGTCAAGGGTATAGATCAAGAGGAACAAGACAGCAAACAAGAGATGAAAAGGTGCCATCGGTAGCTGAAGCTAGACAGTGGATGCGACAAGCAAAAATGGATTTCACAGCTGCTGACCAATTTTTCCCACACGCAGTATCTGGACATCATTTTAATTGGATTTGCATTATGTGCTATCAGGTATTTATAATAAGTTTTCTAAAGATGTTCCAATCTGGAACAGATAGTTTCATCCTCGACATTTTATATGTATATATAGGCTCATATAATTTACTGCCTTCTTTCAATTTTCAAGTACAGGTATTGCCGTCACGTGTTAATGAAGCTTACACCTATTGTCAATCGTCTTAAAAATGAAAATATTGTCTCTCAGTCGGTACCTCTAAACTAATCAACAAACTCGACAAGAATCTTTAAGACGAAGCTACTGTTATTCTCATTAAAACATTGTGTGTCAAAATGTCAATATCAAGCAGTTTACTAGATAGAATATTAGAGAAAAAATCCCATAGAAATATTTTTGACATCACTTGGCACTTTTCAACCAACAAAGCGTGATGAAACTTGAAAATGTTATGATGGTAAGGACTGTAATTTTCTTTTAGAGATAAGTTGATATTTTATTAGCGGTAAGAGTAGTTGCAGAGCAATTAGAATTACATTCGGATGAATGATCTTCACAGTCCATTTTAGACCAGAAAAACTCACCATGTACATAAACTTACGTTCACGTGAGCTAAAGTTAACGATTCACCTAATTTAAAGTTCAGATCAAAATCAATATTACGAAACTGACATGTATCGATAAAACTTGGTGAAATGGTGCATCTATGATGCACAAAAAGACGGAAGATATTAAGGAGACAACAGAAAACCGTAAGTCGAATAAACACGTACAAAGCAATGGAAAAAAAAAAGACAAACATAGAAACAGTCCATATCTCCCACCAAAAGCATGTGACCCCGACACGTTTCTGATTTTAGAGACTTATAAAATACAGTATTCAACATTAGACAGGTTTCTAAACAATGTCAAGCTTCAAATCGACCCGAATCTTAAAAATTGTGGATAAATTAAACAGACAAACTAAGATCTACATAAACACTAAATCCTCCAATAGAAAAAAAATGTTATATAGATATAGGAAGATGTGGTGTGAGTGTATTTAGAACTATTGACGACGTTCGGCACATGAATACTTTTTTAGTTCTCAACCCTCCCCTTTTTGTTGCGGAAGCGAGCCGTAGCGAACCTAAATTCCGTCAGCGACGTCAGCCTTTAAGTTCATTCAGTCTGCCGTTAAAGTTTTTTCAGACATCAGTTACTTTGTCAAACCTTCATGAAAATTTAAAAGAAGCATTTCTTAATGATAAAGAGATAATATTTAAAGAAAGATTTTGAAATTTATACTCATTTTTCAGTATTTTACTGATGGATAAACATACTCTTTGGGAAGTTAACTATAACATACAATCTGTGATTACATCTTTTAGACGTTAATAACTTTGTTAAACCTTCTTCGAATGATATGACACTTAAGCTTGGACAGATCAAGAAACAGCATCTGTGAAGATATTTGTTTAAACTCATAGCAGCATTCGCAGGCGAGACAAAACACAAAGTCCCGCGATACCCTTTATACGATTTATTAATCTCACTTGTTGTACTGATAAAAATACATAGAACATACAATAAAAAATAAGTACAGCAAAAGATAAAACCTGTTGCATAAAAAAATTCAATAATTACAAGCAAAAACAAATCCATAATAAACAATAAAATATTCAAAATTTTGCTGGGTGATACTGAAGGCTGAGAATATTGTCAGATCTACACATAACTTCATGGATTTTTGTTTAGTTTCAAAGTTCAGCTGATTACTCTAGTGGTAAAGCCAGCTGATAATCATCCTTAAATAGTACTTATGTAACAACGACACAACTTGTCACCATAACATATGCGTGGGAGAGAGTAATTCCGGTTACAGTCTGTTCTTCGTGAACCCAATAAAGGTCAAATTGCTTTTTCTTCTATCTTTTTATAGTGTGTTGAAAAGGTATTGAAGGCCATGCACTACACAAAGGATTGCAACAACGTACCTAGTACACACGATTTGAATAAACTTATGTTTGGCCTTGATATGGAGCTTCAGACTAAGGTTAAACAATTTATTCTTTTGGTTGGACCACGTGATAAAACAATGTATCCAGAACGCATGAATATTCCGAAAATACCAGCAGATGTTTATACTAAGGAGACGGCAGAGTCCGCTCGAGATGTAACAAAGAAAATACTTGAGTTTGCTGCAGATTTATTACAACTTTAAAGGTAAAAAGATACATATGAAATCTCTCATACTAGTAGAAGTAGGTTCTGGTTCATGTCTTCTCTCATTTTAGTCAGTTCTCAGAGAATTATCTATATGCTCTTCAACAATTATATAACTTTATTGCCTAAAACATCAAAGCAACATAGCAATGGTCAATACCTATTTACATACAAAGATTACATACTAAATTTTGTAGTACAAAGTTTGTAAGACTTTCAAAAGCAAGGTGCAAGTTACTAAGGTTTCAGCTCCCTCAGGCAAAGTTGACCTTAGATGAATTTGGCTATTTTTTTTTTTAGGTATTTTTGTCATATAGCTCTTCAACTGTTTCGGTACTTATACATCCCTCGGATTTCAAATGTTTGGCATTGAGCGTTCCTGATGAAGGTAAATCCAGAAAAGTGCTTCGGACGCATGAAATTATTAAACGTATTGTTTTCAATTTTTTACATCACTGGGTCGATACCTCTGCTGGTGGACTATCAGTCCCCGAGGGTATCATCAGCTCAGTAGTCAGTTCTTTGGTACTGACATGATTTATAGCAAACTTTTCTAAAATTGTCCGTTTATAAATTTTTAAATTATAAAGAAACTAAGGTTTCAACTCCCTCAGGCAAAGTTGACCTTAGATGAATTTGGCTATATTTTTGTAGGTATTTTTGTCATATAGCTCTTCAACTGTTTCGGTACTTATACATCCCTCGGATTTCAAATGTTTGGCATTGAGCGTTCCTGATGAAGGTAAATCCAGAAAAGCGCTTCGGACGCATGAAATTATTAAACGTGTTGTTTTCAGTTTTTTGCGATAAACAGCATAATTATGCTACCCGAATTCCATATCACACAAGAATTTTTCTGTTTACATCGGGTATATATATACATATATATATGGTATTTGCACCATACCATCTTTCCGCAAGTTTATTGTTTTCTATTTAGTATTAAATTTATAATTAAGATCCATTTATTACATCGGTGATCCGTTTATTTGGCAATCGCCAATGGCAGTCAGCAGGGTTTAAGAACATTTGTTGTTCGACCTTTTAGTCAAATGCGTTTTGTTAAAATATACTTTGTCACTTTTTTGGTCTTTTGGAAAATGTTGTTTGTGCTGTATTTAGACCCCTGTAACAAGAAATTTGTTTTGCATGCACACGTATAAAAATTGCGGTTTTTATCCAACGCAATCATACTATTAGGTTTAACGTTGTTTTCAATTTAGACTTATATATATATATATATATATATATATACACGACAATTCAAATTACACCATATATATATACACGACAATTCAAATTACACCATTAGTTTGATAGAGGGACATAACTCGTGTTCAAACATGAAACCTATAATGTTACTTAATAATCTATGATTTGATTTGATTTTTTTGTGTTTTAACGCCACTTTTAAGCACCGCTTTTGGGCTATTTCGTGGCGGCCAGTTTTTATTGGTGGAGGAAGCCGGAGTGCCCGGAGAAAACCACCGACCTTCGATAGGAAAACTGACAATCCTAGTCAATTAAGATTGGAGTCGAGTGCACCCGCACGAGCGGGGTTCGAACTCACAACCTCAGTGTTGACTGGCTAGTGATTTCAGTAGTAACTACTTAGACCACTCGGCCACCGAGGCCCCCTAATAATCTATGTCATCTGTACCTACTTCTATAATGTTACTTTCTTTAATAACTCAAAGCTTTTTAATGTTTTCACTTCAGGATATGTATATTAAAGCTGCATTTTTTTTTTTTTTTTTTTTTATTTTATCTTAACTACTAACGATATATTTTGCAGGTTTCTAAAGGTTTTTCAAAGATGAAAAAATCGTTTTATTGGACATTCTAGAAACAGACTGATATACTTTAAATATATGACATTATGTTCTTGTTTGATTGTGTCTGGATTATTAGCACGAGAGAAGCAGAACACTTATCAATGGTAGCAATGATAGAAATGAATTGACTATGTATATTTTATCTGTAGATTAACAGTATATAGGTATGCATTTGTGAATAATAGTATTATGTAAATAAGATTTCAGTTGAATATGTTATAGTAGATATCTATTTTCTAAATAAAAAAGATATTAAGGAAATCGTTCATTGAAAAGACATAAGATTAGTCTGTGAATTTTTTTAAATGATACAGAAAATTTTATAGTGAAATTTATGCTATAATTATGTTTTTGTTAATATAAATTAATTTATAAATGTATGATAATTAAATATTGTATTTTTATATTGAATGATTGAAGGAAATTAAAGTAAATTAAACATATTGCATGAAGCTAAGCTCGTTTATACAAGCAATTCAAGATTTGCAATAAAAAGTTCTTTGACATTGTCTTTAATTTTCTTTTTCACAGGTTTTAATTTTCCATCACTCGTATGGACACAATTAATATTTTGTGTTTGAGATCATATTAAATATGTGTTTATGTTATTATAATTACTTGCTGAGATCACATTAAATATGTGTTTAAGATATAATTACTTACTGAGATCACATTAAATGTGTGTTTAGGTTGAAATTACTTACTGAAATCACATTCAATTTGTGTTAAGTTATTATAATTACTTACTGAGATCACATTAAATATGTGTTTAGGTTGTAATAAATACTTACTGAGATCACATTAAATATGTGTTTATGTTATCATAATTTCTTACTGAGATCACATTAAATATATGTTTAGGTTGTAATAATTACCTACTGAGATCACATTACATATATGTTTAGGTTATTATAATTACTTTATGATATCACAATAAATGTGTGAACAAATTGAGATCATTATTAAACACCTGTACAGAGTGTATTGACTTACCTATACAACATTGTTTCAGGAACTTAATTTGTCCACATTTCTCTAAACTATGAATAAAATTAAATGTGGGATGTACATAAAAAAAGACTGTAACCCAAAGTCTTTTAAAAATAATCAAAAAAGACGTCTAGAGGTCAACGTATGTGCTTAAAAAATAAAAGACAGGTGTCTATATAATTATGTTTCAAGCTAGCTCTGTAATGGAAAATTTAAACTATATTATTTTTATTTATAATGTATAAAAGCCTGATGTACGTTATTCTTGTCTGTTATATTACATTATGTAGTTGATTGCAGTTGAAATATGTTTTCTTATTAAAAAATCTTTCATAAAAATGTACTTTTGACCATATCCAAAACTGACAAAACTATGACAATATGTATTTTTAACAAGCTTTGATTTCTACCTGTGGCCTCCAATATTGACTACAGATTCAAGTTGTGGGACGCTTAATTTATTGACTGGTCGATAAACGCCCACTGAGAAAGATTTCTTGCATATTCAAGAGAAGAACTATTAAACATATCCATTCTGTTTACATCTCGGTCTTATGTTGTGTTGATACACCACTGTCCAATGCTAGGGCTCTTCAGTTACAATTTTGACTATTTTTTTCTATTTTGGTCAATGATATATACAATGCCAATATCAGAACCGTATTTTTAGGTGCCCCCTTTATAGCGCTACATATATGGTTAATGCACTCCTAACGTTGCCCTAGCGGCCCCTTCCACTTTTTCAAAATCCTAGATCCGCAACTGAATATGACCGGAACTATTGGTTAAGGTCTTATCGGAGTTATTGCCCTTAAATGACCATTAGCGACTAATTTTTAGCTCACTTGGCATAAAGGGCATTTGATCTGTTCCTGTCACTTGTCATCAGTCGTCATAATTTGAGGTCATCGTTAACTTATTTTTTAAAATCTTCTCTGAAATTGTTGGGCTTGAAAGATTTTTAAAATAAATATCAGTTTGTTAAATTTTGCTAGATGAGCGATCTAGAATCCCCAGGTCAAGTAGCTAGGATGTACGGGATTGTAGTTTAATCGAAAGAATAGAATGGTGAATCGGTTTATATGTACATAAGTCGACAGGTTGACAGTTTCATTTTTTACGTACATAAGGTGACAGGTCGACAGATCGACAGTTTGAAAGGTCGACATACCTGTATTGGCATTATTGGTCAACTGTCGACCTGTCGAAACCACTATAATAATTTTTTGGTAAAAATTTAATTTATTCATTTCTTTTCATAGTTTTTGTCAACTTACGACATTAAATTGTCAACTTTGTCAACCTGTCGACCTGTCAACTGTCTACTTGTTAATTTTTACAACTAAAGCATGAAATAATTTGATTTTATCGACTTACTTACGTCAACTTTCAACCTGAGGAACTGTCAACTTACAATTTGTTCTTATATATCGTTATTGCCCCAAAATACACAAGCGTATCAATTTATTATAAAACCAGGAACTATAGTGTTTCAACCGTGGTGAAAGATTTAACCATGAGTAAAGATAAGACAAACAAACGTTGAAACGTCTGAAAACGGGTCAAAAACATTATACCCTCCGCAACTCGTTGCGTGGGGTATAATTAGCAGCCACAGTTGCAAATCAACAATTACAAAATCACACGATTATAAATTATGGATTCGAACTAAATGTAAAACACGTGCACAGAGAACTTAGCTAAATGTATATATGTATGCATGCATGAGTTCAATAGTTTCCTTAACATTATAATAACCAGAAACTCGTTTTATATGACTTTGATAATTTACCAGCTACATATCCATTACGTTTATTGAAATATAAAACGTCACTAAAGACACTGGCACAGTGAACGAGTTGGGAAATATAAATACAGTAAGAAGGGACCAAAGGGATATCCCCGTCCAAAATTGGAAAATTAACAATTAGGAACGGAAAATCGGCTCTTTCGTCTTAAATTTTTAATTTGATTTTCCCATGTGAAATTTAAATATCCAAATCTAGAAAAAGACAATTATTGCTGTTATTAGATATATTTAAAGGAAGTTCCCTTGGGTAAATTCCAGCAGTATAATAATTAGAGAATTCTTGATTATTTAAAGCAAAAATTATCAAGGTAACAATGAGTGTTATCAAATTTATCAATTAAATGGAATTCAGATGCGGTATGGGTTTTGCTCATTGTTGAAGACCGTACGGTGACATATAGTTGTCAATTTCTGTCATTTGGTCTCTTGTGGATAGTTGTCTCATTGGCAATCATACCACATCTTCTTATTTTTATCTTTATTGAGTTTGACTGAAAATTGATCAGTTTTGGATTTCCCTATCAAGATCACACTGCATTTACCACTTTCAAAGTCTATATTACACAATTATATGGTTATATTTAGTAATTCCATTTTCAATGATGGTGCTTTGGCAGAATTTAAATAAATATACAGAGAGACAGCACAGTCTACTAGGGTTAACAATAAAACCTGAAAAAATGATTTACAAATTTCAAAAGAATTATTCAAAATGAAGACAGATGTATAGTAACATTGTCCCGGACATGGAAGATACAATTCTACATCCCAGCAAGAAGCTCAAAACGATTATTTACCAACATTGTTTATATAACTTATGATCTTATAAGACTATGCTCGACGAACAATTAAAAATTTCGAAAGATGCTTTACAAAAATAATTTTGCATTCAGTGAGCTAAAAACTGACACCTCATATAAAATATAAACTTAAAGTTGTACTTAAATGTACAATAAAAAACATTATAATTACATTTAAAAAGTACAGCACCTACAATAAAATAAATAGCATTTAAAATCATTTATTTACATAAATAAAAAAATTTCACTACATTTTTTCCACGGACATAAACTTCTTTATTTTACTATTGATATAAAAATAAGGAAATGTATCCACCAGAGTTCAAATAAGTGGATATAAGCAATTATAGGTCACAGTACGGGCTTCAATAATGAGAAAAACCCAAACCGTATAGTCCCGACATGAAAAATGTGAAACAATTCAAACGAGAAAACCAACGGCATAATTTATAAAAAAAAAACAACCGCAATGTACGAAAAACAAATATGACAGACACGGACCAACGACAACCACTGACTTGGGACAGGCCCATAAAGAATGTGGCTGGGTTAAACATGAACATATTTCAGGACTTGATTGTGGTTTGTATTTAAACGATATGTTAACAGCTTATATATCCATAAAGAAATCTAGTCTTGTTTCTCGTTTACCAATGCACTTGGTTATTTTTCTTTAAAATTCCCTGAAAGGCAGGAAACAATTGATCTTAGACTTTATTGATGTATAGTTATACATAAAACTCTTCTGCTTGTCGCGTGAAGTAATTCCGGACTTCATCTAATTTTGACCATCAATGCTCTTCAACCTCATTCTTAATTTGGCCTTTAAACTTTTTGATTCGAAAGTCACTGATAAGTCTTTTGTAGACGAAACGTGCGCCTGGCGTACACAATTATGAGCCTGGTATCTTTGATGAGTTTTTTTATATATTTTTAATATTAAATATGTATTGGATTGCCGAGAAGACGAACAAATCTTTTTTTTTAATGGAGTGTACATATTTACAATTTTATATTAAAATAAAATGCTCCGCTGGGGGCAGCTTGATACGACCGAAGAGGTCGAACCCTGAACAGTTGGGGCAAGTATGGACACAACATTTAGGCTTAAAACAGCTCTGAATTTGGATTGTGATTGAATATTTGACACAGCATAGGTTTGTGACACGAAATGAATGTGGTCAAAGAACTGAAAAATTTGAAATTGGACATTTACCTATTATGGTCCAATATCCATAATCTAAGTACATGGTTAGAATTAGCATACTAAAAAACCCCAAGAATTCAATTTTTGATGAAATCAAACAAAAGTTTAATTTAGGATCCTTTAGACCTCAATGTGGACTAATTTGATAACGGAGCCCAGTATCCAAAATCTAAATACATGGTTAAATTCAGCATTTCAAAGAACCCCATAACTTCAATTTTTGTTGAAATCAAACAAAGTTTAATTTAGACCCTGATTTGGATCAACTTGAAAACTGGGCCCAAAAATCCAAAATTTAAATACAGGTTTAAATTCAGCATTTCAAAGAACTCCATATATATTCAATTTATGTTGAACTCAAACACAGTTTAATTTGGACCCAGATTTGGATCAACTTGAAAATTGGGCCCAAAATCAAAAAATCTAAATACATGTTTATTAACAGACAATATAAGCTTAGTTTTTAAAGGAGTTTGCTTCATCAAAAAATAAATAAATGGGGAATGTGTCCATGGTATACATATGATGCCCCCGCTTGCATTTGACGTTATAAAGGAACATAAATCAAGAACAGTAAAAGTGACGCTACCCAAATTTGTACTTGATCTGAGTTTTGTGGTAATAAACATTGTGTATAAGTTTCAAACATTTGGTTGAGGCAAACTTAAGTTAGAGAACGGAAACGAAAATTTCAGCATGTTTCCATTTGTAAAGGGGCACAACTCTAGAACGGTAAAAGTGACGCCAACAAAATTCACACTTGATCTGTGTTTTGTGGTAATCAGCATTATGCATAAGTTTCACACATTTGGTTGAGGCAAACTCAAGTTTGTGGTAATAAGCATTGTGTAAAAGTTTCATAATATTTGGTTGAGGAAACTAAAGTTAGAGAACGGAAACAAAAAATTCAGCAATTTTTCCATTTGTAAAGAGGCTTAGTCTAGAACGGTAAAAGTGACGCCACCCGAATTCAAACTTGATCTGTGTTTTGTGGTAATCAACATTGTGTATAAGTTTCATAGTATTTGGTCGAGGCAAACTAAAGTTAGAGAACGGAAACTAATTTTGGGACGTACGGACGTACGGACGGACGTAAAGACGGACAAGGGTAAAACTTAATGCCCCTCCGCTACGGCAAGGGCATAAAAATATATATAGCACTCAGAAAATTAGTTTATAAAGAATAGCAAACAAACCTACCAAATCTATAAAATATCTAATAATGAACAGTAAATTTCAAACTATATTCATACGGTCTTACAGAGTTTATCATCAACAACACTTAAGAAACACAAAATTTTTAAATACATCTGTCACTCCGATTATAATTGTGTAATTGATTTTACGATCATTTCTTATCATTAATGTAGATTTTCTTTTCAGTCTGGGCATGGTATTTCACAGTTATCATACTGGAAAACTAACAACAACAAAAATTAAAGAAGGCAAATGAATTTAAGATCGTATAAAAACACTTAGTGTAATCAAACTTTCTATATATAATTGATAGTTCCCAATATGTTTTCTTTCATTTGTCATAAACCAATATCTGCAACTTATCTATCAATGTCAACAACTTTATCTACACAATGTATTGTAATGAAATATATCCTTTAATAAAAATAGATTATTATTTAAAAATAATAATTAAAGGAATTTTCAACCATAAGAAAATATTCAAACATTTTACCAATCTTTCAAAAGAACACAATGCATACACAATTATCACCACAATTAATATATCTGAAAAAGCAATCTATTTTAAACTATGACTCAACTATAAGAGTGCAATAAATCAATATCCCAACCCTCCTATTGTGGTATGTAACTTTTTTGTTAAAATCAAACTAAGTTTTATTTTGGATACTTTGGACCTTTATGGGGTCCAGTTTGAAAAACGGGCCCAAAATCAAAAATTTAAAACACTGTTAGATTGCACACATTTTAAAAAGAACACCAATGATTTAATTTTTGAAGAAGTCAAACAAAGTTTAATTTTGGACCCAAATTTTGACCAACTTTGAAAACCAAGCACAAATCAAAAAATCTAAAACACTGTTGGATTGACCATATCAAATAACACAAACTATTTAGTTTTTGATGAAATCAAACAATGTTAAATTTTGGACCCCAATTTGGACCATATTGAATGCTGTGCCCAAAATTAAATATCTAAATACCACTTAGATTCAGCATATCAAAGAACACCTACCATTCTTTTTTTTTTAAATCAAACAAAATTTTGGACCCTTTGGACCTTAATGTGGGCCGACCCTGCCCCAAGTAAAAAAAATCTGAATACACGCTTAGATTCAGCATATCAAAGAACCCTAAGAATTCAATGTTTTTTTTTCAAATCAGAAAAAGTTGTATTTTGGACCCTTTGGACCTTAATGTGGACCAATTTGAAGACAGGTCTCAAAATTAAAAAAATCTAAATACACAATTAGCTTCAGCATATCAAGGAACACCAATAATTAAATTTTTAAAGAAATCAAACAAAGTTTAATTTTAGACCCTTTGGACCTTAATATGAATCATTTAAAAAACAGACCCTAAAATCCAAATATTAAATACCCAATAAGATTCAGCATATTAAAGACTCCCAAGAACTCAAGACTTTTGAATTAAACCCCATTGAAATTGCTAAAAAAATAAGCAATTTATACAAAGTATTGGTTTTGGCCCCTTTTAACTAAACCAATAGGGTCATAACCCCTAAAATCAATCCCAAACTTTATTTTATGGTATAACACCTTGTGGCACAATTAAATAGCAATAAATAGACTTATACTCAAGTTATTGTCCAGAAATCAGAAAATCCTAGTTTTTGGCCCTTTTCAGCCCCTTATTATTAAACAGTTTAGACCATGACCCCTAAAATCAATCCCAACTTTCCTTTTGAAGTATGCAACCTTGTAGTAAAATTTCATAGAAATCCATACTCTAATACACAAATTAGTGTCCTGAAACATGAAAAATGCTTGTTTTTGACCCCTTTTTGGTCCTTAATTACTAAACAGCTACAACAATAACCCCCAAAATAAATCTCAACCTTCCTACTGGGATATGGAGCCTTGTGCTTAAATTTAATACAGATCTATACAGTTATACTCAAGTTATTGTCTGTGAACCAGACAAATAATTGTTTTTGTTAAGCTCTTTTTGGCCCCCAATTCCTAAACAGCTACTATTATAACCCCCAAAATAAATCCCAACCTTCCTATTGTGGTATGGAACCTTCTGCTAAAATTGAATAGAAATCCATACACTTATACTCAAGTTATTGCCTGCAAACCGGAAAATAGTTGTTTTCGGCCCTTTTGACCCCTAATTATTAAACGGTATGGGCCATGACCCTCCAAAAATCATCTAAACTTTCCTTTTGAAGTATGGAACCTTGTGGTAAAATTGCATAGAAATCTATACTCTTATACACCAATTATTGTGCTGAAACATGAAAAATGCTTGTTTTTGGCTCCTAATTCCTAAACAGCTACGACAATAACCCCCAATAGAAATCCAAACCTTCCTTTTGTGGTATGGAACCTTGTTCTTAAATTGAATAGAGATCCATATGGACACTTATACTCAAGTTATTGTCTGTGAACCTGACAAAAAATTGTTTTTGTTAGACCCTTTTTGGCACCTAATTCCTAAACAGCTATGACAATAACCCCCAAAATTCATCCAAACCTTCTTATTGTGGTGTGGAACCTTGTGCTAAAATTTTGACCAAAGAAATATCTCTTATACTCAAGTTATTGTATTAAAACCAGACCAATAATTGTTTTTGGTCCCTTTCTAGCCCCTAATTACAAAACTGCTAAGACAATAACCCCAAAAATCAATCCCAACCCTCCTATTGTGGTATGGAACCTTTTACTTAAATTTCTTACACATCCATACACTTACACTAAAGTTATTGTCTGCGAACCAATTTATTTTCCATGAACCAGTAAAACTGACCTTTTTTGGCCCCTAATTACAAAACCGCAAGGACATTAGCCCCCAAAAACAATCCCAACCATTTTTACTGGTATGGAACCTTGTCCTAAAATTTCATTGAGATCCATGAGCTTATACTCAAGTTATTGTCTGCGAACCAAAATGTCTTCAGGCGCAGACGGAGACAACACCATAACATGATACTACCTACGGTCGTATAAAAATATCGCTTCTCCTCATAAGAAACGGTTTCCTCGGTTCGCAATTTCCTTATACTGAATATTGTTTTAATAAATAAATCATATTTCAATAACTTTGATTTTTATTTGTACATGCATTATATACCATCGACACTTCCTTACGTAAAACAAATAAAACAGGTGACATACACTGAATACAAAATACACTTGGTGCATTTTACATATCGATATTGTACTTTGTACCTGTGAAATTATCAAATTAACTTACTTTTCTGTTTGAATAATGAAATATTTGATGACGAGAGAAAAAGTAAAATGATTACGTATTACGTCAATGTTTAAATTTGTTACCTTAAATTGCGTATAGTGACATGACCTCTTATACACATGTAGATAATAGAATACAATTAAATCCGTACTTATTAAACTATCTACTGACCGGCTTTAAACACGTAACACACATTTTGTTGATTTTTTTTATCAACTCATTCAAATTTTTCATATTGTTGCTATTTATGCTTACTATACTTTCTAATGAGAACAATTCAATACCTGCTACCAGGTTGACACTATATTATTTTTGTCGCGCGATCTTTGTTACGCTAGATTTGAAACCTTCGCATGATTTTTTTCTGTTTTTTTCTTCGTGAAAATTTCTTTGAATCAATAAACATACTTAAATCAGTAAAATAGTTGTTGCATTACCATATTGCCAAGCTGAGCAATGAAAATCTTAACTAGGCCATAAGAATGTTGCTTGCAGCCTTGAACAAGTTAACATGCTGTTGCTAGACATTTTCATGTCAGAAATTCCTCTGTCAGTCCTTACAACTTCGGGACAGACAGACGGGATTTGTTAATGACCCCATGACCAGGTCATCCTGGTTTTACAACTTACGTCAATAGAATTTCATTTCGCTACGCAATTTGCAAGAGAGATCAACTGTAAACCGGCAAGTCGCCGGATGTCATGGCAAAGAAATTCACCACAAAAAAGTTTCCTATATATACTGAAATTCCACAAAATCCAATACAGAAAACCATTTTCAGGTTAACCGTTCAAAACCACATAATTTGCAATTTGCAAAAACTGATCGCAATGGGCGAGATAGGGGTACTCAGAAGGGACAAAACTAAACTCAAAATAAACCCTTCAGAACTGTTCGACTTCTTTGTCAATTCGTTAGTTGTTGGTTACAAGCAGCCATTGCCTTTGATGTAGGACACATCCATTAAGGAACAAAACAGGTTTTCAGTGCATATCACATGATTTCAACATACGTCACGTAATCATTTCAACTTTCGAACTGCAAACTTTATGAAGATGATGTATGAATGAAATTTATGTTTATATATATATATATATCAAATGCGTTTTGTTAAAATATACTTTTTAACTTTTTTGGTCTTTTGGAAAATGTTGTTGTGCTGTATTTAGACCCCTCTACCAAGAAATTTGTTTTGCATGCACACGTATAAAAATTGCGGTTTTTATCCAACGCAATCATAGGTTTGAACGTTGTTTTCAATTTATAGACTTGTTTATATATATGTTACAATTATTATAGAAAAGAAAGGATATGTGGTATCCATCCATGACACAAAATCAGTATATGCACAGCAAAAAACACAAAAAGCAAAGGAAGAGCGCCTTTATTGCTTCATCTCAAAGTTACAGTGAGACCTTCTACACGGAGAAAAAAAACAAACAAAAAAACTCTGCATATTTATATATATAAACTATTGAATATTTGAAAACTAAAACTAAAAAAATAGTCTAGTGTTGCGTTTTTAAAGTCCTGTCCGTATATTATAAATTGTACTGCACACAACACGTAGACACGCTGCTTGGTTTTTGACTTGCTACATATCTGGATGTGTATTCAATGTTTGGGTTTGTTACTTGTTAACAATCCAGATTAATGGTTTAAAATCAATAAAAACTTTGGTTATTTTGGAAAGAATGAATGATGCGTTGCATAAGTTCAACCACAATGCACAAATATAGATTTGTTTTAGTGTATACATCCTTTTTATTTGCCATTTTTTTAGTAGTCAACTCTATATTTGTGTATACTTGTAACATTTTCATATATATATACATATATATTTGCAGATTTAACATTGTTGTGCTGATATTTAGAGTAATTATGAATATGTGTTTTCAGCCGTGGTGATCCGATGGATGGATCTGTCGTAGAGTTGTCACTTGTTTAGACGTACTTATCAAAATAATTATTTCTGTGACTGTATCTTACGATCCTTTACGATAAATATTTAGCTAATCTGCAATCAATTCCATCTTCATGCCTAATATATCATGTACTGTGTTACAACTCTAGATTCTACTGACGAGGAAAGGTAACACTAGGCCACCGAAAGCTGAATTTTTAAGTTCAGTCTAGGTGGCCGTGTGGTCTAGAGCGCTGGACACAGTGCAGGCGGTGTTGTCTCGATATCCCAATAGCATGAGTTCGAATTCCGGCGAGGGAAGAACAAAAATTTGCTTTTTAACATTGTTGTGCTGATATTTAGAGTAATTATGAATATAATATGTGTTTTCAGCCGTGTATCACCTTCACTGGTGAGATAGATAGATCTGTCGTAGAGTTGTCACTTGTTTAGACGTACTTATCAAAATAATTATTTCTGTGACTGTATCTTACGATCCTTTACGATAGATATTTAGCTAATCTGCAATCAATTCCATCTTCATGCCTAATATGTCATGTACTGTGTTACAACTCTAGATTCTACTGAAAGGAAAGGAAAGGTAACACTAGGCCACCGAAAGCTGAATTTTTAAGTTCAGTCTAGGTGGCCGTGTGGTCTAGAGCGCTGAATACAGTGTATGCAGGCGGTGTTGTCTCGATATCCCAATAGCATGAGTTCGAATCTCGGCGAGGGAAGAACAAAAATTTGCTTCCTCAAATTTGCAGATTTATTAATTGTTGTGCTGATATTTAGAGTAATTATGTATATATATTTTCGGATATTTTAATTCTTCGTACAGATGTTTAAATTGTCAAGATAAGATTTCAAAAGAGATTGTAACTACACGTATATGATCGTAATATCTCTTAATCGGTGTACAATTAACATTTATAACATGCTTTGCTATACTGCATCATAAATCAATATATGAAGGGGTTAAAGGTAAAAGTGCACATTTGTTTAACTTAAAAGGTGATTTTTATCTATTTTACGGTTGTTTGAAATACGACAAATAACGTATGTGAAACTAAACTGATTAGCATTGATGAAATCTAGGATTGAAATAAATCTACTTTCATTTTCGCTTTTCCGAAAATATTTTTCTACAAAATTACCTGCGGAAGTGGGAAGTTAAAGTCGCGATGACACGCCACTCTTGACAAATATTGAGCTGTGCACATTCATACAACATTGGCAATGTTAACTGAGGTGGATTTTTTTTTACTTACTGACATTTTCAGAGGATAAAGTATTGGTATGTTTATATTAATCTGATATTTATATTAATCTGATATTATACACCGTTCATGATAATTATATTTTTCCAATCCACGTGTTCCAATCATCGGTCAAATATTAAGGGTATGAGCAATAGTAGTTTAAAATATTTATTAATAACCTAAACAATACAGAGGCGGATTTAGTGGGGAGCAGGGGCCCGCACCCTATGGAGCTTTATATAATTATGATAAATATACAACATAGACCTTTTGCAAGTATCACTCTAAACATTGGCTTGCCGGGGGAGGGGGGCTTTTTCAAAATCCTAGATCCGCACCTGCACTACCTAAAAGTGGTATCAATAAGATATAGATCACAATTATTCTGTATTTTTGATGAATTTAATATTTTTACCGAATAAAATTAACAGATTTGATGGGGTGTGATTTACTAAAAATGTGCACACAATCAACGCTTTTACAACCCTATAAAGTTATAAAAGAAGCATGCAATTCTTCTAATTACATTTTTATGCTACAACCATGAAATAACTTGTTATAACAAATATTTCGTATGTTTTCTTGTTGTGACGTTGTCACGGGAAACACGTGCTGTCATGAATGTTGAATTAATTTTTTATCATTCCAAAGTACAATGTTGAGTTCAATTATTTCTATTGTGAAGAAGAATCCGATCTAGCATATTACTTGGTCATGTAGTAAAAACACACCCCGATAATTTGCTTAAATGATTTTTTATTTGTGGTACAAAGTCAAATATGACAATAGGCACCGTTCGAGCCTCATATTTCAATATGCATCAAATCGTGTTGCTTTTTCTTAGTACCCGCACTTTATTGTTGATCCACGACAGATGTATTGTATTCGTAAAACTGGTGTTCTATGTTTTTTTTTTTATATATACTAAACTTGACAAGGATATAAACCTTGTTATTTTTTTAGGGTTTTAAACATAATTTTATATGTTAGTTTTTCCATTGTGGATAATATTTTCAATTTAAATTTTGTTGCCATTAACCTTTTAACCAAAGCATTACAGACTAAAAACAAAACAAGGATGAAATAACATGGAACACATATATGAGTCTTCTTTGTGAATAACACGCTGAGACTATACCTCAACTATAAAGATTTATAAGGGAAAATTATTGTAAAAAATAGTGGACAAATTTTTTATTTTGTTAATTGTACCAAATTTTTTTCAATAAGTTTTTTTTACCGGTATATTAGTATACATATGCATACTTTTTTAAAAACAAAGGAATCTTATCAATTTATTTGATTTGTAACGATTATTTACAGAAAAGCTTAAAAAAGAAAGAAAAATTTCAGTTTAAAAGAAAAGAAATACAACTTTTAACTCTAGATTCATTTAATATACTGGAGTTACTCCTCTTTCCCTGAAAATTGGCTTCACCTTGGTTTATCCATACCAATACATTTATATTCATTTAAAACTATTAGTGATTCCTTTTGAATTGTTTTTTTTTTTTTTGTCAGCTATATACTTTTAATATTAGTATACATTTTTTGTAGTAGTAGGAAACTACCTTTTTGTCTTATTTTTTTTCTACTCCTACCCATCACCTGTGTACAACCAATAAAGACTATGTCATTTTTCAACATTGAAAATGTGTACTTGGAATGTTGGGGGATCTTTTCTGGGGACATTGATAAAACCCAGGACCAAACCTTCATTGACTCAATTTCAAAATATGATCTAGCATTCCTTGTAGAAACCCATGTTGGTTACAATGCCAATATAAAAAATGTGGGCCCTTTTAACTACTACCCTGTATGTAGATCTATCACAAAGGCTAATAATAAACATTTTGGCGGAATTGCAATTTTAAGAAAACCTCACATAAAAAATCATGTGAAAATTTAAAAAATACTAATACTGATTATCAGTGGTTTAAATTAGAAAAAATTGTCTTTGGCTTTCACAGAGACTACATATTTGTGTTATTTATTACCCACCAGTGACACCCACTTACACTCAAAAGGGAGATATAGAAATTTTCGAATGTCTTGAAAATGATATTGCATTATTTTGTAAAGATGCCGATATTCTCCTTTGTTGCGATTTTAATGCCAGAACTGGAACGCATCCTGATCTAATTATGCAAGATGAAGTAGATTTTCTTCCTTTATACAATTCATATCCTTTGGATAAAAATATTATGTTGCGTAAAAACCAAGATCAAAAACTTAATTGTAGAGGGAAATATTTATGTGATTTTTGAATTTCTCATCAGCTCAGAATTTTAAATGGGCGTTCACTTGGTGATTTAAATGGTAATTTTACCTGCTATACTCCTCATGGAGCAAGTGTTGTAGACTACTCTATTGTGTCGGAGAGTGCCCTTGATTACATTTTGTACTTTAGAGTTGCAGAATTTGTACCTACATTATCTGATTGTCATTGTAAAATTGAATGGGAAATGTCAGCTCAATTTAATGCTAATTTACGAGATGATTGTTGCATACTATGCCTTCTCGATACATGTGGTCAGAGAACTCAGCGACACTTGTTTCAGGAGGCTCTAAACTCTCCGTCTGTACTTGCAAAATCTTCAGTTGACAATATATCACAATCTTACTGGCTTCATCACTTTCAAGAATTAAGTAAGGTTAATGATAATTTTTCAGTTAGGGTAAAACATCTTGAGGAGCGTTTGGAGTCTGCTGAGGTATCTCAGAAATGTTTTAATGAATTAGATTTTGTAATTACTGATAACGAAATTATCACTGCCATCTCAAAATTAAAATGGAATAAATCACCTGGGTTGGACAATATAACAAATAACATGATTAAATGCAGCCAAAGTATTTTAATTGGTTGCTTTAAAAAAAAAAACTCTTGTTTGAGTAATGGCACATATCCTAAAAAATGGGCAGAAGGATAACTTTCACCCTTACATGAGGCTAACGATATTCTTGATCCAAACAACTATCGTGGTTTGACTGTAACTAGTTCAATAGGGAAATTGTTTAATTCTATTTTAAACTCCCGTCTTGACAAATTTCTAATCGAACACAAAATAAATGATGGCTGCCAAGTTATCTTCACAAAGAAAGCTAGGACCTCTGACCACATGTTTGTAATCAAGACAATTATTGATAAATATTGTAATAATCCTGGTGGTAGACTATATGCCTGCTTTGATGACTTCAAAAAGGCCTTTGATACTGTTATTCACACTGGAATCAAACTGAAACTACTAGATATTGGGGTGGGATCTTCATTTTACAACATCATTAAAAACATTTATGAAGTTATCAAATCGTGTGTAAAAATAAATGAAAACTTAACTAACAGCTTTTCAATACACCTGGGGGTAAAACAAGGAGACAATCTTAGTCCTAACCTCTTCAAGATCTTTATTAATAATTTGACAAACTATTTAAAGAACTCTGAGGACCCAGTTTCGATAAATAATCAAGATTTACACTGTCTTATGTATGCTGATGATATTGTTTTATTATCTACATCTCCCAACGGCTTGCAAAAAAAATTGGATATATTGCAAAATTACTGCAATGATTGGTGCTTAAGTGTGAATACAAATAAAACAAAGGTTCTTATATTTAACAAGGCAGGTAGATTGATTACCAAATATGATTTTATGTTAAATGGTGTAAAACTAGAGTGTGTTAATACATATAAATATTTGGGTATACATTTTTGTGCATCTGGTTCCTTTACAGTAGCACAGGATGAATTGTATAAAAAGGCACTAAAAGCCTATTTTAAGTTGTCTAAAGATTTTCTATCCTTGCATCCTTCAGTCAAAACAAGCATGCATGTATTCGATCATACCATCAAACCCATCCTTTTATACAGTTATGAGATATGGGGCGCCTTTAACCCACAGTGGCGGATCCAGAAATTTCCATAAGGGGGGCCCACTGACTGCCCTAAGAGGGGGCCCGCACCAGTCATGCTTCAGTGATTTCCTATATAATCGACCAATTTTATCCCACAAAGCCCCCACCCCCTGGATCCGCCTATGACCCATTGTCTGCTAAATTTAGAAATGGGATTGTTTCATTTGACCATATTTACTCTAAATTATCTGCTGAAAAACTTCATACTAAATTCTGTAAATTTATTCTTGGAGCTCCAAAAAAGTACTAACTTTGCTGTGTTAACTGAGCTTGGCAGACTGCCAATATATTTTAACATGATTAAAGCAATGATTAAATACTATTACAGATTAGAAAAATCTGGCACTAACTTCCCATTGTTATACAATGCCTTTTGGAATCTAAGAAATTGTATGAGTCAAAGAAACCGTCGTGGTATATGTCGTCTGAGAAACTTTTTTCACTGATCAATAATTGTCTAACATCCTCTGACAGGGGTAAACCAATTGACAACAGAAAACTTAAAATTGCCATGTTGAAAGATTGGGAAAAAAGCTCAATAATCACTCAGAAGGGAAACTATGCACATATGTGACTTTTAAATCCAATTTTGGTTGCGAAAAATATCTTGATATTGTTAAAAAATTTGAAGAAAGACAGAGTCTAACAAGATTTCGCATATCTGCTCACCATTTACTAATAGAGAGAGGTAGATATAATAATACTCCACGACACAATAGAGTATGTCAAAGATGTTGTAGTAATGAGGTCGAAGATGAAACACATTTTCTTTTTAATTGTGATAGTCTATCTGACCAACGAAAAGATATGATAACAATGATAAATAATTGCTGTAAGAATTTTAATAATCTACACTCTTCCAAAAACTGATATGGTTAATGAATAATGAAGATGAGAAATTGTTATCAGAATTGTGCATATTCATTAAGAAATATGAAAAGTTTTGATGGGATTAATCTCCCTCTTCTTATCATTTGAACTTTATAATTTCCCCTTAGTGAGTTCTAGAGCACCGTCCCTTGATGACTCTTGCACAGTAGCAATGTAAACCCCATGCTGCTGTGCATTAGTCATGAGGAGAATCACAATTGGGGAAAATCTCATAATATCTGTAGCTGGTTCTGAATGACCTCCCCTTGATGACCTCTGCATTGTGATGATGTAAAGTTCCTCGCTGCTGTGCACTGGTTATGAGAACTACTACAAATTGAGAAACTATATTTCTAGTTCTATTATTCCCTGTTAATAAATTTATATCTATTATATATATATATATACTACGGTGCAGGCGATTTGGTGTCACGATATCTCAGTAGCATGGGTTCGAATCCCGGCGAGGGAAGAACAAAAATTTGCGAAAGCAAATTTACAGATCTAACATTGTTGGGTTGATGTTTAGACGAGTTGTATATACATAATGTACACAGCCATGTATCACCATCACTGCTGGTGATCCGATGGATAAATCTGTTGTAGAGTTGTCACTGGCTCAGACGTACTATATATATATATACAACTCGTCTAAACATCAGCCCAACAATGTTAGATCTGTAAATTGCTGCAAATTTTTGTTCTTCCATCGAACATGCTACTGAGATATCGTGACACCAAATCGCCTGCACTGTATCCGACACGCTAGACCACACGACCACCTAGGCTTCACAATAATAAATTAAAGCTTTTGGTGGCCGGGTGTTACCTTTCCTCGTCAGTTTTAATCTAGCGGCGTAATACAGTACATGATATATAAGGCATGAAGATGGAATACAGATCAGCTGAAATATCTATTGTAAAGGATCCTACAAATTAATGCAAGATACAGTAACAGAAATAATTATATTTATAAGTACGTCTGAACCAGTGACAACTCTACAACAGATTTCTCCATCGGATCACCAGCAGTGATGGCGATACATGGCTGTGTACATTTCTGTATATACAACTCGTCTAAACATCAGCCCAACAATGTTAGATCTGTAAATTTGCTTTCGCAAATTTTTTGTTCTTCCCTCGCCGGGATTCGAACGCATGCTACTGAGATATCGTGACACCAAATCGCCTGCACTGTATCCGACACGCTAGACCACACGACCACCTAGGCTTCACAATAATAAAGCTTTCGGTGGCCGGGTGTTACCTTTCCTCGTCAGTTTTAATCTAGCGTCGTAATACAGTACATGATATATAAGGCATGAAGATGGAATTGTTACAGATCAGCTGAAATATCTATTGTAAAGGATCCTACAAATTAATGCAAGATACAGTAACAGAAATAATTATATTTATAAGTACGTCTGAACCAGTGACAACTCTACAACAGATTTCTCCATCGGATCACCAGCAGTGATGGCGATACATGGCTGTGTACATTTCTGTATATACAACTCGTCTAAACATCAGACCAACAATGTTAGATCTGTAAATTTGCTTTCGCAAATTTTTTGTTCTTCCCTCGCCGGGATTCGAACTCATGCTACTGAGATATCGTGACACCAAATCGCCTGCACTGTATCCGACACGCTAGATATATATATATATATATATATATATATATACAAGTCTAAATTGAAAACAACGTTCAAACCTATGATTGCTTTGGATAAAACCGCAATTTTATACGTATGCATAACAAATTTAGAGGGTCTAAATACAGCACAAACAACATTTTCCAAAAGACCAAAAAGTGAAAAGTATATTTTAACAAAACGCATTTGACTAACAGGTCGAACAACAAATGTTCTTAAACCCTGCTGACTGCCATTGGCGATTGCCAAATAAACGGATCACCGATGTAATAAATGGATCTTAAAGAAAAATTTAATACTAAACAGAAAACAATAAACTTGCGGAAAAGATGATATACCGCAAACAAAAGGTGCAACGGTTTTTGTACACTATATCCGGATTTCGACAATTAATGTCTCTTCAGTGATGTTAGGAATCGAAACAGTATTTGGAAAGCCATACAATTTACCTCAATTTAGGATAGACTTTTGAATTTTGAGGAGTCAAAATAGGATGAACGGATCATATAAACCCGAAGGCGAATATAATACAAGCCCAAACGAAAAAATATAAACAAGTCTAAATTGAAAACAACGTTCAAACCTATGATTGCGTTGGATAAAAACCGCAATTTTTTATACGTGTGCATGCATAACAAATTTCTTGTTAGAGGGGTCTAAATACAGTACAAACAACATTTTCCAAAAGACCAAAATAGTGAAAAAGTATATTTTAACAAAACGCATTTGACTAACAGGTCGAACAACAAATGTTCTTAAACCCTGCTGACTGCCATTGGCGATTGCAAAATAAACGGATCACCGATGTAATAAATGGATCTTAATGAAAAATTTAATACTAAACAGAAAACAATAAACTTGCAGAAAAGATGATATACCGCAAACAAAAGGTGCAACGGTTTTTGTACACCATATCCGGATTTCGACAATTAATGTCTCTTCAGTGATGTTAGGAATCGAAACAGTATTTGGAAAGCCAAATATATATATAGATTCTTACATTGATACCAGTGGATTATCGGATTTATCCAATCGAGATAGTTAAATTATCAATTTTAAAGTCTGAGCCTTGGCGAGGACTTTAAAATTTATAATTTAACTATCGAGATTGATAAATCCGATAATCACGAGTAACTATGTAAGAATCTGTTTCTCTAATGATTAAAAATACATTTTCATTTTTTGTTAAACAAAAACCCCCTTCGAGTGCCTTCCTCATTTCACAAAATTGTCAATTTCATTAACACCTGTTAGCATATTTTGAGCTGATAAAGGTTATGACCGTTAAATTCATTCAATCATCTTCTGAGATCACCGGCAACCACACGTTGATTAATTTTTTTTTTATACAATGAGTGCAGAAAGGTATAAATTGTCAAAGAATTAGAGAAATATATATACATAACTACTCTAAATATCAGCACAACAATGTTAAATCTGCAAATTTGCGGAAGCAAATTTTTGTTCTTCTCTCGCCGGGATTCGAACTCATGCTATTGGGATATCGAGACAACACCGCCTGCACTGTGTCCATCGCTCTAGACCACTCGGCCACCTAGACTGAACTAAAATTCAGCTTTCGGTGTCCTAGTGTTACCTTTCCTCGTCAGTAGAATCTAGAGTTGTAACACAGTACATGATATATGAGGCATGAAGATGGAATTGATTGCAGATTAGCTATATTATCTGTCTTAAAGGATCGTACGATGCAGTCACAGAAATAATTATTTTGATAAGTACGTCTAAACAAGTGACAACTCTAAGACAGATCCATCCATTGGATCACCAGTGAAGGTGATACACGGCTGAAAACACATATTATATTGAATTTCATAACTACTCTAAATATCAGCACAACAATGTTAAATCTGCAAATTTGCGGAAGCAAATATATATATTATATAATCGACCTCATTACACTAAATGTTTTCATACTGTAATAATATCCTATTTTGCTCATATTTTACTTTTTTTCCTGATGTATTGTGTATTTTCACTAAAAACTTGCATATTTTATAATTATTATTGTATTATGATGTTTATGTATCTTGCCTGACAAGGGCCCATGATTGGTAAATAAATAATGTCTAAAATGTCTAAATGTACTACTTATAATTTTAAAGACCGTTATTGTACACCAGGCTGAAGCTAGCGAACAATAACTAGCGAACAATAAGGCGATATATCTAAAAACCTGAAAAATAGCAAAAGACAGCAACGGCCGTTAAAAAAATATATTTAAAAGGCAGAAATTTACATCCCTATCATGAAATAAGATTTACTGTACAATGATACTGCAAGGTCATGGTGAAGTGTTATAATCAGAAC
Source organism: Mytilus coruscus (assembly GCA_017311375.1). Lineage (NCBI taxonomy): Eukaryota > Metazoa > Mollusca > Bivalvia > Mytilida > Mytilidae > Mytilus > Mytilus coruscus. The sequence continues at coordinate 26,178,268 of CM029601.1, forward strand.
TGAAAATGAACATTGAATTTAGAATGAAAAAGGTTAAATTTGAAAACTTTGCCATGTTTTTTGTGTGGACTTTTTATAACTATGTGTCATTGTCCTTCACTAAAGTGCAGGGATGAAATTTTAAAAAGTTAGTTTTAAAAGTCCTGAATACTTCCTTTTTTGTTCGTTTTCCTTTTAAAAACACGGAAGACCTTTTTATTAGCTACAGTATGCGAAAACCTCTGACATTTATTGTAATGCATATACGCGAACCCGGACGGTGAAAATAGCTGTTTTTTAAGTGAAATAGAAAGAAATTTTACGTTGTCTGCGCTAAAAATTTAATGCAATTGCAAATAAGTTGGGCAGTCACGAAGAAAACTGATATGTATTTGTGAAATAAGAGGAAATCGATTTGATCGCATGTAATTTCACTTGATTAAACCCGGTCTACACTCGAAATAAGCGGTTTCACTCGAAAATAAAATCACGAACAGACATTTTACCTTCCATAAACTGTGAGTAAGTAAGTACTGTACTCTAACCATTTTTTTTAATAAAGGTAGCAAAGGTTTTTTTTCCATCAGTTTAAGGGCACTTTTGGTTAGTAATGCCTTTCTTCGTATATGTATCATTTTTGTGAAAGTTTCGTACATTCAACAATTTCGACTGCAAAAGCAAATCTTGGAAAAATGCATTGTATATTCAAGATTAATTGTATGCATTAATGGTTGGTGTGGTCTGGTTTATGGAACGACCATTTGATATTCTGGAGCGGGAGGGCAGGCGATTTTTTGGCGGAATGACTTCATTTTCATCTCAGTGTTGCTACGCATGCTTAATGTTTTTGCCGCTCGAAAATTTATTTTAACTTTTGCACACTGAATTTTGTGTTGCAGGATATTCATTTTCATATTGTCTTGTGCATTTTCTTTATTTATGTTCAGTTCTTACAAGGCCAGTATATTATTTTTAAAATCCTCCTGCCCTCCCCCTCACACAAAAATCAAATGATTGTCCCCTAAGGTTGTCCAGTTTTTTTTTTTTTATTTCTGTTATCCTTTTTGTGTATTATAAAAAATATGTAAGCGATATGGGTTACTTTGATTTTCTGTAGCTCCAGTCGTCGAGTTTTGTTTTAGAATTTAAAAAATCACATTTAATTTCATAAAACAAAAACAAAAATGTTTGATTTGCTAAAATTAAAGTATGACACATAAATATAGAGATATCAAAGTGCAGACACCCCTTTTATTCTTGATCAAACTTTCTATAATCTGATCACAAAGATAACCAATATGATACCTGTGTAGATCACAAACGAATTATCTACATCTTTAACACGTGATCCATGTAACGTAACATGTATGTTCGACAGCTTAGGTTCTCGTTATTTATCTTACGTAGTGTCAGTGGTGCCCTTAAATGAAGCCGGACCAACCAGTAACTTCCCATAACATATCCTAAAGATAAATAAGATAGCCTTCCTCTGGGACTACCTATAGCTAAATGAATTTTAAAAATGAAATAAAAAAAAAAAAAAAGATAAAAGTGAGCTAAAAAATGTTAGCTTTTTCATACTCAAAGCACAGATTTCTTTTACTCCAATTTAGACATTATTTTATTTACCAATCATGGGCCCTTGTCAGGCAAGATACATCATAATACAAAGATTATTATAAAATATGCAATTTTTAGTGAAAATACACAATACACAAAGAAATAAAGTAACTGTAAAATATGAGCAATATAGGATATTATTACAGTATGAAACATTTAGTGTAATGAGGTCGATTTTATATATAAAAAAATAGATATAAAATTTATTAACAGGGAATAATAGAACCAGAAACATAGTTTCTCATTTTGTATTAGTTCTCCTCATGACCAGTGCACAGCAGCGAGGAACTTTACATCACCACAATGCAGAGGTCATCAAGGGGAGGTCATTAAGAACCAGCTACAGATATTGAGATTTTCCCCAATAGTGGTTCTCCTTATGACTAATGCACAGCAGCAAGGGGTTGACATTGCTACTGTGCAAGATTCATCAAGGGACGGTGCTCTAGAACTCACTAAGGGGAAATTATAAAGTTCAAATGATAAGAAGAAGAGGGAGATTAATCCCATCAAAACTTTTCATATTTCTTAATGAATATGTAACTTAAAATTCAGAATTTAGTAAATTATTCGTAATATCCAACTGTTTCTTTTTGGTTTTAATAAAACATGGCAAAAATGAAAGCGGCGATCTAGAAGACTAACACGTTTAAAAAATATGTGTATGGTTTATTTACAGAAATGGCGTCCAGTGAAGACAGCGATGACTCGTCTGAAGATGGTCCTGAATACAATGCAATCATTCAACCACCACTGATCAAACAGCTGAAGAAAATCCTAGATGAGTACCCGGACGATGGACAGATTCTTAAGGTAAAAATATTTTGGTAATAAAAAGGACTTATCATTTATTACCAGAAGGGATAGAGGCTCCCAGTCTTTATTTCTCTTTTATAAAAAAAAGATAGCATCTCCCCTTCAGAATGTTTCAAAATAGTTTTCCATTTTAAGTGCATACAAAAAATTAAGACCCTCTATTTGCATGAGAACATGTATCAACTAAAAAGAAATATCATTTCGTTTCTATTGGAAAAATCTCGATATTAAACATTGTATTTGGGGTCTACACGCGGCGGAGGTGGCATAAAATATAATTTCTTAAATCTGCTCACCTCTGACATATTTTAAGCACCATATCTATCAAATAAAAATGTAGGACATCTTTCAACTACAAAAAGACTTACATTTTCGCTTCTGTTGGTAAAATGTTGTAAGGGCCATTGATTGTGACAGAAAAGGATGACGCAAGTTTGACTAAACACGCGTAGACTCCAAATGCAATGCATTAAGTGTTACCATTGATCGTCCTTCTGTTCGTCCGTCAGTCTTTCCGTCCGTCTTTCCGTCCATCCCATTTTCGTTTCCGCACTCTCACTTAAATTGTCTTCATTCAAATTTTATGCAACTCGTACACAATGCTAAGAACTACAACAAGCAGACAGAGTTTGAATTTGGGCAGTTAGTCATCTACCGTTCTAGAGTTATGCCCCTTTTAAATTTGGAAAATTGCAAAGCTTGAGCGGGGGCATTTGTGTCCTCAGACACATTCGACTTTTATTTCTGCCTTTTTGGAAAATAAGAATAGAGCAGCACATATCAACTACTTTTATTGTAAGATCGTATGGAGAAGAACAATTAACGCAAAAAAAGTGAAAGTAAGATTTAAACAAAATTACAAAAAAAAACACAAAAAAGGGGTCCAATCCCCAATCACCAGTGCAAGTAACAATCTTAATTTATGATTTTTTCTACTGATTGTACATGTACTTCATAAAAAACACGACAGTTCTTCGTATATATAAGCAGCAAGTACAGAAATGTTCCGGGTAATAGAATATCAGCAAAATTGATTGATATACAGCAAAGATCAACACTTTTGATTTTAAGAAACTAGACTAATTCAAATGGACCATATTCCGATATTAACATTTGATACTTCGAGAAGACCACACATGTATGTACACAAACAAGAAGATATATTCTTGAAATTGGTTTAAAAAATAGTAAAAATTTTAAACGGATATTCATTTTTGCTTTTAAAATATTTTTTTGAATTTCCTAACCTGAATTGACATTCCCAGGCTTGTAAATCACACAAAGACAACAGTACTCGAGACAATGACGTGCTCGAAAACTTAGTTGTAGAAGATAGATAGATTTGGGAAATTGTACCATGCTAAGGAATGCATGTGTGGAAAACTCTAAAAAAACAAAACAACGGTGCATCTTTGTACTTTCTTGAATTTTCCAATTCTTTCCCTAAATATGCAACAAAGATTAACATTTTTGTAGATATCAGTATTGCAAGCTTTTAATGCAATTATTTCAATAAAAAACGAAAACAAGACATTATGCATTTGGAATTATAGCATTACAAATAATATAGATTTGACAGATAATATTTTAAAATATACGAGTGTGGTTTCGAAACAACATTTTAGCAGTTACTGTACATGGTTAATACCGACGTAAACAAACTATAATTGATTGTGCTACCTCCATGCACCAGTTCACAGAGGTTATCTGTGAGAAAGGTGGAGTGCCAGCTATCTGGTAGTTTCTACTCATGCAATCGATGCAATGAACAGAGCAATGCTATACTTTTACGGATTTATAACAGACCAACTTTTTGAAAATAATGTTTCAATTCCGCAAAAACATTGACAGACACACCTTCCCATTTCAGAAATGTCTGTTTAAAAATTTGTGAATGCTCTACCCTCCCCTTTTTGAAAATTTCGTAAAAAGACCTGGCTGCCGTTTCATAAAACAATCGCTATAAAACGACAGACGTAGGTTTTAGCGTGTAGATTAACTAACGACTACATAACGATTACGTTTACGTGCGTTTCATAAAGCGTACGTAGAAGAATCGTTAGAATTTTCGATCGCTCTAGACAATCGCTATTTATTTTTAGAACGGGAATCCCAGGAAATCGCATTCTTTATCATTGGAAAAACATATGCTAGCAAACGACGGAGAGCAATAAAAAAAGTGTCCAAGTCCAAGAAAGCCCCGTTTAAAATTTGTACTCCAACATGGTAGACATAATAAAAGTGTTTCCTATTTATTTAATAATATTTCATGCAAGTCCTAGATTAGTTGGAAATTTTCAAATGGCTGGACCATTTTTTTTTTCTTATTTTAACATTATGGGTTTTGTTCACTTAAAAGCGGTGACCTATAGTTGCATCTTAAATAATAGTCATTCTCATTTTAATGTGTATCCAAAATCATGTTCGATTTATTTTAATATCTTTTTTGTAAATGGTTGACATTGGTTATTAATCTCTTTCTTTCCAAACATCGGAAATCTGGCATTTTATTTATTGTCTCTTTTCTCTAAATCCTGATCATTTTTTGATTAAGTAAATGCATTTATATTTGCACACAAATACGTAAAATGAGAATATTTTTATAAGTCTTATTTCTTATTTAAAGGTAAAGATATTCTCTGTAACCTCTTAATTTTCTTCGATTTTTCAGGACTTATTATTATACCCCCGCGCTTTTTTTTAAAGCGGAGGTTTACTTACTTGGTATAATAAACAAAACTACGTATGACAATGTTTATTTGAGCTTGGTACCCCCAAGCAAATAAACCCCCCAGTAACATACATATCCCCATCATATAAAAAGCAAGTACATGTAACAAAAAAGTCCAAATGCTAGTAATATATGTGTAACAAAAGTCTATAATATGGCTAAAAATAGCAGCAGTTATCACGCAAACACAACACCCTTAGTAATGCTACTGGGAGGGTGGGTGGAAAAGTTAGCAAACATTTTTAGCGTGCAGCCATGAGCAAAGTAATGTTTGAAAGCATGGTCCACTCAAACGAGGCTTGAAAAATTGGGGTTTGCAAAATGCATGAGAGAAAGCGCGGTAAATTCAAACCTACGTGCTAAAAAACTATTTACGGATAAATACAATAATAAAGTTACAGTAATGGGAGAGTCCGTCCGTCCGTCCCTCCTTGCGTCCCTCTTTTATATACGTAACTACTCTTTAACTGCTAGACAGAATGGTGTGTGTCTTTTTCAGAATCATTACCATATATTCTGCACCTTTTATTCTGTTTTTTTTTGTCATACCTATTTTGGGGGTTTTCCCATTACCAAATCAAAGACTTTGCCATTGATTTATTTTGGAGGTTCTAAATTTGTATCCGCAACTCCTTTTTAACTCCGAAAAAAATGTAAGGAACTTTCTCAAATTGTTATTGATATATAATGCCATTGTGCACCTTTTATTTTGTTTTGTGGTCGGATTTATTTTGGGTTCCCCTTAGCAAGGGTCGAGGGTATCATATTATAAGCGATATACAGTAGATATTTCCCCATGCATTTTTGTACTCATTTGAGATGTTTTCTGATCTATATTTTCCCCTCATAGAGCCGTATATCAAACTATGTTCCACAGTGACAGCCATCTTGGATTTAAGATAAGTAGCAAAAGCTCAAAATTAGCAAAATGCAGGGTTCAACATGAACTTTTTTAACATATGATATATTACTTGTCCTAAAGAGACAACCACTTGTCCAAATTTCGTACTTGTATATCTACTAATACATCTTGAATATCTTGACTATTGCAAAATATGCTTGTTAAAAAAAAAGATTCGTTGATCGTAAACAACACATATTCTAACTTTTATATTCGTACACATTTGTTACTTTTTAAATAAACTGTTGAAGCAAATATATATCGCAGTGACTCGTATATGTTTAATTTCGATATTATAATATAACCATTTCGATATTATAATATAACCGGCAGTATCTAATAAATTAATATGTACAGTATGCAAAAGTTTCAACAGTCAGTGGACCAAGACTGAGGCGGAAATGCCAAATAATTTCAAAGGGAATAAGATGAGCCAAATGCTATTTACAAATGGCTACAAAAAATATTGATTATTATTAGCGAGTCTCACAAATAATCTAATCACACACTTTGCAGGAGTTTAAAGGCCAGTGGACCAATATTGAAAGGGCGGGGCTAAATAATCGCTATGGAGATGAGATGTGCCAATGTTATTATACAACTCATTTACTTTCAAAATCTTTCGGAATTTTGGGTCCCTAATGCTCTTCAACTTCGTACTTTATTTGGCATTTTAAACTTTTTTGATTCGAGCGTCGCTGGTGAGTCTTTTGTAGACGAAACGCGCGTCTGGCGTACAAAATATTAATCCAAGTATCTATGATAAGTTTATTTACTGCCATACACATATAATTTACTTTCCATTAGGGGTTCCACTTAAACTAATCTGATCCAAAATTACCTTGTATAGTTCAATGTCAAAGGACTGACTGTGATTCATTGGGCAGAACCTAATAAAGCCATGCGGAAAAGAGATTGAGCAATGCTATTTAAAAATAGCGTTGCCTAACCACAAATGGTTCCTCTTAGAGTGACGTAATCACAAACTTGTGTATTTATGCCGCGTTCACCGCCACCGAATTTTCCACAGCACGCCGTAGTCTCGCCTCGTCAACGCGAGATGAAAAATTAATAGAATAAAGCTATGTTATTTCACATCAAACTAAAACTTTTAACTGTTAAAACTTGAAATACAATTCAGATGAAACTCTAACACAAATTCGAAATCAAACTCATAATAAAACTCATACATCAGCTAATTCTGAAGAGGAGCTAAAGGAAAGTCTTTAATAATCTGGAAATATCGCCCAAACAATTCACTATTTAAATTTTGTTAATTTAATGCACCGAAGAAAAGGTCAGTTGAAATACATTTACGCACTAAACGATTCATATTATTTTAATAGATTTGTCTAAAATATTTGCATTGCGTTTACCCAAATTAATTACGGTTACGGTAAGCTTCCAAATATTAAACGACTATATTCTGGTCTACATAAGTGAGACAGCAACTCAACTATATAATAAACATTTAAGTGGAGGTCAATTTACGGTCTTCAAAGAGAAAGGTTACTGTCAAAAACATTCTTATGTAATTCCACATTTGCATGAACAAGTAATGAACAGTTTCGTTTTATTTCAATCTCATAGAATATTGTTCATTTTTTTAAGGAAATCATTCAGAACGCTGAGGATGCTGAGGCGTCTCAGATGAAAATCCTGTTCGATGAAAGATCGGTGAATAGTGAAGATGGAACTAAAGAAAAGAAGTTCAAAAAATATTTCAAGGTGAATATATTGATTCGATCTGATTCGATATTTCAGATGTTTTATTTCAAGGCCATCTGAATCTTTATGTTAATTTTATCTTCACCGAAGTCAGTGGTAAGGTATAGTTATTACAAAAATGGCAGAAAACATTTAACTTTTACGTAATTTTGCTTTCTCTAATTGACATTTTTATTGGAAGGCATCTTTACCTTATTATGTGAAACTATTTCGTGCTTTAACTTATTTTATATTCACACAAAATGAGAACATTGTGAACATTTATTTCCCAGTGTATAAACATGCTATACATGTACATTGTTTTTTAGGTATATCATACGCGTGCAGTTTAAGATAACTTTATAATTTTTTTTGTGGGGATGGCTAGAATTATTTGTATAGAGAAGTCTTAAAGGGATAATCTAATTTTTTTATAGATTTGATAATGAAGAGATGATAAAAATTGTTCAGATGAATTTAAGTCTATGATGATCATTTTTGATGATAGATAATTACACACAAAATGTAACACGGATACTGGTTAGAATTGAAAGGAATTGTAAGGTTATAAGTGACTTTTAACAAGTCCTAATCTGTTTCCACGGACAATCCCAACAAGGGTTACCGTAGCCCCATAAAATTAATTATACTAACTATGTACAAGATTCAAATTTACCCAATCTCATGAGACGAATTAAAAACGAGTGTAATAGTACCGTATACGTACTGCGTAGCACATGCGTAAAACTTTAAAACATTGATAGAATAGTTACTGATTTTCAATGGGATTAATCTGAAAAAGGAACAGTAACTCTATTTAAGATGTGAGCATGGATGAATCAAGCATGATCAAAATTGGCGAAGAAATCTTTAATCCCCTCCCCAAGAAAAAAAAAATTAAAAGAATCATTTAACAAACAGATAAGATTTTAGCATTTACCAACAATCAACTGTTTTGTAAAATTTTATGTCAACTCCTTTTTTACAGGGTCCAGCCTTGTGTGTATATAACAATGCTAAGTTTACAAAAGAGGACTGGCAGGGTATACAGATGATTAACAGCAGTGTTAAAGAGTTTAATCCTGTTAAGATTGGGCGGTTTGGACTTGGATTCAAGTCTGTGTTCCATATAACAGGTAAGAATAAAATCATTAACTTGGATAAGCTGGGATTCCAAGTCAGTATTCCACATACCAGGTATAAATCAAATTATAGTTTCTTTACATTTGGACTATTGAGTTTTACATCTACAGGTCTATATATAATCCTTATTCTTCTGGTAAACTAGGATTTAAGGCAGAGTCTATTCCAAATACTAGCTTGACTTCGACTTATAAATTTGTTCAGTGCGTTTATCGATGTAAAATGTAAGAGAATCATTTTGATTGGGACTTTAGTCAGTGTTCGATTTTCAGTACTCGTGTAATAAAATGTGTGCTGGAAAACCAAACCCATGCAGTATATTGATTGGTATATTTCCAAGTCGGACGATAATCTTACTCGAAATGTTTAGATCTTGTTGAAAATTTCTGGTAGTAATAAGTTCCAGTCCTTTATTGTGAAGCTGAATTGAGTGAATCTGTTCTGTTTGAATGTCCGGTAAAATTATATTTATGCATGTACTTGGTGATTCTTGCATTTTCTTTCAAATGCCCTGTTGACGTATGGGCTCTTTGTATAATGTACCAGCCTACGCTGTGCACTTCCTTCTTTTAGCTGTGGTTGATAGAGTTGTTTCAGAATCACTGTCATTGATCGAGGTTCATAGTCTCTGCAGTTTTATGTTATAATTACTCCTGGAGATAAGTTTGATTGGAATACTCAAGGACTGGTGGAATAAGTCCTTTGTACGCTTGTAATTTTACATCAGAGCTCATGTTTTCTCTGTTATTATGTACATATATGCCGACTTTAAATAATATTTACTTACTTACTTACTTACTTCCTTCGGGCAAATTTAAAACTCCGATTGTTTTGAATGATTTATTACAAGTTTCTTTAATGTGTATCCCCCAGTATAGGTTACTTGTGACATTTACGCCCATATATTTGATTGGTTGGAGAAATACTAGTTTGGTGTCTTTCGGGGTTTATTCAAAATTAACATTATTTGTCTTCCTGCTTAGTGTCATCATATTACATTTGGCCGGTTGGAATCTAATAACCAAATACCTAGTCTATCTACAATGTATGTCTTCCTTTATTTTACAATTATTGACAGTGTTCATTTCATTTTATTTCAAAAACGCAGTCATCGACATCTAGTCTGATATCGAATAACATATTTTCAGAGATATCGTCGGTGTGTACCAGAAATAGTCCAATGACAGTGCTTTGATGAAAGTATTTACTACCACGTATTGTGTCCTCTGCATTAAATATAATTATATCAAATTTAAGGATTTTCGCTACTCTTATGTTGGATATTAATTTTGGAATCCTCTAGTATTATCAATGAAGTGCCATTAAAAAAATTTCCGCTAACCCCTACTTTTTTCCCCATTTGTATTACATATAGTTTAAAGAGCCATTTTTTAAATATTATAAAATCCTTGTTATTTTAAAAAATGCTTATAACTAAAAAAATAAAGACACGAAAGTTTCATTTTTTTCTGCTTTTTAAGTTGTTATTTTTATACAATCAATTTATTACAGTCTTTTAAAAAGCTTGTTATTTTGAAATAGAGGAGCAAACATCCTTAATATGTTTGTTCGTACTCCATATTTTACTGAGCTTGCATTTTAGAATCGATGAGGTAGTGTAGCAAATGCCTTTTTAAAACAGAGTATAAAGATATCAATGTGTTTCTTGATGTCGATGACATTTGCTCAGTCTTGTTTTACACATTAACACATGTATTTGATCCACAGCTGTGGTGTTTTCTAAAGGCGTCTGTTGTTCAGTATGCTTTAGTATTCAAAATGTTGCATAAGTGTAACACTTTGCAGTGATTATATAATAACTTTAACGTTCAATATAATTTTATATACAAATGGACAGTAATTTTATAATAAGTATTAAAGTTTAACTCGCGGAATATATTATTGTTATACTTTCTAAGTACATGTTTTGGCTCTAGGAAAACCTATACTTTTGCAGGTGGTCATCGTGTAGTGGTCAGTTAATTGACATTTATAGTTTCGTATTGAATGAACTTCAATGCTTAGCTATGGGAGCAAAAGTAATGACCACTGTTTATGACTTATTTATGTACCGCTTTTGGCTTTTTAAAAGTAAGTACCTTTCAAAGGTAGAAACAAACAACATTCTTTCTAAATTTAAGTCACGTTTGTAGAAGTATAAAAGGAACTGTCTGATTTAGACAGTTCAGATTGTAACTTGATCAGTTATTAAAGAAACGTTTGTACCAGTTCAGCCATTGGTTGTTTTGATACCTGTGCCTTGACTTATTTGTTGGTTTGCTGTCGAACTTGACTTTTCGAGAGTCTAACACTTGGGATTTGGTGCCGCGTGACCAGGATAACCCTTTTATTCGTAATCAGGTAAGCGTTTTTTCTGATCTATTGCTACTTTCTCATAATGGCTGAACAAGATATAGGACTAGCGTTTAACAACCTAGCTTTCCAACTGCAAGGGTTATCAAACAAATTAGGGGCACAGGGGGTTAATCAAATCATACCAAAATTTTCGGGGGATGCTACAAAGTTTAGAACATGGATTAAACAAATTGAAAAATATATTGTTTTGGCAGGGTTGGGTAGAAATGAAGCGAAAATGGTAGCATATCAAGCTAGTGACCCGCCGGTTAGTGATTTCATCCATAGGTGGTTAGAACAAAATAATGGGGACGAAGCTGTGGGGTGGAATGAGTTAAAAGCTCAATTAATTGTAAGATTTTCAGAAGTATCGGACCCACAGCATGCTTTTGACCTTTAAGCAAAATTAAACAAAAGACTGGTGAAAGTGTTCCCATCTTCGCGGAAAGACTGTATAACCTCGCGGAAGAAGTTTTAAGGATCAGAATGTAAACTTACCTATAATTCAGAAACAATTGGTAAACTTTTTCATAAATGGCCTTTCTTTAGACTACTTGAAAATGAAAATCATGAGGTCAAACTCAGACACCTTTCAAGGCGCTGTTGCGGTAGCGATGACCGAACAAAATCTAAGAAAAAGGTTTGAATTGAGAAGGGGAACCCCAGAAAGATCAAGTAATAGACATTTTGAAGGACAGGGTGCGGGTGAAGAAGCTATGGAAGTAGACCATTATAGGAATGCTAAACGATGTTTTAACTGTAATAAAATAGGACATAGATCTAGGGATTGTAGGGCAAGAAAACAAGTAAATGCTTTTGACCAAACTCCAAAATTTAATAAAGAAATAGAATGCTGGAAATGTGGAAGAAAAGGTCACATTAAAAGATTTTGTAGGGTTAGGACTTTGGAGCAACAAGAAAATAGATTTCAGGGAAACTAAGAAACTCTCTTTGTTATGAAGCCGACAAAGGGAGAGAAACAAAACCAGAAACAAATGAAATTTTACTATCAATTTGGCAGGAAATCCAAACAGTTGTATATTAAATGTAAAAAATAGAAAACTAAGGGCACTTGTTGATTCTGGAGCACAATGTAGTTTATTACATTACAAAATTTATAAAACTTTAAACAACTTACCAAAATTATCTAAAAAGAAAGTTAATCTTCAATCCGTAAACGGAAACTCACTTAATTGTTTAGGAAGTATTGAGATCGATTTTTCTATTAAAAATAAGAAAATGACACACTTGTTTTACGTTGTTTCTGACATGAACAGAAACGTTATTTTAGGACGTGACTGGTTAGTAAAAAATGGAGTAAGGCTTTACTTTGATTTAGGAATGTTGAGAGTAGGAGATGTTTATGCAAATTTAGAGGAAGATATTCATATATCAAGCATTTTAAGACTTTCTAAAGAAACGGTATTTAAACCTCAAACTTCAAACATATGCTTTGTTAAGATAAAGAAAAATTTTCAACTTTCTGAGTCGAAATTATACGAAACTTCTGCAGTTACAGAAGGTAGTTTTTGTGAAGAGCCAGGTTTATTAATTGGAAATTCCGTTGTTAAAATTAGTCAATTAAATAGAATTCCAATTCACATTGTGAATAGCACAAACAAAACATTCAAATTTAAAAGAGGCACTGCTGTTGGTAGAATAAATACCGTTCTAGAAGAAAACTTAGTCTCTTTAAATGAAATAAAAAATAAAGAAATCCAATTCGAAAATGAAGGTGAAATAAACGTTCCTCGTGAACACAAAAGTATTATTGAAAAATTAATTAGTAAGAACAAAGATATTTTTGCTACAAAAGATTCAGAATTAGGTCACACTGATACGGTAAAAATGGAAATAGAGACAGGGAATCACCCACCAATTAAATTGAAACCGTATAGAACACCTTTACACAAGAGACAAATAGTTGATCAGGCAATTGATGAAATGCTCGATGCTGGGGTCATTCGAAGGTCGAAAAGTGCTTGGAGCGCGCCAATAGTAGTTGTAAAGAAAAAGGATAATACACATAGGTTTTGCACGGACTTTAGACAGATAAACAAGATCACAAAAAGTCTTTCCTATCCTTTGCCTTTGATTGATGATATACTTGCCCAATTAGGCAACGCTAAGTATATATCTAGTTGTGACTTAAAAAGTGGTTTTTGGCAAGTTTTGATGGACGAAAAAGATAGAGAAAAGACTGCTTTTGCATGTCATAGAGGTCTCTTCGAGTATAACGTAATGCCATTTGGGTTACAAAACTCTCCTGCTGTATTTTCCCAATTGATGGAAATTGTTCTAGAAAATCTACCGTTTGCAATTGCTTATATTGACGACGTTTTAATATATTCTGAAACTTTGGAGGACCATATTTCCCATATTCAACAAGTTTTTGACAGGTTAAGAAAACATGGCTTAAAGTTAAAACTAAAGAAATGTCAATTTCTCCGAAAAGAGACCAACTATTTAGGATTCCAAATAACCGGAAATGGTATAAAACCGGAAACGGATAAAGTAGATACAATCAGATCTTTACCACCTCCAGTTAGTGTTAAAGAAGTTAGGAGCTTCATAGGGATGTTAAGTTATAGGCGTTTCATACCAAATTTCTCCAAAATTTCTGTACCTTTGGTTGAACTGACTAAGAAATATGCAAAATTTAAATGGTCTAATGAGTGTCAAGCAGCGTTTGAATTTTTAAAAGAAAGTCTATCAGTTATTCCTTTGCTCGCGTACCCGGATTTATCGAAGCCGTATACCTTATATACCGACGCATCAGATGAATCAATAGGCGCTTGTTTAACACAACCGTGTGATGAGAATGAGGAAGTGTTATACGGAGTTAAAAATGAGAAACCGATTTATTTCTTATCCCATAAATTAAGTGATACTCAAAAGCGCTGGTCAACTATTGAAAAGGAAGCGTATAGCATTCATTATGCACTTCAGAAATTATATCATTACTTGCATAATGCAACGTTTACAATTAAAACCGACCATAAACCGTTGCAGTATCTTTTTATCCTCAAACTTCTCAAATCGTAAAATTCAATTATGGGCATTGTGTATTTCTAGTTATAATTGCAAGATAGAATGGTTATCTGGGGCAGAGAACACAATCGCAGATTATTTATCTAGAAGGCCTAAAAATAAAATAGACGACCCACAAACATTAGAAGAAATAAATGAAAATGATAACATCGAGATGGATATAAGTAATAAGGCCTACGAGATAAGTACGTTAAATTCAAATGAATTCAACCCAAAAGAATTTTCAAGCTGTCAATATAATGATGACGACAATGTTCAAGTAGAAGATTTAAAGATTAAGGGATATGATATTAAATATGAACAGTCGCTAGATAAAGAATTAAGTGCCATTGCCATTCAGTTGCAAAACGGCAAGGCTACTAAGTCAGTAGAAAGTAAATACATACTAATGGATGACATACTTTATTTTATATCTAAAGCAGATAGCGAACCTGTGTTAAGGTAGTATGTTCCATTACAGTTAAGAGAAGAAGTAGTCAAGCAATATCATGACGTCGATCATTTAGGTGTAGATAAAACATATGATGCTATTAAGATAAAATATTTTGGCCTAACCTGTATAAGGAATTACATGAATATGTTAATTCGTGTATAATATGTCAACAACGGAGCTCCTATAATGCTAAACCGTTATTGCAAGAAACCGATATACCACCGTTTCCGTTCGCGAAAGTTGCCGTAGATTTATCTGGACCTTATCCAACGTCTCTTTCCGGTAATAAGTATATCATAAGCTTTGTTGATATTTACAGTGGTTACCCAGAATGCTTTCCTGTTCCTGATAAAAGCGCCGCTAATATTGTTCAACTTTTGATGGATGAAATTATTCCGAGACATAGCTGTCCATTGACTCTGTTGAGTGACAATGGTTCCGAAAATTGTAACAATATGGTAAGGAAACATTAAAAGAAATGAAAATAAACCACGTTACAACTTCATTTTATTCCCTGGCTCGAATGGCAAAGTAGAACGTTTACATCGTTTCATGCATGATATTCTTGCTAAAAAATAAAAGATGATCCATCGACCTGGGATGTTTATTTAAACCAAACTTTGGCTGCAATAAGGTGTAGTAAAATGAATCTACTAAATTTTCGCCGTTTTCCTTCTTTATAACAGAGATCCTGTTCTTCCGGTAGATAATCTACTTAAACCAAGACGTAAATATGCGGGAGAAAGTCCGCATCAAATTTTATTAGAACAACAGCACAAGTCGTTTGTTACTGTGCATAGGAATTTAAAAAGCTAAAAGTAAACAAAAGAATATGCAGATGAAAATAGGCAAGAAATAAACTTTAAAGTAGGAGACGCGGTGTACTTTAAAATCATCTCCGTAAAGGTAAACTAGACAGTAAGTGGAAGCCGTTTTATAGAATAATTGAGCAAAGGTCACCTGTCAGTTTTATAGTTAAAAATCAATTAACGGGTTCAACAACTAAAGTACATGCACAGCATCTCAAACCTGCACCTGTTGAAACGTGGGATATTCCAAAATCAAATGAAAATAAAAAGTTAAGGAAAAGCAGATTCGTTGTTCCACCGGAATCTAGCGAAAGCGAAATGGAGGTTGACCCTCAAGAGAATGAGACAGTTGAGAATAGAACCTCATTTCGAAATCGGTTAATAAGAAAAAATAAACATGAGAGAGACACATCTTCGGATGAAGATGAGATTCCTTTAATGGAATTAAAGAAGCGAATAAATATCCGTAATAAAAGCTTAAATAATAAAGAAGTTTTTAGTAGCGAGACTGATGAGGATGATGAAATTCCGTTATCAAAGTTAAAACGGACATTGAAATCTGATGCGCGTGACGAGTCGGATGTTACCGACAATTTTTCAGATAGCGAAAATATGTCAGTTAATTCTGTAAATGTAAAATCTGTATGTAAACAGAGTGGAAATAATGATCAACAGATAATCGATATTTTCTCAGATATATCCCAATGCTTAAAAAGCATCTTAGTAAAAAAATAGACCTCACCTAAACTACCTTGGTATATATTTCAGTAAGAAGATGGCTGGAGTTGAAGATCTAGGAAGACTGGCTGAGGCCGAAATAATTAAAGGACAAGTTAATTTGATTATACATGAATTTTCTCACATCGCTTATTCAGGTTGTAAGGAAACATTAGAGAAAGAAGGATTAAAGCCTTCCATCATAAAAAGAATTTTCAAAACTTGGAATTCCAAAGCTAGGGTGTTCCATGAGTCGAATATGTTAGGAGAAACCATGAGGGATTCTTTTGAGACTTTCCTCCAAAACCCGGAAATCAACTTGACCCCCTCTTATATTCGTGACTTGGTCAAGAGCAGAGAAAATGCCGCTAAAAGGCGTGGGGAAACGTATTTATCTGTATTGAAAAATCATTGTTCGATTCAGAGATTGTATAATCATTTTGTGAGGGATTTTCCAGTCTATGCAACCTTTGAACAGTTTATGGCAGCGTATTTTCCAAACTTTTGCACTAATTTTTAAATGAGTATTAATTAATATTTCTTTAAATTACAGGACGGACATGAAGACATTATTTCTTGTCACCCTCCTCTTTGTTTGGGTGAACCAGCATTTATTTCAGAAAATGTAGTTTTCGACAAGATAAATTCAATTACAACCACGAGATCAAATTGGTTGGTTACATTTGTAACAGACTTAAAACCTTTTGATAATTTTATAAAGAAACTTTCAAATGACATTGTTCAAACAGGGACACTTGCTCAAGAAATTACAAGACGATATGATAATCCAGAAAAGAAGGATTTAAGAATACTTTTCTAATTTAAGGAATGAATTTCGATTATTAACAGATACCCATACTTTGATATTAAGAATTTTAATGATTATAAGGCTTTACATAGAAATAAACGTAGTGTTTTACCAATTATCGGTAAAGCCATGCATTTTTGTTTGGAACTTTAACAGATTCAGATGTAAGTGCAATAAAGGGTAATATTAGAGTTCTTGCAGATAATCAAAATAAGATTTCTCATGTATTAGCAGAAAATCTTTCAATTTTAAATGTAACAAGAATTGAAGTTTCCGAAAATAGGCATGCAATCAATTCGTTGATAGGGGATTTATGTAAAATAGATTCTAAACTTGAAAATGTAACAGAAGAATTTGAAAAACAAATAATCGATCTAGAAAATTATATACAACAGTATGTTCAACTAGATTTAATAACAGGTGAATTAAAATTATTGATGCAGAAAGCAATGTTTTATTTAGAACATTTAGGTTCCCAATTAAATATGTTATCATTAGGTCATCTTTCACCTAGTACTATTACTCCGACAAATTTAAAACGACTTTTAAATGAAATTAAAAACAAATTACCTAGATACTTAGATTTATCAGAAGATCCTAATTCAAATTTGTGGTTCTTTTATAGGTTGTTGACTTGCACCACTGTACTTTACGATGACAAAATATTAGCCATTATCTCACTTCCGCTTCTCGATTCAAACAATAGGTTCGAAGTTTATAAAGCATATAATCTCCCTATGCCTATGAAAAACAACAGTACAAAATTGTTAACAATGGTAGCGAAATTTGATATAAATGTTGAATATTTTGCAGTAAATGCTGAGCGGTCAAAATACGTATTATTAAAAAATGATGAAATAAATAAATGTACAGATCGTTTTACCAAATTTTGTAAAATAGTAAGTCCTGTTTACCCTATAAATCTAAGTAAGAATTGTGTGATTTCACTATTTATGAAGAAAGAAATTGACATTGATAAATTTTGTAAGGTTTTAGTAGAACCAAGTTCAATTTTGCCCATGGCAAGCTATATTTCGTCAGGATCGTGGTTAGTGACAACAAATAGACCACTTAATTTTGCAATTGCTTGTCAAAATTCTAAACATAAAACGACCTTGACAAAAAGGATTTTCCCTCCAATAAATATTCTGACGCTTAACGAGACATGTACAGCGACGAATGACTTTATGACATTATTGCCTTTCTATAATCAACAAAGTAAATTTACCTCGACGGACGATTCTTTTATAAGGATAATAAATGATTATGATGTATCTTCCAAAAAGCTATGGAAACCGTTTCACCAGTCTTTTCCGAAATTTAACTTAACAAGGTTACATAAAAAGTTAGATCAAGTTAAAGAGATACCAATGGATGATTTAATTAGCCAATTAAAAAGTTTGGGTCAAATAACTGAGGATAGTGAATTACCAAATTGGGTATATACTTTGATATATTTATTTGGGGCTCTTTTGGTTGGAATAGCTATGTTTATCTTATGTAAATATAGACGCAAAATTAGGTTCTGCATATCTTGTTCAGCCAGGAGAGGGGGTGGCGAAAAAGTGATGAATTTCGCTGCCAAGTATGATAAAGTGGGGCATCTGGTGTCGGCAAAGACCGAGGGTGAAGTTACCACCAACAGAGATGTAGCCTCTGCACCAATGCTGGTCAACCACAAGGATGATACACAAAATAATATTTGTCCAGTGCTGAAGTTACCGATTATTGACAATTAACATCAAAGTTAATCAAAGTGGGCACCGAGAAGTACGTTATTGTAAATAATTGTGTAAATAAACTATAACATGTATTTAGTCGTTGAAGGAAGAAAGCAGACTACAGAATGGTAGTGACCTGAATGAATTTAGGAGACCCTGATATATAATCCATATCTATATTATGAACTGTGTATTTACAAATGTATGTGGATGAGTTTTATTACCACTCTTTTATGGTACAACGACATGACCGTGAACTTTAGTGACGTCGAAGGACAAGATGACTTTTATATGTCTAGTCAGTTAAATATACTAGACACCAGTAGTAATGTCGTTGGACACAAACATAACTAATGGAACATTTTGATTAACTGAACATTTCGTTTGAATTCAGATAACAATTATACTTAAGTAGGATGAAACTTTTAATTTAAGTGTTGTGACATTTAGCAGAGGAACACTTATTGAACATTAAAGTTATATCTACAGGATTTAAAGTGAAATATCGGACTATATTTCCAGTACATTGGGAGGAATGTAACACTTTGCAGTGATTATATAATAACTTTAACGTTCAATATAATTTTATATACAAATGGACAGTAATTTTATAATAAGTATTAAAGTTTAACTCGCGGAATATATTATTGTTCTACTTTGTAAGTACATGTTTTGGCTCTAGGAAAACCTATACTTTTGCAGGTGGTCATCGTGTAGTGGTCAGTTAATTGACATTTATAGTTTCGTATTAAATGAACTTCAATGCTTAGCTATGGGAGCAAAAGTAATGACCACTGTTTATGACTTATTTATGTACCGCTTTCGGCTTTTTAAAAGTAAGTACCTTTCAAAGGTAGAAACAAACAACATTCTTTCTAAATTTAAGTCACGTTTGTAGAAGTATAAAAGGAACTGTCTGATTTAGACAGTTCAGATTGTAACTTGATCAGTTATTAAAGAAACGTTTGTACCAGTTCAGCCATTGGTTGTTTTGATACCTGTGCCTTGACTTATTTGTTGGTTTGCTGTCGAACTTGACTTTTCGAGAGTCTAACATAAGTTTGAAAATATGACGGGTTCTAGTAATTTACATGTAATACATGTTAGTTATGATGGTCGATAATTACTGGGTATGGGTCTATCGTTCTTTTTATTTTAGGGAGGGCAGATATTTGTCTCTTTCCATTCTTCTGGAATGATTATTGATACCACAGTTGATGCATTGTTGAATGAAATGAGCTCTGTTTACATTTTCTTAAATGCACGAGAATGGTGCCATCAGTCAAAAATCATGTTAACTGTTGGTTTAAAACTTCAACTCTGTCGATGTCGGTTTCGGCAATTTATTTTAATTTTGGGTTGAAAGGAGGAATCCCTGGTTTGTCTGCTTTCTGGATACTGATGTGTTTTAAGAATGGTTCAGTATCTTGTTTTATATCGCCTATTTACATAGTTTTCATGAGCTGATTTTACCTCTTTTTTATGGTGTCCATGATACTTTGCCATTTTGCCTTTAGCCTCGGACTCCTCGTTTTCTTTTAATTAGCATGGTTTCTGTTCTTTCATTTTATTAATAGTTTAATGTTGATGTTAATCCAGGATAATGACTGCTTTCCGCCACCTGCTTTAGCTGGTACATTCTTCTTTATTGTCTTTAATGTGATTTTATTTCATTTTTCCACCAACGATCTATTATTTGGATGTCAATTGAGGTAACAATCTGTAGAACTGTTATTTGTGGATTCTTGTATCTGGTTCTAATCTCACTTTGAGTATTGGAATACAGATATCTTCGGTCGAGATTTTCCGGGAACTCCTTATATTAGGGTACCCTTAAACATATCATGGTCGCTTAATTTATTTGATGAGTGTGTGTTGATAAAGCCTGTCAAAGTTGTTATTGGTAGGTCTTTGAGTGTTTTTCTCTCTTGCCGAGAATCGTACTAGTTGTTCGGCACTTGCTTCATTAGTATGTCTATCAATGACGGACCCTTGCTTTCAGCAATACGGGAGTTGAAATCTTCTTTTTGGTCCGGCCGTTGATTTTACGGTATTGGATTTCCCCAAGAATAGTAGTATGTATTTGAGGATGACAATTACGTTTACCAGGTGATTTTATCCGATCTAATTGGTCGTTCAGTAGATTTATGTGATCAGCTGGGGCATCTGGTGGCCTGTACCATCTACCTATGAAATGAGTTTTCCATTAATTGTGAATTTGCTCCAGATTGTTTCAGAGTCGTTCTGGGTTGGATTTTAACAAGCAGCAGTTTTAGTTTCCACCATATACTATTCTGTCGTTGCGAAAGATGTCATATCCTTATAAGTCTGTAATGAGTTCGTTTGATTTAATACTGTTGCCAATATTGGTATCTTGTATCGCTACTATGTCTGGGTTTTCTGTCGACAATTTTCATTGAAGTTCCAGTTTTTTACCTCTTATTACATGATTGACGTTGCTTGATACAAGCTATATCTAGTATGATTTAATGGTACATTAAAAAGGAAGTTGAAAGGTTGAAGTCATTACAAGATGGACATATCCAGGTGCGATTTGTAGCCTGGATAACTTTGCATTTTGTCTCGCTGCTATGTTGCATATCAATTGTTTATATTTGTTGAATTAAATGGCTGGGTCTGAGTTGAAGATTATGCATAAACCACATGCAACACAATAAATAGTACAGATTCATTTGTCTTTGCTATTTTGCAGTTCGCTTTATTTTTTGCTTTAGATGCATATTATGCAAGAATCCCTGTATCGCACTTCACTTATCGCACATGATAGCTTTATCAGCTCTTCTCACTCGTTTGGTTCAGATCCCTAAGTTTTTGTAGTATCGGGGTTCAATATGATGTCTCCGATTAAAATTATAAATAGGTCGTGTATCATGGCTGTCTTGTAGGGTATTCGTTGCGATTGTTGGTTCCAACCCTTTTATTTGCCATGGTATGTAAGATATTAGTATACGTATACATACCTTGGTGACCTGTGTGTTCTTGTAATGTTTTTCATAGTTTCATGTAAGAACAGATTTATACAAGTACAGCTTCATACCGATCACCATCAGAGATTGGAATAATTTAGACCCACTCATTTTTTTAAAATCTGCACTCTCATAAAACAGTTCGACTGATCTTATTTGAACCCAAAAATACGAATAAATTTAGACACTTGACACATGGGCGATGCATTAATGTCATTAGATGTAGCATCTAAATTGATGAAGATGAAGAGTTTTAAATCTAGGTGTACCCACTTTCCGATGACGATTGTGACCAAAATTATAACAAGTTGGATGTGCATACTGGTAATTGTGTTCTCTGAGTTAAATAAGAAATAAACTAACCTACAAGTTATGAGAAACAATGTCAATAAAAATGAAGCACGATGGAAAGGGATTTGAGACAGCTGGTAAAACGTGAAAATATATGTAAACACATTTTTACTGGGGCGGATCGGGGTAAAATCACCTGGCGAAAGAAGGTCAGTGGCATGTCAAAATATTGATTACATGTACAAAAAGTCTTTACTATATTAAAACTTATACACAACGTATATCTTACCTTATATAATTTAGCCCGACAATGTTAGGTCTGCAAATATGCGGTAGAAAATTTGTTCTTCACTCAGCGGGGTTGGAACCCATGCCTATAACATCGTGACAAATTAGCATACGCTGTGTCCTGGAGTCGGTTTCACAAAAAAAACTTACGACTAAGATTGATCGTAAGTATACTGAATTGTTCATGACTTACGATTAATCTAAGTCGTAAGTTTTTTGTGAAACCGACTCCGGCACCCTAGACCACGTTACCAGCTATTATAAAAATATAGCTTTTGATATTCGCCTTTCCTCGCCTGCTTTTTTTTCGAGTTGTAACATGGTACATGATGTATTGTGGCATGTAGATGGTATAACTTGTAGATCAGCTATTTTTGTTTGTTGTAAAGGATGATAATACTTACCTTGTAGTCACATCAATACTGTTTTATTATATACGTCTAAAAATTTGACAACTTTACGACAGAAATTATCCATCGGATAACCTAGGATTATACAGGGCTAACACCTTAATTTATATATACTTCGTCTGAAATTTAGCCGAACACTGTCAGATATGCAAATTTGCGGTAGGAAATATTTACTGTATATATTTTCAAGGAAGACAAATGTTGACGTCTACTTTATACTTTATATATATGTATACCTCCGATCCAAAGGTTTTCGTTTGTCCATCCGTTTGTCCCATGAAATCTTTGCTTGTTTACTTCCTGTTTTTTCGAATACTTATATATTCCGCAATGTATGACATTTTTGTCGCATTTTTCTCAGGAATTATAAATCAGAGGTTCCGAAAATTTGGTTTCAAGCTTTACATGAGCCTGTCATACTCATCAACTTCCTGTTTACCGAATACTTATATTTGGGGTATCATAAGTGAGCAATAACTCACATTAGCGAGTGGTCTTATTCCGATAATATTAAGTATTCAATCAATGAATGGCATTGTGAATGTGATATTTTAATTATTGTACTGAATTGTTTTGGTGGTTTTCATATCAAATCAACTTTGTCATCATCTTCAGAGGATATTGTCTACAGAGGAGATTGTATGTCGTATCTGTAACTCTTCCTGAGCCAGTTAGTAGATTTCATTGAAACTTTCACGAACAATTTATGTAATATAATGTCCATTGCTGTTTATTGTAAGATTTGACCCCAAAAAATTGGGGTTTGACATAGGTTAAGCTAAACAAGGACTTTGCCATGCATAAAAATGGGAGTTATAGAATCATGTTTCCGTAACTCCTTTTAAAATAAATGTCTATATTTTGATGAAATAAGCTTGAGATTCTGTTGGGTTTAGTTTGTTACCTTTGGGTAAGTCGAATTGAGATTTTTTTTCGAGTTCAAACCCTGGCCTATTTTAAGGTATACATTTTTACATGTGGAAAATGACTTGTGCGTTTGTTTAAATGTGTTGTTACTGGATGCGTACTCGTCTTTATAACAATTCAATAACTTTCATGCAAGAACTTTGGTATAACTTTTTCAAATACATTTTTGATGAGAATCTATTTCAATAAGAAAGGAATTTGTTCTTTTAAATTATCTAAAGGAAAAATGAGAACGCATTAAACATTTTAATTTATGTTTTTAATTATTTTTCTTTGACGTATGAATCGACACTCTGTTCAACATACAGTACATGCAGATTTTAATTACGATGTATATTCAATGAACTGAAATGTTGAATTATTAAGGTTAATACAATTCAAACTTCGATTAGTAAATTGCCTTTGTTTCACTATGTCTATTGGTCCACTTTACATAACTACGACAATTTGTAGGACGAAAAATCTTAGTGTTGTACAAATTGGCGGATCGGTTTATTTGGCAAAACTAAACAACTTCTTTCATTTGGGGCGAATAACTGAATAAAGATTGATAAATGCAATATTCATTAAGACACCATGTGTTTTTAAAAGGCACTGCATTTTTGTGGAAAGGGGAGGTTTTTTTAATGTTATGATTCCAATTTTTTTTTAATATAATTTGATTTCACAAAGGACGTAACAACATAGTTTTTTCCATTGACAATTAGTGGAAAATACGACTTTTGAGTTTCAAAATGAATTTGTTGTTTTCCCCTCTCCCAAGACACACGCAAGATTGATGGTTGGTGCCTAACCTTAACCGTGAAAGTTCGAAAAATGCTTTTCGATGCTTTTCATCAAAATGATGCTTAAAAAAGATATAAATAACTCAATGTTTAACGTTTCTCAATTCTCTCATGACTCAAGAATGCTCTTATTCTTTTGACGTGTAAGTTTTGAAAATAAATATGATAATTTAAGATCTATATAGCCCTATATCTCATTTATAGAAAATAGAACGGATACGGACTCCTCAAGTACCCGTTTTGACGCGTCAAAACTTTAAGAGACTTAGTTTTAGGGGTTTAAGCATACCGATTAAGATTTTTTAGGCGAGACTTAGTACTAAAGAATACTAAGTTTAATAGAAGTTTAAAATGCATACCACTTAAGTGAAAATGGAGGAATTTCTTAAATTTGCCTGAAGTCTATGCTGAGGAAAAGCTTTATTTGTACGATATCTATTATTGTATTGTATTTGCCTTTCATATATGGGATTGGGGCGAAAGGTGTATAATGGACAAGATGTAAAAAAACATCATTTTTCCCCCCTTAGATTCTTGAAAACTTTCAAATGAATCGGTTTTAAAAACTCAATGGGGGAGGTTCACGAAGGGTGAAAAATGGCCCTTAAATTTTTTTATGTTTTTTTTTTTTTAACCAGGCCAAAATACTACAAATTTCATATAAATATAGTTACTGTTGTGATATTACTATTTTAAAAATACAAAATAAGTTCTTTTTGGCACCTCACATTATGAATTATGAAATTATAACCCTTAATTATGCATTATGTGTGTTGTAACGTGAGTTTTGGTTCAATTTTTCCATAATTTATGACAGTTTTTAGCATAATTAACTTTCGCCGCCATCCCTGATCCAGAAAATTTTAGTTTCTAGAAATTAAATTTAAAAATTTGCACCTATTTGTTGCAGAACATTTTGTAACGTGGATTGCGGCAAAGGTTTTTCTAAAGCTTTTATGTCCGAAAAATGCACACACCATTGTATTTTGACAACTTACCCAAAATGTCCTGACTTTGGGACCTATAATATACTATTACGAAGAGATTTGTTTGACATAGCATTAAGGCTTTTGAAATTGACCCATTTAAGAACCAAATTGTGGCCTTTGTGATATTTTATGATAAAGTTGAATTCAAGGCCACATTTTGCCAAAAGTGAACCTTGTTCTTTACAATATTATAATTTTTTTTTTAAAACTATGCCAAAATTCACGTACAAAGTTACCCACCTCTATTTAAGTACATGGTACCACATCATTTGGAAAAGAGGATATAATGAATAATTTAGAAATTATAATTAATTAAGCTACAATCGACAAAGAAACTATTAAAGGAGGATAATCAACTTACTTCCATGTTATATTTTAAACAGATACAATATAAAAAATTTCAAAGATTTCAATTCAAACAGAAATAAAAGTAGTTCAAATCATTATCATCTTCTGATGGTATTTGATATATATCCTTGCATAATGACTGTAACAACAGAATGTCCCAAATCTCCTTCCTCCTAAAATTAAAAAAAAAATATTAATATAAATGAAATACACAATTTACTTTCCTACATGCATGTACCTCCACAAAAAATAATAATGTCACGACATATAGCATGCACGCAGAATTTCATGAAACTAACAGTTACACAATAATAATATTCCTAATGAATTATTCCAATCAAACCTTGCAGAATTTTATAACAAAGTGACCGAAGTCTGCGGATTGGGCTTCAAAAGATGATAAAAGAATCTTATTCGTTCACAAAACTTACATTGTGGCAGGTTATTGTAAGCTTTCCCCCTTACATCTGGGGCAGGGAGTATATGAGCTTGCACATTAGAAGTTTTATTCATTGATTGTTCAAATGTTATTTGTTAATGTTCGGTTGGCGTTGACAATGTCTTCAAAACATTAAATAGAATAGATATTTACGAGTCTGCATGCTTTGGCAATATAAATATATAAATTTTCATTCTCATTTAACGAAAACTAAATAAACAAATAAAAATAACATACAGATTACATGTATCATATAATACAAAAAGTTCTTGAAAGCTCAGCTCCATGCAACTGTTAAATGAATAAGAATTAAAAATGAAAAATTGAACTACTAGAACCATTACATCTTTTTCAGATTATCCTATGATAATAAGTGGTAACCGAATGCTAGTGCTTGACCCTCATCAGAAAAATGCCAACCGTGTCTGCATCAATATGAAACTGAACAAACTCCATAAATATAAAAAGCAACTTGATATTTCATACTGCTTAAATGCTTTAGATGGATTGTTCCAATTTTCTCAGATGACTCTTGATTCCGGAGAATTCAATGGAACTTTATTCCGATTTCCACTTCGTGACGTGAAAACGAACTTGTCAGATAATGTATATGACAAAGAGAAGATATCAGATCTCTTCAATGCATTTAAAGCAGAGGCATCCGTTGAACTGTTATTCCTAAATTGTATTGAAAGAATCGAACTTTATGATAAAGATGGATTTAAACTCCATGTGTCTGACGAGCCCCCCTTTTTTACTGTGAAAATTTCAGAAAGCTGTCTTGGTGAGGTACGAGCCAAAAGATCTGAATTTCACACTCACATGCAGTCAGTTGGTAGAAATATTGCAGATAAAACGTTTTTCACAAAAGTTGATGTAAAAATTGAAACCCAAACCGGTTCTGGAAACAAATCGGAACAAAGTTGGTTCGTTTTGCATTGCTTAAAAGGAGGAAACCTGTCGCAAGAGTTAGCTACACTTTCCCAAGATGAAGCACTGTCAAATAGTCCATATGTTAGCATAGCGGTGCCAAGAGACATGGATAAAGATTTCAAAGGTCACGTCTTTTGTTTAATGCCATTGCCATTAGAAGATGAAAGTTTGACTGGATATCCTGTCCACGTGAATGGACATTTTGCATTAAGCCAAAACAGAAGACATGTGAAATGGCCCACTGCTGACCAGGTTCGAAATAAGGCCCACATTGATAAGTCTATTAGATGGAACAACTGTTTACTCGTAGAAGTCCTTGCAGATGTTTACCATGAAGTTATTCAGGATCTACTGCAAACATGCAAGACCAAGGAAATGCAAAAGAAGATCTTGAACGCTTGTACAGATCGATTCCGGACCATAGAAAAATAACTAGTCACTGGGATCTTATTTGCGAACCTTTCTTCCAGAAGTTTTTACAGACGGCATGTTTGTTTTCTGACAGTTTTGGAGGGAAGTGGATTCACCCGAAAGATGCTGTTTTTAAGATATTTGACACAAATGTTTCTGAAAGTAAGTAGAAAATTGTGGAGTAACAAGCATTTAATTTACAAGTACATGTTCTATTTTCAGTTGTACCATTTTCATTGTCTCAAAAGTTAATTATATTTGTTTTTCTTCGAACTTGTCATCTTGCAAGTTTATAAAGGCATAATTAGTTTGATGATAGGCAGGGGGAAATGTTGCACAGGGATTTTGTATGGTCAGGTCAAATAGAAAATAAAACAATAATTTTCAGAATTTTTTCTGCAGAAATTTGGAATCTAAAAAAAAAACCCATAGTTACATTTAAATTATAAAACGGCATTGTCATGAATCAGGCCGTCGGTTTTTTGTGTGAATTGATACACATTTTGTCATGTGGAGGCCTTTTATAGGTGACTTCGCTCATTCATGAAGGCCATATGGTGATCTATAGTTGCTAACATGCACGTTCCGACACATGTAGTTAGTAGTACAGATTATACATTTTGTATTTTACTAATTACACGAAGGAATGCGATTGTTCAATTCTTTGTAATCGTTTTTAATTTTAAGTATGCATGCTGTCATGGCTGTCAACCCATAGGAAAAAACGCTCATATGATGAATGTATCTCAACTTAAATCAGAAGATTTTCTTTAGAATTATCTTCCATGGATAGTTCCATCTTGCGTAGTTTAATTCAAAATTACTTTGATATGATACCAATGATCCTTATGGAATATATATAATAAGCAAATTTAAAGAAAACAAAACTTTTTTCATATGTTATAATGAGATCTTTTTTATATATTGAATCGAAAAAAAATGTCTAATTCAAAGAAAGGTTGAATATAGTAATATGATTATTATATTAAAATCTTGAGAAATATTCAGTTGACAAAAAGATTTAAAATTTGTCAGATTTTAAGAAATATCCCGATGTAGGTTTTCAGATTTCGACGTCTTAGAATTTAAATGGTCGGTATCGAACACCGTTGACTAGAGATACATTTGCTAAATGCACAAATGGCGCATCAAATTAAAAATTAATATTGGAATTTTGTTTTTTGTTTTAAGATCAACCATGAATGTTTGAATCAATTGTCTTCCCATTGGTAATTTTCTATTTGCTTTTGGAAGTTTCAATGAAAATAGTCGGAAAAGTAAAAATTGTTCTGACTAAAACAAAACAAAAACGTATGATATTCGTTTGCAACTTAGGCGAATCTAAGGTACAGTAACCTGAATCAAACTTTTTCAAGTGAAAATAATAGTGTCAAATTCTAAATGAAAGCTTATGTGAAATATAAATGGTAACTTGGTATAAGTGATCTATCGAGTGCTTTGAAGTTCTCTGTGTCATAGATGTAAGGTTTATGTGTGGGTGTTTGTTCTTTGTGTGTGTGAAATTTATTGTTTTACACCGGTAATGATTTATAAATGTTTTTTAAGTGTTACTTGTTTCATCTTTCAGTTATCCAGGAAACCATTTGTCGTTTAATGCAAAAATGTTCCATTGAGTTAGTTGATGTTCCAGACCACATTGTTGCTGTACTGAAATATAGAAAATACTCAGTACAAACATTGTCCCAAGAATTCATTAGAAAGTGCATGACATCAAATACTTCTTACAAATCTTTTTCATGTGTAGAAAAATTTAACCTTCTGAATTTTCTTGTTTCGGATGGGAATTATTCAAGATTAAGTGGGTTAGAATTACTACCACTAGACAATGGATCCTTCTGTACATTTGATAACAACAAGAACAACCGGGTGTTTATCTGTAAAGATGAAGTGGCATTATTCCCTGGACAGGAAGAGAGGTTTATCAAACAAGGCCTGAATGATGAAATTTACAACCACCTTTTCATGATGGCATCCAAAGGTATTTATATCTATTATTCATTTTAGGAACTACATTGTAACTATTCCTTTAATTTTCTGTCGCAAATCTTTTTAAAGGGTATCATACCCCATTTTTTCGCTGCTTAAACGCTTAGAAATTCACGAATAGAAAATGCCCAATGCTAATTTATGTGAACTTTTTATTAGAGGGAAATGTCTTCCTCTTGTAGATATGGCAATGCCAATGTTTTGGTATAGGACACCCCAAACATTATTCGCCTCATAAATTGAAAAAGGAAATACGCATATCATTACGTGAAAATCATACCCCACTCTAGGAGTTGAGTATATTGCATTAATCTTGAACAGTATATTTGGTCAGCAGCTTGACAATGGATGAGTTGTAACGTATGATCTTTTCGGATCTGTCGGACACCTTTTTCCTGTTTGACGATACTTAGAATTTTTCAACATATTAAATGAGCTTAAAATGATTCGTAACACTTTTCTTAGTTACTCCTTAAAAAAACGAGACCATATTTGCTCAGCAGCTGGGCAGTGGCCAGTTGTTAAGAGTTATTGGTTTTCGGATCTGTCCGACACAAATCTCCTGTTTTCCGATACTTTGAATTAGTAAAAATTTACGATGTATCCTTTTGAGTGACTGATGATTTAATAGCCCTTGCCATTAATAAAATTGTTTATCGGAATGAAAAAGAAGAAAGCAGATTAAAACATCTGTAAAAATAACGTAGTAAAGGATTAAAACTAAAAAAAAATAAGGAAATGAACATTTACAATCTTTACGAATATAAACTTGTCAAACAAAGGCTAAATAGAAAAATTGACAAGGAACTCGTCAAAACAATAAAAAAAAAATGAGCAAGAAAGAAATTTACTTCCGAATTTCGGAGAAATAAAACTTTCAGAATAACCTGTAAAAATAAGGGTTGATGAAACCAAACATAAATTATATTTACTTTAAATAAAACTTATAACGAATCCTCCTTCTAATGCACGGTTGCTAATACCATGGAAATAACGACATACTTCAAAAGATCAGTGTGCACCATATTTTAAAAGTTAGCTATCTTTTTAAAACTATGATATAGGAGACAGATTTCCACGTATATTAATTTGTTTTGTTTAAAATGAACTATCCTACTTATAAGGAGATGGAAATCCACTCCCTTGCTCATTTACACAGAAATTTTATTTATTACTGAAGAAGGTTGATTAAGAAATGTCACCCCTGACAGGTCAAACAGACGACTTTAAATTTTATATTTTCTACTTTTATTGCTAAGCACGCTGTATCGGCTCGGAATCAGGATTACCTTTACGGATGGGGAGTTTATCTTCCTGTGGACTGTTAGCTTGTTAAGTGGCGCGTATAAATCCACTCAGCATTTCGGTATTATAGAAAGCAGAGTTCTTATTTCTATATAAACATAAACATGTCCCAGTCCCGAATATGCATGTAATATTTTTAGTACGACGTTATGTACCAACCGGCATTCATCTTATGTTGGTTGGTATGGTTTTTTTTCTTGTGACAATTAGTAGTTTACAGCTCTAATAAAAAAAAACTTTTCTTCAAATACATAAAAGAGGCATATTTGTTTTAATCAAAGAGTTTGTATTGATTATTGTTATTGAAAACAAACTTGTTTCTATTCTCTTCTGAAAGAAACTATTGATTTCCAAACTTTTTAGGATCAAACAAGTTATATAAAATCCTATACCCCATTAAATGAACATCAATCAACCTGTTAAGCCAAAAATTCGCTTGAACGCAAAAGATAACCGTTTTACTCTGATATATATTTCTATATACTGAGGTAATTTGAAGACTGTCAATTTTTTTTAGGTTTTAATTAACAAAAACTTGACCACAGTTACACTATTATTTTTATTAAACCAATAATGATGACTTTTTTCTTAAGTTAGAGGTCATTTGGGACGGTATAATAATGAATTTGTCTTGTGATTGTCAACTTTCTAGGTTAGATAACTTAAATTTAATAATGAATTTGTCTTGTGATTGTCAACTTTCTAGATTAGATAACTTAAATTTAATCAGTACGGATAAGTGACACGGTAGCAATACAGATTCACAAATGATTGTGTTTCCATAAATGATGGAATTATGCAATCATACTTTTGTTTTGCTGTTTTTATAGTTTGAGCTTATTGAGCTATTCTTCAGTATTATTTGTTTTAATTTTTTGAATAAAACAAATGATTTGCTCTCTAACAGTGACACGTGAAAGAATTATTCCAATGATGCCAGAAGAATTGCCACAAGAAAATGCTTAAATTATTCCTTTTCTACGTTATAGGTTTTGATAATACATATATGACTTTTATGAGATATCAATGGATACATAATTATACCAAAAAAACGTCTGCTTAGAAATCTTAGTTAATGCAAATCTGAACGGCTTTTAGTGCCTGCAATGGCTAGCTTGTACATATAAAAATAAGAAGATGTGGTATGATTGCCAATGAGACAACTCTCCACAAGAGACCAAATGACACAGAAATTAACAACTATAGATCACTGTACGGCCTTCAAAAATGAGCAAAACCCATACCGCATAGTCAGCTATAAAAGGCCACGAAATGACACATGTAAAACAATTCAAACGAGAAAACTAAAGGCCTAATTTATGTACAAAATAATGAACGAAAAACAAATAACATACATGTTATACGCAATGAGCAGAATCAATTTACATTAAAAATCCGGAAACCTTCCTTTGCTGAATTCTGCCAATAATACAATGCAACATCGTAAAATAATGTATTCTAATTAGGTTATTTCTATATTTTTTAATTATTAACATAAATAGAAAAATGTTGTATTTTGACATTCATTCTGTCATTTGGTCTATTCAATTTTACCTACCTTCATTTCATTTTATAGGGCTTTACCAAGTAGTTATTCTTCAAAACCAGCCAGGTAATGAGATAGCAAGCTTACTTCAAACAACTGTAACAAAGTACTTTGGGTCAACTTCTAATAGAGAAATTCAGTGGCGATCATCAGCTCCAGTTGGAATGGATTGGCTAGAAAAAGTTTGGTCTTATATTCAGCGGTATGATTTGAGCTATTTTAGAAACCTGCATCTGATGCCAGATACACGGACAAATGAGATGTATAAAGTATGTGCTGGTTTTATTTTGAAGACAAAAGGACAATGTAATATACCGTCTAGTGTATGCGATTGCTTAAGGTACCTAGACATTGTTGTTCTTGAGCAAATACCCTCAGCCATCGAAGAACACAAGAGCATTCGTAATTTTGTGTACTTGCCTACTAAAGAAGATGTTTTCCGAATGTTAATCAAAATTCAAGCTGGTGGAAATGCTAATCACTTGGTTAACAAGTTTAATACTACAATCACTGCGGAAGAACGATCACAATTTGTCACATACATATCTGGATATTCTATTACTGACAATCAGCTAATCAATCTACTGTCAGCAATGAATCTCTTTACTGAGAAGAATTCACGTCGTCATGTATCGGCAAGTCAAGTAAAAATTATTGCTGATACTGATCAGCTTCCAGTATTGTATTTCAAAGAAACACTGGACTGCTCTGATCATAAATTTAGAGATCTTGCCACAAAACTTCACGCTAAAACCATTACCGAAGAAGATGTGATAATTGACATTCTGAAGAACTTAAATGATCAGTATAGTCGTGCTGATATTAACACAATGATGGGACATGTTCTAAACAACATTTCATACTTTCACATGAAAGAACAAATGATTCGTATTGCCAGGGAAATTCCGTTTGTTTTCACTAACGGCGGACAGATGAAAAAAGCTGCAGATTTGTTTGACCCCGAGGATGAAACTTTGAAAATGATCATACTTGATAATGATAGATTTCCCAACGTACAGAATTTGCCAGTTGAACTAAAATTGCTAAGGAAAATTGGTTTGAAATCATTAAAGGATATTACTGGAGAAGACATACTTAATTGTGCAAGGTATTTACATACCTCAGATAGATGTACAGAAAAAAAGCGTTCCGAAAAACTGTTAGAAGTTTTAGTCAGTATTAGTGGACTTCTCGGTAGCTATGTGAATGGGAGAAAACTATCAGATCATCTCTCAAATTTGCGTTTTATTGGACCAAGTGAACGTAAAGACGATTTCCCAAAGTCACTGCCATGGTATACCGACACAGCAGATTCTTTCTTTTGCCGACCGTGCGATCTATCTACACCAAAATTTACAAAACTTATTGGTAGTGTGAAGCCAGTTGTTTCACCTAGTTCTTCGTCTCTGATAGCGAGTGCTGGTTGGACCAGAGAACCAGGTGTAACGGATGTGATAGACCAATTACTGATTATTACTGAGAGATACGAAGATAAATATAAGCCAGAACTTCTTCCTGTAATAAGCGACATCTACCACTTTATGGCAAATCACTACAACAGTCAGGATTTCCAACGATTGTCAAACAAGAAATGGGTTTGGACAGGGACTGGATTTGAGGAACCAGGAAAGGTTTACTTGCAAACCAAATCTTCAGATCTCGTTTTACGACCATATTTATATCCACTACCGCATGAATTTCGGGATTCAAATTTGTTGCAGTTCTTTAAAAAATACAATGCCTGGAACGTCAAAATACAAACTTATTAATAAGAGTTCAAAGAATGATACAGACGGAATACTATGGTGGTGGCAAAACAGAGGAAAGGGCAAAGGCTGACCTTCAGCTTGTTGTTAATATCTTGAACTCTATTAAGGATGACAAAAATGTAGACGGAGTTCTTTTCCAATCAAACAAGATGATGAGACACTCTTAATATTGAAACCGGCTAATGAGTGTAACTATTGCAAAGACGATGACGAGCTTTTGGAGATGAACAATTTTTCGTACATCATGACGTGTCCCCTGAAACTGCCGAAAAACTCGGTGTTCCTTCAGTGACAGACACACTACTTGAAGACGCTGAACGACTGGATGAATGGGGACAAAGTGAACCTTTAACACGACGAATAAAAACTTGTTAGAATCTTACAAAGATGGATTGTCAGTCCCAAAGGAAATAATTCAAAACGCTGACGACGCTGGTGCAACGAAAGTCTGTTTCATGTATGATGAACGGGAGAAAGAAAATTACGGGAAAAAATTATTAGACAAAAACATGTTTGAATGCCAAGGACCAACACTGTGGGCTTATAACAATGCCAAATTTACTAATGAAGATTTGCTTAATATAACAAAAGTGAGCGGTGCAACCAAAGGGATAGACACAACAAAGATTGGAAAATTTGGACTCGGCTTTTGCTCTGTCTACAATCTGACTGAAGTTCCAAGTTTCATTACAGGCGATCACATGGTAATATTTGATCCTCACTATGACTATCTGTCAGATGCATTAAAGCACAAGAAACAACCTGGATTAAAAATAAATATGCAAAAGAATAGGAAAATTATGATCAGGAAACACTCGCAGTTTGAGCCATTTAATGGCGTATTTGGGTGTAATCTTGATACAAGTCAAAAGGAAATTACATTCGAAGGAACCTTATTTCGATTACCACTCAGGACAAGACAGCAAGCCGTTTCGAGTGAGATCAGTAAAATTCCATACGACAATGAACAAATGATAAGTTTAATGAAAATTTTTGTTGAGGCTGGTGGCAATCTTCTGATGTTTTCGCAAAATGTTGTTGAAGTTGAATTTTATCACCTTCCAAGGAATGAAAAGACCCAATAAATGCTGTCAAATTGTACAGCGTGCGTAAAGATTTCGTACGTACAATTGGAAGACCAATTCATCATGCACAATCTTTCAATACATTCTCAGTTCTTAAAGATATGACACTTCAGTTTGAAAATTTGAAGAAAGGTAATGCAAAAAATATATCCGTGATAGACTTAAGTATATTGATACAAGTTTCTGTCGAAGCAAACAGCAAATTGATGGACTTTAAAATAACCAGCTGCTCTTCAACAACGTCTTGGATCGTCACATGGGCATCTGGGACCAGCAGAAGTAAGGATCTGGCTTTAAAGTCGTCAACTAAAAGGGTGTTACCTTTAGGAAGTGTAGCCTGTCCAGTTACAAAAACTGAAGAAGGAATATATAAAACTTGTTCTTTGAAAGACCTGCCATTTGGATTTTACCACAACAGTCATGTCTTTTGCTACTTGCCTCTTCCAGTTGAAACAAGTTTTCCAGTACATATAAATGGCTCTTTCGCAGTGACATCAGACCGTAGACGACTCTCTTGTAAAACTGTTGATGACAAAGACTCGTTTGACAGTGACTGGAATGAAGCTCTTATGAGTGATGCTGTTTGTAATGCTTATATACTGTTTTTAGAAAATAGGATTCATTTAGGCCTAGATGACAACGAACCGTACTTTCAACAATGGCCTGTTCAGTATGGAAAAGATGGAAACTTCGGAAAACTTCAAAGTGCCTTTTACCAACAAATTTCAGATAAACAGAGGAATGCACAAGTATTTAGAAGAGATGACAAGATTACAAGCATTACATATTGTCAGTTTCTAGATTCTGCATTAATGGAAACGAAGTTTGGCGAAGAGGCATTTAATATTTGCGTTAAATTTTTAGAAGATAACAATACGAAAATAATGAAGCTACCGAGAGAAATACAAAATAGTTTCAGAGATGCTGGCTGTGTAGATATAGTAAAACAGAGGACTTTGAATAACATTGCGTTCTTTTCCAAGTTGGTGTTCCCACATTTGACCGATGACGTCTGGACTCAGAATATAATGGATATGCTCATGTTATACGCAATAGACAATGCATCAGATAAAATGTGCAACTTACTTAAGGAACATAAATGTATTCCAACAGCTCCGAATAGAGTTTTAAGACATCCATCAGAACTGGTAGACAGGAAGGGAATGTTGAACGGTCTGTTTAAAGAAGAAGATGAACGATTTGTTATTTTGGACATCAATACTTACAGTAAACCAACCCGACTGACGACATTGGCAAGACTTGGAATGACAACAAGCAAACTTTCTGAAAATCTTCTTATTGATAGAGCAAAATCAATACTTCCCTTGCTGAAACCTGTGCACATTGTGCATTAGATCGATGTGTACAGTTTGTGAAATACCTTAACAGAGAATTAACAAGCATTGAACCAAATCAGCAATTATTTTCAGAACTGAAGTCCATACAGTTTTTACCAGTGAAAAGCAAATCAAAAGATTGGGTATGGTCATGGGGAGGGAACAGTATCATGAAAAGTATCGAAAGCAGAGGAATTCATTACAAGTGCAGTAATGCAAATCACAAACAGAGTATTTCAGTTCATTTTGAATGTCCACAAAATCTTTATTCCAATACGGCATTGGAACTTGTTTGTTCAATTCACCCTGTGTTGGACAGGATGTGCCTACCTTTGGATATTTATTCTCAGTTTTTTGGAAAACTAGGGGTAATGAACGACGTTTCACCTTCCTTGGCTCTTGAAAACTTACTTGTAATCAGCACTGATGTTTGCAAAAATGAGAAAAGTTCAGACTCCCAAATGATTGCTTCTACTGTTGTTGCAATCTATAAATTTCTGAATGAAGCATTCAGCAAGCAAATGCATTCCGACGAAAGAGCACAGAGTTTAATACAAACTGCAGATCGTTTTAGGAACGAAAATATACTTTTACTTAATGGAATATTTGTCAAACCTTGCCAAGTGGTTGTTCAGATTCCAGAAGACTGCAGTCCTGATTTCTATGGTTTAAATGTTGCATCTAACCTGAAATCAATGAAAGGTCTTTTAAAACTGCTGCAAATCGATGACAGATGCTCAGCTGAACGAGTTCTGTCTAAACTTGAGATGTACAAAACTAAATACGGTTCAAAAGAAATGAATGAAGATGAGGTCAAACTTTATGTCCGCTTACTGAAAGTGTTGGTCAGTTCTATGAAGTTAGATAAGTGGAAGGCAGATAGCGTACAGAACTTGTTCATTCCAGACACCAATGGAAGTTTACACCCTATTCAGAATGTATGTCTTGATGAAAGTACAGTAAATTCCACGGAAACTATGCACTTTACTCATGACAGTATATCTCATGAGATAGCAAAAGCTCTCGGAATAAACACTAAACGAAAACATAAAGTAGAAGAGTGCTCAAAAGACCTATATTCACAGGACTTTGGACAACATGAAGAACTCTTAACAAGAATAAAAAGAATTCTCGAGGGGTATCCTTTCGATGTTTGTATACTGAAAGAATTGTTACAGAACGCTGACGATGCTAAGGCATCTGAAGTTCACATTGCAGTTGATTTTAATTATCATCCTACTGATAATTTATTTGATGAGATGTGGGAACCTTTACAAGGGCCTGCACTTCTTGTGTTCAATGACAGCTATTTTAAAGAAGCGGACATTAAAGGAATCCAGAACCTTGGTATAGGAAGCAAGGGTGACGACCCTACGAAGACTGGACAATATGGTGTTGGCTTTAATGCAGTTTATCACCTTACTGATGTACCATCGTTCTTATCAAGAGGACAAAATGTCGAGACTGGAGAAGTCCTTTGTGTATTTGACCCTCATTGCCATTATGTTCCAAAAGCTTCCGGTAGAAATCCCGGGAGGAAATACGTAAAAACTAAAACCTTAAAGGAAGACCATCCAAATGTTTTCAGCTGTTATTACGATAACCTGTTGATGACCAATCAAGGCACTATCTTTAGACTTCCACTGAGAACAGAAAGATTTACAAAAAGTCACAAATATCCAATAGCATAGTCACTGTGTCAGCCGTACGAAGACTTCTGGAAGATTTTAAAAAGGAAATGAGCGAAATGCTATTGTTTGTTAACAATGTAAAATCCATAAAATTGTCTGAAATTGTAGGAGGAAAACTTGAAGAAATATATTCAGTTAAGTTGGACATGTCATCTGCCGACGAATCCAAGCGAACTGAATTTTACAATGCAATAGAACAAGCCTCAAAAACGATGAATGAAACTAAAACCCAGACTGCCTTTCGTCTACTGAAATGAAATATCAAGTACAAATTAATGATAGTTGCGGAAAAATGACGAAATGGTTAATTGTCCGTCGAGTTGGATTCTCCGATTCAGGAAAATGTCCAGATAAAATAAAGAAAGCTTATCAGAAAGGAGATTTAGGATTATTACCTAGAGGGGTGTGGCATTACCTATACATGAAAAAGATGAGGAATGTTGAATGGAACATGGACGTGTTTTCTGTTCTTTACCACTGCCTCTTGAATCAGGTCTTCCTATTCATTTTAACGGACATTTTGCTCTTGATCATGATGCCAGGCGCAATCTTTACACTGATGATCAAGAAGGATATCATGTTGTATGGAATAATCATTTGTTGGAGGACATCATTGCTCCATCCTATACAACTGGGTTGCTTGAAATGAAGGAGTTATTGGGCCTCCGGACTGACAGCCAAGTGAATGAGTTTCAGTTGCACAGAAAACTGTCATTATTTCATGGATATTTTCCAGATTTTGAAAAGGCGAAAAATGATTACTTTAAATTTCTTGTATGCAGCATTTACCGCTGGATTAACATTAATGAAGTACCTATTTTTGCGTCTGCAAAATTGGTCAGTAAATCTGAAGCACATGTAAATTTCTATCCCCTTTTTAGCAGCAAGGTGGCATTTCAATCAGTGTTCAACACCATGAACAAACAGCAGATTCCGTCTTTATCTGTTGAAACAGTCGGCTCCGTTAGTAGCAAGATATCAGAAAAAGTAGACAGTTTGAATGATGAAGCCCATAAAACAAGGGACGATAGACTTCCTGCTTTGGTTCAGATATTTAAGGAACTTGGCATAAAGCTTCTTGATGCACCAAAACAAATACTACGAAGTATAAAAGAGGCCAAACTAGAAGCTTGTGAAATGAATCCGGAGTTTCTCATGTCTTTTCTGAAATCATACAACGCGTCAGGAATAGACAAATGTACATTAGGTGGAGTGGATTGTAGCATTGAAGAAACAACATTCAAAAAGAATTCTCATTTAGTCCTTTGCATATCATACTGTAAACAAAGCAAACTGTTTGGACAACAACTGAATGGTTTGCCATTTTGCCTTACCGAAGACGGGATCCTTAGAACATTTAAACGAGAAAGTCCTGTATTTTGTACGAAATATAGTACAATTCTTACAGAAAGTGCTAGTTTGTTTTTACACCATGACCTCACTGAACTCTTCACTATAACACATGATGGATTAAAGGAATTTGATTTAAAAGCGTTTGCTGAATTTCTACCTGCTACATTGGCATCTGAGGTGTATAGGACGCATAACATACCAGTAGAACGGAGCACACACCTTGATTCTGTTGTAAATATGACATGGCTTAGTCAAGTTTGGGATTTCATTAACCACACAGTTAAGAAAAATGTCGACAAATCCGTTTCATTTGATACGAGGAATTTGGATTCTGTTCTAGAAATGATGAATCCTTTAATGCCATGGCGTCTTATTCCATGTACGCAGTCCGTACAACCTTTTGTAGAAGATACCAGAGAACCTGTTCTCTTTCCGGTCTCAAAACTTAGATATACTGTGGACTTGTCAACATTTAATGGATCAATAGAGAAAGCTTTAAAACGACTCGCATTACCATGTCTTGATCCGTCATTTAAAGTCAATAAGAGATTTATACTTACGGCAATGTTAGTTTCTGACAAGGATCCGTGTGCTCTCATAGACTTCTTATATGAATACAAGGAAGAAATCAGAAACAGAAATGTAACACAGGACGTTTGTACAGATATTCTGGAATATTTCTCGGAACACATAGACAGAATATCGGAAAACGTTAACGCCGAAGCGTTACTGAACAAATTAAGACAAATACCTCTTCACGTTAATGTCAGTGGCCATAACATCAGCTTAGATTCGAATGCTAGTGTTTTAGTACTGGATGATTATGTTTCTAATAAGATAGTACTCGATGGTGTTGAGAAGTGGGCGAATGCGTCTGATACAATTTTGCTGAAAGCAACGCAACATTTGACAAAACTTTATGCCAAAATAGGTTTTACAGCAGAGAAATTGGAAGCTATTGACGTGTACACGAATCATTTACTGCGTAAGTTTGACTGTATGCCCAAAGAAAATCATCAAGCACACTTAGTATTTATTCGAGAACAACTATTAGCGAAGTCCTCATCTTTCAATAAGCAACAAGACGATCTTATTGCTGTTCTAAAAACAGTATCATTTGTTGAAAGCAATGATGGCATATTATTTAAGGCATCTCACTTCAAAGATCCATGTAATGAACTGCTGAAACTTATGTGTGATCCGAATGATTTTCCAGGTGGGCCTTTTAGTGACATAATTTGGTGGCAGTTTCTAGTTATTGCTGGAATTCAAACACAGGTCACACCGAAAATGGTTTTACAGTTTGCTAGGAGCATTGAAGAAGAAGCTGGACGAAAAGGTGTTACAGACGAAATTTCAAAAAAATCTGAAATGGTGACAAAGCATATACTTTCACGCCATAACATTGAAAATGAAGGTATACTGAATGATATCAGCTACATCAAATTTATTATTCCATGTAAAATATCAGACTGGAAAAATAAGATTTTTCCGCAGAAGCACGGCCTTACGGTGTGCTATCGTGAATCTGTACCTAGATATAAAGTTGATCTATGCTGGACAACTTGCAACATTATTCCGGACCAGGCAAATCCTTACAACAGCAAAGAATGCAAACAACCAAAAAGCGTATTCTCACAACTTGGTATATTAAATGAACCGCCATTCAAAAGTGTCATCAGTCATGTTCAAAATATATGTGATGCACTGAAGGGTTTCTCAGACAAAACATCATCCAGGATGCTAGCATTGTCTTGATAAAAGAAATGATGATAAAGGTATATGATTGGCTAAACGAAAACCATAATAAAGATCTTGATCACTTCAAGAAAAGTCTTAATCATACACCACTTGTCTTTATTTATGAACGTAAGTTGTTTGTAACATGTGGAAGAACAGTAAAAAGCTTGGATAAAAAGAAAGAGCATGAAATCATACCTTATCTATTGGAAACTCCAGACGAATACGGTAAATACTTTAAACTCTTTCAGATTCTTGGAATGGCATTAAATACAGACCTTTGTACTTATGTGCGAGTATTGGCCGATCTTAAACTGGATATTGGGGATAATAAACTTCATCCTAACCTGCTTAAAATCGTTAAGCGTTCAGTAGAAGAAATTTTATCATTTCAAGTAGAAGCTGACGACCACGTATTGGATGCACTCGAAAAAATGGAAGCATTATATCTGTTGACAAGAGAAAAATTCTTAGTGAATGCATCAGATTTAGTCTTTTCGGACAATGAAGATTTCGAAGAGAAGATAGGTAATGACATAGGTAAACCATATATGATGGGATTTGACCGACTTGACATTTCAGCTCATGGAAACATCGTTTCATCGTTCAAGCAACTTCCCAAGAAAATGCAGCCATGCATACTTTCAGATATGATTACGTCAGAGATAGATGAGGAAGCATTTACTAAAGTTAATGATCGTAGAGGGCAAATATTAAGAGAATTTTTAGCATCTGTTCAGTTTCAAGAGGCCATTGTGCGGATATCTGTACACTGCAGAAAAGATATATCAGCGTTTTTAAA
Source organism: Mytilus coruscus (assembly GCA_017311375.1). Lineage (NCBI taxonomy): Eukaryota > Metazoa > Mollusca > Bivalvia > Mytilida > Mytilidae > Mytilus > Mytilus coruscus. Next base: position 26,220,502 of record CM029601.1, read on the forward strand.
AATGAAAGAAGACGATATCAAAGCCATGATCAACGGAATACAAAACATTAGAATAATACAGGTAGAATCGATCAAACAAAGGTTGACTTATAAAGGCAAAACAGTTGGACAAGACCAAATACCAGCATACTGTAAAACACAAACACTAGACGAAACGTCTCAACACACTTTATTTTGTGCTTTTAATGAATACAAAATGCAGGAATGGCTAAACGAAAGTTCCCTTAAAATTAGCGAAGCACTGTCAAAATGTACAAATAACTTGTATTGTGACACCAAAGGTTTTTTGATGATGGCTGTATTAAATTATATAGAAAATCCAAATGGCATATCAAAAGCCTTAGATAGAGCAGGGGTCAAACAATATTCCATATCAAAGAAAAGTAAAAGTCAGTTTTTCCACCAGCGGGGATCACTGTTCATGAAGAATGGCACTGCTTCCTTGACAACAGTTTTTCTGACTTTGATGTTGGGGATTATGTAGCTTTGTTGTTGAGCGAAGAGAAAATGGATGGAGATAAATTTATTCCAGCTGTTTATATTTATGCCATTGTTGTTGAGAAAGTTGAAAGTGGGAAACCATACCGATTATTGGAAATACTCTCGGTATTATTTGGTTGATGTTGGAAACCAGCGTATTGAAAAGAAGCGGGCTTACGATTGTTTTAAATTCAACTGTAGTAATCCAGAGAAATCTAATGAGCTTGTCGTGTTCCTTGATATTTCAGACACGCAAAAAGATGAAAGACCATTGGACGATATATTAAAAGACGTTAAAGAAAAGATCAAAGCAGCTTGGACTCTTCCGGAAGATGAAAGAAAGAAGATAATAAAACGATTCTTCAAGAAATGGCATCCAGACAAAAACCATGGTAACGAAAAAATTGCAACAGAAGTTTTCAAATTTATAAAAATTTAGTTTTACAAATGGAAAATGGAGAAGATATTGATGCCAACACTAATTCCAACTTTAACCAACCCCCCAGAAATTCTACATTTTGGGAACATTTCAGGACATGGGAGCGTGATACTAGTGAAGATAAAAACTATAGTGAACAAAGGAGCCAATCATCACAAGGATGTGGAACAAGAAGTGGCAGACGACAGCATAAACAGGAAGTTCCTTCAGTAGCTGAGGCCAGACAGTGGATGAGACAAGCAAAACTAGACTTTACTGCTGCTAAACAATTTCTTCCGAATGCAGAAACAGGGCCTCATTTCAATTGGATTTGCATCATGTGTTATCAGGTAAACAAAAAGTCTTCTTCAAGCAATTGTATAGCTTAATACTACAGTTATTATGTTTCGATATTTAATATAAAAATAAGATGTGGTATGATTGCCAATGACGTAGAGGTTAACAACAATAGGTCACCGTACGTTTATATCAACGAGTTATAGTTACTTTCACAATAACGTATACTTCGCCTTAACATCAAGCTGAATAATTGCAATTACTTGAAAGAAAAAGACTTGACCTCAACAACTAAAAAACTATTTCGTATGACTTTAAACATTTTAATTCCCTACGAAAGAATTTTTATTAACATAGAGAGAAAGGACAATTGTTTTTAAATGCTAACGTGTAAACACTTATATTGCAAAAGAATCTATAATACATTAAAATATGCTGCATTTCGGAATGGCTTTTATAATTTTCAAAATTTAACTTGACATTTTCTTCAAAAATCGTCGAAAAACCTACGAGAAAACTCACCGATACAAGATATTTGCAGAAGATATTAATATTTAACCATTTGTTGTAGAAGATAATACATATTTTAAATTCACTGGAATACAAACATTGTGGTGGGTATTAATAACCGTAAGTCCATAGGCATATCAACTCTTCTTTTGATATCTTGTATATTTTGTTTGAAATCAACACTTTTGTTTTATATTAAATATTCAATATTGTTTGAAATAGCAAATTCAGACTTACACTTTCTAGAATAAATGTTTCATGTGTATTATTTTGCAATTTTTAAGTCGGTCGAAAAAGTTTTAAAAGCTCTTCATTTCCACAAAGACTGCAACGATGTGCCAAGCACAAATGATTTGCTGCAACTATCTGCTAGCTTGGGCCAAAACTTACAAGCAATGGTGAAATCTCTGGTAGACATTATAGGTCCACGTGAGAGAACTATGTACCCTGATCGCATGGATATTCCTAAAGTACCAGCAGATGCCTTTAATGAACAAACTGCGAAGAGTTCGGTGAATATTACTGAAGAAATCTTGGAATTTTCTACAGCTCGGTTATAAAACAGGTAAGATCCATTCACTAGTCCTTTTTAAGCTAATCTTCTGTTAAAGGGGCATTAGCTGCTAAATTCATGTTCATCAATTTGACTAAAATTCTCATATTTTATTTATTACAAACCAAAACGTATATCAAAATTATAAAAGGTCTAAAATAAACAATTTTTGATGCATGGACTCGATAATATGTATCAGCATTTCGTGTGTAGTTTAGTCTTGACGCCATCTAATAAACCATCGAGGATGTCGTTTTTACCTGTATAAGGGTGAGTTTTTATGGATCGAAACAGTCAACCAAATGATTTACCCTTGTTTCACTTTCAATGTTGACATTCTTTTTCTGCAATAGCTAAACACGGCTAGTTTATGCGTAACCCATCTCTAGCTAAGGGGTTAAATTGAAGGTCACATGAATACGGATTCAATGGGGTCGAATTATTCACTTGCAAGTGAATAATTCATCACCGATGTTTCTTAGCTTATTTTGACAAAATTGAACCAAACTGGCTGCTAAAAGCGAATTATTATTTCACTATTTCACTTTCATTAATGATTGAACAAAACAAAATCATATTTCATTTTTTTTTATATCTCGTAGCTAATGCCCCTTTAAGAATAAATTTAATAATATATAATTAATACGTATAAGATACACCCATTAGAGCACTAGCCCCATTTGGTGTATCTAATTTACATCAAGATATTATGGTTAATGCAAAATGATATATTATAATATATCAAAAATGTATGAGTGAAATCTTTCAGCAATTTATGTAAATGCAGGATATCCATAATACATGTAATGACATAGTGGTATAAAGGACGTAATCCTTGTAAAATGATCCATAAGTTTCTCCTTCGCGTTCTAATCTTAAGAAAATATTTTTGTCCGCGTGAGATACACACAAAATAGCTATGTGCTCTTTCGATTGACATAACTAAAGATCTACACACTGGAGTTATATCTTTTGCTCAGTGGCGGATTCAAAGGGGTTTCGGGGTTGGAACCCGCCCTTTTTTTTTTGACGATCAATGCTTTTGAATGGGGACATATGGTTGGAACCCCCCTTTTAAAAATGGCTGGATCCGCCCCTGTTGCTGATTATGTGTCGTTTTCCTAATTCATATCATTGTCAAGACAACTCATTTACTACAAATGTTGAAATGATTGTCATTATATGCAGTTTACCTTACTGAACAGTCTTTTTTTATTTTCACATTTGTTTCTTCAAATCTCCTTTTGCTTTCTTCATTATGACATTCATACACATGTACTTCTATTTTTAAAAACTTTAAAACCCTATGACAAACTACATTTACGTTGGTATTACATACATGTAGATATATATATATATATATATGTTTAAGAGCATTTGTTGTTCGACCTGTTAGTCAAATGCGTTTTGTTAAAATATACTTTTCACCTTTTGGTCTTTTGGAAAATGTTGTTTGTGCTGTATTTAGACCCCTCTACCAAGAAATTTGTTTTGCATGCACACGTATAAAAATTGCCGTTTTATCCAACGCAATCATAGGTTTGAACGTTGTTTCAATTTAGACTTGTTTATATTTTTTCGTTTGGGCTTGTATTATATTTGCCTTCGGGTTTATATGATCCGTTCATCCTATTTCGACTCTTCAAAATTCAAGAGTCTATCCTAAATTGAGGTAAATTATATGGCCTTCCAAATACCGTTTCGATTCCTAACATCACTGAAGAGACATTCATTGTCGAAATCCGGATATGGTGTACAAAAATTTTGCACCTTTTGTTTGCGGTTTACCATCTTTTCCGCAAGTTTATTGTTTTCCGTTTGGTATTAAATTATTATAAAGATCCATTTGTTACATCTTGTGATCCGTTTATTTGGCAATCGCCAATGGCAGTCAGCAGAGTTTAAGAGCATTTGTTGTTCGACCTGTTAGTCAAATGCGTTTTGTTAAAATATACTTTTCACCTTTTGGTCTTTTGGAAAATGTTGTTTGTGCTGTATTTAGACCCTCTACCAAGAAATTTGTTTTGCATGCACACGTATAAAATTGCGGTTTTATCCAACGCAATCATAGGTTTGAACGTTGTTTTCAATTTAGACTTGTATATATATTATATATATATATATATATAAACCTTGATTGCGTTGGATAAAACCCCAATTTTCCAAAAGACAAAAAAGTGAAAAAAAGTGAAAAAGTATATATATACCAATTATATACAAAATGTATGTCATCACGTTGAAACGCAATGGACTCAGGTGCTCCGGAAGGATAAGCAGTTCATGTTTAAAATACGATAAATTTCACATGCTAAAAGTTGTCTAGTTTAGTATCCTGTTTTTATTTCAATTACAATAGGATTACAAAAAGAAGCATTCAATTCTTAATTAAAACTAAAATGCCGATTTTCTTCAAGAATTGCCTTCCGGTTATCATTGAAAATGTATTTCCACTGCTTACTTTGTTCTATCTGTTTGTTTTTTAGAAGTGGAGAGGATTTGGGTCATTAGAAACCTTTAAAACCTCAATATACATTCACATTGAAAACATCTGTATTGCTTATACTGTACATTAAATCTGTTACTCATATAATCTCTTTCTTGTAGATTTGTAAAAACGGGCGATTATAAAACTGCAAATATTTCACCAAGATGAGAAGTAATATAACCATTAAAGACCATCCAACGTGACCACTAATGTCGTTTGTATTTTTGTCAAAATACAAAATTGTACATTGAATATACATTTTGGGGTGTACTTGTTTTTATTTTCTATTATATATCAAAATCTACTGAACTGCACAATGCTACTTATTTTTTATTGTAAAGCTTCAGTGCTTAATTAAATTTAATGATGTTTGACAATGACAAAAGTACAATATTTTATCGATGTACGTGCGCTGTGATTTTTTTTTTGGTCTGCTTATACTTTGATTAATATGATGTTTAATATAATTTTATACAGATGATAATTATGACAAATATTTGTTGTAGACTTGCTGTCCATGTGTATATGTATTTTTTAATCAATTTTTTGTTGTTGTGACATAATAATTAGTTTTATTGTTTCTGATCATCTTTAATCTGAAAATAAGACATTCAATATATAACACAAAAACTGATGATAGTATGTATTTCAGTTTTCTTTCAAATCTCAACTAATGGCTTTATGATTACACAAAATAATTTATTTTTCAAAACAGCTTGTTTCAAAATATTGGAAATTTTGGCAGGCTCCCCCATTCGTATACCGTGAATATTCAACAACTATGCCTTTTCATAATTATATAAGCTCATTGCTGAAAAGAAAGCCCTAGAATTTTGATTGCAGTATTTTAGAGTAGAAATAATATTTCTTTTGTCAATTCATATGTTTTAATTTTTCTATGTAAATTTGCACTGAGAAATATTGAGGCAAATTGTTTTGGTTTAGAATAAGTTTTGTTAATCAGTTTCATGCAAAAGTCATAATATTGTATTTGCTTTGTTTAATTATGTTGTTTATGATTAAAAAATTACATCTTTAATTACTTGTCTTTCACATATTTTATACGGAACTTCATCTGTAGTATGAAATTAAACAAAAGTCAGTAATTTGGGTTTTTTTTCTTGTTATCAAAAGAAAAACACAAATATCAGCTATTTCTCGTTTTGCATGGTAAGAATTAATTATTAAAATTGTTAGTGACATGTCAATAAACTAGCCAAGGTCTGATATTTCCTGAATCTAATGACTTTTGTACGACAAATCGAAGTCTACCAAACACGAATGATGCAATATTGAAATCACAGCAATTTTATTAAACTGTTGATACAGAGATATAGTGTCTCGCGTTTTGTAATTTTGATAGTATAATGCAAATGTTGAAATTAAAATGGAAATATTTAAACATGAAATCTATGCAAATCATTCAAAGTCAATGAACCATGACTTGAAGGTGCAGATTCAAAGAACATCCATTGAAATGAGAAATGCCAATGCTTATAAAACTGCATATCAAGTATCATTGACTTATTATAATTCGTTCCTGTAAAACAAACCTAAACACAAACTTTAACTTGTAATTTAACTATGTAAGAGTTTCAAAGTCAATTAACCATGGTGAGGGGGTGGGGCCATATGATCTCCATTGAAACGAAACTTGCAAATGCCAATACATCTTCATAACAAATATCATTGACCTAACATTAGTGGTTCATCTTAAACTGATCTTATCATAAACTTTAACATGTAAACTATGTCAAACATTCGAAGTCAATAGACCATGACAGAGGGGGCGGTGCCAAATAATCTCCATGGAAATGAGATGTGCCAAATATCATTGACCTACCACTAGTGGTTCCCCATAAACTGGCCCAATCACAAACTAATACATTGTTGACGCCGACGAAGTCGGAAACAGCACGCCTGTCTCGCTTTTTCGACTTCGTCGACGATAGACAAAGACCAGGGATCTTTATTGTAGAGTGGAAAATGTCTAATATAACAAAGTTCAACAATGTTGCTATGCCAAGTATTATTAGTTCAAATGCATCGGAAACGTGTCATTTCATATCATTTTCATAAGTTTTCATCTAATATAAGATCATATGACTTCTGAGGAGATTTTGTCTGATAAACAAACCAATATGATTGTCAGCCAGGAGACTTCCAGGGGATAAAATTACAGTCGTTGCAAGGAACTGCAATGTATGTCCATTCACAATTATATGATTCCGTTTCCAAAAATTATCACTCTGATATCAGCGACTAACTGGTTACTAACATATGAGAGAGTGTCACGCTCAGCAACAACTCTTCTGGAATCAACATACCATCAAGTAACATTCCAACTTATTTGATGCATTGTTTAATTTGTCTCGCATTAAACCTGCATGAAATGATTGCCACTGGACAGCCAAATAATAATTAATCGTAATTCAGAAGTATAAGTTTAAATAAGCTTTGAAAGCATGAATGGTCGTTATGTAGTAAGAAAATATAACGGGGACAATCAAAAACAATCAGTCGAAAAAATACAGCCAACATTAAGGCTAAAAGAAAAACGACGAAAAGACAAAAAAGTAAAGATCGACCAACCGTACCTGTGTGTTCTAGAAGGATCAGCAGTTCCTGTTCCACTAGTGTTACCCGCAATGTTACTCCTGTTAAGAAACGTTGAGTGCTCGCAATACAATTGAGAATGGAAACGGGGAATGTGTCAAAGAGACAAGAACCCGACCAAAGAGCAAAAACAGCCCAAGGCCACCAATGGGTCTTCTCTCGCTCGGACACACACTCCATTATCTTGTATATTATAAGAGCATAAACCTGAAGCACGGGGAGGCACTCTACTGTCTCCACATGGTATAAAGACAAACTCTGTAAAAATAAAATTGAGAATGGAAACGGGGAAATATGTTTAACCCCTTCAATATTTATGTGTCTGTCCCAAGTCAGGAGCCTCAAATTCAGTACACGTGGTTTTCGTTGGTTCATGTCTGTCATGTTATTTTTCGTAAATTGTTTTATTTTAGATTAGGCCTTTAGTTTTCTCTTTTGAATTGTTTCACATTTTGTCATGTCAGGGCCTTTTATATCTGACTATACGGTATGAATTTTGCTAATTGTTGAAGGTTGTGTGGTGACCCATAGTTGCTTACATGTCTGGTAGATAGTTGTCTCATTTTGGCATTCATACCACATCTCCTTATTTTTATACTGATGAGTCCTATCAGGTTATACATTTTTTTGTAATTCATCATACATGTATGATAGTAGATTGGCGAAAGTCTCTTGTCTAACCCTAAGACATTACAAAATTTATAAATCATCGGCACAAGTAAAAAAGTAATCAAACTAAAGCAAAAGCTACATGAACCCCTTCAAAACAAAACTAGAGGTGTACACAGGTGCACCAGTTAGGTAAACAGTTCCTGATATACTAGTGACAACCGTCATGACTTCTTCCTGACAAGTAAAAATCGAGTACGAGTCGCATTCGACAATGTCACAATCGGGGAAAGAAGAAAGGGCTTAGGGATTGTGGCTACGACAATTGGAACATATACATGGTCACCATTACCCGTCAACCAAACCTTTATTGCCTCCTTAAAACTTTCGAAGAGATGATTTCAACTTCCTCATTAGTAATCCTAAGTTCCATAGCTTCCTTGTTATCAGCAACATTCTATCAAGGAAAGCATAAACGGAAACGCACATCCTTGAATATCCTATCAACTGCGTTATATATACTCCATATTCAGACGTTGCTGGAATGTTTTGTTTTCTGTTTGTTGTAGAGCTAAGTTCTCAAACGACCCTTATGGTCATTGTTTTATGCAAGTCCAGTAAGATGCAGATTTAATTATAATTGTCGTATCTTTTATTCAATTCAATGGGATAAATGCGATCAACACATTTTGAGTTAGAGGAAATCATTTATAAAGCAAATCCCATAAAACTTCAAATCTATCGTAACTCTCGTACTCCACAGGCACTTGGATACATGATGTGGATAAACAAAACAAACAAAAACAATTTTTGCATAGATGTTTGTTTTTTGTAAGGTCAGCTATTCCCTCACAAGTTAAAAGGTCACAAAAGTGAAACGAGTATACCGTTTCAGCAAGTTGACTGTATGTTATTGAAAAGCATGATAAATGCAGGGTATCCAATTTTATTTAACGACATCTTGGTGTAAATGTACAATAGATGAAAAATGCAATGCAGTTTGTACTTATTATAACTATAAAATAGGAGAACATCATACAGCTATTTTCACCTGTTTTAGTGGAAGTGTAACAGTGGTTTGATTCCGCCAGTGTACTTTATCCGGAGGAAGAAAATCCCCAGTGATTTTTATCCACCAACAAAAATTCACTAGGTTTTTCTATCCGGTCCAGTTTTAAACATCCACCAGTCATTATAAGGTTCTAAAAAGGCTCTTTTGAAGGGAAAATATATATAAAATGTGGCTTAATAGTTTTTAGTGTATTTGAAACTTGCATAGTTGATTTATGTAAAGAGTGGAGAGTTTTCATTCAAGGAATGTTCACACTAGTGTTTTTTTTGAACCAGGAATGATTACACTAGTGATTTTGTAGCGGAATGATTGCACTAGTTATTTTATACCGGGATTAATAACACTAGTGTTTCAGATCCTTACATTGATGAAGTGATTAGTACTCATTTTGAACACACGATAACACAATAATGCTTATTAACGAACAAGATTTAAATAATTTTTCTATGCAAATCTATAAAATCATATGCTTTTAAATTGTCACTTATTGTAATATTTATATTTATTGGATTGCCGAAGTTTTTCTGTGTATTTGCTTTTCGGTCGAATCATATCTTCTATGTCAATATCAAAGGATGCTTCTATAGTTGAAACTTTATGTAAGAACACATCTGCTCTTTTAATTTGGTTTATATCAAGTTCAATGTCCTGATCATTGATAAAGTATTTTGAGTTATAAAAATATCCTCCTTATCATCATCAATATTATTTACTAGATTGACTCAGATTAATTAAACTGGTTCCTTGAAAATCATTTTAATTTTAACCCATTTATTTATGTAAACAATAAACCGGTCTAATATAAACAAAACAACGATATCAAGATCGACGCTTTCACGCTATTTACATCCAATATTCTCTAGTGAAAAACAGTTACCCGGAATAAAAACACGGCGGAATGAAAGTACGCTTATAGTAGACTGTATATGCCATAAATTTCTAATGTATAATGATAAATAAACAGACTAAAAATTGATGATTTTGTAATAAAATAATAAATAATATATCACGTGTCGTTTTAATAAACTCATGATACAGGTAAGATATGCAGACGAGTATATATTGCTCTTACAGCGACCCAGGACCTCTTCTGGAAATATTCTGTAGAAGAAGCAATAGAACAAAATTCAATTTGCCGTCGAATATAGCAGTTTTTTTTTGTTTTTGTTTTTTTTTTTTTGTTTTTTTTTTTATGTTGGGTGACATAAATGAAGTTTACGATGATTTATTAGAAAATTAAGATACGTCAATTCAGTCGGTAGACATGACTGTAATAGTGTGCTCTGTTTTGGCATTGATGTAATTATACAACAAGTGTAAAAACAAAGAAAATTAGTTGGAAGAAATCGCTGTGTTCGTCACATTTATCTTTATGCTTTCCTAACTCAATTTGGGTAAACAAATCCGGCTTAAAGCTCCGACCATTTAATTTTCAGGAATAATCTTAAACTGTACAAAAATTTGTCAATGTTTGTCTGGTATATGCTCGAAAAGGGCATCTTGTCTATCAAACATTTTTGAAGTAACCGAACTGGATTATTTTTGTATATAAAAGATATCGCAGAGTTCTCAAAATCTTTTTCCCTGGTGGTCCTTGAGGAAAATCTGCTGGTCCTTACTATTATTTCAATTGCAAAATTCCGATGGTTAAAACCTTCGGACCACCACAAGGTACACAAGGTCACGGCGTTTCGACTAAATCCGTTGGTTGTGTACTGATTGATACTTAGGTCTGGGAGAACAAGATTTATTTCAGTGTTACTTATATAAAGCTTTGAACAAACTTCCATTAACTGCAAATACTCTTATTTCGGTGCTTTGAGTCTATTGTCTTAATGTTGTTTTTTGTGCCTCGCACCGATCTTTTGGGTTAATCTAATTGCAACTGATTTTTACAGTTTGTTCTTATGTTGTACTGTTACACCACTGTCCCAGCTTAAGGGAGGGTTGAGCGCTCACAAACATGTTTAACCCTGGCATATTCTTTATGTGCCTGTCCTAAGTCAGGAGCCTGTAGTTCAGTGGTTGTCTGTCGACTCATATTTGATTTTTTGTTAATTGTTTTGCTAATATGATTAGGCCGTTAGTTTTTTGGTTTGAATGGTTTCACATTTTTCATGTCGGGGTCTTTTATAGCCGACTATACTATTGGTTTTTGTCATTGTTGAAGGCCGTACGGTTGCCTATAATTGCTTACATTCACTTCATTTGAAATTGGGTGGATAGTTGTCTCATTGGCAATCATACTACATCTGCTTATTTTCATGTTATATACCTGACTTTTAAACTCGTGTTTTCCTGAACATGCATGGCATATTCCCCATTTCCATTCTCAATTTTATGAAATATTTGTCACTGGACGTTACAAATAAGCAACCAACAATCAATCAATTTAAACTTGTGTTAAATAAGGGTAAAAACATTAGATATATTTTTTTTGTGGTGGGGTGGAGACAAGAGGATTTTAAATATGAATGTGATGGCCAAGTAAGAGCTGAAAAAAATAGGCATGATTAGCGGCAGATTAAAATGAATAATAAATCCGCAAAAAATCCTCCTGCAACCTCCCCATCCCCAGAATATCAAATAGTCGTCCCCTTACTGTTATTGTCCGTGTAGTTCATATATTGATTCAGCTTATTGTCCCTACAGGGATGTCCTACTAAGGCTGCCATACCATAAAAACGTTTATCGCACAGCTCACATTCTATTATATCTGCATTCATAAATTTATTAAAGTCATTTAGACTAAGCGACGCCATGTTTGTTATGTGCCTCTGCCGTCTAAACTACCTATTTAAAAGGAAGAGGGAGAAGAGAGCCAGAAGATCTTCCCAATGCAAAATAACAGAAATGGACCTCTCCTGGCTCACTACCGAAGAACAAAAAAACACTCCCCTGCAGTTAAGTTTTATTGTCAGGAAAAATATACGTTTTAACATAATCATTAATGTTGTATAACTTTAAACAGGTTTTGTTATTCAGTTTAATGATATTGAGGTAAATTCCACTATGCTGCTTTCGTTATGCGATTTATGTTTACTGTCGAATAATGATGCAACACTTTCATTTTCACTGTAGGGGCGATTCATTTCTATTGTATATGCGGTGCATTTTCACAGTAGGAATCCTTTTCATTTTCATCAAATAGAGTGTTAATTCAGCAGACTCGCTGACAAACTAAATAAAGTCAGAATGATTTGATAATGCTTACTTTGTGATTGAAGGTATTCATTAAAAATAAGAGCTTTTATGCTAAAAATATTCAATTCCATTTTTTAATAATTCATCGGAATATATATAAAGGGTTAAATTTATCCATTACAATGACATTTTATCATTGAATACATATACCTTGCACAGTTAAGCACATAAATGGCCACCGAAACTATGCGTTAGTTTTGGGTTTCGGTCTATATCTAGTGTACTATACATCACAAACTGATGAAACGTCATTAATGGATGCATCTTGGATAATAAAGAGTGTTCACACAACGACCTACATTTTACGCTTGAGTGACTGGTTACATTTTCAGTTTATGTTTATATCTAAGAAGCTATACATCACGTATCGATGCAACTTCATCAGTGCGTATATCTTGGACATAAAAAGAGTACGCAATTTTGAAATTACAATGACATATTGAGAACAATTATTGTTACAAGTTTTAATGGTTCTATATCACTGGTATCTCCACTGTACAGTTGATTTTGGACGTTGGTAGATATAACGGCCTAATGTGTTTTCTTCAACATGTTTAGGAAAACAAAGTTTATTGCTTCAAAACAGCATTGCTTATTTTTCATATGTTATGATATTGTAACTATTATATTTATTTAGTTGGCCTTATTTGTTTTGTGTGGCCTATTATATGTTTTTACATTGTGTACAAAATAAAACACATTGTGTTACAACTATGCAGTTTAGAAATCACTGGACGAACAATCATTGATACTCATGGAATGATTAGAACTTTCTATTTCACTTACATAACGTTTCATAACAAAAGATGCGTAATTTAAATTTATAGCGTTGTCTAGAAGTTTCCGTTTGAGTATATATATAAGTATGCAGACCCTAAAGACATAGAGATAGAGATAGACTTAGACATCGATAGACATCAACATTCTCAGCAGTTGGATTGACACTTTTATTTACAAACTACATCATACTAGATTGTGACCTATTGGATATAATATTCTGTGGATTCCGAGAAGATTTCCGGAAAAAGAAAAGAGAAAAGATTGGACATATATTTTGACAGTTAAGTTGACATTTCTTTTTATGTAATACTTCTTGTAAACTTGTGTATAATAAATCTTGTTTCATTTTATTATTGATTTGTGTCTTTTGTTGGCTACAATTAAAAGGCGATTTTCGGGCGTAACACATAATACATGAACACCCATTATTAATCTAAACAACAACAAAAAAACATTAAACGCACGGTCACATTTTTTTTCGAGTCAACAGCACGGCTGTCATTCGGTATATCGAGAAAAATGATCGTGAAAGAATAAGTAACGGTGGTTAAGTATTGCAATTGGATCGTGAAAGATCTGGTATAGGATCGTGAAGGAAATCTTATCGAGAAAACACATACAACGTCAGTAAATAATCTAATTTAATCAATTATAATGACAAATATTGAAAAAATAAAACTGTCTGTCAAAATGGTTCAACATTATGATCAATGTCTGAGAAATTCAGGCTAAAAAGTGCATCGTTTTTACAATAAAAATGAGAATGGAAACGGGGAATGTGTCAAAGAGACAACAACCCGACAAAAGAGCAGAAAAACTGCCAAAGGCCACCAATGGGTCTTCAACACAGCGAGAAAATCCCGCACCCGGAGGCGGGCTTCAGCTGGCTCCGCAACAAAAATGTGTACTAGTTCAGAGAAAATGGACGTCTACAAAAGGCAGATTGTTCATCAAAAGAGAAATAAAATGTAAACAAACATGATTTTTTTCAAATTTTTAATGCATAAACTACTTTTTTCTTAAAAATATCGTTTATTATTACTGTTTTAAATAGTTCTAAAAGTTATTTTGATTAAATTTAATTAAAAAACTCTGTAACAATGGTAGGATTTGTAAAAGTTTGATATTTTGGATCGTGAAAGATCGGGTACCGCATTTTAATGATCGTGAAAAGGATCGTGAAAGATCTGTTGCCACTTATTCGTTATTGCAAATTGGGTGACCAAACCAAACAGGCATAATTGGATAACGTAGCCATATCTGGGATCCAGCAGCCAAAACTGTGTAAAGATATAGAATATAACTGAATTTATCGTTCAAACACACTTAGAATTAAATCAAACAAAGACGCCAACAAAAAAGTTTTTGTAGTTGATAATACAGTCAGAATAGTAAAGCATAATTTCGGAGCCCCTTAAGTGCCAGTCTTTGTAAAAATCAGGCAATTTAGAAGAATTTCAAAACATGGAAAAAAAATCCAACCGACCTTACCACTTTGTTTTGAAGGTACCCTTATCCTGAGTTAGAAATCGTAGATCTTTAGTTTCTGCGTGTCTGGTAATTCAAGAACTATTTAGATAAATGTTGGTTAGAATGATACCAAATTACGGAGTTATCTCCCTTTAATTGTTAATTTCTAGTGCTTTTCAACCAAATTATATCTTGAAATACCAGAACAGGTAAAGGAAACGAATGTAATATTCATGCCCCATTATACATTCTGAACCTAAATTAATGAAAAGTTGAGCGGGTTTTTGTTCGTCATGTTTTCACCACTGCCTGATTCTTAGGCAGATTGGCACTTAAGTGTCATGTAAATATAAATAATTTCGTTTGACGGAGATTAAATCTGGTGCGCACTAGTTTGACAAATCGTGCGCTCGACTTTCAAAATGGTGCGCATGACTTTCAAGAACTGGTGTGAAATCAGTTTTTAAATGTTGTGCGCACGATTGTTCATACTAGTGCGCACCAGATTAAATGAATATTGTCAGTTTTGTATGTCCGATTATCACATAAAACCACAATGAAAATCCATCGCACCTTAAAAAATCCCACATCAGAAATGATCGCATTTACAGTGATCATGCATCGCACCAAATGTCAAAATTAATCGCTTTCAGTAACTTTATTCTAGATTATGTTGTTTTAATAACATATTTTTGGACTTTAATCATGTTATTGTACATTGTAAAGTCATATTCTAATGAAATTGTGTTAAAAAATACATTCAAATCAATTATTTTGTATTTTCAAAACGTAAACAAACACAGTTTTTCCTATCATGCTTTATTTTACAATAGTAATACTCGCATATGACAGTTAAAATGAATTATCTGGATTCGCACTTTATATACACTGATGTTGTTATTGATTTTTTTTTATTGATTTGGTATAGATCTTGATGAGTATTCAATTATTATTACGTTCAATGGCGGTTTATTTTTGTGTTTGTTATATGATAAAAATCTAGTGTTATGGTTTTAAAATCAATTAAATTTTTAATAAGAACATTATGTAATATTTTGAAAAGAATTAATGATGTATTGCCCAAGGTCAACCGGTCCACACTGCACATATATAAGAATAAGAGTATATATACACCTTTTAACACGCCATTTTGTTTTCATGACTAGCTATATTCGGATATATGACCCCATATATATATACTGCATTAATCAATTTATGAAGAGGGTTTAAAGGTAAAAGTGCACGTTTTTCCCTATTACAAAGGTGATTTTTATCTATTTTTACGGTTGTATAAAACACGACAAAAAAGGAATGTTTAAACAGAAGGCAAGTTGCACGAAAAATAAGCTGAAATCTAGGGTTGAAATTAATCTACTTTCACTTTCATTTTTCCGAAACATGTTTCTTGAAAATTACCTGCGGGAAGTTTCAATTGCAGTGACACGTGACTCATTTAGAAAATTTTCAATACAGTACCAAAGACTGGGTGCATGGGGGCTGTGCACATTTATTCTACATTAGCAATAACTGTCGGTGGTGCTTTTTTTGGACTAACTGATATTTTCAGGGATAAAATAATGCATGGTATGTTTATATTAGTATATTGTACACTGTTTAGGATCATTTCCAATAGGTCAAATAATGGTATGAGCAATCGTACAATAGCTTAGACTTGTAAGATCTTGTAGGTTAAAATATTTAAGCAAATTTCAGAGACAAGTGCCTTTGCAAATAAGATATAGATCAAAATTATTAGGATTTTTTTGTTGAATTCAATATTTTGACCGTGAATAAAACATGAAACTAACAGATTTTTATATATAGCTTCTTTTGTTAAAGGGACATTAGCTGTCAAATTCGTGTTCACCGATTTGACTCAAATTCTCATATTGATTTACAACATACTAAAACGTATAACGTGAGGGTACCCAAATTGCACCTATTTTGACAGTTTTTTCACCTACGTTTTTTTTATGATACAGACAAAAGTTTCCATTCTGTGTTTATTTTGTTGACGTATCCTTATTTACTATATAGTTACACCAATTCAATTTTGAGTCCATATTGAATCATACTAGAAAAATGGGTTTGAACCGACTCCAAACGATCCATTATTCTGTAATGAGGAGTACCCAAATTGCATCCATGCTTAAATTCACATCTCTAAAAATGGAATAACAGATGTTTTGTTTTATTTCTTCAAATATTTAGAACAATTTGACATTAGTCCATGCTTACTATTCATTTTTTAAGAAATGGATGCTTGTAACATATTTTATTTGCTCATTTTTAAAAGATGACTTTTTGTGAACGTCGCATGGCTACGTTTCCGTAGATTTTACTTATTCCAGTGAATGCTTCATCTGTTGATATATACTGTGAACGTTTTGTGTATAGCTAAATATATTTACCTATGTTGAAAGACGTGTATAATGTCAAATCATGAAAATACAAATTGTTTAGCCTCAAAGAAAACTTGTAAGATTTCTGCATCTTTTTTTAATTTGTTGAATAGGTACAGTTTGGTACTCGGTGCAATTTGGGTACTGTGACGTTATCTAAATTATAAAAAGTCGAAAATAAACAATTTACAATGCATGGGCTCGATAATATGTATCAGCATTTCGTGTGTATTTTAGTCTAGACGCCATCTAATTAACAATTGAGGTGACCTCCGAAGACTGTCGACGGTCATATAACCCGATTTAAACATAAATATAGATATATTAAATATATAGCGAACTCGTGCAATTGGATTTTTCTAGGTCTGTTTGATTTCATATTACAAGTTGAAAATATATGTTACTCATCGTTTTTACCTGTATAAGAATGAGTTTTTGTGGATTGAATCAGTCAATCTAATGGTTTACCCTTGTTTCATTTTCACTGTTGACATTCTTTTCCTTTTAATAACTGAACACGCCTAATTCATGCGTAACCCATCTCTAGGTAAGGGGTTAAATTGAAGGTCACATGAATACGGATTCAATGAGGTCGAATTATTCACTTGCAAGTGAATAATTCATCAACGATGTTTCTTAGCTTATTTTGATAAAATTGAAGCAAACTGGCTGCTAAAAACGTATTATTTTAACATTTCACTTTCATTAATGATTGAACAAAATAAATCATATTTTAATTTTATTTTTTTTATATCTCGTAGCTAATGCCCCTTTAACACTCCTTTTTGTATATATAAACAATTCTATATGGCAAAGCTATTAAAGCGTGTGACGAGCTGGAAATGTTGTTGATACATTTCAGTTCGACCCAATTACGTTAATCACAAATGTCTGGTCAGAGGGAACTGATATCTGGGTGACATATTCTCTTAACAATACTGCTGGCAAAGCACTTACAAAATAGAAACCAGAAAATTACAAAGCATGTAAAGAATCGTAACTAGAGAATTCCAATGCATGTACAGAATCGTAATCAGAAAATTTCAATGCATGTACAGAAGAATCGTTAGCAGAAAATTCCAATGCTTGTACAGAAGAATCGTTAGCAGAAAATTCCAATGCTTGTACAGAAGAATCGTTAGCAGAAAATTCCAATGCTTGTACAGAATGGAAATCAGAAATTTCCAATACCTGTACAGAATTGAAACCAAAAAAAAAAAATCCAATTCATGTACAGAATCGGAACCAGAAAATTTCAATTCATGTACAGAATCAAAACCAGAAAGTTTCAATGCATGTACAGAATAAAACCAGAAAATTCCAAAGCATGTACAGAATGGTAACCAGAAAAATCGGAATACATGTTTTCCCAGCATTAATGATTATTGTTTTGATAATTTCTTGCAAATGACATTAACTGAATGGCAAATGTTTGTTTTTCAGCAGTGTTTTCTTTTAAGAATAATTCTCCAGATTAGTCCAAATAATTTTGACACCTAAGCCAATTTTTAAATGATATTTTAATTGACGATGATAAATAAGACTACTACAAGACTAACTGTGTTTAGCAAGTAGTTTTGTTTAGAATAAAGGTGTCAAAAGGAGTTCTACTTCTGTTTTAAGGCTCTATTGGTTAGAAAGTCCATTCTTTATATCATTTTTGAGACAATTGCGTACATTCTGCTATTTCAACTGCCAAGGGAAATCTTGGAAAATATGTAGTCCTGATTTTGTAATAAAATATGTTCTTGTTCTTGCTTGTTCTATATACATGAATGGTTGGTATGGTCTGTTTGGTTTGTCCAGTATTTTTTTTTATTCCTGTTATCCTTTTTATGTATTATGAATAGCAGGTCAGTGATGCGGGTTACTTTGATGTTCTATAGTTCCAGTTGTAGAGTTAAGGTTTTACTTTTTTCTTTTCATTTCATTCCAAAAATAAAGTTGTTGGATTAGTTGAAGTACAAAATAGAAATATCAAAGTGCAGAATTTGTTATTCCTGGTCAAACTTTCTGATCTGATTACAAGATAACGAATATGATACATATGCTTATGATAAATCAGAAAGCTTTCCTCTATGACCAGTCTTAACTGAAACTAAAGGAATTCCTCAATGAAATAAAATAAAAATAGAATAAAAGTAAGCTACAAAATGAAAGCCTTTTTCAAACCCGAAGCAAAGCTCTCCTTTACTTAAATATATGGAAACTTAAAATTCAGAAATTAGTAATTTATTCTAATATCCAGAGGTCTCTTTTGAGTTTCAAACGAACAAGGCAAGAATGAAAGCGGTGATATAAAAGACTAATATCCTTAAAAATATTTGAATTCTTTTTACAGAAATGGCGTCGAGTGAGGACAGTGATGGCTCGTCTGAAGATGGTCCTGAATACAATGCAATCATTCAACCACCGCTGATCGAACAGCTGAAGAAAATCCTAGATGAGTACCCGGACGATGGTCAGATTCTCAAGGTAATAATATTTTGGAAATAAAATAGGACTTATTATTATTATGTGCTTTCTCTTATGGTTGTGGTCTGTTACAATTCTATCTATTTCCCGACCTGAACGGAGTGATACTTACATGAATACAAAAATGCGATATTTTAACAAATCTGTGTAGTTATACAGTGCTATATGGTATAAGAGTTTTTTAGCAATCCAACCTTTTAGAAAATCATGTTCTTAGTTCCTTGAACCGTTCAAAGTCAATTTGCAAATTTCCGTTAAAGTCGCACAATCATTAAACTAAATGAGACATATTACTGCATCAATTGCAAAATTTTTTTAAGTATTTCAACTTTTTGCATGACCAAGTAATGAACAGTTTTGTTTTATTTCAATATCATCGAATTTTATTCGTTTTAGGAAATCATACAGAACGCTGAGGATGCTGAGGCGTCTCAGATGAAAATCCTGTTCGATGAAAGATCGGTGAATAGTGAAGATGGAACTAAAGAAAAGAAGTTCAAAAAATATTTCAAGGTGAATACTAGTATATTGATTCGATTTTATAAATTGTTATCTTAAGACCACCTGAAACTTTATGATTTTATTCTTAATTTTATCTGCACAAAAGTATATGATAAGGTATAATATAAAAATATAATGGTTGACAACATTTGACCTGTAGGTAATTTTGTTTTCTGAAATTGACATATATCTATTTGGAGTCATTTTTACCTGATCATACGAAACTTTTTGGTGCTTTAACTTATATGATTGTAAACGGAGAGCATATATTGATTCTATGGAAAATTGCATTGTCAGTGCTCTCATAAGTGCAATTCTTGCCAGATTTTTATGAAACTTATATCATAGGTTTATATCAGCAATGTCTTGGACAAGTTCGAAAATCAGTGCCGATCATTTATTTTTAAAAGAGTTATGCCCCTTGGAAACATTAATTTTATGGAAAATTGCGTTGTTAGTGCTCTTAATTGTACAATTCTTGCCAGATTTTTATAAAACTTATATCATAGGTTTATATTAGCAATGTCTTGGACAATTTGGAAATCAATGCCGATCATTTATTTTGAAAAGAGTTATGCCCCTTGGAAATATAAATTATATGGAAAATTACATTGTTAGCGCTCTCATTTGTACAATTCTTCCCAGATTTTTATGAAATTTATATCATAGTTTATATTAGCAATGTCTTGGACGAGTTCGAAAATCAGTGCCGATCAATTATTCTTAGAAGAGTTATATCCCTTGGAAACATTAATTATATGAAAAATTGCATTGTTAGCACTCTCGTGTGTACATTTCTTCCATGAATTTTATGAAACTTATATCAGGTTTATATCAGCAATGTCTTTGATGAGTTCGAAAATCAGTGCTGATCAATTATTTTTAAAAGAGTTATGCCCCTTGGAAATATAAATTATCTGAAAATTGCCTTGTGAGCGCTCTAATGTGTACAATTTTTGCCAGATTTTAATGAAATTTATATTATAGGTTTATATCATTAGTGTCTTTGACACTTTCGAAAATCATTGCAGATCATTTTTTTTTTTTTTTAAACAGTTATGCCCCTTGGAAATATTGATTCTATGGAAATTGCATTGTTAGTGCTCTCATAAGTGCAATTCTTGCCAGATGTTTATGAAATTTGTATCATACTAGGTTTATATCAGCAATGTCTTTGACGAGTTCGAAAATCAGTACCAATCAATTATTTTAAAAAGAGTTATGTCCCTTGGAAACATTAAATATATGGAAAATTACATTGTTAGTGCTCTCATGTGTACAATTCTTGCCAGAATTTTATGAAACTTAAATCATAGGTTTATATTAGAAATGTCTTTGACAATTTCGAAAATCAGTGACGATCAATAATTTATAAAAGAGTTATGCCCTTGGAAATATTAATTTTATGGAAAATCGCCTAATGAGCGCTCTTATGTGTACAATTCTTCCCAGATTTTTATGAAATTTTTATTATAGGTTTATATCATCAATGTCTTTGACACTTTCGAAAATAAGTGCTGATTAAATATTTCTAACGAGTTATGCCCCTTGGAAATCTTAATTATAATGGAAATCATATTGCATTTGCTCTGAAGCCTTCATTTCTCTAAGATATTAATTAAAAGTTTTAAAGAACAAACAAAAAAGTGCTTTTTGTAGTTATTGCCCTTGTACCTTGGATAGATGAAATATGTGCAACGCGGGGGACATTGGAACTTGTTCTTTTATTGTTTTTAGTCACCTACCGACGAAGTCGAAGGGGACTTTAGGTTTGCACTCCGTCCGTCTGTCCATCCGTCAGTCCGGCAAATCAGTTTTCCACACTTTTTTTCTTCATGCTTGAAGATATTGATTGGATATTTGGAGTATTGTTTTATCATGACAAGTTACAGATCAAGTTCGAGTTTTGTTCCGGTCTGATGATTTTGTGCAGAGTTATGGTCCTTGGACTTAGAAAATTCACTTAAATAATCAGTTTTCAACACTTTTTTTCTTCATGCTTGAAGATATTGACTCGATATTTTTTATATAGTTTACACCATGACAAGTTATAATTCAAGTTAGAATTGTTTTCCAATACAATGAATTTTTAACCGGTAGGGGACTATGTATTGCCATGCAATACTCACAGAATGCTTGTTGATTCTGACTTAATCAGCAATAATATCAAGCGAGCCCGCTAGGGACAGCTGATATTCGAGCTGACGAAGTCAATATCAAAAAATGAAATGCCAATATTTGTTCACCTGGTCAAAAGGGCCAGTATGACCTTTCTCTATGACTTGGCGTCCGGTGTCCATTAACTTGTACAAAAATCTTCTCCTCAAAAATACTGGTCCAATTGGAACCTTACTTGATTCACAGTCATCATTTGGGTATCGTATACAAAATTAGTCCGATGATCTCGACTGGCAACGAAAATGGCCGAAATGGCTAAAACACAACTTGGAGTAAAATACAAGTCTTGTCTATTACCTTGAAAGCCGCTATAGATAGAGGAAATCTGATGGGGAGCAGAAATTTTTAGAATGTTGAGATCTACCTACTGTCCATTCAAATCAAAACTGTCAGACGACTTCTTATATATACAATTTATATAAGGTAGACTAAAACTTGTGATCAAGTATGTTAGATGTAACTGGTGAAAGCTAAATTATCATTTGGATTGGAACTCAAGTCAATAATATATCAAAAATTAAATTAGCCTGGATATATATATTAAAAAAAATGAAATATGATGCGAGATGACATACCCTGTGTTTTGCTTTATACATTTTAAGGACAAAGCAGTCGACACAAACACGTCTGAATGTAAAAAGATGTACCCGACTTGCTCTTTACGATAGAATTAAAGCACATTTGCAGGATTGTAATCCAAATTGTTGATGCCAGGGTCAGAGATGCTTTTAAATGAAAAATTAAGATTTCTGAAATTTTTCCCCACTGAAATCTTGTATATGCAATATATAAAATGCTAAAAATATACACCTGCATTAATCTTTTAAAGACCATGGAAACAAGTGTAAACAATCCATTTTACCAACGTTCTCATTTTCACCTTCTATAACAAAGAGTTTCGTTTCTCTTGTTTAAATTGAACTGATATCCCCTGATAAGTGATGACCAAATCTGGTATAGTACACTTACGCCCCCGCATCCCCCAAAAAAAAAACATTTTATAGAGATAAGATTTTTGAAATTTTATACAATCAAACAAATGTTTTTATTTCAGTACCTAAGCATTTTGTGTATATAAAAATGACAATTTAAGTGTCCAGCCTTTAAATATAACAATGCCAATTTTACAGGGTCCAGCCTTGTGTGTATATAACAATGCCGATTTTACAAAGAAGGACTGGGATGGGATACAGATGATTAACAGTAGTGTGAAAGAATTTGATCCTGTTAAGATTGGACGGTTTGGACTTGGATTCAAGTCAGTGTTCCATATAACAGGTAAGAATAAATAATTCTTTCCAATTTGGACTCTATTAAGTGTTCCAAATAATAGGCGAGAATAAATAATTCCTTTCAATTTAGACTCTATTGAGTGGTTCAAATATCAAGTGAGAATAAAATAATTTCTTTCAATTTGGACTCATTAAGTGTTCCAAATAACAGGTGAGAATAAATAATGCCTTTCAATTTGTACTCTATTGAGTGTTCTATATAAACAGGTAAGAAAAGAACAATTCCTTTCAATTTGGACTCTATCGAGTGTTCTTTATAACAGATAAGAATAGAATTATTCCTTTCAATTTGGACTCTATTAAGTGTTCCAAATAACAGGTGAAAATAAATAATTCCTTTCAATTTGTACTCTATTGAATGTTCTAGCTAAACTATCATTTGGATTGGGACTCAAGTCAGTTCTCCAATGAATAGGATGGTAGCGATTTCAACACAGGCAGAAAATTAAGGGGCTTCGGTGAATTCAGGTTTTTATTTTACAGAAGTGGAATTTTCGTGAAATCTACTGACTACAATTTATTTCTGTTTCAGATAACACATGCAAGCCTCATGTCTTAAATCTTAACTCTCTATGTCTTGAATGGAGAAATGTCGTATCACACTTTGTGCAGTGATCTAATCTATATTCATACATCAGATGATATATATATATATTAATAAATTCCATTTGTGATTAATTTAATTTTGGTATGTTTGTTGTTACTTTTGTTTTAAGAATTGAATGCTTCTTTTTGTAAATTTATTGGGGTGTAAAAGCGTTGACCGAAGTACATTTTAAAAATGTGCGCACGGTCAACGCTTTTACAACCCTATAAAATTACTAAAAGAAGCATTCAATACTTATAATTACATTTTTTTGCAAATATCATGAAAACACGATTTCTATCAAGTTTTTTCTTTTATTAATCTGTGCACTTTATTGTGGAAGCTCGTGTCATCATGAATGTTACATTTCAAATTTCAAAATGAAATGAAGATTAATTTCAGAATGACGCAAGATTGCTGTTAGCCAATCAAAATAACGTATTATAACGAAACATACAAATGTACATGTAATGTAATTATATAAGAATGAATTATGTAGTAAGGTGGATTTATATACTAGACAAAATCATTTTACATATCGACTTGTCAAAGTTCAGTAGGACTTAGGATATTGCATTACACTTTACATTAGGGGCACAGGCATTATTGCATTATGTCAATAGTCAAACTATTATCACGTCTTGGAAGGCTTAGTTTTGCTTTGAAGCCTTTCCATTGCTTTCTGACAATGAGGGATCCATAAAAACAAAATCGAAAATTACCCTCAGCATACGTCATGATTATTTGTACTAGTGACTGCATATAAAGAAGTTCTTTGGTTTATCTAAGAATCTGAAGCTCTTATAAGCAACCACCAATGTGGAATGCCCACCTGTTAAATGCCTATATTTTGGTGAAATAAATTGGGATGTTTTCGTTATTATGATGCGCACTTGAGAATCTTGACCATTTGTACTATAAACTCTGGCCTAATGTCGAGGTATAAATTATGCATGTGAAAATTATTTTTGTGTTTGTATTTGTTCTATAGAACTAAGTAGGTAACTGTTAAAATGTTTAAATTGTCAACAGCTGAGTAACTTAAATTATACATGTATGTAATATATATTTTAGATTATCCTATGATAATAAGTGGCAACAGAATGCTAGTGCTTGACCCTCATAAAAATGCCAACCGTGTCTGCATCAATATGAAACTGAACAAACTCCATAAATATAAAAAGCATCTTGATATTTCCTACTGCTTAAATGCTTTAGATGGATTGTTCCAATTTTCTCAGAAGACTCTTGATTCCGGAGAATTCAAAGGAACTTTATTCCGATTTCCTCTTCGTCACAAGAAAACGAACCTGTCAGATAATGTGTATGATAAAGAGAAGATATTAGATCTCTTCAATGCTTTTCAAGCAGAGGCATCCGTTGAACTGTTATTCCTGAAATGTCTTGAGAAAATAGAACTGTATATGGGTGATATATCTGGATTCAATGTTTCAGACAGACCCCATTTTACTGTGAAAATTGCAGAAAGCTGTCTAGATGAAGTACGTGAAAGAAGGTCTCAATTACACGAGCACATGAAATTAGTTGGTCGGGATATTGCAGCGAAAACGTTTTCCACAAAGTTTGAATTAACAGTCGAAACACAAACCGGTTCTTTAGACAAATTAGAACAGAGCTGGTTCGTTTTGCATTGCTTAAAAGGTGGAAATCTGTCAGAAGAACTAGTAAAACTTTCACAGGACGAGGCATTGTCGTATAGTCCATATATCAGCATAGCCGTGCCGATGACAAATGATCCAGAGTTCAAAGGTCATGTTTTCTGTCTGATGCCATTACCCCTAGAAAATAAAAGCTTGACTGGATATCCAGTTCACGTGAATGGATATTTTGCATTGAGCCAAAACAGAAGGCATGTCAAATGGCCTTCAGCTGATCAAACATTGATGAAGGGACACACAGACAAATCGAATAGATGGAACGAATGCTTACTTAAAGAAGTCTTAGCAGACGTATATGATAAAGTTATCCAAGATCTGATACAAACATGCAAAGACAATGGAAATACTATTGAGCGACTGAACCTTGTTTACAAATCAATCCCTGATCATAGACTAATAACTAGTCACTGGGATCTGATTGTCGATCCTTTGTTTGATGTACTTCTTAGGACACCGTTTTTGTTCTCTGATAGTTGTGGAGGAAAATGGATTCTTCCAGAGGAAGCTGTCTTCAAGATATTTAGCAGTAATGTTTCCAGTGGTGAGTATAGTTAACATGGTTAAGATATAATCGTATTTTAGAAATGAAGAACCTGATATCAAGTATAGCTTTTATGTTGGTGCCTTTTTCAGAATTTAAATTATCTTTGTCTTTGCCAAACTTTCGACAAAAACACCAACAATTTCAAAGAGGACTTGCAAGATTTGACGTATTAAATTGGTTTTGTCATGATTTTTATGTAAATGAATAATATTATTATGACACTAAAAAAAGAAACAGACAAAAGCATTAATTCCACTGGAACATGCTCTTCATGTTTGAAAATGAATTATTTTTTTCGAAAAAAGTATTTTGGAACTCGAAAAAAGGTGAAAATGAATATTATAATGGAATTAGTTTATGTGAACTAGTTTGGCGTCCACAGGGTCGTATAAC
Organism: Mytilus coruscus; assembly: GCA_017311375.1. Taxonomy (NCBI): domain Eukaryota; kingdom Metazoa; phylum Mollusca; class Bivalvia; order Mytilida; family Mytilidae; genus Mytilus; species Mytilus coruscus. The sequence continues at coordinate 26,247,046 of CM029601.1, forward strand.
CGCAGGGTCGAATAACCGTTGCTTGTGAACTACCAGTACACTAGAGTCATACCTTTGGTCAATAAATTTACATTCATCAATATATGAAAATTTGGAACGGGTGATTGCTGTCAGTTTTTGTTAACAAATCTCAAATTTGAGAAACATCTTTTCGTGTTAGGACTTTATCTTTTAGCGAAATTTGAAATATAGGATAATTATGATACTTTGACTGAATTAATTCCAGGTGACAATTTTTTTTGTGAAATTGGAAAAATAAAGTTATGTTAAACTTGATTTTTTTGTGAAACACCTTTCTGTGCCAGGATTGCAATGGAAATTGATAAGCAGGTATAATATGCTTTTCCAATTTAATTCAAAGTGTGACCGATGACGTGTAGAATATTTATCTTAATCACAAATTTTGTTAGGATTTGAAAAAAAATTGGTAATGTGTATTTATACATGTAATAGTCCGGCTTGAGTGACATTAACCACACAGCTTCATTTTTAATGCACCCACCTAACATACGGCTAAATCATATACCATTTGAAAGCATATCATCTGTACTATCTTTTTTGCCCGGTCGTCAAATATTCGTACGGTGCAATTTTTGTCAAATCGCAGTACTTTTGTATATTCTGTCTTTGAAATAATAAAATTTTGTAAGGAAATGTGAAAAAACTTTAAGAACAGAGACTATTTGTCAATTATCAAACAGACTTTAAAATATCAATGACGTATTTTTAATTAATAGCGCCCTTTTCCAGAAATTACAGTGAAAATGATAAAAATGAGCGAAAACCAAAATATTTGTCTGTGATTTAATTGGTAATCACCATAAAACTATATAACATATTTCATTTGGTGCTAAGGAAGTTTTTGGCATCATCGTATTACTGCAATCACGCTTGCTAATTACACAACCAATCATAACAACCTATACAGTTGCCCAAAATACAACCATCTGCAAAAAAGATTGCTTTTTAGCTGTTTTACGTGAAAAAAATTTAGTCAATATTAGGTTGAAGAAACACAATTTAAAAATGAAAAAATGTATGAAGACAATAATACATGCGGGATTCATGCTTTTAAGGGGAATTTAGGGAGCTAATTCAAATTTCAATATGTAGTTGAGGTGCCAGCCTGTTAAACGCTTTTTTGTCATTTCTTGTTATTTTGTTTGTTATTTCATGATTATCATTAAAAGAAATAAAGGACTTTATATATAAATATTATGCTAGCCCAAACAAATTAAATACATAAATAGATAATTGCATAGTTACATAGTAAATTAATGAAAGGTTGAATTTCAAATATTTCTCTAAAACAAATCAGAAAAATTGTTTTCTTGGTTGCTTCAACTGCATCGTGCATTGATGAAAAAGTTAAAACTATTATATTCTAGACACTGAAAATGTTCGTTGTGTTTGTCTGTAGTAGGAAATCCTATCAAACTACGCAATGTTCTAGTGAAAATTAACATTTTGCAGTTACATGCAGTTGCATGTTGGATTTGGCAAAAACTTTTGGAATTTTGGATCCCCAATGCTCTTCAACTTCGTACTTTATTTGGCTCTTTAACTTTTTGATTCGAGCGTCACTAATGCGTCTTTTGTAGACAAAACGTGTGTCTGGCGTACATCTTTTAAGCCTGGTATCTAAGAGTTTATTTACAACCACTGGATCGATGACACTGCTGGTTTGGGTTTCCTACCCGAGGATATCACCAGCCCAACAGTCATCACTTCTGCGTTGACATGCATTATCACTGATATGGTCATAGTTATAAATTAACTGTTTACAAAACATTGCATTTTTACAAATACTACGGCTTTTTCATCCCCGGGAGTAGATAACCTTAGTTTTATTTGACAAAACCTTTCCAAATGTTGGGTACTCAATGCTCTTCAACTTCGTGCTTTATTTTGCCTTTTTATATTTTTTGATTCGAGTGTCACTGATGAATCTTTTGTAGACGAAGCGCGTGTCTACATTTTAAGCCTGGTATCTATGAAGATTGTATTTACATTGACTTACAATCTATTTCTTTTGATTTGAAAATTCTAGCAATTCGCAATTATTATAGTTATGATTAGACTTCCTAAATAGTTAAATTATTACATATAGAACAAATAGCTATAACTAAAAAAAAAATACTGGGTATGTGTCTCACTAACAATTCAACCAAGTATCACCAAGAATGTTTTTGTAAAAGTAGACAATCTCTAACCAAACATAGCACTTTTCATATTGCTGCGTAAAGCCCAACTGTTGTTGACCTGGCAGCGATTTTTGGGTGATTTTCACACTTTATTTTCATACTAAAGAAGAACGAGGTTAATTCTATTGCGTTATTTTTCTAATCACAAAAGTCACATAAATAAATTGGTTGCCAAAATTAGTTGATTTGAAGTATTGTCTTTTTCTAAAACTAACTTCAAACCTCTAAAACTTTATCCAAACAATAACACGGAGAAGTAAAATCGTTCTTTTTTACATTTCAATGCTTTGCTTGTTATAATCTGTTCGTTTGGTTTTCTAATATTGAGAAGATCTCATAACTGCAATAAGTGTCTGTTTGTATTTGACCTTAAAAAAACATACACAATTTTACGTTTAAATGTGAGATAAAGAAGCGTTGAAAATGAGATCACTTACAACCAGGACTGTAATGGTGAATTTGAATTGCTTGTATTTAACTCTATTTGAATGTGTTTATCGTGAATAAAATCCCTTCCTGTACGATATGCAAATGTGCACTTTAAAACTTTGAACTTCACTTAAATGTACCAAGCGATGTAAGAGGAGTATTGCCCATTTACAATGTTTTTTAGACTAATGGATGGACATGTGAATGGAAAGAACAAAACACAAATGTGCGATGGGACAAGATGATTCCTACATTTCCGATAAACCATACATATAACTACATGAACAAAGCAAAAAAAGGAGGACAGACAAACAACAGTTATCAAAACACTACACCGAAATGTACGAACACTACCTTAAACTAGTGGTGATTCAAGTTGGTCAGGAAGGGTAATCAATCTTCCACAATATAAAACTTCAGTCATATTTGATAAAACAAATAATGTACTAAATTAGTAAGTAATAATGTGCTAACATAAATGATTACTGATGTAAAGCGTGTGTTGCAAACAGTATTTATTCGAATATTGAACGAGAATAAACTTCTTAATATGTCTTTCACTTTCGACATCGAATAAAACATATTTCTATTATATATACCTTGTATATTCATTGCTCACTTTTAATATCCCTTTTTAAATATAGGAAAATATTTTTTTGATATTGACAACAATCGATGTGTTATCTTAACAATGAAAAGCAAAATGATCCATATATATATGCAGATGGTGGTTTTTAGGGCAACTGCAAAAGTTTCTTTAGAAGGCTGATTCCTGACCAGTATTACATTAATTGCAGTTAAAAATGACAAAAAAAAATTTCCTTAACCTATAAACGATAAATCTATTTTATTTTTGACATATAAATATTGATACATAAAGACATATTTTGCTTTTAACGCAATTTTATCATTTTTGAAAGATTTTTAAAAAATTGCAATTTTCTATAACTATTGCGCAATTAACATTTTAATGTGCACCTGATTTAGAATTCTGGTATCCTGTTCTATTATGTTCATATGATTTTTAGAAAAAAAATATAAAGAACCAGCACAGATCATTTCGTTTAATTATTACGAAATTTATGAATGTTCATTCTTGGCCTTTGACCTTGAATTAACAAAAATTGCACCGTACGGATTATTGACGACCGGGCAAAACAGAGAGTACAGATGATAAGCTTTCGAATGATGTATAACATAGCCGTATGTTAGGTGGGTGCATTAAAGTCGTTAACTAAGCGTCTTTTTGAAAAATGTCACTCGTCTATAACATGCTATGTCAAATTTATTCCGTATATCAAAACTTATCCGTCGACCTTCATTTTTTAAATGGCTGCCATAATACATAAAAAAATCATTGTTTAGGGCATTGCATTTGCGCCAATTTTTACTAAATCCAATCGTTTATTTGCGCCACAAGGTTGTATATCATTTGCGCCAAAATATAAAAATTTCATTTGCTCTATATCACAGGTAACATATAACGGAAAAGTTTAAACATTCATTGATATATCGTGAATAAGATTTCTTTTAAAGTATCCCCCTCTGGGTAACTAAGTGAGTACATTTTGTGCATACTCATTTCTAATATAAAACTGAGAGTCACTTAAGTTTAAAATTGTATAGTGTTCACATTTTGGAGGTGTAAATTCTGAGAGACAAACAGGCCGATAGTTTTCTCAATTGAATTGTTTCATATTTTTCATGTCGGGCCCGATTATAGCCGACTACACATTATGGGTTTTCCTCATTTTTGAAGGCCTTACTGTTGCCTATAATAGTTTTCGTCCTTTTTCATTTAAACTTTGGTGGATAGTTGTCTAATTAAGAATCATACCGCATCTTTTTCTTTTTAAATAGAGGAAATAAGTCTGTATTTTTTATGACCATACATATAGGTTATCAAATGTACACTAGTACATCCGTTGCTTACAAGTCTTGTGTCAGAACAAACTTTTGGTTTTACTCCAGTGTATAGTGCTTTCTTTTAGGTTTTATGATCACGTTAATTTATAACAGAAGTTTTGTGTTTTTTTTTTATAATAAAACGTCTCTTTTAAAAAGTGCTTTTATTACGGTTATGATGACTGGTTTCTGATGAATGTTTTATTATGCAATAAAAAAAAATGTGTTTTAAAATTTCTCTTATGAATAAAACTATTTTTTTATACTATTTACCCGTATTTACCTATATTATTGGCGCAAATGAAATGTTTTATTTTGGCGCAAATGAAAGATTTTTGGCGCAAAAGCAAAGCACCGATGGTTAGCTTATATGGACTTGTTATGCTAGACTCAAGCTAGCAGCCACTCGCTAGCAGCCACTCCGCTAGCAGCCAGTTTTCAGGTATGTCTATAAACCCAAAAGTTGCATAAGATTCAAACTAACTTAAAAGTTTTTATTTTATATTACCACTACAATATCTGTTTTAACTTCAATTTAGCCGTCGAAAACACTATTCAATGAATTTGAAAATTCATTTCCTGTTCAATATTTTAAAAACAATAGTATGTGCTTTTAACATCGTGCAGATGCTGCACGCTTTAAGACTTCACTTCAACTGTCAACACTGAAAAATGACATTATTTAAATGTTGCCTTAATTTTCTTGTTACATGGTATCGACTTTGCCATCAGAAAATGTTTGTGCGATATTGCGTGAAACAGCTTTCCATATTCTCGGCATCCGTAAAATAGTTCCTAAAAGTAAAAATATTTCTACGCTACAAGAATACAAAGTTGCGTTCGTAATTTTTATACTTTCATGTCAAACAAATCTGTTTTAGCGAATCATTCTTTTTCAGTAACAGTGGGTTTCGCTTAGTTTTGATGACACGCAGGGTTTATTTTTAGTAAACAAAGTATGGTGTGCAAGGACATAACTAATTAATTATATTACCAACTTTTTTTTAAAAAATCCGTGCTATACCCCACCTGGATTTTTCAGTCAAGCATGCCTAAGGGTCCCAACTTTCATTTGCACCTAGTGTGGAAAAAAGTATTGCCTCAGAATTTTTTTTAATAAACTTTGAAAGTTAGGGTAGGGTAGGGTGCCGGACCCCACATTTGGATCAATTTAAAAAAATCCGTGCTATACCCCACCTGGATTTTTCAGTCAAGCATGCCTAAGGGTCCCAACTTTCATTTGCACCTAGTGTGGAAAAAGTATTGCCTCAGAATTTTTTATAAACTTTGAAAGTTAGGGTAGGGTAGGGTGCCGGACCCCAACTTTGGATAAATTTTTAAAAATCCGTGCTATACCCCACCTGGATTTTTCAGTCAAGCATGCCTAAGGGTCCCAACTTTCATTTGCACCTAGTGTGGAAAAAGTATTGCCTCAGAATTTTTTATAAACTTTGAAAGTTAGGGTAGGGTAGGGTGCCAGACCCCACATTTGGATCAATTTAAAAAAAATCCGTGCTATACCCCACCTGGATTTTTCAGTCAAGCATGCCTAAGGGTCCCAACTTTCATTTGCACCTAGTGTGGAAAAAGTATTGCCTCAGAATTTTTTATAAACTTTGAAAGTTAGGGTAGGGTAGGGTGCCGGACCCCAACTTTGGATCAATTTAAAAAAATCCGTGCTATACCCCACCTGGATTTTTCAGTCAAGCATGCCTAAGGGTCCCAACTTTCATTTGCACCTAGTGTGGAAAAAGTATTGCCTCAGAATTTTTTATAAACTTTGAAAGTTAGGGTAGGGTAGGGTGCCGGACCCCACATTTGGATCAATTTAAAAAAATCCGTGCTATACCCCACCTGGAGTTTTCAGTCAAGCATGCCTAAGGGTCCCAACTTTCATTTGCACCTAGTGTGGAAAAAGTATTGCCTCAGAATTTTTTATAAACTTTGAAAGTTAGGGTAGGGTAGGGTGCCGGACCCCACATTTGGATCAATTTAAAAAAATCCGTGCTATACCCCACCTGGAGTTTTCAGTCAAGCATGCCTAAGGGTCCCAACTTTCATTTGCACCTAGTGTGGAAAAAGTATTGCCTCAGAATTTTTTTGATAAACTTTGAAAGTTAGGGTAGGGTAGGGTGCCGGACCCCAACTTTGGATCAATTTAAAAAAAATCCGTGCTATACCCCACCTGGATTTTTCAGTCAAGCATGCCTAAGGGTCCCAACTTTCATTTGCACCTAGTGTGGAAAAAGTATTGCCTCAGAATTTTTTATAAACTTTGAAAGTTAGGGTAGGGTAGGGTGCCGGACCCCAACTTTGGATCAATTTAAAAAAATCCGTGCTATACCCCACCTGGATTTTTCAGTCAAGCATGCCTAAGGGTCCCAACTTTCATTTGCACCTAGTGTGGAAAAAGTATTGCCTCAGAATTTTTTATAAACTTTGAAAGTTAGGGTAGGGTAGGGTGCCGGACCCCACATTTGGATCAATTTAAAAAAAATCCGTGCTATACCCCACCTGGATTTTTCAGTCAAGCATGCCTAAGGGTCCCAACTTTCATTTGCACCTAGTGTGGAAAAAGTATTGCCTCAGAATTTTTTTGATAAACTTTGAAAGTTAGGGTAGGGTAGGGTGCCGGACCCCAACTTTGGATCAATTTTTAAAAAAATCCGTGCTATACCCCACCTGGATTTTTCAGTCAAGCATGCCTAAGGGTCCCAACTTTCATTTGCACCTAGTGTGGAAAAAAGTATTGCCTCAGAATTTTTTTGATAAACTTTGAAAGTTAGGGTAGGGTAGGGTGCCGGACCCCAACTTTGGATCAATTTTTAAAAAAATCCGTGCTATACCCCACCTGGATTTTTCAGTCAAGCATGCCTAAGGGTCCCAACTTTCATTTGCACCTAGTGTGGAAAAAAGTATTGCCTCAGAATTTTTTTGATAAACTTTGAAAGTTAGGGTAGGGTAGGGTGCCGGACCCCAACTTTGGATCAATTTTAAAAAAAATCCGTGCTATACCCCACCTGGATTTTTCAGTCAAGCATGCCTAAGGGTCCCAACTTTCATTTGCACCTAGTGTGGAAAAAGTATTGCCTCAGAATTTTTTTGATAAACTTTGAAAGTTAGGGTAGGGTAGGGTGCCGGACCCCAACTTTGGATCAATTTTAAAAAAAAATCCGTGCTATACCCCACCTGGATTTTTCAGTCAAGCATGCCTAAGGGTCCCAACTTTCATTTGCACCTAGTGTGGAAAAAGTATTGCCTCAGAATTTTTTATAAACTTTGAAAGTTAGGGTAGGGTAGGGTGCCGGACCCCAACTTTGGATCAATTTAAAAAAATCCGTGCTATACCCCACCTGGATTTTTCAGTCAAGCATGCCTAAGGGTCCCAACTTTCATTTGCACCTAGTGTGGAAAAAGTATTGCCTCAGAATTTTTTATAAACTTTGAAAGTTAGGGTAGGGTAGGGTGCCGGACCCCAACTTTGGATCAATTTAAAAAAATCCGTGCTATACCCCACCTGGATTTTTCAGTCAAGCATGCCTAAGGGTCCCAACTTTCATTTGCACCTAGTGTGGAAAAAGTATTGCCTCAGAATTTTTTATAAACTTTGAAAGTTAGGGTAGGGTAGGGTGCCGGACCCCACATTTGGATCAATTTAAAAAAAATCCGTGCTATACCCCACCTGGATTTTTCAGTCAAGCATGCCTAAGGGTCCCAACTTTCATTTGCACCTAGTGTGGAAAAAAGTATTGCCTCAGAATTTTTTATAAACTTTGAAAGTTAGGGTAGGGTAGGGTGCCGGACCCCAACTTTGGATCAATTTAAAAAAAAATCCGTGCTATACCCCACCTGGATTTTTCAGTCAAGCATGCCTAAGGGTCCCAACTTTCATTTGCACCTAGTGTGGAAATAAGTATTGCCTCAGAATTTTTTATAAACTTTGAAAGTTAGGGTAGGGTAGGGTGCCGGACCCCAACTTTGGATCAATTTTTAAAAAAATCCGTGCTATACCCCACCTGGATTTTTCAGTCAAGCATGCCTAAGGGTCCCAACTTTCATTTGCACCTAGTGTGGAAAAAAGTATTGCCTCAGAATTTTTTATAAACTTTGAAAGTTAGGGTAGGGTAGGGTGCCGGACCCCAACTTTGGATCAATTTAAAAAAAAATCCGTGCTATACCCCACCTGGATTTTTCAGTCAAGCATGCCTAAGGGTCCCAACTTTCATTTGCACCTAGTGTGGAAAAAAGTATTGCCTCAGAATTTTTTATAAACTTTGAAAGTTAGGGTAGGGTAGGGTGCCGGACCCCAACTTTGGATCAATTTTAAAAAAATCCGTGCTATACCCCACCTGGATTTTTCAGTCAAGCATGCCTAAGGGTCCCAACTTTCATTTGCACCTAGTGTGGAAAAAAGTATTGCCTCAGAATTTTTTTGATAAACTTTGAAAGTTAGGGTAGGGTAGGGTGCCGGACCCCAACTTTGGATCAATTTAAAAAAAACCGTGCTATACCCCACCTGGATTTTTCAGTCAAGCATGCCTAAGGGTCCCAACTTTCATTTGCACCTAGTGTGGAAAAAAGTATTGCCTCAGAATTTTTTTTATAAACTTTGAAAGTTAGGGTAGGGTAGGGTGCCGGACCCCAACTTTGGATCAATTTTAAAAAAATCCGTGCTATACCCCACCTGGATTTTTCAGTCAAGCATGCCTAAGGGTCCCAACTTTCATTTGCACCTAGTGTGGAAAAAGTATTGCCTCAGAATTTTTTATAAACTTTGAAAGTTAGGGTAGGGTAGGGTGCCGGACCCCAACTTTGGATCAATTTTAAAAAATCCGTGCTATACCCCACCTGGATTTTTCAGTCAAGCATGCCTAAGGGTCCCAACTTTCATTTGCACCTAGTGTGGAAAAAGTATTGCCTCAGAATTTTTTATAAACTTTGAAAGTTAGGGTAGGGTAGGGTGCCGGACCCCACATTTGGATCAATTTAAAAAAATCCGTGCTATACCCCACCTGGATTTTTCAGTCAAGCATGCCTAAGGGTCCCAACTTTCATTTGCACCTAGTGTGGAAAAAGTATTGCCTCAGAATTTTTTATAAACTTTGAAAGTTAGGGTAGGGTAGGGTGCCGGACCCCAACTTTGGATCAATTTAAAAAAATCCGTGCTATACCCCACCTGGATTTTTCAGTCAAGCATGCCTAAGGGTCCCAACTTTCATTTGCACCTAGTGTGGAAAAAGTATTGCCTCAGAATTTTTTTATAAACTTTGAAAGTTAGGGTAGGGTAGGGTGCCGGACCCCAACTTTAGATCAATTTAAAAAAATCCGTGCTATACCCCACCTGGATTTTTCAGTCAAGCATGCCTAAGGGTCCCAACTTTCATTTGCACCTAGTGTGGAAAAAAGTATTGCCTCAGAATTTTTTTGATAAACTTTGAAAGTTAGGGTAGGGTAGGGTGCCGGACCCCAACTTTGGATCAATTTAAAAAAAATCCGTGCTATACCCCACCTGGATTTTTCAGTCAAGCATGCCTAAGGGTCCCAACTTTCATTTGCACCTAGTGTGGAAAAAAGTATTGCCTCAGAATTTTTTTGATAAACTTTGAAAGTTAGGGTAGGGTAGGGTGCCGGACCCCAACTTTGGATCAATTTTAAAAAAAATCCGTGCTATACCCCACCTGGATTTTTCAGTCAAGCATGCCTAAGGGTCCCAACTTTCATTTGCACCTAGTGTGGAAAAAGTATTGCCTCAGAATTTTTTATAAACTTTGAAAGTTAGGGTAGGGTAGGGTGCCGGACCCCAACTTTGGATCAATTTTAAAAAAATCCGTGTTATACCCCACCTGGATTTTTCAGTCAAGCATGCCTAAGGGTCCCAACTTTCATTTGTACCTAGTGTGGAAAAAGTATTGCCTCAGAATTTTTTATAAACTTTGAAAGTTAGGGTAGGGTAGGTGCCGGACCCCAACTTTGGATTAATTTTTAAAAATCCGTGCTATACCCCACCTGGATTTTTCAGTCAAGCATGCCTAAGGGTCCCTACTTTCATTTGCACCTAGTGTGGAAAAAAGTATTGCCTCAGAATTTTTTTTATAAACTTTGAAAGTTAGGGTAGGGTAGGGTGCCGGACCCCAACTTTGAACCTATTAAAAAAAATCTAAGAGATACTACACCCTGGATGTTCTTTCTCAAGCAGACCTTAGTTCCCCAACTTTCGTGTGTACCTAGTATGGGAAAAGGACTTCGATGAGGTTGACCACTTTTTTGTCATCGTCGGTTTTACGTGATCGCTCAGATTCAGTCGTATGTTTCAATTGAACAATCACCCTGTCGAGGTATTTGGTTTTGTTTTGCCCATCGAGAACATGCTTTCAACAAGCTCATAAATTATCTTTTCATTTTGATATAGTTAATGAACATATTTTATAGGAGTAACACGACGGGTGTCACATGTGGAGCAGGATTTGCTTACCCTTTAAAAATAACCTTTTGGCATCTTTCGCCTCTCTTTTAATCACTTCCAAAGTGAGCAGACCCTAATCTAGCAAAGAGAATACTAAAGTAATAAAAAGATGACTGCGAATGTAACGGTGCCGGATCAAGGAGCCTACCAAGATTTTGAAAACCATATGAGATAAATGAAAGTTCCAATCATAGTGTACGGAAAGTGTTTAGAGAAATTTTCCCTTGATCCGGATGAATTCCAACTTAGGGCTTGCTATATCAAACGAATTACAGTAGACACGACTATCCAGTAAACATGAATACGCGACTACCTAGCCAGCCTCAATGATAAATGTGTATTGCGTTACTTGCAGAAGGGTTTTTCTTATGATACTGGACTGCGGTAAAACTCGGATTGCAAAATATAAGCTGGAAAAATTAGACACACACTTTAATTTGCTAAGACCACATGTATGAGATTTACACGAAGAATGGTCACCAAATTTTACTGGCCTTTACTTTGTCGAAAACTACATACCTCGGCTGAGGTTAAGATAAATGTACCATCTTTTGTGTTCGATGGATTAATTTTTTCGCAAAGAATATATATCACGCAACAGACTGCCTTGATTAATCAATGGTGTTCCCAGAAAGTAAAAAGTAATTGATTGTGACATCACGTTTCCTGTTAAGGAAATCGATGGAGATATGATAGCAAAAGAAGGGTTACCTAATGATTGTCCACTGGCTCCACAATCTTTGTAAATGAACGGAGTCAAATCAAGAACCAGTAGCTAATCTCCAGAACAAGAAAACATATGTGGTGCGTCAAGTGCACTTAAAGAGATATCTGGCCAAGGGGTTGAAACTTAGGAATCTACATAAAGTTATCATGTTCAACCAAAGCCCACGGTTGAAACCTTACATTGACAAGAAAACGAAACTCCGAGCCGAACATATGGCAACATTTAAAAAAGAATTCAATAGGATGATGAAAGTGTTTGCAAAAGCATTGAATATATCCGGAACCGTGTTGGTATCCGTAACAACACGAAAGCTTTAAAACTAGCAATCATCCCCAAATTCAAGAAACTGACTATATTTAATGATTTATTGGCTGTAATCCACAGGACACGAACCAAGCTGGTATTTGACAAACCAATCTACCTACGTTTGGAGATTTTGGACCTGCTAAAAACACTGATGACTGATTATGAATAAGACTACCTAAAACCAAATACGGAACGCGAGCCACGATCTGCTTCACACACAATACTAAGTCTCGTTTGCAATATTCAGACCACAGACATTTACAAATACATATATAAACATGTGCTCAGTGGAACGAGATCTCCAATTACCCGACCGACCATAAATCCAAAGTTTAGATTAAGGTCAACAAGAAAGTTCTTGGAATCTTTAACGAGCCGGCTGGCCAATCTAAGATATTCTCCACGTTTCCCATTGTACCAGAGATAAAGGTAGATATTGCCTCTAAAATGGCTAATAGCACTTACGAACTTGTCACATTAGTGTGAGGGGTACCTGGTGTGTCACATACTAGTAGTCCAATAACTATTGCCGATTGTCCAAACTTAGATATTGTCCTTGTTGGTCATAGTATCAGAGGTATAGGGAGACATTACCTCTAAATGGACTTTAGCACTTATACTTATATAGACCCGTTGCTTATTCTCCTTCGATATATCATTGGATTTTTGATATTTATCTTTCTGGTACAGCGCTCAAAAATCTTATTCAAGCTTATTCACAAAGATCTTGGCCACTGCATTGTACAATGTGTATAACAAAGTGGTTCTCTAGTTAACACCCTGTCGTCATAGCACTTAATGATATAGCAAATTCCGAGCGGTGTGTGCTTCTGGTAGGGTTTGATGTCTGGTTTGCAGTCATTCATTCGGCACCAGTGACTCATGATTTCTGCGGCCGAGATCTCTTTCTGTTCATTGATTTATTTTACAAAGTCTTTGACTTGATTTCTTTTCGATCCCTCACAATTTTTTGACTTGACGTCTTCAGTGTAGTGGCGATGAAGACATATAAAATATACAGCCGTTCAAGTCAACCATTTAATAACATCTCATTTTGACTGCCGCCCAAGACGACGTACCGACGTCGACAAACGAAAGTACAATAAAACAGGAACGTAGTTCGCGCTATTTTCGCGACATTATCCGGGCACGCAAAGAAAATAAATAAATAAAAAAAAATTTTTCCAGTTACCAATTAATTACTTTAAATCAAATAATTCTCAAAACATGTCCATGGTTACGGCAGAAAGTGAAATTAACTTTAAACTGTCAATATTAGATTTCACTGAATTTAATTTTAACTTTCACAAATTATTGTCCGTGTATCCACTTGTGAATTCTTTCATTCGCTCGTACTGATGCTTCTGTGAATCTGATTTTCGGCAATGGTGGCGATTCAGTTTCTCTGTGTGGTTTCCGCTAACTTTTCGTAAAGGTTATACGTTTGTGTAGACACTTTTAGCGTACTGGCGAATGCATGGATCCCAATATGTTTGTCTTATCTGAGTTACTGTAGCTAGTACTCCAGAATGTTTCAATGTTTCATGTACATCCAGTACAGCCAATGGAGTAAGTGGGGTATCTATAGGTAATAAATAAGGGAATCTAGCAGTCTCTGTCAGTGGTTCGTTGTGAATTCTCCCACCGCAACGAATAGTTCCATTTAAATAAAAAAATAATCTTAACTGTTTCACGAGTGACAATCTTTTGCTGGTCTGTGACTTCAAGTTGTTGTAGTTCACTAGTATCAAGCTGGTCGGTTTTTCTCTGTGATTTTGGAATTTTACAGTTGTCTACAAATCTCAGAATAAAGGCGGTCACTCGGATCATTTTGTATAAGGTGCTGTACCGAGTAATGTCCATAATAATATCAATTCCTGTTTCCTTTAGACTGTTCCTTTCTTCTGTTGGTGTGTTGTCCTTGTTGTCGTGTTCTACGAAGGATGATTATACGCTACTACTTGTGAGTTCCATGTCGGCCATTTTTTCTCATCTGTTAGCCATTCGGGTCCGTTAAACAAGAGTGTGTTCTATAAAAACTGTTCCGCAGTCAGTCCTCGAGTCAGTAAGTCTGCTGGATTCTCTTTAGTTGGACAATATCTCCATTCATCCTGTGCAGTCAATTTTTTATCTCATCAATTCTGTTCTGAACGAATCGTTTTATTCGTATTCAACCAGTGAAGAACAATTTGGCTGTCTGACCAAAATACCACTTTGTTGCTAGGTAGGGTAGTCCTGATGTGGCTAGCGAGGCGAGCGCCGATAAGTGCTTCCATTAGTTCTAGTTGTGGAAGAGTCAACTTCTTTAGTGGTGCTACACGATTCTTCGCCATTACTACTGCTAAATTACTTCCATTACCAATATATGCTACTGCTCCATATGCGCCCATACTTGCATCGACGAAAACGTGTAGTTCATTGTGGTCCATGTTGACTGACGAGCTTGTGAAATAGTGTCTCAGTTCTGCAGTTGTTGTGATCTTTAAATATTTAGCATTTTTATCCATATATGTTGTAGTTCCGACGGTAGAGGTTTGTTCCAGTCCATTTTCTGTCTCCATAAATCTTGCATTAGTAGTTTGGCTCTCACAGTAATAGGACTTAACGGATCGTAAAATCCCTGAAGACTGGCTAAGAATCTCCCGCTTTGTGATATCCCGATTTCCTGGTTCAATTTTACTTCCGGACTAGTTTGTCTGTTGTTGTATCCCAACGTAGTCCAAGTATTTTCGTTTTGGTGTCTTTGTCCAGTACATTTTCAGCTTGTGCAAGTTTTCGGGAGATGGTTACTACTTGATGTCCATGAGCGAAGATTAAACCCAGCTTCTGACATTAACGATCTTGCTTCACGGAAGTATTTAAGAGCTTTCATCTCATTTTCAAGGCTTGACAAAATGTTATCAACATACAAATCCTTCTTCATGGTGAACTCAGTTTCCGTTTTGTATTCATCTAAGTGCTTCAGTAATGCTGCATTTAAGATAAATGGAGAGCATTTGGTGCCAAATAATACAGATTTAAACCTGTAAGTAGTCAGCTGGCTAGTTTGATTATTCAGATCCATATGAAGCGTGTTACATCTCTGTCTTGTCTAGACCAACATGTAGAAAGGCGTTCTCAATATCTGTGCTCACTCCAATTTTGTTGAGTCGAAATCTCATCAGAATTTTGTTAGATCATTAAGTACTGGTGGTATCCAGTGGTATAACAGTCGTTTAAGCTGGCATGGTTTTGCGATTGTTTCCAGCTTCAATCGTATACTATTCTAATGGGTGTGGTAGCTGAGTCCTTTCTTACAGCATGGTGTGGAATGTAATGAGTTTTGACTGGAATTGTGTCTTAATTTACCTTTTCGATGAATCCTCTTTTCTCCTGCTCTTTAATAATATCCCCATATCTGTGAAGTAACTCTTGTTCCCGACAAAGTCTTCTAATTGGGCTCTCTGTTCCCGATTTAGCGATATAAAAGTTTGATGTTAAGTCAAGGTGTTCATGTTTCCATGGCAATTTGGCCTGGTACTGTCCGTTTTCAAATCATTTAAGTCTGTTTTCAATTTTTTCTCCTCCATATGATGACTTGATGATGTTCAAAGGACGGGAGAAATTGATGAAGTCCTATTATCGCTAACTGGTCCTTACAATAAAAGCCAATTTTACAGCTAACTGCTGTGAGTCAATCACCTCGTATCACCTTATACTATACTATCTTCCAGTAAAAGTCTTCTATCAGCAACGAAATTTCAAACTGTTCATGTAAATTCAGTGGATGCGCAAGTTTAAGACTTCTCAAATACGGCAGATTTCTCACGTTACGTGTCATGTTGGTCTGCATAGGAACGGATATGGTTGGAACAATCAGTGCGTGAATTGGTATTTTTTCTCCAGAATCGGTCTGTATATCAATGGTTGCAGATTCAAGTTGACGTACATTGTTACTCACCTATCAAAATGCAGCAAGTTGAACTGTTTCTTTTCCTGTGGCGTTAACATTCAGTTTCCTGGCTAAACTCTCAGTTATGAAAGAACGATGAGCGTCCTCGTCAAATAAAATATTTGTTTTGCGTAATTGTGTTCAAAATGTACTGGTGCTATTGCGGTTTTCAACAAAACATTCGAGTGTTGTTTAACTTTAGATGACGTGTGCATTACAGCTGGTATGGCTTTCTCTCCTTTTTGACCTTCCGTCTTTACTGAATGTGACTTCTGTCCAGCTACAAATCGACCTTCACACAGGATTGTACGCTTCTTGATGCATTTTCGGTATTTATTCTGCTAATCACTTTCCTTGGCGAGAAGCGATCCAAGGCAATTAAAACATAGCTTCTTACGATTAACTACGGCAATTCTGGCGCTGGGGTCTTTTACCTTTATACAATCATTAGAATCATTAGAATGGTGTTCCGTCATAAAATACGCAAACATGTGTTTCCTTTGGCATTTTTGTCTGTTTATGGTCATAATGAGATCGTTGTCTCGACTTCGCTCCAGCAAAATAAGTAGCCGTCATGCTATTAACTCTGTAATCTGTAGTCTGGCTTCTTCTAGAATGCTGAATTCTTTTACAATCGATTTGCGTAATTCAATCAAAGAAATATTGTTGCTGCCATGTTTTCGTGTGATATTTTTGCGAATTTCAGGTGGAAGTTTCCCATGTACAGGGCTCCGTACATCTCTTGTGCCTGGCCTTTTGATTCTAGCCCCCGAACATATACTTCAAGATTGTCTCCATAACTTCTCAGCCTTTGTAAACTGTTGCTAGGAATCGGCATTTCCGTTAACGCTATCATGTAGGTATGAATTATCTTTAATTGGGCTGTCCAAAACTCTCGTTGAATAAATTGACGGCTGTGGTGTAATTTGCATTTGTCAGTGCGAAACCTTCAATTGTTTGGGCGACGTGACCATGGAGTTGGGCCTTCTGGTAACTAAATGTCTGTATCTCGGTCAAATTACTGTTGTAATAGATAGTTGATTCATACGAATCCTAAAAGGTTTGCCATTGTAAAATGTCCCCATCAAATTGCGCTAAATCTAGTTTCGATAATCTGTGGTTTTGACTGCTATTTGATACCGAAGAAAAGCCTTGGTTGTACAAATAACTTGTAGACTGCAAGTCACAAGGGGTATTTAGCATGGAGAAATCATCAAAATGTGTTTGTTGTACATTTATTCCATTTCCATTGCTGTGTATGAATTGTCATTGGTAAGCGATGAATTCGTCTGGTAAGTTGGCGTAAAACTGTTTGCATTTGGATCTAAAGACGTTGATGCGACTCTTACATTTTGAGACAGGGAATCAGTGTGTGACAGTTTTTTTTCGAATTTTCTGAAGCTTGGACTCTTGATTAAACATATACTCATCAGACTCTTGTATTTCCTCCGCTACATCCTCCTCCGACGTTGAATCCAGTATCTTTTCATTTAATTCCACGATAGTCCTCTGTTTCTGTTCAATCGCATCCGCTATCAGTTTCACTTCGTCTTTGTCTAAGTCCGAAATCTTTTCAATGTCCTCGAATTTCTTTAGTAACCGTGTCGCTTGTCCTCTGTGTCCTGCCCATACTGCTTTCAACTTCGAATCTATTATTTCCAACAGTCACGGCACCAAAATGCAGTGGCGATAGGTAAAATATACAGTCGTTCAAGTTTACCATTTGATAACATCTTATTTCGACTTCTGCCCAAGCCGACGTCATTGATGTACCGACGTCGACAAACGAAAGTACAATAAAAGAGGAACGTAGTTTGCGCTATTTTCACGACACTCAGGAATGCAGTCAAATTCTGCGTACACTACGAAATAATGGAACCTTCATTGATCTCATGTGGTTTTTAAAATCTTGTTAAGCCCCTTGATCCGGCATCTTTACATTCACAGTTATCTTGTTATTATCTTACTCTTTTTGCTGAAATAGGGTCACTTTGGAAGTGATTAAAAGAGAGGCGAAAGATACCAAAGAGACATTTAAACTCACAAGTCGAAAACAAACTGTCAATGCCATGGCAAAAAACAAAAACTAGACTACTATTTGTAATGGTTAAGGGTTAATGTTTCGGGTTTTTATTTTAAAAGCCAGTGCTATGTTTTTGTGTCAATTCTATAGTACTGGCCTAATGTTTTCTGGAACAAAATACCCAGGGGAAAACCCTCGATAGATCTCACCACAGATCCAATATCGAGGTCTGATAATACTTACCTCCTTCCTATGGTCTAAATCTAATTCGAAAAAGATCCCAACTACAGTACTTTTATCCTGACTATAGCATATGACAGATAGACTATAAGGTTTTACCGACCAAAAGGCCAAAATGTGTTTACTAACAGAAGATCAACATCATAGGCTACAAATCGGGGTCTGAGATTACTGACCCCTTACCATCACTTAATTAAAAAGATTCTTACGACAATATTTTGATCCGCAGATGATGCAAATTAAAGATGTCAGACCACCAATTCAAAATCCCCATCTATTCAACCAATTTTTCCATTTTCACAGCTTTCTAAATATTTTACCTTAAGATTAACTTCATGGAAACCAGTTATATCTTGAATTGTACATGTATCACCTTTCTACATGCTAATTTTCAATCCAAGTTCAACTCATCCAGCAGCGCCTGCATACGGAGTATATATCTCCAAGTTGATACGATATTCCACGACTTGTATTTTCTGTCATGATTTCCTTGATAGAGGTTGCTGCTCACAAGGAAACTTCTAAACCAAGAGTTCCACGTGGTGAAGTTGAAGTCATCCTTCGTAAATTTTACGGACGCCATCACGTGTTGGTTGATACGACTGTCATACAAGTGAGAGGTTTGGCTAGCCATAAAACCAGGTTCAATCCACCATTTTCTACATAAGAAAATGCCTGTACCAAGTCAGGAATATGACAGTTGTTATCCATTCGTTTGATGTGTTTGAACTTTTGATTTTGCCATTTGATTGAGGACTTTCCTTTTGAATTTTCCTCGGAGTTCAGTATTTTGTGATTTTACTTTTGACCGTTATGGAATATCCGATTCACAGATGATAACCGATAACGGATATGTTCCGATTGTCGTAACTACAATCCCGTCCTCCCTTTCCCCGAATATGACCTACCGAATTAAACTTATTACTGGGTACCAACATGAGAACACGACGGGTGCCACATATGGAGCAGTATCTGCTTACCCTTCCGGAGCTCCTGAAATCACCCCCAGTTTTTGGTGGGGTTCGTGTTGGTTAGTCTTTAGTTTTCTATTTTGTGTTTTGTGTACTGTTGTTTTCTGTTTGTTTTTTTTTTTTTTTATTTTTTAGCCATGGCGTTGTCAGTTTCTCTTTAAAGTCTTGTAGTAAAATACCAACGTTCCGAAAGTAACTACTACTGTCAATAACCCCTGGTTTTCTGGAAATCTTGAATAAGTATACTATGGAGAGCATCAATCCTCAATTTTTAATGCAAACTTATGGACAAGTAAATTTTGGCTCAATATATATTTTTCTTTCATCAACAGTTTCATTTCTGCAAATTTTTTGGTCAGCTTAAGTAAACGATGACATCAAAAGCAATATTTTTAGTCAAGAAATGGGCTACTTTTACGTTCTAGATTGGAGTGAGTGAATTTTAGGTCTGACACCTAAAGGCAATGACTTCAAGTTTCCTAGACTAAAATGTCCCGGTATGAGGACTCACGTAAGGACTACCTTATATGTTGAATATGGGGTTTGATATAACAGACCCTAAGCTACTATAAATCTAACTCCATACGTCAATGCTTTTATCCACACTAGTAACAAAATCAAACCAGTGACCAACTGTTTTTTGAGTTAAATTGCACATTTTGACACATCTCTTGAAAGGTCTACAACACATTTCTATTATCGAGTTCTGACGTTACTGACCTCTGTGCGTTGATATGAATTATCATTGATAATTATGGTCATAATAATAAATTAACAAAACTTTAAACTTTTATAAAAAGGATTTTCTACCTCAGGAATAGGCTACCTTATAAATTAGCTGTATTTGCAAAACCTTTCGGAATTGTTTGGTCCTCAATGCTCTTCAACTTTGTTCTTTAAGTTACCATTTTAAACTTTTTGATTTTGAGCGTCACTAACGAGTCTTTTGTAGACGAAACGCGGGTCTGGCGTACAAAATTTTAATCATGGTATCTATGATAAGTTTCTTTTCACAGCCTGAATTTAATCTGTGAAAAGATTCCTACGTCGATAATTTTATTTGCACTAGGCGCATATGAAAGGCAGAGGCCAAATATTTATTGGACTAAAAGGCCCAGGCGAGACAACTCAAGGAAGGTCTACATTATTGGTTCCAAATCGTGGTAAGAAATACCTGACCCCATACCTACCCTAATTTCAACCCCCTCTCCCCCCAAAAAAAAATCGATCCTATAAGGCTTTTTATCCACAAAAGGTACAAATATAAGCTAGTGGCCCATATAATTCTAGATCAAATGATCTAGTGGGATACCTTTTCCTGCCCTATATGCAAATAAAAGGAAATGGTTTATGGCTGATTTAATCAAGAAGCCCAGCTAGGACACCTCACGGAATGTCTGAACTATATATATGATATATAAAACATAGAATATCGGAATTACATAAATGACCCTATCAAACCTATTTCTATTCGTAAAAAAAGAATCAATACGACAATGCTTTTATCTGCACTATGTACAAATGCAAGCAAGTAGCCCAATATTTCCTGGACCAAAAGGCTCAAGGGTGACAATTCACAGAAGGTCTATACCATGGGTCCAATATCAAGGTATGACTTATCCAACCTAAATCTAACTCATAAACAAATCCTTATGACGATACTTTTATTTGATCTCCACAAGGTATAAATGCAAACGAGAGGCCTAAGGTTTCCTGGACAAAGGCCCAGGTAAGAAAACCCACCGAAGGTCTTCCCCACATGCCCAATATCGGGGTCTTACATTACTGACCCCCGTCACTCGCCCTAAATTTAATTCGGAAAAAACCTCTTTGATATTATTTTATATGCACTAGATTCCAATCAAAGGCAGTGACCTTTTATTTCCTGGATCAAAATGCCCAAACAACTCACGGAAGGTCTACACCATACATAGGCCTAGTTGGGACAATCCAGGAATGTCCAATATCGGGGTCTGACATTACAGACAAACTGCACTTGGCCTAAATTTAAATCGTTCCCTATAGCAATTCTTGTTTCGCACTATGTACAAATAAAAGTCAGTGACCTAATGAGGTCCTATATCGGGATCTGACATTGTCCTTCTTCCTTTTATTTCTCTACGGCAATTCATTATCTGCACGAGGCCAAAGGCTTCCTTGACGAAAAATCCCTGGTGGTACAACCAACGGAAAGTCTTCTACATAGGTCAATGTCTGACATAAATAACCCCCTAACCACCCTAAATTTACCTCGTAAAAATAGGTCACAGTCCTTAATGGTCGGGTTGCAATTTTTTGACTAAATGTTGCTGAAAAATGAATGATTTCCAATGTCTTGAAAAATGAAAGAAAAATCCCCAAACAATTCAATAATA
Source organism: Mytilus coruscus (assembly GCA_017311375.1). Classification (NCBI taxonomy): domain Eukaryota; kingdom Metazoa; phylum Mollusca; class Bivalvia; order Mytilida; family Mytilidae; genus Mytilus; species Mytilus coruscus. Next base: position 26,268,620 of record CM029601.1, read on the forward strand.
GCTTCAATATATGTACAAACGTTCTGCAAAGTTTCAGGAGACTAGCTTGAAAACTGTAGGACGAGGTAATTACACAAAACTTGTACCCTCTTTCAATTTGCTGGAAAATTACTAAGTTCCCAAGTCTGGAAAAAATGAGGCGGCTGGCCAATCTAAGACATTCTCCACGTTGCCCATGGTACCAGAGATAGAGGTAGGCATTGCCTCTAAAATGGCCAATAGCACTTCTGTCCTAGACCCGTACGAATTTGTCACCATAGGATGAGGAGTACCTGGTGTGTCACATATTCCAAATACTATTGCGACTGGCCAAACTTAGACATTCTTCGCGTTGGCAATGGTAGCAGAGGTAGAATTAGACATTGCCTCTAAAATCGTCTTTAGCACGTATGATCCAGTCCCGAACGAGTTTGTCAGCATAGGGCTGTGGGTACCTAATATGTCACACAGTTAAAATTAACTATTGTCAGTATGCCAAACTAAGAGATTCACCACGTTGGCCATGATACCAAAGGAAGTGGAAGAGGTATAGGTAGACATTGCTTCTAAAATGCCTTTAAGCACTTATTCCCTAGACCCCTACAAGTTTGTCAGCATCAGGTAAAAGGAGGTACAAGGAATGTCTAACTTAAGTATTGCAAGAAGGCCAAACTAAAAGATTCTCCACGTTGGCCATTGTATCAATCAATACTGTTTCATCTAAAATTCAATACTACAAGAGGTAACAGGTGACATTGCTTCTTATATGGTCTCTAGCATTTATGCCCTAGACCCGTACAAGTTTGTCAGCAAAGGGTTGGGTGTACCTGGTATGTCACATAGTCCGACTTGTCTATGACCGGCTGGCCAAACTAAGATATTCTCTAAGTTGGTAATGATACCAGAGGTAGAATAAGACATTGCCTCAAAAAAGGCTCATAGCACTGATGCCCTATACCCGTACACTTTTATCAGCATATGGTGAAAAAGACGGGGTACCTGCTATATAACACATAGTCCATCTTGACTATCGAAGACCGACCAAACTAAGAAAGTCTCCAAGTTGGCCTTTCTACCAGAAGTACAGGTAGACATTGCCTCTAAAATGGCCCTTCGCACTTATGTCTTAGACCCGTATGAGTTTGTCAGCAAACTAGAGTGAGCCAGCTGACAAAAATAAAACATTCTCTACTTTGGCCATGGTACTAGAGGTAGAGTCATACATTGCCTCTAATATGGTCAATAGCACTTATGCCCTAGACCCGAACGATTTTGTCAGCATATGGTTATGAGGGGATACTGGTATGTCACGTGGTCAAACTTAACTATTTCGGGCTGGCCAAGACACGTTGGCAATGGAACCAGACGTAGAAGTAGAAATTGCCTCTAAATTGGCTTTTAGCACTTATGCCCTAAATATTAACTCATACGAGCCTGTCAGCATAAGGTGAGGGATGGGGTGAATTAGGTACCATGTATGTCACATATTCCGAGTTAACTATTGCCGGGTGGCCAAACTAAGAGATTCACTTCGTTGGCCATAATATCAGAGGAAGAAGAAGACAGTGCCTCTTAAATGGCTCATAGCACTGAAGCACTATAACCGTACAATTTGCAAGCTTATCGTGAAAAAGGTGGCGGGGGTTACCTGCCATATATCACATAGACCAACTTAACTATTGCCGGCTGGCCAAAAGAAGAAATTTTCCACGTTGGCCATGGTACTAGAGATATAGGTAGACATTGCCTCTAAAATGGTTCTGAGCACTAATGCCCTAAACCTGTATGAGTTTGTCAGCATCGGATGGGGCGATAACTTGTTATATCTCATAGTCCGATTTAACTATTGGCGGATGGCCAATCTAAAAGATACTCCACGTTGGCCATGGTACCATACAATACTTTATTCTCTAAAATCAGTACTACCAGAGGTAGATGGTGACATTGCCTCAAACATGGTCTATAACACTTATGCCCTAGACCCATACAAATTTGTCAGCATAGGGTGGGGGTAGCTGGTATGTCACATAGTCTAACTTAGCTATTGCCTGCTGGCTAAACTAAGAGATTCTCCACGTTGGCCGTGATACAAGAGGTAGAAGACATTGCCTCTAAAATGTCCTTTACTACTTATGCCCTTGACCCGTACGAGTTTGTAAGCATGGGGTGGGGAACTTGGTATGTAACATAGTCTGACTTAACTATTGCCTATAGCCAAACTAAAAGATTTTACATGTTTGCCATAATACAAAAGGTAGAGACATTGCCTCTAAAATTGCCTTTAGCACTTATGTTCTCGACCTAAACGAGCTTGGCAGCATTTGGTGAACAGGGGAGGCGTTGTACCTAGTATGTCAATATTGTGACTTAACTATTGCCTGCTAGCCAAACTAAGGGATTATCCACGTTAGCCATTGTACCAAATGAAGAGGTAGATATTGCCTCTAAAATGGCTCTTAGCAATTACGCCCTAGACCCGTATAAGTTTGTCAGAATAGGGTTTGGGGTTCTTTCATTTCACATATTCCGACTTAACTATTACCGGCTGGGCATACTAAGAGATTCTCCACAGTGGGCATGACACAAGAGGTAGAAGATATTGCCTCTAATATGGCCCTGAGCACTTATGCCCTTCACCCATACGAGCTTGTCAGCATGGGGTGAAGGGTGAGGGGTGTACCTGGTATGTTAACTTGCGAACTTGTTATATCTCATAGTCAGACTTAACTATTGCCGCCTGGCCAAACATAGATTCTCCAAGTTAGCCATGGTACCATAGCTAGTGGTAGATATTACTTCTTGAATGGCTTGTTGCACTCATGTCCTAGACCTGTTCGAGTTTGTCAGCATAGAGTAAAAGGGGAAACCTGGAATATCACATAGTCCAATTTAACTATCAAACTAAGAGATTGTTCACGTCAACCATTATACCAGAGATAAAGGTATACATTGCATCTAAAGGGCTCGTAGCACTGATGCTCTAGACCCGTACACGTACGAGTTTTCAGCATAGGATTTGGGGTACCTGGTATGTCTCATTGTCGAACTTTACTATTATCTGTTGGCCAAACTGAGAGATCACAATGTTTGCCATGGTACCAGAGGTAGAAGAAGACATTGCCTCTTAAGTCGCTCAGACCACTAGTACTTATGCCTTATACCCGTGCGAGCTTGTCAGCATTTTGAGGTTGGGGTGTTGGGTGGGAAGGGGGTCGTTGTATCCTGGTTTATTACATATTTCACTTAACAATTGCCGGCTTGCCAAACTAAGAAATTCTCCACGTTAGCCATGGTACCACAGGTATACGCATTGCATCTTAAATGGCTCTGAGCACATATGCCCTAGACAATTATAAGTTTGTCAGCATATTTCAGTGAGCCGGCTGCCCAAACTTAAAGGTTACTAGTATCAACTTTGGGCCATGATACCAGAAGTAAAGACAGACATTACGTCTAAAATAGCACAGCATAGGGTTAAATGGGGTATACCTGGTATGTCACATAGTCCAACTTCACTACTGTCGGCTGGCCAAACCTAGATATTATTCGCGTTGGCCATGAAACAAGAGGTAGAAGAAGAAATTGCCTCTAAAATGGCCATTATGACTTATGATCTTGACCCGTAAGACCTTGTCAGCATTGGGTGAAGGATGGGTCGGGGTACCTGGTATGTCATACTCTCACTTAACTATTGCCGCCAAGCCCAACTAATTGTGTCAGCATAGGGCGAGGGAGTCGGGGTACCGGGTATGTCACATAGTCCGACTTGACTATTGCCGGCTGGCCACACTAAGAGATTCACCACGTTGGCCATGATACAAGAGGACATTGCCTATAACATGGCTCTGAGCGCTTATGCCCTTGACCCATACGAGCTTGTCAATATTGGGCGAAGGGCGGGTTGTACCTGGAATGTCACATAGTCTGACTTTACTATTTCCGCCTGGCCAAACTAAGATATTCTCCATATTGGCCATGATACCAGAGGTAGTGGTAGATATTGCCTCTGAAATGAATCATAGTACTAATGTCGTAGACTCGTACGAGTTCGTCAGCATGGAATAAAAAGGGGGCACCTAATAAGTAACATAGTCCAATTTAACTATTACCGGTTGGTCAAACTAAAAGATTATTCACGTTGACCATGATACCAGAAGTAGAGGTATGAATGGCCTCAAAAATGGCCTATAACACTTATGGCCTAGAGCCGTACGAGTTTTCAGCATAGCGTTAGGGGGACCTGGTATGTCTTATTGTCCAACTTAACTATTGCCGGCTGATCAAACTAAGACATTCTTCACGTTGGCCATGGTACCAGAGGTAGAGGTAGATATTGCCTCTGAAATGAATCATAGTACTTATGTCGTAGACTCGTACGAGTTCGTCATCATGGGATAAAAAGGGGCACCTAATATGTAACATAGTTCAATTTAACTATTACCGGTTGGTCAAACTAAAAGATTATTCACGTTGATCATGATACCAGAAGTAGATGTATGCATTGCCTCTAAAATGGCCTATAGCACTGATGGCCTAGAGCCGTACGAGTTTTCAGTATTGGGTTAGGGGACCTCTCATTGTCCAACTTTAAAATGGTCCATAGCACGTATGCTTTAGACCCGTACGTATTTGTTAGCATGTGTGGTGGCGGGGTGGGGGCTTGTATCCTGTCACATAGTCCAACTTCACTACTGTCGGCTGGCCAAACCTAGATATTATTCACGTTGGCAATGATACAAAAGGTAGAAGAAGACATTACCTCTAAAATGGCCATTATGACTTATTCCCTTGACCCTTAAGACCTTGTCAGCATTGGGCGAAGGATGGGGTGGGGTACCTGATATGTCATACTTAACTATTGCCGGCAAGTCAAACTAGTTGTGTCAGCATATGGCGAGGGAGTCGGGGTACCGGGTATGTCACACAGTTCGACTTAACTATTGCCATCGGGCCACACTAAGAGATTCACCACGTTGGCCGTGACACAAGAAGAAGATGAAGACATTGCCTCTAACATGGCTCTGAGCAGTTATGCCCTTGACCCATACGAGCTTGTCACTGTTATACGAAGGGTGTGTTGCTTTAGACCCGTACGAGTTTGTGAGCATGTGTGGTGGTTACGGGGGATGGGTTCCTTGTATCCTGATATGTCACATAGTCCAACTTCACTTCTGTCGGCTGGCCAAACCTAGATATTATTCACGTTGGTACCAGTTGTTGCCTCTAAAGTGGCTCATAGAACCTATGCCCTAAATCCGTACCAGTTTGTCAGCATAGGGTAGGGGTACCTGGTCTTATCTTTTAGTCTGAGCTGTTAGATATGGTCGAAAACGATTGTATATAATAGTACTGTATAATTATGAAAGTGATTTAAAACCAGTAAAAAAGTCACGTCGGCATGTAAGAGAATTTAATAACAACCATTTTGTAATTCTATATGGAACGTGTCTTTACCGAGAAGCATCTGTAGATTGTATTTATGGTTCAGCTTAATGTTTTTATATAAAAGGCTATTCATTGATGTTTCAATTGGCATTTTATATAATTTACCGAAAAAAATATTTGAAATTATCGGTTCTCCGTAAGCGTTCCCCTTTTATAATTGATTAAGTAAACGCAGACCTCGAAGAAGACACCCATAGTGTTCAGATTTTATTGTTATTTATAGCAATATCAAATATAAACAGCAAACATGATTTTATCCTAATAAACGATATTTCCTTACAACGCTTAATCGAACCCAGGTCATCTCATGAATATTATCGCAGGCTCATGAATATTATTGCAGATTGGATAGAAAGTTACCGACTGTTATCGCCGGTAGCTTCACAATAGTCATTTTTGGGGCCGGCAAAGCCGCGCGAAAATTTACTTTCGATTTCGTACACAATAATTCTTTATTTTGGATAGAATATTCATTTCATCCTGTTTTCGACAAGATGGGTTATGTTTAGTTCTAACTAGCTATAACTCACCAACCGAATTAAAAATAAATAGTAGTCACTTCCTTCTGATGTGATTTGTCGATAAATACTGATTGTGTTTCCGAAGCTGTAAATAAGTTATTCGAACTAGATGAATATTCACAATGAGTCTCATGAAAAGGCATAAAATGAAACTGAAATTAGCTTAATTATATATAATTTCTGTAATTGTTTGTTACATGATCATTAATATTTAATGAATACATGCTTGACACCTTATGATACAAGTATTTGTAGTTCTATTGTTATGCGTTTACTTTTCTACATTGGCTAGAGGTATAGGGGAGGTTGAGATCTCATAAACATGTTTAACCCGCCGCATTTTTGCGCCTGTCCCAAGTCAGGAGCCTCTGTCCTTTGTTAGTCTTGTATTATTTTTACTTTTAGTTTCTTGTGTATAATTTGGAGTTTAGTATGACGTCCATTATCACTGAACTAGTATATGTATTTGTTTAGGGGCCAGCTTAAGGACGCCTCCGGGTGCAGGAATTTCTCGCTGCATTGAAGACCTATTGGTGACCTTCTGTTGTTGTCTGTTCTGTGGTCGGGTTGTTGTCTCTTTGACACATTCCCCATTTCCATTCTCAATTTTATTACGCATTAAAGAAGACTTAATATTTTAATTATTCTAAAGTAGTAAGTTTTAAAGGGAAGTAAATCATATTTTTAAAGATTTTAACAAAATTATATTCCACATTTCCATGCTTTTGAGGGTTACAATTTAAATTGTTAAAAAATACTGCTTAACATTGTGTTTTAAAAAGTATTTCATTATTTCTCCACTCTTGCAGTGTACTATATATTTTTTGTATCTATGTCTCACCCTTTCAACGCGTGCAGCGCGGTGTGCTGATAAAATATACAAATGTCTTTTAATTCTTGATCAAGAAATGAAAATGTAAAAGTCAGTGGCGGATTCGGATTAGGCTTGGAGGGCGTACGCCACCCTCCTCTTCCATCTGAAAAATATCTTCTTATTTTTGCATAAAATCGTCCAACAATTTTTGTATCCTCCATTCGATATATATATATATATCGTTTTGGCAATACCCCCTCATTTTCCCCTTCAAAATTATTCTTGGATCCACCCTAAAACGTAATTCATAGTGTCTTCGATTGTTAAACTAAAAGCGTTATATATAGTATATAGAAAAACATTTGAGTCTTATGAAACTTTTGGGTTTATAGACATATCTGAAAACTGGCTGCTAGCAGAGTGGCTGCTAGCGAGTGGCTGCTAGCTTGAGCCTAGCACTTGTTATTTACTTATAGCATATCCTTAAATTTTTCCCTTGTGTCAAAATAAATAAAGATCGAAAACGTATACAATTTTTTAATTAATTATTTGTTTCTGCGCATCACACAATTATGTGTAAGCGTGACCCTTCCTGAAATTGTTAGTTATAGTATTTGTGATTTCATTCAATACTTCTGCAGGTAGGGACACTGAAATTCACATACCATACTATTATAATGCTTGCTACGAATAACACACATGAAGAAAAACGATGTTTTTTTTTTTAATTCAATAATCCATACTCATACTTGATACAACTAAAAGAAGAGGAAACTAGCTTTAATTGCTGTTCTTAATTTCAAAGTCACAATGATGCCTTCAACATATATAGCAAAATATTATAATATATTGATGCAGGATCAGGCGGAGCTGCAGTTTGATCGGACTTCTTTGCTAGAAGTTGTTACTGCTATACATACGTTTATGATTGTTCATCAGTTTTGCAATAAACATCTCATTCTAATGAGTTTTCTTCAGACGCATTCTGGCAGTGAAAAAAAAATCTGGTTTCTCGAAAACATTTTTTATTTTGTATTTGAAAAATTAGTTGTCTTATACTTTTCAGATGTGAAGACAACGATCTTTAGATTAATGCAGAAGTTAAGCATCGATTTAGTTGATGTACCTGAACACATTATTGATCTACTGAAACGCAAAAACATCTCCATACAAACTTTGTCCCAGGATTTCATTTGTCAGAGCATGAAGTCAAATTCAGCTTACAAATCGTTCACAAGTGAGGAAAAACTGGACATTTTAAGTTATCTAGTATCCGATGGCGGCTTCTCCAGATTACATGGTTTAGAGTTACTCCCCCTGAACAATGGTTGCTTCTGTTCATTTAATCATAGAAACCAGAACTATCAGGTGTTTGTGTGTAAAGAAGAAGTATATTTATTTCCTGGACAAGAGGAGAAGTTTATTAGACAAGGACTGAAGGACGAAGTTTACAACAAACTCTTCACAGCGGCGAGCAAGGGTAATTATACATAAATGTACTAATAGAAAAAAGTAAAGCATAGTATATCTACTGGACTCCGACTACAAATCAAGGCGCAGGAGCTCAGTACTTTCTATTCCACAATTCCGTTAACTAATTTAACAATTGGGCCAAATTTAATCAAACTTGGCAACAATCATCATTGGGTATCCAGTTTAAAAAGATGTGTCCACTATATAAAGAGAACATCTTACAGGGGCAAAAATGTTCAAAATGTTAAGATCTACCTCCTGTCTTTTTGCATCAAAACTGTCAGATGTCTTCTTATAGGAGTTATTGCCCTTTATTGATGAATTTTACTATTTTTTTCATTTTTGCCTATTTTCGTGAAAACAAAATAGATAGAGACAAAGTATTATATATATATAAAAAAAAAATTATCAGCTACAAATAAGTCAACATGGCCGAGATCGATGGTCGACTTTTTATTGGAGTAAAAATTATTGTCCTTTAATGACGATTTGTACCATTTTTTGGCGTGTTTGCGCCTATTATCTTCAAAAGTATAGAAGATAGATAGAATCTTTGTATAACAAAAAATGATAAATAAGATATGTCGATATGGTCGAAATCATCAGTCGATTCCTTATTGGAGTTATTGTTCTATAATGATGAATTTTACCAATATGTTTTATCTTTCCATATTGTATTGAAACTATAATACTTGTAGATAGAGAGAAACTTCATATATCAAAATGATCTACAGGGCAAGATCTACAAATAAGTTGATATTGCTGAAATCGTTGGTCATCTCTTGAAAGAAGTTAGTGCATTAAATCGATTTTTTTTACATTTTTACATATTTCCTTGAGATGGAAATTTTAATAGGAAAATGACCAGCAAGACAAGATCTACAAATAATTCGTCTTGGCCGAATTCGTTAGTCGACTCCTTATAGGAGTAATTGCCCATAAATGTCAATTTTTACTAATTTGTTACCTAATTGTCTATTATTGTAGTATAATAGTAAATTTCACTATAATAGATAAATAGAAAGTTTAAAAAGCAAAAATGTTCAAAAAGACAAAATCTTTAAATAGGTCATCTTATGGTGTTGATATATCTCAACTTGTTCGATTCGCTCGTGTGTGTAACAACGTATTTGATTGTAACGAAAGAAATCTCTGTATTACTGAAAAATTATTACGCCAGGGTTTTCTGAACATTTACTGAATTTTATCATCGGTACAAGGACAGCATTCGTAAATATAAATCAACATGCATACATCTTATACGTTCAGGTATTTCACATCAAATCTTTTATGGTAATATTCTATACAAAGCACAAAAATGTCGGCATTCACCTCAAAAGCTAACAAAACCTTTAAGCAGAAATATTCATAAATGATATAGCTACGATACTGTTGTCAGGTCATTAAAGATGGTATATTTTTGGTATTAATATTGATTCACTCATACCTGGTCTTTGCATCGGAAATAAACACATTTATTCTAAAACCAGTTGTTGGCATGGTACGGGTTATGTTCTTCACATATGTTTTATGATGGTATGATACTAAACCCCTAACTGGAGGGATTGTGCTTGGTTTTCATATGATGAAGACATAATCTTTCAATCAGTTTAATTGAGGTCTGGAGCTGCCATGTCAGTAACTGCTAGTAGTCCTTTGGTAATTTATGTATCTTTGTCATTTTGCTTACCTATTCTTACATCGGACTCGGACTTCTTTTAAACTGAGTTTTATTGTGCGTATTGCTGTGTGCTTGTTTATTCTACATTGGCTAGAGGTATAGGGGGAGGATTGAGATCTCGCACAACATGCCTAACCCCGCCGCATTTTTGCGCCTGTCCAAAGTCAGGAGCTTTGGCCTTTGTTAGTCTTGTGTGTTTTTTAATTTTAGTTCATTTATATGTTTTGGTGTTTAGTGTGACGTCCATTTTCACTGAACTAGTACACATTTTTGTTAAGAGGCAAGCTGAAGCCCGCCTCCGGTTGCGGGATTTTCTCGCTGTGTAGAAGACCCATTGGTGGACTTTTCTGCTCTTTGGTCGGTGTGTTGTCTCTTTGCCACATTCCCTATTTCCATTCTCAATTTTACAGTATATATGCAATTGTCAGTTGTCTTCTTATAGGAGTTTTGTCTTTAAATGGCGATTGCCTTACCACTGATATGCTATATACTTACGTTATAACGAGGCCGGGATAAGGTACCGGTACTTTATGTATCTCTAACAAATGTAAAATTCTCAGTATATATCAGTTTAATGACTATTTCGAGGCCCTGCCTCCTAGGTTATGGTTTTGTGACATTGAATTATATGTTTTAGCAATTTTCAATGTTAAGTTTTCTGCTTAAGTCAGTTTGAGAGGAACTACTTGTGATAGATCAATGAAATCTTCCATAAAGTTGCATTACTATCAGTAAATATCAGTTAAATAACTATTTGGATGTCCTAGGTCATGGTCCAGACATATCTCTGTGTCAACAGTTTATTATTATGTCGCCTCTTAACTGACTTATTAAAATGACCAGTATGACTATACTTAAGCAATTCGTATAGTTTGTTAATCCAACTTTTTATACGACCGCAAAAATTTTTTGCGTTCGTATAATGCTATGATGTCATCGTCGTCATCATCGTTGTCGGCGTCGTCGTCGTCCGAAGACACATTTGGTTTCCGGACATTAACTTTAGTTTAAGTGAATGGATCTCTATGAAATTTTACCAGAAGGTTCAATACCACAAAAGGATTGGGATTTATTTTGGGGGTTATGGTACCAACAGTTTAGGAATTAGGGGTCACAAAGGGGCCAAAAGCAAGCATTTTTGTAGTTTCCGGACAATAACTTGTGTGTAAGTGTATGGATCTCTCTGAAATTGTACCACAAGGTTCCATATCACAAAGGGAAGGCTGGGATTTAGTTTGGGGGGATAATTGCCCCAAACGTTCATGAATTAGGGACAACAAAGGGGCCAAAAACAAGCATTTTTCTAGTTTCCAGACAATAACTTGTGTTTAAGTGTATGGATCTCTCTAAAATTGTACTACAAGGTTCCATACCACAAAGGGAAGGCTGGGATTGAGTTTGGGGGTAATAACTCCAAGGGGAGGGGTTCCAAAATTTTTGGGGGTTCCAATTTTTTCGGGGGGGTTCATATTTTTGTTCTTCAAATTTTTGAAAAGTTTCAAGAAGAAATCTTCAATTGCACAGTATTGCGCAATAGAACAGTATTGCGCAGCAGCACAGTATTGCGCAACAACACAGTATTGCGCATTAGCAAGAAATCTTCAATTGCACAGTATTGCGCAATAGCACAGTATTGTACAATAGCACAGTATTGGGCAATAGCAAGACATCTTCAATTTCACAGTATTGCTCAATTGCACAGTATTGCACAATAACCAGAAATCTTCAATTGCACAGTATTGCGCAATAGCACAGTATTGCACAACATCACAGTATTGCGTAATAGCAAGAACTCTTCAATTGAAAATAAATACAAATCTTTTAACCAATTTCAATGGGATTAATTTAAAGTCTTTAGTTTTTGGGGGTTCTAACCTTGTATTACTATTTTGGTAATTGGTGCCCCATTTTTAAATTGGTCTATACTGAGGTCAAAAAGGGTCCAAAATTAAACTTTGTTTGATTTCATCTAAAACTGGATTATTGCGGCTGTATGATATGCTGAATCTTATTGTGCATTTAGATTTTTAACTGGATTTTCGAAGGAAATATCGGTTATTATAATGGGAATGTACGGCGGGTGGCTGGGCGGGCTGACGGGCGGCTGTTAAATAGTGTCTGCACAATAACATGAAAACGCTTTAAGAAATTTTTTTCAAATTTAAATATGTTGTTTCCTGGGACTTAATGAAGTTCTAGTTCAATTTTCAAGATTTTAGTATTTCTCCTTTTGAGTTATCGCCATTTTAATATCCAAAAGTTGAATTTTTAAATATTTTACTCTTGTTATCATGTTTTGATTTGTCTTATCTCACAATAAAAATTGGGAGTGACAGATTTATTTGAAAATACCTATTTCCTAAGTGGTAATGATAAGAAGCTATATCATTAGACATTTTGAAGATTATTACATTATTTATTATTATACCCCACGCAACGAGTTGCGGAGGGTATAATGTTTTGACCCGTCCGTCCGTCAGTCAGTCCGTCCGTCAGTCCTGTTTCTTGTCATCGCAAATCCTTTCAAACTACACAACAGAATTTCACGAAACCTTTTTAGATAATAAGGACATACTGTGTAGTTGTGCATATCGACAGGAAATTACGATTCAATTCTTTTCTAGGAGTTACGCCCTTTGAACTTATTTACTTTAATGTAGTACTGCGACAGTTTGTCATCGCAACTCCTCTCAAACCACACAACAGAATTTCATGAAACCTTTTCAGATAATAAGGACATACTACGTAGATGTGCATATCGACAGGAAATTACGATTCAATTTTTTTCCAGGAGTTACGCCCTTTGAACTTATTTGCCCAATATACTACTGCAACCTTTTGTCATCGCAACTCCTCTAAAACCACACAACAGAATTTCATGAAACCTTTTCAGATAATAAGGACATACTACGTAGATGTGCATATCGACAGGAAATTACGATTCAATTTTTTCCAGGAGTTACACCCTTTGAACTTATTTGCCCAATGTACTTCTGCAACAGTTTGTCATCGCAACTCCTCTCAAACCACACAACAGAATTTCATGAAACTGTGTAGATAATAAGGACATACTATGTAGATGTGCATATTGACAGGAAATTATGATTCAATTTTTTCTGATACAATTTTTTTTCTTACACTTATTTAATTTCTCCAATGACAATGTGGGGACGTGGGGTATGTGAGCGCGCTCACTAAGGTTCTTTCATTATATATGTTATGTTAGAGTACTATGTTAAACCATAGTTCTGTTCAATTAGATCTGGGAAATATTTTAGCATATGATAATGATTTATTTTCATTATTAATTAGATCTTGGAAATATTTTAGCATATGGTAATCATTGGAGTGACAGATTTATTTGAAAATTTCTGTTTCCTGATAAGATTTGTAGGACTGTATATATAAAGTTTGAAACTTACTAGTAGGACTGTATAAATGAAGTTTGGAATTTACTGTAAACCCCACCCCCTTCTTTTTGAAAACTTGCAAACGGTTGAGATCCCCACCCCTAAACCATATGTATTCTTGTATGGGACAATAAAACAAATCAAATGAAATTTAGGGGAAGTCCACGGGGGTAACCCCGCCCTCTTTTTTTGAAAACTTGTAAACAGTCAGGATCCCCACCCTGAAACCATATATATTCTATTAGTTAGATAATACAACATCGAGGTACAAAGGGTCCTAAATTAAACTTTTGTTTAATCAATAATTGAATTCTTGGGTTCTTTGATATGTTGATTTTAACAATGTTTGAGTGTTAAATCATATATAATTTTAGAGAACTTAGTCATCACTGGTTGTTGTTATTATATTATTGATTATAATTTGAAAAATTACATCATATCTAATTTTATAGAACTTAGTCATCACTTCACTGGTTTATTGTTTACAATCATATCTAATTATCCAGTTTGAGTTATTTCCTTTGCACAGAAAATATATGGATAAGATTAAATTGTGTTTCAATTCAACTTAAATTAAATATATATAGGGTTCTTTCAAATGCTGAATCTAAACCTGTATTTAAATATTAGATTTTTGGTCCCAGTTTTCAAGTTGGTCCAAATCAGGGTCCAAAATTAAACTTTGTTTGATTCACAAAATTGAATTTATGTGGTTCCTTGAAATGCTGAATCTTACCATGTATTGAGAGATTTTGGATTGTGAGCTTCTTTATCAAATTGGTCCACATGGTGGTCCAAAGGGTCCTAAATTAAACTTTTGTTTGATTTCATCAAAACTTGAATTTTGGAGTTCTTTAAATTTGATATGCTGATTCTGACAATGTACTTAGATTTTGGATATTGGACCATAATAGGTAAATGTCCAATTTTAAATATTTCAGTTCTTTGACCACATTCATTATGTGTCACAAACCTATGCTGTTTCAAATATTCAACCACAATCCAAACTCAGAGCAGTTTTAAGCGTAAATGTATTGTCCATACTTGCTCAACTGTTCAGGGTTCGACCTCTGCAGGAAAATCCGGTTTGCTGTCACTCTGACAGCCTCTTGTTTATTTTGGTCCCTGTTTTCAAATTAGTCCATATTAAGGTTTGAAGGGTGTAAAATTAAATATTGTTTGATTTCAACTAAAATTAAATTTTTGGGTTTTTTTTCATATGCTGAATCGAACCATGTTGTTAGATTTTGGATATCAGCCCATTCTAGGTAAATTAAATGTCCCATTTCAAATTTTTAAGATCTTTGACCACATTTATTTTGTGTCAGAAACCTATATTATGTAAAAAAAATTGATCACAATTCAAATTCAGACAATATCAAGCTTGAATATTGTGTCCAAACTTGCCCCAACTGTTCAGGGTTCGACCTCGGCGGTCATATCAGGCTGCGTGCAGCGAAGCATTTTATTACTATTCAGTGTGGAATATCCAAGGAATAATTATAAAATATTGTGTGAATGTGTTTTTCGTCACCCTATTCGTATTTTTGGCAATTCCACCATTCACCGTGTACACACGTGACGATAAGCTAACAAAATAGCCAAGCAACGACACATCATAATGTACCTCAAATGAAAGATTGGAAAAATTCAAACAATGATGCATTACAACGTTATCAATTAATATTAACCGACAAAAAAACCGAAATCGAACAGATTGACTTTATATTTCATCGGCAGTTTTGCAGTGACTAGTTGTAACATGTAACCGCTTTTTTCAGATCTGCCAGATACTTTTAATTACGAATGGCATATGTTTAGATCGACAGCGCGTGCAACTTTTTTTTTTTTTTCAGAAATGTATCATTCTTATACATTGTAGCCGATGAAATAAAAATTATACTTACAAAGACGCATCTTTTTAAGTCACTGAAAATTCGAGAACAACCTCCAATTTTTGAATTATCCAACTCTGTCAGTTTCAGAAGTTTGATCCCTCCACTTTTCAGTTCACAGTCTACTTCTACTCAACTGAATACTGTGCAGACTATTCGACTGTACAACAATAATTCTACGCAGTTATATAAAATAAGACAATGAGACATTGGTACTCTGGACTTGGGTTAACATATCACATAATAACAAATGTCTTATCTGTATTATACCATACGTTAAGCTATGACTTGGGTTAACATATCACATAATAACAAATGTCTTATCTGTATTATACCATACGTTAAACTAATTATTTATTTATTGTATGTATTGTTTATTGCAGGAAACTTTCAGCTAGCAATTCTTCATGAACAAAGTGATGTTGCAAACCTAATACAAGCGACTATAGCCAAGTACATAGGACCGATAACCAAGAAATGTAATCAATGGAACCAATCACATCCAGTAGGAATGGACTGGCTAAAGAAAGTTTGGTCTTACATTCAGAAATATGATCTGAATTGCTTTAGTCATCTGCATTTGATACCACATACCAAGACAAACGGACTTTACAAAATATCTACCGTATTTCTTCTGAAATCAAATGGATCGTTCGATATTCCTTCGGATGTGTGTTGCTGTTTGGGATACTTAGATATTGTTGTTCTTGATTTTATACCTTCTGAAATTGAAAATCACAGAAGCATTCGTAATTTTGTTTATTTGCCGACAGTGGAAAATGTCTTCCAGATGTTAACAAAAGTGCAAGCGAATGGTAATGTTTACCAATTCATTCAAAAGTTCAATGAAGCAGTCACAAACTCGCAAAGATCACAGTTTGTAACATACATTTCAAGATATTCTAACATGAACAGACATTTAATTAGTCTTCTTTCTTCTTTGGCACTGTTTGTTGAGAAGACATCACGACGATTTGTGTCGCTGAATCAAGTCAGATCTATTGCTGACACTGACGGTCTTCCCTTGAGGTACTTTCGGGAAACCTTAGATTGTTCTGACACAAAATACAGATCGCTAGCACAATTGCTGAATGCTACATTCATCGACAGAGAGGATGTTATTATTGACATTTTGCAAAATCTGAGTAGCCAATATTCTGAGAGTGATACGAACAAAATGATGGCATATGTCCTGAAAAATATTTCATATTACAGAAAGAGCGAACAATTGATAAGTCTTGCTAAAGGCATCCCGTTTGTATACAGCAATGATGGACAGAGGAAACGAGTAGCAGAATTGTTTGATCCAGAAGATCCTATTTTACCAATGATAATTTTGGATGGGAACAGATTTCCGAAGAAACAAAGTTTGATTGTTGAACTAAAAATACTGAGAAAACTAGGGTTAAAGACGGTTAATGATGTTACTCCACAAGATGTACTTTGTTGTGCACAACACATCCATAGTAACTCAAACAAACACATAGAGAAAGAACGCTCAGAAAAATTGTTGGAATTTTTACAGAGATTTAGTGGACTGCTGAATAATAACATTTATGGATATAAGCTATCACATCATCTTTCAAACCTACGTTTTGTCGAACCTAGCCAGCGGAGAAGAGAATTCCCCTTGTCTCTGCCATGGTATACAGAAACGTCAGAGAGTACTTTTTGTCGACCTTGCGATTTGCTTGACGCAAAACACACAAAATTAGTAGGAAGTGTTAGGCCAGTTTTGAATCGTGACTTTTCGACTAATTTGGTCTCTTGCTTTGGTCGGACAGTAGAGCCAAATTTGTCCGATGTTGTAAAGCAGTTACTTATTGTTACTAAGAAGTACAAGGACCAGAACAAACCTGAGCTGTTACCTTTCATTAATGACATCTACAGATTTTTGGCATCACACTATGATGGAAGCATTCTTCTTCAGAATTTATACACTCAAAAATGGATTTGGACAGGAAATGGATTTAAAGAACCCAACCGTGTTTATTTGAAAACAAAACCATCTGATATCAACCTCACTCCGTATTTGTACCCCCTACCTGTTGAATTAAAAGATTCAATTTTGTTACAGTTTTCAAGAAAATGAATTGTATTGAGGAGCAAGACATCAGATTATTGATCAGAGTTCAATCTATGATCCAGGAAAATACAAGAGGAACACCAAAACAATTGAGAGAGTAAAAACAGATCTTCAGCTCGTAGTAAACATTTTGAACATTGTTAAAGATGCTCCGAACGATCAGGTTGATGGTGTATTGTTCCTATTCATCAACAAGATGAATTGAAGGTTGTATTGAAACCTCCTAACGAATGCAATTATTCTAAAGATGATGATGATATATTTGGAGATGAAAAGCACTTTGTGCATCAAGATGTACCAGTTGACACTGCTGAAAAATTAGGTGTTCAATCAGTGACAGACACATTGCTCGAAGATGCGGAACTACTTGAAGAATGGGGGCAAAGTGAACCTCTGACCAGAAGAATAAAAAATCTACTCGAAGCGTACAAAGATGGACTTTCAGTACCAAAAGAAATTATTCAAAATGCTGATGATGCGGGAGCAACAAAGGTTTGCTTTATGTACGATCAAAGGGATCGTGAAAATTACGGGAAGAAGTTACTAGATAAAAATATGTTCGAATGTCAGGGACCAGCACTTTGGGCTTACAACAACGCAAAATTTTCGGGTGAAGACTTAAAAGTATAACGAAAGTTAGTGGTGCTACAAAAGAAACAGACACAACTAAAATCGGAAGATTTGGTCTTGGATTTTGCTCAGTCTACAACCTAACAGAGGTTCCAAGTTTTGTAACAGGTGACCAAATGGTGATATTTGATCCTCACTATGATTATCTTGGAGATGCACTCAAGCGTAAAAAGCAACCCGGTTTGAAAATTGATTTGCGGAAAAATAGAAAAATATTAGAAAGAAAAAGATCGCAGTTCGAGCCATATAATGGCGTTTTGGGTGTAATCTTAATATTCAGCAAGATAATGTATGTTATAATGGAACTTTGTTTCGGTTGCCACTAAGAACTAGACAGCAAGCATCATCAAGCGAAATAAGTGACAAACCATACAACAATCAGCAGATGATAAGTCTGATGAGAATATTTGCAGAGGCCGGTGGAAATCTCTTGTTATTCACACAAAATGTTACCACCGTCGAGTTTTATCATCTACCGGAAAATGAAAAGGATCCTCAAAATGCTACTCTTCTATATAGTCTACAAAGACAGACTTTGCAGTTAATTGAAAGACCCATGCATATGACCTCTGCAGAAAGCAAGAAATCAGTACTACAGAAACTCTCAACAAGTATTGAAGACGTTAGAAAAGACCCAAATAAACACCTGTCTCCAGTTGAACTAAGTATTTTACTTCAAATTTCAGTCAAAGCAACAGGCGGACTAGCTCATATTGGGATAAACGGGAGTTCTTCATCAACGAAATGGTTTGTAACATGGGCAACTGGTACAGATAGAAGCAAGACTCTTGCAATGGATTCAGCTGTTAAGGGTTTACTGCCTCTAGGTAGTGTGGCTTGTCCGGTAGAAAACATACATGGGGACACGTACAGGACTTGCCAATTGAATGAATTACCTTTCGGGTTTTACAAAACCAGTCATGTCTTCTGTTACCTCCCATTGCCTGTTGAAACAAAATTCCCAGTTCACATCAATGGCTCTTTTGCTGTAACGTCAGATCGCAGACGACTCTCATGTAAAACAACAGATGATAAGGATTCTTTACAGAGCGACTGGAATGAAGCTTTGATGATGGATGCTGTTTGTAATGCTTATATACTGTTTCTTAAAAATCTTCGTCACCTAAAATTGAAACGAAAGAACAGTTTCACAAACAATGGCCTGTACAGTATAAAAAGAGGAAAACCAGAGCAACTTTGGTAAATTGCAAGTTTCATTTTACAAAAAATAGCAAATGAAAAGAAAGGTATTGAAGTATTTAGGAGAGAAGAAAACTTTACCTCAATTGACCATTGTAAGTTTCTTGATTCCAAAATACTGGAAACAGAATTTGGTGACAAGGCATTTGCTGTTTGTATTCAACTTCTTGAAAACGATAAAACTACAATGATGCAATTACCAAGCAGATTAGGTTCATGTTTTAAAGATGCAGGATGTGAGTCAATAATAGAACCAAGAATAATAAATATCATTACGTTTTATTCAGAATTAGTTTTGCCTTATCTCTCTTCAAATAAAATTTGGGACGAAACAATCAAAGACCAGCTCATGCTTCATGCATTGGACAATGCATCTGATAAGATACTTGCGCTTTTGAAAAATCATGCATCAATACCGACAGCTCCAAATAGACTCTTTAGGCGTCCTAGTGAAATAGTTAACAAAACAGGACCTTTGAATGTCCTCTTTTGTGTTGAAGACCAACGGTTTGTGGTAGGGACAGAGTACACTACATCAAATAGATTTAATACTCTGAAAAATCTTGGAATGATAACGGACCAACTTTCAGAGGATCTGATTGAAGATAGAGCAGTTTCAATACAATCTCTGGCTACAGTCTGCTCTCAGTGTGCACTAGATCGCTGTGCACAATTTGTAAAATATCTAAATAAGATGAACACGAGTATCACTAAAAACCAACGACTGTTGAATAAATTGCAGTCAATTAAGTTTTTGCCAATCAAATCTAAACCAAATGACTGGAAATGGACTTGGGCTGCGGATACAGTTGCACACCCTGGAGATAAATGTGAGCATTATACGTGTGGTAATGAAAAGCATATGAAAGATACCTCTGTAGTTTTTGAACGTCCAATTGAAATATATTCCGCAACATTGACGGATATTGTAGGATGCATGTTTCCAGTTTTGGATGAAAGTTACTTTTCACGCGATAGTTACCATGAACTTTTACAAAACTTGGTGTTAATAACACGGTTGATCTTGGGCAAGCATTAAACAATCTATCCACTCTTAGCAATGATGTTTGTCAGAATGGAATTGGTGATGGAACACATATGTTGAACAACACAACATTGAGTGTATATAAATATATCAATGACATTTCCATACACAACTTACACTTAGAAGAGAAGGCTAGTCTTTTACATGGAACAGCTGAGTGTTATATGGACAAAACATTTCTACTACTTGATGGTAGTTTTGTAAAACCTAGCCAAGTTTTTTTGGATATGTCTGAAGACTGTATCCTTATCTATACAGCCTTAAAAGGGCAGACCATATCAGAAAATTAAAAGGATTTGTAGATCTCTTTAAAATTGAAAAGCAATGTCCTGCTCGACGGATAATAGACGAATTACTATCATATCAGTCTAAACATGGATCAGATGCAATGAACGAGAATGAAGTGAGACTTTATGTTAGACTTTTGAAGGTTTTAGTTGATTCCTAAACAGTGATGTAGTAGATAATGATACTCTTAAGGAGCTATATATTCCAGATGCTGATGGAGTACTGAGCCCTATTCATACTTTATGTCTTGACAGCATCGATGTAAAGTCCACAGATGCAATGAGATTTACACATCAAAGTATCTCCTGAAATTGCAGTGCCATTAGGAATCAATACTAAAAGACAGAAAAAGGTAGCCGACTGTTCTAGACCATCAAAATTTACTCAAAAGAATTTGGTCAACACGAGGAACTTATCACAAGGATAAACCGTATACTCTCAGGCTATCCTTGTGACTCTGGTGTGCTGAAAGAAATGGTGCAAAATGCAGATGACGCTAAGGCTACAGAAGTGCACATTGTCATGGACTTTGCTATGCATCCAACAGACAACTTACTTTCCGAAACATGGAAGCCTTTGCAGGGACCTGCTGTTCTTGTATGTAATGACAGTTATTTTTCTGAGTCTGATATAGAAGGAATCCAAAGACTTGGAATAGGCAGCAAAAGTGGAGATCCAACAAAGACTGGACAGTATGGAGTTGGATTCAATGCTGTGTACCATCTGACAGACGTTCCCTCATTTCTGACAAGAGGTCCGGAAGTTCAAACTGGAGAAGTTCTTTGTGTAATGGATCCACATTGCAGATATGTTCCAGATGCAACGATTCAGTGTCCAGGTAGAGAATATATAAATACTGAAGTATTAAAAGAAGAACATCCTAATGTTTTTAGCTGTTATCATGATCAACTTCTACTAAAAGAAACTGGAACAATTTTCAGGCTCCCAATAAGAACATCTCAGTTTAGCTCAGATATTTCTGGATCACACTTAACCATAGAAGATGTTAGAGAGCTTGTTAATGGCTTCAAAGATGAAATGGGAGAAATGCTGCTGTTTGTCAACCATGTAAAATCTATAAAGGTTTCAGAAATAATAGAAGGAAAGTTACAACCTGTATACTCTGTTCATTTGGAAATGTCCGACACAGATGCAGAAATGAGACAAAAGTTTTATAACATGATAGACAGTGGAGCTAAAAGCATTCGGGATTGTCAAGAACCAGACTCCATCGATCCAAATGAAGCTAAATATTTTGCCGACATCAGAGATTGTAATGGTGCATATTCAAAATGGTTAATAGTTCGTCGAATGGGTTTTTCAGGAAAACATAAAATACCAGAAGAAGTTATCAGTTCCTACAGAAATGGAAATCTTGGCCTTCTACCAAGAGGAGGTATAGCTTTGTCACTTGATGAAGGGAAGAACAAAAGGAAAACGGCAAGGCGTTCTGTTTTCTGCCACTTCCAGTTGAAACTGGACTACCCGTTCACGTGAATGGACATTTCGCATTAGATCACGAGGCAAGACGAAACTTGTGGACAGATGATAAAGAAGGGTATCGATTATCTTGGAACAAATATTTAATGGAAGACGTTATAGTTCCATCTTATGTAAGTGCCTTGCATACATGGAAGAAAAATATAGAATCGATACTGGTACACCAACAAATGCACAAAATATGAAGAAAACTCTAATAGAATACCACAGACTTTTTCCAGACACATCAAAGATTACAGGCATTTTCAAGTTCCTGGCGCAAAGTTTATACAGATGGATTTATAATTATGAAGAACATATGTTTCCAGTATGTAAACTTGTTACAAAGACTGACGTTATAACAACCTTTTACCCAGTTGTAAGTGATGTCTTTCATTTTCCTTGTGTATTCAACACATTAAAAACAAAGAACATAACAATAACAACCGACTTCAAGACTGTTTCACACACTAGCAAAAGAATAAATGAGCGTGTTTCAAGTTTGGAGCATTCAGGGGCATCACTTGAAAGCAGAGCTGTTAAAAGGCTATCACAGTTCATACAAATATGCAAAGATATAGGAATCAAATTGCTGGAATGCCCAAAACATATTTTAAAAAGTATGAAGGATGCTGATCTTAAAGTTGAAGAGATGACCCCAGAATTTTTCATTTCCTTTCTTAAGTCACATGAAGAAGAACATGAAGATAGTTGTAAGATTGGTAAAATGGGACAGTCACTGGAAGAAACTGCTTTAAGGAAAATACAGAATCTTGAAATTTGTATAGAGTATTGTAAAAGGTGACAAACGCAAATTTTGGTGACCTAATGGAAGGATTACCTTTGAATCTGACAAATGATGGTGCCTTACGCTCATTCAGTACGTCGCATCCGGTATTTTGCTCAACATACTGTACTCTCCTGCCCTATACATCGAATTTGTTTTTTGCACTGCAATTTAGTTGATAATTTCAGCCCTTCTGATAAAGGATTGAAGGCATTTGATATCGAAGGCTTTGTTGAACACCTCCCAGAAACTTTACATTTAGAGAAATACCGAACGATGAATATACCAGTAGAATGGAATCCGCAAAGTTCTAATATTCCAGAATCAGATTGGATTGAGAAAACATGGAAATTTCTGAATTCTGTCGTACGTAATACACAACAGATGACAGATAACACCGAATCAAACACCAATGCTGAATTTAACACATCAGAATCCATTTGAAAGATCCTCAACCAACTCCTGTATTGGAGTTTGGTTCCGTCAGTTCAAGTGAAAACATGTTTAGTTGAACAAAAAAATGAAACAAAAACCCATCTGTTAATGCCTGTGGGTGAAGCTATGTTTATACTGGACATAAGTACGTTTTCGGGAAAGCTCAAAAGGGCTTTAGAGGAATTAAGGATGCCCTTTCTAGACGACAATATATACTTTGAGTACGACAACATTGTAGAGCATTTGGTCGTTGTAAGAGATCGTCCAGTTTCTTTGCTCAATCTATTATTTGAAAAGCGACATACTATTGCAAGTCTACAAATTGAACCGACAGATTGTATAGAAATAATGGACTTTCTATCTGACCATTTAGACATTATGCTAAAAAATGATTCGGAAAAGATATTTTGGAAAAATAAAAGAAATACCGCTCCATGTCAGCATTACAGGACAACATTGTAACATAAAAAGTGGTCAAAGCGTTCTAGTAATAAATGATATAGTTATAACTGATGGAATCGAAGAATGGGCTGAGGCATCATATACTTTACTTCTGCAGACAAGTACAAAACTCACTAAGCTATACGAAACATTAGGTTTTACAGATAAAACCTGAAAAATATTGATCTCTACCGAAAGCACTTACTGCCAAAATTTGTCGCTTTGCCTAGGGAACATCATATGGCGCACATCAAGTACACACGAGATGTTTTGTTAACAAAACCGATTGGCGGTTCCTTTAATGAAGTGCAAGAAGATCTCATTTCAATACTAGAAAGAGTTCAATTTGTGCCCGATATTGATGGGGATTTGAGAATCGCATCGAAGTTTAGGGATCCAACAAATGAGCTTATGCGACTTATGCTTTCAGACTCGGAATTCCCAGCAACAGAATATAAGGATATCGAATGGATTTTTTTCTTGAAGATAATCGGCTTACAAACTGAAATTACACCAGAAATGGTCTTACAATTTGCAAATGATATTGAGCAAATTGGACGAAATGGTATAACAAAAGAAAATGAAAAGGATTTGACATCAAAATCCAAGTTGTTAGTGGAGCATATCTTTACTCGACTAGAAGTAGATACAAACATGCTGAGATCATTAAATACCATAAAATTTATTCCTATACACACTATTTGTAATTGGAAATCACGTATATGCTCACAGGCTAATGAAGCAGAATTGATCAGTTTTCATAATGCGACTCTCAGTTATAAGCAAGATATTTGTTGGACAAGATGTTCGTTAATACCAGAATGGGCAAATCCATTAAATCCATTAAACCAACATTATTATGTCGGAATGAAAAAATATGACGAAATTTTCAAACATTTAGAAATAGTCGAAGAACCAGAATTTAGAGATGTTGTTCGTCATGTGCAGAACATATGTGACAATATGAATGCACTCATTCCCACAATCCAGGAGGATGAACGTCTTGCCTCAAGAATAGAAAAGTTAATGATTGGTATTTATAAATGGTTTCATGGTAAAATGAATGATGGGTCAAATAAGGATACCATGAAAAAGACACTTTATGCAAAACCTATAATTTTTTTGCCAGTATATAAATTATTTGTCTCCTGCAATAAAGTTGCCATACACATAAAAGAGGAAGATGTTATAAAGCCATATCTTGTGGAGGCTCCGAGTAAATACGCCTCTTTTTACGATTTATTTGAATGCCTTGGTATGCAAAGACACATAAATGTTTGTAGTTTTGTTCATGTGTTAAACCAACTGAAAACGAATATTGGAGACAGAGAGGAGCTATTTGCAGAAGAAATGCAAATTGTAAAGCAAGCGGTTCAAAAAATGTTCGACTATTTACGACATCCATTATTTGGTGACACTGAATATAAACAGCTTTCAGAAGTAAAAACGCTTACTATGCTGTCAAGAGAACTCAACCTATGTAATTCAAAGCTTCTGGTATATTCTGACAATGAAGCTTTTGAGGAGAAAATAGGAGGTGACATGACAATGTCATATCTCGTAAGACTTGACGAACTTGGAGTAGGGATTACTGGTTCATTTTCACGAGAATTTCAAAAATTGCCAAAACATTTACAACCAAACATTTTGTCAAACATGATAAAAAAAAGATTGAAAGACAGTTTTGAATTAGTTCCGATAGATGAAAAAGGACAGTTAATTGCTACTTTGCTAAGTTCCTCGCAGTTCCATAAAGCAGTATTCCGTATTGCTATGCACGCAAGAAAACGAATTGAATGGTTAACTGCGTTGGATCTGAATGAAAACATTGTAAATAAGTGGATTGAAAACCTAGAGAAAATACAGGTATTACAAGTCCGAACAATCGAATTTGATTTATTGTTTAGAGACAAGAAGGTAGGTTCGAAGGAGGTTACTTGTTATTACCAAAAGAAAGACAACTCTCCCAGTATTTTATATTGTGCCCTAAAGGCTGCAGACCTGAAGGAATGGGTGGTCGAGAATAGTGGTGTTTTGATTATGCAATTTCCCATTGTTGCGACAGGAAATTTTTCGACGTTGGAGGCTTGCTTGTAAAAACTCTACTAAAGATCGACAAATTAGAAGACATGTCAATATTGTTAGATAATGAAAATGTTGAAGAATTTTCTATTTCAATCAGATGCCAGTCTTCTTTGTTTCCACCTACTGGTACAACCGTGCATCAAAATTGGCATAGGTTTTTAGACAACAGTTTTACAGAGTTTCACGAGGGTGAATATGTAGCTGTTCTTTTGAGTGAGGAAAAGAATGAAGGCGATATGTACATCCCAGCAGTCTATATTTATGCCAAGATCTTACAGAAATGCGACCCTATCGAAAATACATTATCTATTATCAGAAGTACGTTGAGAAAGTACAAGGTGCTTGTAGGGCGTGGTCGTATTCAGGAAATACATGCATTTGATATATTCAAATTTAATCGGAATAAACAAGAAACTACTCAAGAGCTTGTGCCTTTTCTCGATATAGCAGATACTTCTGCTGACGACAGACCTTTGGAAAGCATTTGTCAGGATGTAGAAGCTATTATACTTGCAGCATGGACTTTACCAGAAGAAGAAAGACGAAAATTAATCAAACGATTGTACAAAAAATGGCATCCAGATAAAAATCATGGAAATGAATTTGCGTCAACAGAAGTATTCAAGTTTATCAAACAAGCTGTTTTGAATTTAGAAAGGGGGCACGGCATCAGAGATAACAATGCAGAGGACTTTGATTTTCTAGGAATTCAGCATTTTGGTCCCACTTTCAGACATGGGACCATGATGCAACTAATAATTCTGAAAGTCACTCGTCAGAAACCAATGGTGGCGGTGGCGCTCAAGGACATACGGCTGGTCGACAAATGCGAGAACCTGTTCCATCATTAGCTGAAGCAAATCAGTGGATGCAACAAGCTAAACGAGACGTTACAGCAGCCAGTAATTTTTGAAGCAGCGGAAGTAGGACACAATTTCAACTGGATATGTTTTATTTGTTATCAGGTAATGAAAAGATATGGTTATTAATTTAACAGTTCTTAATTTTTAAAATGGTTGTAATTCCTTTGGATAGAAAACACAGGAGTAATGTTAAGTATGGATAGTTAAATAATATAGCTATGTTTAGCTAGCTATTGCAAAAAGAACTACCTAAGTTTCAATAAAAATTAAAGAAATTTATACTGTGATACAATAAATCTCTCTGCAATGGAGTAAAATTTTCAGAAGGACCTAAACCTATTTAGATAACATTTAATTATTTTTACCAGTATATCGCTTCTTTTCTTCTACATTTTCCTTTGATTGTTTTTGACAAGTACTGATCATGAGGGTTTTTGTCGAGCCTGCGACTTTTGTCGCAAGAGCGAGACATAGCGATCCTACATTCCGTCGTCGGCTGCGTCCACAAATATTCACTCTGTGGTTAAAGTTTTAAAATTTTAATACCTTTCTAAACTATCCTGGATTTGTACAAGACTTGGACAGAAGCTTGTTTATGATCATAAGATAGTATCCAGAAGTAAATTTTGTAAAAAAATCCTGTTTATCCGTATTTTCCTTATAAATGAACTTAGTTTTTCTGCCAGTTAACATTACATTCACTCTGTGGTTAAAGTTTTAAAATTTTAATAACTTTCTTAAAATATCCTGGATTTGTACCAGACTTGGACAGAAGCTTGTTTATGATCAAAAGCTAGTATCTAGAAGGAAATTTTGTAAAATTTATTTCCTGTTTTTCGTATATTACTTATAAATGGACTTAGTTTTTCTACCAGTTAACATAACATCCAGTTTGCAGTTAAAGTTTTTAAAACATTTATTAGATTCATAAACCACCCTGGATTTTTACCAAACTTGGATTGAAGCTTCTTACAATCAAAAGATAGTATCTAGTGGAAAATTTTTAATAATTTTTCCCCATTTTTGTTGAGCCTGTGACTAACAGCAAAAGTAGGCGAGACACTGGGTTCCGCGTAACCCTTACGAATTTTTACATATTGATACTGTAACGTGAGGGTACCCAAATTGCACCTATTTTGACACTTTTTTCACCTACGTTTATTTATGATCCAGACAAAAGTTTCCATTTTGTGTTTGTTTTGTAGATGTATCCTTATTTGCTATATAGTTCCACCAATTTAATTTTGAATCCATATTGAATTAATAGAAAAATGGGTTGGAACCGACCTCCAAACGACCCATGATTCTGTAATGAGGAGTACCCAAATTGCATCACGTCCGTAAAAATCGAATAACATTTTTTTTTTTTTTTTTATTTCTTCAAATATTTAGAACAATTTGACAACAGTCCATGCTTAATATTCATTTTTTAAGAAACGGATGCCTGTAACATATTTTAATTGCTTATTCTTAGAAGTTGACATTTTGTGGACGTCGTATGGCGACGTTTCCGTAGATTTTACTTTTTGGAGTAAATAAGTACTTCATCTGTTGATATATACTGTGAACGTTTTGTTTATTAGTCCCCTATTGACGAAGTCGAAGGGGACTTTAGGTTTGCACTCCGTCCGTCTGTCTGTCTGTCCATCCGTCAGTCCGGCAAATTAGTTTTCCACACTTTTTTCTTCATGCTTGAAGATATTGATTTGATATTTGGTGTATTGTTTTATCATGACAAGTTACAGATCAAGTTCGAATTTTGTTCCGGTCTGATGATTTTGTGCAGAGTTATGGTCCTTGGACTTAAAAAATTCACTCAAATAATCAGTTTTCCACACTTTTTTTAGTCATGCTTGAAGATATTGATTTGAAAATTGGTATATAGTTTTATCATGACAAGTTACAGATCAAGTTCAATTTTTTTTTCGGTCTGATGATTTTGTGCAGAGTTATGGTCCTTGGACTTAGAAAATTCACTTAAATAATCAGTTTTCAACACGTTTTTTCGTCTTGCTTGAAGATATTGACTTGATATTTGTTATATAGTTTACACCATCACAAGTTATAGATCAAGTTAGAAGTTTGTTCCAATACAATGAATTTTTAACTGGTAGGGGACTATGTATTGCCATGCAATACTCACAGAATGCTTGTATTTAAATATATTTAGCTATGTTGAAAGACGTGCATAATGTCAAATAATAAAAGAAAACTTGTAAGACTTCCGCTGCTTTTTAGCTAAATGGGTGCAATTTGGGTATTCGATGCAATTTGGGTACAGTGACGTTAAATATCAACTGCGAATATCAATATGAAGCTGAGTGTCGGGTGAGCGTATCAAACTCGTTCACAAAGCTTATATTGTGTCGATCATTGATTATTTACAATATCAATATGATAAAAATCTCATAGTCGATATATCTGAATGGTCTTGTGTGTTTGTTTTCATGATAGAAACAGCATTTGTCTTTTGTTTACCGTCAAATCAGAAGAAGATTAAGAAATTTGATAAACATTATGACGTCGGTGATAAGTCCGACTCAACATATTTGATGACACACGACTCACGATAATGAGTGACTTTCAAAGTTTGATTTGGTCCTAAATTTTTGTAAGGGTACAAAAATTAAAAACAGACTTTAAAATAATTTTGTAATAGTAGCAGAAAGTTGAAATTAGATTCAAGATTAAATATTGTTATGATCATTCTTGTTTCAACCTTAATTTTATCAAGCTTATTATAACATTATTTTTCACCAGTCTGTTGAGAAGATCTTGAAAGCTATGCACTACAACATGGATTCAAACAACGTTCCCAATTCAAGCTGCTTGGAAAATTTGGTCACTGGCATGAATATTGAACTTCAGGATATGGTCATTACTTTGACGACATTACTTGGAAACCACGCGGGATTGTTATACCCAGACCGTCATTCAATTCCAAGTATACCTGCAGATGAATTCGACAAAGCAAAAGCAGATCAAGCGATAAAACTAGCACACAAGATTGTAGAATATGTTTCTGACAGGCTCTGAAGGTGAGTAAAATGACAACTAGAAATAAAATACGTATTTCCCTTATGGCTTGAAGAAATTGTTAGAACGCTAATCTTACATTATATCTATAAAACAAAGATATTCGTCTAGCATACAATCATACTCTTTTAAAACTCGATAGATACACTTCGTACAACATCTGCACTTGGCACTCGGTAACGGCATGATTTAAACTATGCTGTGTACATGAATTATTTTATTGTTCTAATACTAAGGTTGCAACGCTTTTAGACAAAGTTAACCTCAGACTGTTTATGTCTTTTTGATTGTTTTGCTCTCAAAATATTAATACGTTCTGCTATACGTATTCTTCACGGGCATACCTGATTTTTTTCTTTAGAGGTGTCATATGGAGAATGAGTGTTGTTGGATTGTTGTCTCATTGGCGTATAATATCCCACAATGTATGAAAAGCAATCTAACAAATACTGTTATAGATTGCCCGCCAATTCCACCGAAAATACGAACATTTTAACATGTATGGGAACCGTCGAGATATTTGTATAACTCGGCAGGAAATAATGTTTCAATTAAAGACGAGAAAGTTTTGTCATTTCTATTTAACTATAATAGTATCATTGCGTCAAATGTTGAAGCGGGAAACATAGAGAAGTAGCTGTTACTCTTATATATATGATAAATGAAACAAAATGAATGGTTTGTTTACGTGGGTAACCATACTGATTAACATTCATTTCAAACTACAATGATCGTACTCTTTTAATAGATAAAATATGATACTAACAGATTAAAAGTATTGCGTATGTATATTGATATTTTTTTTCAGATCTGAGGATGGTGGAAGCTTGTAGGTAAAATTGAGAAGAAACAGTTTTCAGATATTCTACAAAACTGATTTTGGTATCTGTTGAGTTGATCGCATGTGTTTATTGACCTTTTTACTTGTAATATATTGAATACATTGTTGGTTTTTTTTTACATCTGCACAACTGAGAATGGTGCAATACTATTAAATTGACATTTAAAAGACATTATAATGCAGTGGTAAGTTATTTGTTATTTGATCTGAAGAAAGTCTTCGAGACAAGTAGTTCAGTTAACCAGGCAATTAATTTAACAATCATGTTGTTAATGATTTTATTTTAAACGGTACGGAAAGGTTCAAATGAAATTGACCTTTGGTAGAGATGAGTGTTGTTGATATAATATAAGAAAGACTTACTTAAATGCACATACATTATTAAAACTCAGTTTCTTGTTGATTTTTTTTTATGTTAATTTTGTACATTGTATAAATTTTTTATAAGTAAGAAAAAGTCTTTTCTTCTTCCCCATTAATGACTGATTAACCCTAAGAATCTGTGCAAATTATGTAACTATTTAGTTGGTGTCTTTTTCATTCTCATCGTTATATACTATACAGTCATATATCTTATAAGCAGTTTTTACAGACTGGGTGTAAGTCTTGATTTGATTATTTTTTATAAAACTAATGATAACTTTAATATTTGTTCAATATCATATCTCCGAAGATTAAGGGATGAATATGTATGAGAAACATTCTGATTGCTATAGTATATTCTTGGTCATTGTCCTATAGGGAAAGTAGTAGTAATTAACTGACTTTATGTTGCCCTTTTGTGTACCCATAGCTACTCAGGTGAAGGAAGTCAATTTTGGTGTGTAAATATGATATTTGAAACACATGGATGTATATTTTGGAGAATTTTTCGAAAATATTTCAGATTTTTCATAAATGTTTTGTAAAATGACGGTTGCTATCATAATTGATACTTTGGTACAAGGTCGATAGAGAGACCGTCATGCCACAATGTGACTTCAATTTCTAAAACAATTAATAAAGTACTTCTATCACACTCAACTATTTTGTAAAAATTAGCAAATTCAGAAAATATTTGTTCTGTCGCCTATGATGTGAAAATATTTCAGTTTTCCCTATTATAAGCATTATTGTATAGAAAACGTTGTTTGTCTCCATCCTGACTGACTTACTAAGTGGAAGGTTTTCAATGATAAACTTGTATTAATCATGTTTGTCTCCATCCTGACTGACTTACTAAGTTGAAGGTTTTCAATGATAAACTTATATTAATCATGTTTGTTTGTCTCCATCCTGACTGACTTATTAAGTGGAAGGTTTTCAATGATAAACTTATATTAATCATGTTTGTTTGTCTCCATCCTGACTGACTTATTAAGTGGAAGGTTTTCAATGATAAACTTATATTAATCATGTTTGTTTGTCTCCATCCTGACTGACTTATTAAGTGGAAGGTTTTCAATGATAAACTTATATTAATCATGTTTGTCTCCATCCTGACTGACTTATTAAGTGGAAGGTTTTCAATGATAAACTTATATTGATCATGTTTGTTTGTCTCCATCCTGACTGACTTATTAAGTGGAAGGTTTTCAATGATAAACTTATATTGATCATGTTTGTTTGTCTCCATCCTGACTGACTTATTAAGTGGAAGGTTTTCAATGATAAACTTATATTAATCATGTTTGTTTGTCTCCATCCTGACTGACTTATTAAGTTGAAGGTTTTCAATGATAAAATTATATTGATCATGTTTGTTTGTCTCCATCCTGACTGACTTATTAAGTGGAAGGTTTTCAATGATAAACTTATATTGATCATGTTTGTTTGTCTCCATCCTGACTTGACTTATTAAGTGGAAGGTTTTCAATGATAAACTTATATTAATCATGTTTGTTTGTCTCCATCCTGACTGACTTATTAAGTGGAAGGTTTTCAATGATAAACTTATATTAATCATGTTTGTTTGTCTCCATCCTGACTGACTTATTAAGTGGAAGGTTTTCAATGATAAACTTATATTAATCATGTTTGTTTGTCTCCATCCTGACTGACTTATTAAGTGGAAGGTTTTCAATGATAAACTTATATTGATCATGTTTGTTTGTCTCCATCCTGACTGACTTATTAAGTGGAAGGTTTTCAATGATAAACTTATATTGATCATGTTTGTTTGTCTCCATCCTGACTGACTTATTAAGTGGAAGGTTTTCAATGATAAACTTATATTGATCATGTTTGTTTGTCTCCATCCTGACTGACTTATTAAGTTGAAGGTTTTCAATGATAAACTTATATTGATCATGTTTGTTTGTCTCCATCCTGACTGACTTATTAAGTGGAAGGTTTTCAATGATAAACTTATATTGATCATGTTTGTTTGTCTCCATCCTGACTGACTTACTTAGTGGAAGGTTTTCAATGATAAACTTATATTAATCATGTTTGTTTGTCTCCATCCTGACTGACTTATTAAGTGGAAGGTTTTCAATGATAAACTTATATTAATCATGTTTGTTTGTCTCCATCCTGACT
This sequence comes from Mytilus coruscus, assembly GCA_017311375.1. Taxonomy (NCBI): domain Eukaryota; kingdom Metazoa; phylum Mollusca; class Bivalvia; order Mytilida; family Mytilidae; genus Mytilus; species Mytilus coruscus. The sequence goes on from CM029601.1 coordinate 26,301,574, forward strand.
GACTTATTAAGTGGAAGGTTTTCAATGATAAACTTATATTGATCATGTTTGTCTCCATCCTGACTGACTTATTAAGTGGAAGGTTTTCAATGATAAACTTATATTGATCATGTTTGTCTCCATCCTGACTGACTTATTAAGTGGAAGGTTTTCAATGATAAACTTATATTGATCATGTTTGTCTCCATCCTGACTGACTTACTAAGTGGAAGGTTTTCAATGATAAACTTATATTAATCATGTTTGTTTGTCTCCATCCTGACTGACTTATTAAGTGGAAGGTTTTCAATGATAAACTTATATTAATCATGTTTGTTTGTCTCCATCCTGACTGACTTATTAAGTGGAAGGTTTTCAATGATAAACTTATATTAATCATGTTTGTTTGTCTCCATCCTGACTGACTTATTAAGTGGAAGGTTTTCAATGATAAACTTATATTGATCATGTTTGTTTGTCTCCATCCTGACTGACTTATTAAGTGGAAGGTTTTCAATGATAAACTTATATTAATCATGTTTGTTTGTCTCCATCCTGACTGACTTACTTAGTGGAAGGTTTTCAATGATAAACTTATATTGATCATGTTTGTTTGTCTCCATCCTGACTGACTTACTAAGTGGAAGGTTTTCAATGATAAACTTATATTGATCATGTTTGTTTGTCTCCATCCTGACTGACTTATTAAGTGGAAGGTTTTCAATGATAAACTTATATTGATCATGTTTGTTTGTCTCCATCCTGACTGACTTACTTAGTGGAAGGTTTTCAATGATAAACTTATATTGATCATGTTTGTTTGTCTCCATCCTGACTGACTTATTAAGTGGAAGGTTTTCAATGATAAACTTATATTGATCATGTTTGTTTGTCTCCATCCTGACTGACTTACTTAGTGGAAGGTTTACAATGATAAACTTATATTGATCATGTTTGTTTGTCTCCATCCTGACTGACTTATTAAGTGGAAGGTTTACAATGATAAACTTATATTGATCATGTTTGTTTGTCTCCATCCTGACTGACTTATTATGGAAGGTTTTCAATGATAAACTTATATTGATCATGTTTGTTTGTCTCCATCCTGACTGACTTACTTAGTGGAAGGTTTACAATGATAAACTTATATTGATCATGTTTGTTTGTCTCCATCCTGACTGACTTATTAAGTGGAAGGTTTACAATGATAAACTTATATTGATCATGTTTGTTTGTCTCCATCCTGACTGACTTATTAAGTGGAAGGTTTTCAATGATAAACTTATATTGATCATGTTTGTTTGTCTCCATCCTGACTGACTTACTTAGTGGAAGGTTTTCAATGATAAACTTATATTGATCATGTTTGTTTGTCTCCATCCTGACTGACTTACTAAGTGGAAGGTTTTCAATGATAAACTTATATTGATCATGTTTGTTTGTCTCCATCCTGACTGACTTACTTAGTGGAAGGTTTTCAATGATAAACTTATATTAATCATGTTTGTTTGTCTCCATCCTGACTGACTTATTAAGTGGAAGGTTTTCAATGATAAACTTATATTAATCATGTTTGTTTGTTTTATGTGTTGTAGATTATATGCTGTTTTACTTCAAAGTATATTATGACATACATATCACTTGAAACTGCAAAACATCTAATGGAAAGATTTGTATCAGACATTTTCTTTACACTTAATTTTGTTATATATTAAAACTTCATGCACTTTTTTACATCATTGTTTAAGTAGAGCCTTTTTCAGCGTTTTGTTTTGCATATGTATAAATGTACGCAAAACAATCGCATGGTAAAACAGTAAATTAAGGATATGCCTGACTTCTTGAGTATGGACAGACAGTAGAGTTTTCGAATAAAATAAAGTTTCTGTAAATAGTTAGACTAGTTATGGTACTTATTTACAATTGATTATTTTACAAGATAATTGGCTGTTAAAGACCATAATAGCAAACAAATTACTTTAATTGAAACTGTTTTTATGATCCAAAGAGGGAGGCATGTTTGAACTATCTATACGGCAAATGTGGCCTTTACTACAGTTTTGTATTTTCATATTTGTATACTACTTTTGTCAAGCGCTTTTGAATTTTGATATGTAATGTCATATATGTTAAGTAAAAATGAGGTAATTTATCAAAATATGATACTGTTAGTAAAGATTTGAATTGTATTTAAGTGTGTACATGGTTTGTATTTTGATTTTACTAATATATGTTGCGTTTGCTTAGATTGGAAATAATATTAAATCAATTTAATTGGAAAATGAGTGTTTTTATTGTCCTTTACTTTTAAGCAGTTGTCAATGATAGAAAAATATAAATATAATACACATTTTACTCATACCAAAGTGATATTTTTTCACCATAACACTTTTTCCCAGGGCAGTAAGTTTTATTACACTGTGTGCATTGATTCATCGCTACTTTTTATGCCCCCTCCCCCAAAAAAAAATCGGTAGCATATAGTAATCACTTTGTCCGTCCGTCCGTGTGTCCGAAATAAATAGTTTCCGTATGATAACTTGAGTATACCTTGCTTGATTGGAACAAAACTTAAACAAAGAAAAGGAGTAGAAGCCTTTTGATTTTTGGATCAATCAGTCAAATGTCAAGGTCACTGTTAGAGAAATATAAGAAGAAAAAATTGAAAAATTGTTTCCAGATGGTAACTTGAGTTTCACTGGCATGATTGGAATAAAACTTATACAGATTGAAGATATATGGACAATTCCTATTGATTGTTGTGTGAATAAGTTTAAAGGTCAAGGTCACTTACTAAAAATCGATTTTTAAAAATGGTTTTCGAATAATAACCTGAGTTTCCCTTGCTTGTTTACCATGAAACCTGTACAAATGAAGTTAAAGGGAAGGGGAAATACGCCTGTTGAGTCAAAAGATCTAAGGTCAAAGTCACTGTTACTAAAGAAAGATTTATTATTTTTAGGAAAAACGGTTTCTAGATGGTAAATCGTTACCCTTGATTTATTGGAATGAACTGTTACAGACGGAAGATAAAGGGAAGGGGAATAAGCCTATTGGTTATAGGGTCAACAGATTAAAGATCAAGGTCATTGTTGCCTAAAAAAAATATTTTAAGTTTGTTGCGGGATGGTATCCAACTGAATTGTAACACATTTGTGTATGTGAAAAATTAGCAATTACAGTTTTAGTACAGGTTTATATATCCCTCCAAGCATACTAGTATTTTGAACTCTTGAAATAATGATTTCTCTCATTAAATGAGCAACACGTGTAGCACCAGTTGGCAGTGTCAGCTTTTTATTTGTTGACGTTAAGTTGCTTTTGTGCTTCGTATCGATCTGATGAGTCAATTCCTTTCAAGCTGATTTTCACAGTTTGTTCTTGTATTGTGCTGTTGCACCGCTGTCCTGTGTCAGGAGATGATTGAGGGCTCAAAAACATGTAAACCCCCACCTTATTCTGTATGTGGTTGTTTCAAGTCATGATCCTGTAATTCAGTGATTGTCATTAGTTGCTGTCTGCTATATTTGTTTTCGTTTATAGTTGTATCATAAATCTAGGCATTTGCTTGGTATAGTTTCACATTTTGTCATGCCGGAGCCTTCTATTATAGCTAACTATACGGTATGGATTTTGATCATTGTTGAAGTTGTACGGCGATCCATAGTTGCTCACATCCGCGTCCTTGGTCTTTAATGGATTGTTGTCTCATTAACGATCATACAACACCTTATTTATATAGACAACAACCAATCACTGAACCACACACAGTCCGGATAGCTTGGTTTGGTAAAAGCACAAAATATGGTGGGGTTTAACCAGTTTTACGTACTCACAACCTCATCTTTACCTATCTAGACTATATGTCGTTAAACTAAAACACAATACAAAAAACCCGTACAGAGCCAGTAAGTATTTAAAATGAAGGAAGAACCGTTGATTTTTGCTATATTTACAAGATTGTATCCATAATTTCCCCTCAACCAATGAATGGATTTCAATGACAGTGAATTTCCCGAAAGAAGTCTTACAAGTAATGCCATTGCGCACTACTTGTTTTACGTAGGAGGATCCCGGTGTTTTTCATAGCAAATTACAAAATCTACAAAGCATTAGCATTTTGATTCGTGACGTATACGAAACCAATCACCTATTTAAATTTGTTTCCAAAAAATTGGCAGTTGCAGATAACAGACTTTGTAATATTTACAAGAGGACGTATACATCTTGTATATGTATCAGCAATTACTTAATAGTACGTTTGAGCCACTATTTTGTTTAATGGAAAAAATCACCTAAACATGAGTCTCATTTTGAAAATGGTCTTTTGTAAGAGGATAATTATGATTTTTTTTTCAGTTTACGGTTTCAAAGAAATAAAATTATTATTTACTTTTGCTTTCATTAATTGAACTTTAAACGCAAAGTTACTCTCTGCTTTGCACTGAATATTTTCACGCATTTTCCTTTGTTTTTTGTGTTTAAAATTATTTTTCTATTCAAGTAATCGAATTAAAAGAAGGAATTTCAGTTCCTTTAATTACTGTATCTCCCTCACATGTCAGTATGCATGTTCCTAACAAAGACCTTCTCCGTGCTTACTTCTGTTTCTCCACGTATTCTATCCATTTAGAATTTGGTGTTGGTCACATGTTTTTGTTGTTGAGTTCTAGATGTGGAGATGTGGTTAAAGAACACAGGATCTATCATTTCACTCTTTGTTGATCTTGCGACATCGATTTTGGATTCGTGTCGTTTTTGGGGAAAGACGGCTTCAAGCCGTCAATCCCCTATGTGGTTGACCAGACTGACATCCCCTCACGTCATTCATTTTGTTTTTATAGTGTGGAAAACACCCCCAAAAAATCTTACTGAGATTGATGAGAAGGAGACACACAAATGAATAGATCGACTTTAAACACTTTTTAACACATTTCCCTTCTGTTTCTCGCGAAATTATCGTATCTTCAGCTCTCCTTTACACTATTTACGTTTCTTTTACAATCCGGAAAAATCAGAATGACGAGATATTCTAAATATATCTAACCCACATTATAGTGACGTCATTGTTGGAATGCCACACTACGTAGAAGCAGGGATATCCTTTACTGATTATTTAAATCATTCTCAGAGTTCGTGTACTAATTTAAAATTGGTTTTTGTTCAATTTGAACATAATTATGTTTGCTGTAGATGATTCAAAAATAAACATGGAATGCTTTAATTTGTAGGTCAACTTGGAACTTTCACAGTAAACAATGGCCGTGGGGATACATGAGATTGGGGAGAAAACTTTCACAATCTTATGTTTTATGGTAGGAAAAATCTCGTGTACTGATTATTTACGAATTTGGTAATATCTTAAGGTTTACCAATCTGCGTTGATATGAAGTATTGTAAATGACCATTTATCTCCAAATTTTGACATAAGCAAATAGACAGATGTCAGAAGTGCCCAATTAAGGATAATTTATTGTTGAAATTTTTACAAGTTTAGATGACCTTTGATTGGGTTCTCTGTTAAGTGTTTCTGGACTGTCGTTTGTCTGATTTCTTTTTTCTTTCTGCAATTGTGTTGCCTTTCTTTCTTCGACTTATACTCTCTTGATATATATTCTCCTAATTTTAGCTGTGTAAAACATTGAAGTTAAACATCACATGCCCTTATCAGTTTGTTCGCGAGTGGATCTGAAGAATGAACGAAACATTTTGATTGCCACTGAAAAGCAAGGACGTACACAAATACAATGTAATAAATAGATAAATTGCTTATTGGATTGTCAACCAGCCAGGTGCTGCTTCCTTGCAATAGCTACGTTCTATCTTAACTAAATAAAATGATTCGGTTTAACCCTATAATCTTACATAAACGTTGTATGTTATAATTTGAATAAGGTTCTTCATAAATTGAGAAAAAACATTCTGGTTTTGACAATGAGTTGGGCAACTTCCAGAAAACAGAGCTATGTAAAATCAAATGAAAAAATACATTGTATAAAATAAGGAGATGTGGTATGAATGAAATGGGACACCAGAGACAAAATGTAAAACAAGTTTGATATTGGTTCATGATCTGTTCAAAGCAAAAATTGGATTTTTTTCAAACTGGAACACTTTAAATTAAATTTATTTTTGACAAATATGTAAATATTCGATAGGGATAATTTTAAATGAATGTGAAGATAACAAAATTAATGTTTCAAAGTTGCTACTATAAAGTTATACGAGGACGCTTCCATATACAGTGGTACAAACCAAGCATCATTAAAAAAAATCGAAAAAAGGAAAATAACATCGGTGTCAATGAACTACTTTTTCGTGTAAACCTACAATAATTATGAATCGTATAAACATGTAAAAGAAACCTGTATTAATCAAGAAGATTTACTAGGTTTTGCAAAGCGAGGGTTGTTACAAGGGCAATTCATAACACTTTGCACAAATTTCATTCTTTACTGAATTGTAGTATCTTGCGATTAAGTATACAACTTAAACTATCTCTACATGACACAATAACTTCATAAGTCAAAACTATCTCCACATGACACAATAACTTCATAAGTCAAAACTATCTCCACATGACACAATAACTTCATAAGTCAAAACTATCTCTACATGACACAATAACTTCATAAGTCAAAACTATCTCTACATGACACAATAACTTCATAAGTCAAAACTATCTCTACATGACACAATAACTTCATAAGTCAAAACTATCTCTACATGACACAATAACTTCATAAGTCAAAACTATCTCTACAGGTCAAAGTGTTGGTCAGCTTATATGACGTTTACTAGTAAATTCTTCTAATCATCATAGTGTTTTTTCTCAGAGAATACAGTTTGTGGAACGTTTTCCATACCAATCCTCCCGTCACACCAGTATTCGATCCTTTCTGGTATTACCTCCCGTTCAAGTTACCGTCAGAATGCCACCATGCTTCCAAGTAGAAGCCACAGTTTGACGCCCAATTGTCATTATCTTGGTCTTTTGATGTAAAAGGATAGCCATTGCTACCTCCAAAACTCGCCTGTTTATTATAAATTATGTTTAATACTGTCATCAAATAATTAACAAAAATCTATAAATAAATATGGCTAAACACGATACATTTTATAGATAGAATACAATATCCAATGCAATATTTGATATCTCATTATGTTTGGAATTCTGTTATGTACCATGTAATTTTGAGTTAAACGTTTTCTCGGTATTTGCTTTGGTGTATATATATATCACATCTCGTTATGTTTTTTTCTACTAAAACAAATGCTGACTGTTTAATGTTAATATTAACATGAAACTTGATACAAACCAGAATCCCCCGTGTATCCTCCAATAGTAAGACGATACTTGTCCTCGGATCCAGCAATCTCAAATGTACTGTATTTGGCATATCTGCGTTGATTCTCAAAATCCTCCAAATCTATTCTTAGTTCATAGTCGGATTGACTTGTTAATAAATGTAAATATTTATTTCCTACAATTTACCTTGTTAATCGAAAATGAAACAATAGTTATAGTCCTCCGCCACATGCTTATGTCAAAAAACTAGAAATCTAGTCGGGAATGTCAATTTATCCTTTGAAGTTATGTCTATTATAAGCGGTGCTTTGCTTTTGCGCCATTTGGTATTTCATTTGCGCCACAAACCATTATCATTTGCGCCAAAATAAAACATTTCATTTGCGCCAATAATACAGGTAAATACAGGTAAATAGTATAAAAAATAGTTTTATTCAAAAGAGACTTTACATAAAAAACTTTAAAACACAGTTTTTGATTGCATATAAATAAAACATATTTCTCCGAAATCAGTCATCGTAACCATAATGAAAGCACTATTCACTAATACGTTCTTAATAAGAGACTTTTCATAATAATGTTGAAACACAGTTCTGTTATAATTTAACGAGATCATAAAACCTAAAACAAAGCACTATGACGTCGCGTACGGTGTTGGTGTTAGTTTTGGTAACGTTAATTTGACGTTATTTTTCATGCATTGTATAAATAACGTCGTACTTTTACATCGGATGACTGTGAGGGCATTCCGGTGTATTGCTGTCGCATAGATTTCCATTACGTAACTTTCGTGTTGGGATTGTAACCGATCTATAAACATGATAAATACGCGGACGTTATCGAGTACAAAATACCATTCCTTATCGCTTGTTATAAATTCATTTTGTCAATGGATACTCCTAAAAATATTTTGTTTAGAACATAAATTAATAATATGAAAATGTTTTGTCGTTAGAAATATATATATATAAGTAAAAATCTTTAATATCTATGCACACGTACAGAAAAGTGTGTTAACGCATGCGGAAGAATATCTCAAGAACGTTTGCAATCTCCATGAAGAGTTATCGGTCCTTGCTCTCTCAATGACCGATAACTCTGCATGGGAGATTGAACGTTAACGAGAAAATATGAATGCCTACTCAAATCAATATCTATTAGAAAAATCAAATTATTACAGAAGAGTGTCCACCATGCACTTGCACTGCACTATTATTAATATAGTAGAATAGAATGATATACAAATGGATGAAAATATATATACATGTAACTGTAATATACAAATATTAATATAATATATAACAACAAACCAGAGTATACTGATTTGTATCACTACAATATAATAGTTATTACGATGAGGTTGAATTCCTGTCATTTATTTATCATCCACGCACGAACTTGTCTCAGAAAAATATATCTGTACATTAACCTCACTTTCAGGTATAGAGATGTGATTTTTTCTGAGAAAAGTGCTTGTGACCATCCATAGGAACTTGCAGTCATCCGATGTTCAATACTTCAGTACTTTGATTTCATTTCGTGCAGCTCAATCATGCATACAGAATAATTGATATGAGCGGTTTGCTTGACTTGCTACGTATAGAACCGAAATGCAAAAGCGGCACATATTTCTTAAATCGCATTAAAATTAAAACAGAAAAATAATATTCGTATCCCCTTGGAGCAAAGATATTTTCTCTTTCTTTTGATTGTAACAGTATATTTAAAAAAATAAAAACTGTCTTTTCTGCTGCCTTTTCTTTTACCCGCTTGATAGTTTCTGAATAAAATTGTATTAGTTGAATCGTTTATTTCATCGCCTGTATTAAATGTTAAAAGAATCAACTGTTGAAAGCAAATTCAAAATTAACAACAAATAAAAATGATTTAATCAAATTCGCCAATTCCATAAACAAAAGGAAATTTAATCTCAACTATGAACAAGTAAACGGATACAGTTATTAATTTTAATAAAATTAGATTCGATAAAAATCTGTTGAGATATTGTATCCCAAAATAAAATTATAAAAAAAGTTATGGTTTTGCATGAGATATTTGTAACAGAAGTCTTTGAGGGCCATGCAAATTTACTTTTTTCAATTTGATATAACAAATAAATAGTTTAATATAACAGATTATCAATTTGATATAACAAATTATGATAATTTGAAATAAGAATTTATAAATTTGATATAAAATATACGCAATCTTTCAATCAATCATTCTTATGATTAAATCATACTATTGGTAGAGAAATTCACAATTTGTTATATCAATTGACAATTTGTTATATCAAACTGACAATTTGTTATATCTAATTGATAATTTGTTATATCAAATTGATAATCTGTTATATCAAATTGAAAAAAATGTTAGATCAAATTGATAATTTGTTATATGAAATTAATAATTTGATATATCAAATTCATAATCTGTTATATCAAATTGATAATTTGTTATATCAAATTGGAAAAAGTACATTAGCATGGCAGGTAAAGGCTTCCGTAATTTGCGACGTTAGGCAGTTACATGTCAAGTTATACAGAACGTAACGTCAAAACGAGTAAAATGCATGGTGTGACATTATGACTAGACAAAAGTAGTCGTTGACTGTGTCGTTAATACTTTCGATATGTGATCGAAAATGGGCTCAAATAAATCCCTGAAATGTAGATTTTAATGTTATATAGTATTTTTGTGCTATTATAATTTCAAATTTCCCCATCCAAAACTGAATAATATGACTTATCATACTTGTAACAAAATGTAAAAACGACGTTTTGTGACATTTTGACTAGACGCAAACAAAAGATCGCGTTTATTTTCTTTTAATATTTTCTCTGGAAACTTCGACATAATTCTTTTCATACACTTAAAAACATTTTTCACGTTTGAATAAAATTTCAGATCGTAGAAAAGACTGCAAATGCCTATTGCTTTTCATAAGACACTTAACAAATACGCCGAAACGTCAAAATACGGCAAGTGTGACATTTCAACGGAATTAATAAAATGAACAATTTAGGACATAATTTAAACAATACTTACTTATCGAAGACATAGAATGTTATATATTTATTGTATAACTTTGACACAGGAAGGGTGGATATGTAAATTGTGATTTGGGTCTGCAGCATTCGTTCGAATTTTGAAGAGCTCTTTAAAAATGAGAGATTTGGGTTTTGTGACAGAAATAAAAAATTTAAAATCATAAATTCTGCCACGATCTTTTGAAATGTTGTAACATAACTTTTATATTTTTTTCCTTGTCATATACGGAATAAAATGATATATCATTTTCGGTATAATCTTTTGAATTACTTTTAAAATCACTCTTAACTTCTCCCTATGCATATTTTTTACTATTTTCGGCTTTGCCACAAAACAAAGTGAACTTTTCGTCCTGGTCAGACGCGTCCAGTTAACGATGACGTCATAAATAAAACATACACCTTTAACACCAAAGACTTCTCTTTCTAGGAATACAACTTTTTTAATAAGTTTAAAAATGACAAGAATAGCTTCAAAGCAACGCTGATCATATGTCGCGGTGTTACTTGTCCAGACGCGCAAAATCAGTGTTATTAGGGATAATTCGAGTTACAAAATGAAAAAATATTGATTTTAAGGCATATTCCATTTCTACTTTTAATTATGCACATTTTCATATATACATTTATATAGTTATCAATTCCGAAACTTCGAACAAATACAATGAAGGCGAACTGGAAAGCAAAACCCGTACTATCACCAACACCGTACGCGACGTCTATACACTGGAGTAAAAACAAAAGTTTGTTCTGACACAACGGCTCGGATGTACTCATGTTCACTGGATAACCTATATGCGTGGTCATAAAAATTACAGACTTATTGCCTCTTTTAAAAATAAGGAGATGTGGTATGATTGCCAATGAAACAACTATCCACCAAAGTTCAAATGAAGTGGATGAAAGCAATTATAGGCAACCGTACGGCCTTCAAAAATGAGAAAACCCCATACCGTATAGTCGGCTATAAACAACCCCGACATGAAAAATATGAAACAATCCAATTGAGAAAACTAACGGCCTGTTTGTCTCAGAATTGACAATGTCCATCTTGACACCTCAAACATGTGAACACTATATAGTTGTAAACCTAAGTGACTCTCAGTTTTATATATTAGAAATGAGTATGAACTTACTTAGTTACCCAGGGTGAATACTCTGAAAAAAAATCTTATTCACGATGCAGCAATGAATATTTTAAACTGTTCCGTTATATGTTACGTGTAAAATGGCGCAAATGTAGTTTTTATTTTTTGGCGCAAATGAAATATTGGATTTTGTAAAAATTGGCGCAAATCCAATGCGCCCATTATAAGTTATATTGCTGTTCATGTCAGATACTACATAGTATCTACATAAAACCCTTATCGAGTAGGACGATTTAGAGTTCCCATAGTAGGACGGGCACTTTTATATCGTACACGATGTAGATGTCTTTCTATGGTTTACATCAATTGTCTGGTGGTAACTCATTGGCGCTTGTTTCACGCCTCTTTTATAAAACACAAATATTAGTCCACATTTCTATAAATTTAAAAAAAACACATACAAGCGACATAATAATATACGATATACATGTGGAGCAGGATCTGCATTATCCTTCCGGAGTACATGAGATCCCCGGTTTTTGGCAGTCTTTGTTTTTCTTTGTTTTTTTTTTTTTTTTGTTTTTGTATACTGTTGTTTGTCTTTTAATTGTTTTTTTTTGTTATTTGCTACGGGATTGTCAGTTTGTTTTCGACTTATGAGTTTGAATATCCCTTTGGTATATGTCGCCTGTCTCTTATACTGAATATAACTTATACGTAATGGAATGGAAGTTGTCTCTCTTCCTACAGTTAATCGGGTAATAGAGTCTTCATCGAGGCTTGATATGTATGAATAATGTAAACATTACGAACGTGAGATATCTAGATTTTTCCAGTACATTTTGTCCTATACTTTATCATTTTTAAACTCATTTGTCTTTGAATTGAAAACAAAGTCATTGCCTTACATGGTCCATTTTTTCCTAAACATAGATCTTACCCAACCAAAATTCAGTGTTGATATATCCTAAGCCATCTTGATACTCAATCCAAGAGCGATCAAAACTAACAACTCCTGATTCTCGTCTTTGTATCACCTAGAAACGAATAACATGTACAGTTATAAAGTGTTGTTTATTTCTCTACATGCTGTACACATGTTGTTTCAAGTCTGGTTTATATAACGTATATACATGTATATGGTTCATGGTTTATATAACGTACAAAAAAACATGTATATACATGTATATGGTTCAACAGTCTGAAGATATCAAAGGTAGAGGCAAACAAAAGATAGAATGGACAATGGCTTATAATCAAAATCAGAAATAAACAATGTTATAGGAAATAAATAACATTTTGTTTTTTACTTTTTTGTTACAAAATATTAAACCAACAGAAAAACGAAAAAAAACAGACTACTGAAAACAAAGAATCCCACATACATCTTTGGAATCAAAATACTCTTAAAGAAAAACATAGTAAACCAATACAAGAAGGCGGTCATGAATTTTAAATTTAAGTGATTAATTAAAAAAACAGCTCTTGTTTGAATAACTTCCGTATCCCTGTTTTGTCCGTTTACTGGCTTCAAATAAAAATATTATACTGTTATCTTAATTATAATGCAACTATAAAAGGAAACATGGTTAAATCACACATTTTCAAATTATTTACAGATTACTTCTTTACTTTTAAGATTTAGACTAAGTTTTTGAACTTGAGTGGCGATTCGGAAACTTATTTCGTATCCATACACACAGTCCATAATCAATTTATAAGACTTCTTTGGTTTTTATTGTAATTTTTACAGATATTTTGTTGACATCTATAGACATATACCAATACCAATACCAAATTGTTTATTATAGTGACATGTGTTTTATAACAATAAACAATATTCCAATAAGCGGTTGTAACTACATGTATCAACACCCGGCCCTTTGGACCTATAAGTCACTTTAAACATTTATATATATAAAAGAATAATCATTTGACAGCGGACAAAATTAGAATTCATGTTTGATTGTTCCTATACAAAAAGTTATTAAATGCATTGTTCAAAAATTTAGCAGTTTTTCTAGGATATTTGCAGATAAGCACTTTAAATTGTTCATCTTTAGATATGTCTTCAAAAGAGTGTTCTATATTCAGTATAAGTTGAATTCTTAGATCTCGGTAAAAAACACAGTCCATCAGGAAGTGGCGTTCATTTTCAACACAACTTGAGTCACACATTTTGCAAATGCGGTCAGCTTCTGCTTCTCCGACGAACCGTCCTGTTTCGATCCTCAAAGGAAGTATGCCGCATATAAATTGTGCCAGTATAGAACGTTCAGCACGAGTGAGGTTCAGTCCAACATATGTTTCACATTTATATTCTGATTTGAATGTTTTATATGTCCGCAATTTCGGAAAGTTTGTAATAGAGTTTTCCCATTCAGTGGAACACAACATGAAAAGTCTGTCTTTTACGAGAGAAATATCACAAGTCTGTTTTTGGTGGAAACAATCTTCTAAGTCAATGTGTGACAAAATAAGTTTCACATCTGATGACCAATTGTTCAAACACCGTTCAAGGTACCAGTTGAAAACCTGTTTACATACGCGTGAATCGTCCATTCGGATGAGCTTGTTTCATAGTCTAATTATATTGTACCAGTGTCTTTCTTTACATGGCAGCCATTCAACATCACCATTTGTAGCAACTTTCGGGGCGAATTTATGAACACCCTAGAAATAACGAAGGGCTTTGTTTTGTACCAAGTTAACACATGCATAGTCTTTAAAACCCCAGACTGATGAGTTATAGTCTAAAATCTTTACGACACATATGATGTAAACAGTTTTTCAAATGTCTTTATTCCAAAATTCTAAAGATTATGAATTTTTGAAATAATTCCACCGAGTGCTCGCCCTCCAGCTTCCGACAATCTCTCAGCATTCACTTTATAGTCTTTAAATTCATGGAACATTACACCCAGATATTTGTACCTTTCGACAGTCTGTAATGAATTTCCTCCAATTTTAAACTTGTATTCTTATCGTTTTATACGAGATTGATGAACTACTTTCGATTTCTCAGTGTTGATAAGTACTCACCATCGCTTACACCAGTCATGGACTTTGTTTAACATCGCTTGCATGTCATTTTCATTGTGTGAAATTAACACTATATCGTCATCATACAACAGTATCGATAAATTTGAGTTTGAGTTTCCTATGCTAACACCAAAGTTAAGGTCTTTAACTTCCTGCACTAAATCATTAATGAAAATGGAGAAAAGTGTCGGCGAAAGATTATCGCCTTGTCGAACACCGGAATTACAACTAAACCAATCCGTCAAAGTATCATTCATTCGAATACAAGCGGTATTATTAACGTAGATGCTTTTGATAGAGTTATAAATTTTCCCATCGATTTTATTTAAAAGAAGCTTATACAGTAGCATATCTCTATCAACAAAGTCAAATGCCTTTTTTAAATCGATAAATGTAGCAAACGTTTTTGGACAGTTCCTCACAATTGCATTTAGTGTGAAAATATAGTCTTCACATGAACGATGCGCACGGAACCCATTCTGTTCGTCTGCTTACATGTCGTTTGTTTCTAAATAAGCAGATACTCGGCTGTTTATAAACGCACTATACAGTTTTGAGATACAAGAGAGCAGACTTATTCCACTATAGTTAAGAGGACTTCGTTCATCGGATGTTTTGTCTTTAAGAATTGGAAAAATTATTGCCTGTCGCCAGATTGATGGAATAATACTAGCTTCAAATATAAGCTGAAACAAGAGAATGAAGCATGCTTATCACATATTCATATTTCAAGACTTCATACGGTATGCTATCGATTCCACAAGCCTTGCCATTCTTTGCCCCATGTATTGAACGCCTGATTTCATCGATAGTTATAACTTATTGTTGTATTCAGTTCCTGGTTTTCATCATATAACAGGTCAACCATACGGTCTTCTAAAGAAGACTTATGTGATAATACTTGGCTATGAAAATTGTCATTAAACTCCGCCGTACTATTGTCCATGTTGTAAATATTATGAAAATCTGTTTTCCACTGAATCATCATCAGTTAGGATTTCACCGTTTGGACCGTATACTTCCATGGGAATGTTTTGTACTTTTCGGGGTCCTAGCTTTTTGATTTTGTCCCAGAAATCACTAGGATTCGATATAACCATATTATTGATTTCTTAACAAAAAGATTGTCTGTAATGACGTTCACATTGTTTTAATTTTCTATCAAATGATTTTTGCGCCTGTTGAAATTCCTCCCGAAATCTCTTTCTGGTAGATGATCTTCCTTTAAAACAGTTGGCCGAGTTCTTCATTCCAGAAAGGTTTAGAACTTTTATGTCGTTTTCCTGTCTTTCTACATGCATCACATACTGGAATTTTGCAGTTCATTTCGTCAATTATCAAAGTGCAAAGATCCGAATAGATATTATCCACGTGACTTTGAGTCTCCCTTGTGGCCTCAATACGTTGAATTAAAGTTTGAAGTGCTGCTTTCCGTAGATCAGATCCAAAAAAGTCATTAGGAATCGATTTAAGCCTAAAGCGTTTGAACTTAGATATATTTGTTGACATCTAGACATATTTTGTTGACATCTAGATATATTTTGGTGCCGATGGGTTACTGTCTCAATGACGTATACACTTAATCTCTTTATCTTCACATACATCTCCTCGATAGCAACCATTTCAATGGTTACAATGTATGCATCTTGATAATAAGGAGACGTGGATTGATTTCCAATGGTATAGCTATCAACCAGAGTCCAAAGTATGTGTATGTAAGCAACTATAGGTCATCGCATGGTATAAAACAATGAGCAAAACCCATACCTTATAATCAGCTATAAAAGACCTCACAATGACCAGCGTGAAAAAATTCAAACGAGTAAACTAACGGTCTGATTTATAACCAAAAATAAACGAAAAACAAAACATGACAGACAGCAACAAACAACAACAACTGAAATACAAGCTCCTCACTTGGGATAGGCACTTAATAAAGAATATGACGGGGTTAAGCTTTCTTTTTATCCTGCCTATATTAACATCAGACTGCGTTAACATTCCGTCCATCCACCGTTATCTGTTTGTAGATCACACCACGCATCAAACCCTTTACAACCTCCTCCAAATATTGTATTAACTCCATTACTGTACTCATTCAGTGGTGTATAGTCAAACTTCGAAACATCAGCAGCTGTAAGAAAAAACACTAATCATTGTTTCAGTCTTTGAATGCTAAAGATTTTTAAATCGGACCAACCCGTAAAGTGTTTAACACCGCGTTGGTACTGTTCTTTTCTAAACTTGTCAATGTACTAACAAGTCGACAGATACTCATAACTGAATCAAAATTTGCACCAACACATAGTTGCACATTCCTTGACCGTTATTCCACCAATGATATTGTATACCTCGCCGTATATTGTCTCTCCTTTTGTAATTGTGTAAATATTTTGGGAGCAAGTAGATATACTAGCTTCAACTACATATATAAATAATAGAAATCGTATCATGTCGCTAGTAGTGAGTGGTGCTGTTTACGTTTAAAATATAAACTGTCTTTTTTTGTCATCATATGTCGATTATAAATATTAGATACAGTCAATATTAAGGAGGCCATTGTTACAAAATTAAACATCAAATTTAACAGGCATTAATTGAAGATTTGATAAAATCGCATCAATCGGGTTATTTTTACTACGCCTGACTGTCCATTACAGGATATTTTTCAGCAAAATATGTCCGTGAAAACGATTTTGGTTTCAATATATTTTGAATAAATTGTTTTGATAACTTTCAATTACTATATATAATCACTTGGAAAAATTAATAAAAGTAATTCATCACTATTTTGTAAAAAAAAATAAGTCATTTCCATAATAGTTTAATGACATCGAATAATTACAAATCAAAGCTTTTGTTCTAAACATTTATGAACTATAAAACAAGTTGCTTTCTTTAAAAAAAGAAAAGCAATACGTGAACCCGAGACAGCTGACTGGTCACCAAAAAATGTTGCTGAATTTTGTTGGCTTTAGATTTGAAATAATGTATACAGCTACTATATGAATTTACCTTTTAAGGCTTGGCTATTTTATTTATAACTTGGGAGTGTACATCAGTTTTTCTTCGCGTTTGATATGCATACAAAGTCCTAATCCTATTGCAATTGTTAGTTTCTGAAAGCAAATTGCACAGACCAATCGCAATATAAATTTAAGCATTCAGTTTTCTAAAATGATCTGGATGCATTTATTTCATCTGTCATATCTTCATATTTCGTTTCCTTGATGGCTTCAATTATTCTTATACTCATTATTGAAGCTGTCGTCTGTACTCATGGTAGTCACAGTGGCGGATCCAGAGGGGGGCGGGTTCGAGGGTTGGAACCTTCCTTTTTTCTTGACGTATTTTGTTTTTGAGAAAAACACACCAGCTCCATTGGGACCCCTCCGGATTTCCTGAAGTTACTTTAATCAATCGAAATATTCTATAGGAAAAACTTAGTTCTGAAGAAGTTTTATGAATACCTGAATAAGAACCAATTAATATATAAAAAAAAAAAGATATGTACCCTATGTAGATATGTAAAAATGTTTAGATACCAGGATTAAAATGTTGTACGCCAGACGCGCCTTTCGTCTACAACAGACTCATCAGTGACGCTCGAATAAAATATGTTAAAAAGGCCAAATAAAGTACGAAGTTGAAGAGCATTGAAGACCCAAAATTTCGAAACAAAAGTTTTGCCAAATACATCTAAGGTAATCTATTTATTCCTTGGGAAGAAAATCCTTAGTACTTCGAAAATTTCAAAGTTTATAATAGGACAGTCAGTCAAAAGAAGAAAAAGAAAAGACAGTACAGAATACATTAACTTATGGTGACAATGATTTAACGTCATATGTCCAGCTCTTACTGTCGTGTCCTGAATTTAGATAAGAAATTCACAGTCCGCGAGTGGAATTAATATTTATGTATACACGTAGTTTTCTTTCGCAGCGCAAGAAATAGTAAATGGAAAACATACGCACTGATACTCTGGATAATTATACGCATTTGCGTCATCACGTATATTCATTCTAGACTCAAATCTAGTGCTTATTGAATTCGGATGTCAAACTACCTACCTCAAGTGTTTTGACTTCGGATTCATGGCCATTTAATCCGAAATTTGTGTAAACGCAACGTGTAAACAGGGGGTTATAGGATGTAAATAAACCAAGACGGTTGTATGGTCAACACAATGAATACACAATTTTCAAAATCGCACAATATTGAAAAAATTAAGATGCTATAAGGTTAAACTATTAAAAACAAAACAAAAAGAATTGAAATTTGATTAACACACATTCCTGTTAATGAATCATAATCATTTCCGAAAATTTAGAAATATAATAACAACAAATATAATCATCAAGTATTTACTGATGGACATTTTATTTATTAAATCAATCTCTTCTTCAAGTCTAAATTTCCATTAATATATTGCTGTACAAAACATGAGCAGAAACTTATAAAACCATACTAAAACGAAATTAAATAGTTAACGTAGACTAAGTAATTAAATGATTATTGTAAAATATTAAATTTTTTTTTGTCAGATGCAAGGATTTAAAACCGTTGTGAAGTATTTTTTTCATTCACTACAGTTTAAATTTAACTAACTTATGTGTACGCATCCCTGATAATTAGTGCTCATATGTTGCATATGATTTTCATAAATGTGTTCAGACATGTCGGACATAATATAACATTATACATTATATTCTATTAATGACAAATTTAGTCTCAGTTTAAACTTAATAATGTTAATGAATATTTTCTTGGTCTGTTAGTGTATTTTAATGAAATTAAATATTTTGACAGAAATATCGTTTTGTTTAGTTATAATTATTCTTTCCGACATAAGATAAATATTCATAACAGAAATATGGTTTTGTTAATTTTCTTCTTGCTTTCCGACATTTGCCCAGGCTGTGATTGAAGTACATAATGTCACGTGGTAAACGAATGCACAATGCACAATAGCACGTTGTATTAAATACAACCTACACACACAACGCGCACAGGGACCGTCTCAATACATGAATTATATAATTGCGCCATCATTATACTTGATATTTAATAAATATTCTGATTATTTCGCATTATTAATAACGCATATGTCCTGCAAAGGCAAATAGGTGCCAATATATAAATTATTTTTACTTCAATCTAGTCTTTCATTTTTCCGATCATTTTTTGTCAGTTACCTAATGTGTTTTATTAAATTGTTTATCTAGTTCTTACGCTGATTTTTTTCTCTCTCAAATAAATCAACAATGAACATAAAAAAATTGATATACGAGATTATTGACTTGATCGCAGTATCTAATATTATGTCCCAGTTTTAAGTTAATATAACTCTTTAGTATACCATGATCTTACACTATATTTGAAATATATTAGCGAACATAGTAGCAAAATTAAGAGTAATTGTTCTATTTTTTATTTTGGTTTTAGAAAAATTTCTTTTCATAGATCTATATTTACTATACTTTTCGGCTTTTTCCCTTTTGATTTATTAATTCAGTCTAAAAAGTGTTTTAGAAATCAGATACATGTAGCTTGTTATGAAACACGAATAGCCCTAACGAACAAACCAAGATGCTGTTCTACTTCACTTAATGAAAGTTTCTGGATAAATTGTTTGATAGTTGTATACTCAGGACGATACTGTTTTGTGATTAGAAGATACCCTGTTTTGTGATTAGAAGATACTCTGTTTTGTGATTAGAAGATACTATGTTTTGTGATTAGAAGATACCCTGTTTTGTGATTAGAAGATACCCTGTTTTGTGATTAGAAGATACTCTGTTTTGCGATTAGAAGATACCCTGTTTTGTGATTAAAAGATACTCTGTTTTGTGGTTAGAAGATACCTTGTTTTTTTATTAGAAGAGATCCTGTTTTGAACTGAGTCGGAAATGTTTAGCTCATAGGTACATTGTAACATTTACTAGGAAAATAAGTCAGTGGTTTACTCTTGATTCAGGGCTGTACTTATAATTATCAATTGATCTTGTTTTTTCTTTTTTTCTTCTTTTCCAAATGATATTGTCAGTGCAATAGTTTGAATATTATAAAAACTGCGATACCTGAAAGAAATAATAATTAGTATACGAAAGGCTGGTCCAAATGTAGGTGGACATGTTGCATAAAATTCACAGGATTCGTATCTTGCTAATCTATGCTAAATTTCATGCTTATTTGAGAGTATAATTTTCAGATAGTTAACTTATGATTGCCAATGAGACAACTTTCCATCAGAGACACAGAAGCTTACAACTATAGGCCAGCGTACGGTCTCCAACAATGACCAAAACCCATACCGAATATAGAAGTTATAAAAGGTCATGACATGACATATGTAAAACAATTCAAATGAGAAAATGACGGTCTGATTTATGTACAAAATGAATAACAAATATGATATACAGCAACAAACAACAACCATTGAATTAAAGGCTCTTGACATGGGAAAGGCACATACAGAAAGTGGCGGGATCAAACATGTTTTGGTTTCCCAACCCTAGCCCTAACATTGGATAGTGGTGCAAAGGCACAACACAATAACAAACTGTACAAAACAATAAACGAAAAAAATACAGCAACAAAAAGCAACCACTGAATTACAGGTTTCTGACTTTAGGCAGGCACATACAGAATGTGGCGGGGTTAAACATGATTACATGTACGAGCGCCCAATTCACCCTGATATGGTATAGTGGTGTAACTGCACAACATTAGAACAAACTATAAAAATCAGTTGAAAAAGGCTTATAACTCATCAGATCGGCACAAAACAATCAAAAACAACTAACGAAAGGAATTTTAAAGGCACACAATACAGATCTCACAGTCACTGAAAGCTATATCAAAGCTTACTTATAAAAACTAATAAAACATGATGTCGTATTTGTTATCTGATTTGCTATATCTTGTATCATGACAAATATGACAAAAGTGGTACGCAAGTAAACGGATTTTCAGATATGGAGAACATGAATTTATTAGGTCTGCTCACAATTTTCCTGATTTATGTCTCGAGATCCACAAAACGATAAAACCACGATCAAAAGACAGAAAACATTATACAAGGTTTCCAAATTTCGATGTTACGACAACAGATGTCTTTAAAAGTGATCATAGTGGTTATTGTTCTTGAGATTGTATCTTCAGTTTGTTTGAAGAAATAACATAAGTCATATAAGCTACAAAATGGGTATGACATTTAGTAGAAGTTGTAGTTGTGGCCATTAAAATAATCATATTCATATATATGTATTAACAGCCAGTCAATGTTAATCTTTGCTAGACACAGTGATTGTATGAAGTGGGATAAAATAAAAGTTTTGAAATCTTTTAGATATATTCCTATGCAATAAAAAAAGGTTTTCTTGTAGGATGTTTTATGCATAAACTGCATTTACCACAGGATTGTCACTGCCTTTCAATTGACAGTCGACAGCTGTAAGAAGTGCATATATTATTTGCAACCTAAACCTAAACCTGTAAAATATTTATCTTTGTATTAAAAATCACATTTGATTTACGCATTAATATATAGTGATTTGTGTGACTTAACGTTTGAAATTTAGGTAGGTGGTGATGCCTCATTACGCAATCACTGAACACATACACGCACATACACACCCCATTACTTACAAAATTATCATACAAATTACATGTAATAAACAATCGTCAATTTTACAATTAAAATTTCAAGTTTTGTACCATTTCCTTATGTTCAATCCTACTCAAAAGCTGGTACCTTAATTACGCCATTTAACAGGATACTCCTACTGGTCCCACGCAAATAAAATATGTAAATCCTAACGACTTACTTTACGTAATATCGGACTGATTCGTTTAATGATCAAGAAATGATTACATTTATTACTAATGTCAATCTGGTCTACAAAAAATGAACTCAGCCCAACAGTCGTAACAATATCTCCTCCGAAACTTTGTTGCGAAGGGATTATAAAATAGAGAGACATAAAAAGCCATTCCAAATATAAGATAATCGCTATTGGCAGTCGATCATATAATTGATTAATTAAAAAAATGAGAATTTAGATGTAAATTGATTTCAATTTTTTTTCTTGCAGGTTTATACATTTCAATGTGATTTTTTTTATAAATACATGTTATCAGTATTACATGAAAGAGGGAAAAAACAAGAAAAAGCTTTTCACTTTAATTCCATTTTTAAAGTTTTCGTCCTGAAATTTTCTCTTTGATACATGTGATAAAACTAAAGTTTAGCAAAATAAATAAGTAAAAAGAAGATACCAGAAAACAAACAGAAGCAGGACACATGTTATAGGACTAATGTCATTTTTAAATGCACTTATCTTTGATAAGACCTCCATTTCACCTGTAAGATCATTTAGTTGGTGTCGAGAGCTATTGAAAGACCGAGAAGCGAATGAAATGTGTGGAACAGATAAGCGGCAGTATTCAACCGACCGTTGTGTCTACCTTTGCTAGATTCCAGTAGTAGCGAGCACATTTTGACCCTGCTTTCAAACTTGCGTGCTTCTTTTATTACCTTGATCAAGTTAGTGGTCATCCTATTGAAAGCTCCACTTTGAAGGTGTTTTTGTTTTACGACGGGCAAAGGAAAAGGTTTGTTCCAGCGAAAAACTGGTTTAAACCCACCACATTTTGTGACATACCAAGTCAGGCTCTCTGGACCATGCATGTGTTGTTCATTTCTGTTGTCTTTGGTTGTTCGTCTCGGTGTTTGTTGTTGGTATGATTTGTTGTGCTGTCTTTGGTTATTCCTGTTATCCGGACGCTTTTATTTTCGTTTTCCTCCCAAAATAATCCAAACGGAATAATCATAAGCGAGGATGACACATGCGACTATGCATGGTACCTATAGGACACAGAGGCATGATGATTAATTTATTGTGGAAGGAAGAGAAGCGACACACAAAATGGGGTCTTCTCATTTAATAGTATAGATGTCCAGGTTAATCTGCACTATGCTAGTACATGTAAATAGTAACTACTAACACCTGTTAAACATGAAAGGACGAATAATTGATAGTTTCGTGATGGTGATATCACGTTATGTGGCTTTTTGTTAATATAATTTCATTAAAATCAGATCTTTTACTTTGCTCTGTTAGATTAGTTTGTCACACGAGCGACAAGATATATCTGATTTTAATTAGATAGTTGGAATATAAAAATAGACATTAAAGAACACATAATAACCACAAAATATAGAGTTCAGGATAGAAGTCCCTTAAAATATACAACATTGTGGCTATCGTCATATAGATCGACACGAGGTGCACTGTGGCCATCGCAATATAGATTGACATGAGGTAAACTGTGGCCGTCACCATTAAGATTGACATGAGGTAAACTGTGACAATCGCTATATAGATCGACATGAGAAACACTGTGACTATCGCCATATATATTGGCATGAGGTACAATGTGTCGTCGCCATATAGATTGGCATGAGGTACACTTCGACCATCGCCATATAGATTGACATGAGGTAAACTGTGGCCGTCGCCATTTAGATTGACATGAGGTACACTGTGGCCGTCGCCATATAAATTGACATGAGATAAACTGTGGTCGTCGCCATATTGATTGGCATGAGATACACTCTGGCCGTCGCCATATATATTGACATGAGGTAAACTAGCCGTCGCCATATAGATTGACATGAGGTAAACTGTGGCACTCGACATATAGACTTACATAAGGTAAACTGTGACCATCACCATATAGATCGACATGAGGTACACTGTGACCATCGCCATATAGATCGACATGAGGTACACTGTGACCATCGCCATATAGATTGACATGAGATAAACTGTGGTCGTCGCCATATAGATTGGCATGAGATACACTCTGGCCGTCGCCATATATATTGACATGAGGTAAACTGTAGCCGTCGCCATATAGATTGACATGAGGTAAACTGTGGCACTCGACATATAGATTTACATAAGGTAAACTGTGACCATCGCCATATAGATCGACATGAGGTACACTGTGACCATCGCCATATAGATTGACATGAGGTACGATGTGGTCGTTGCCATATAGATTGGCATGAGGTACACTTCGACCATCGCCATATAGATTGACATGAGGTAAACTGTGGTCGTCGCCATATAGATTGGCATGAGGTACACTGTGTCCGTCGCCGTATAGATTGACACGAGGTACACTGTGGCCGTTGCTTTATAGATTGGCATGAGGTACACTCCGACCATCGCCATATAGATTGGCATGAGGTACACTGTGGCCGTCGCCATATAGATTGACATGAGGTACACTGTATCCGTCGCCATATAGATTGACATGAGGTACACTGTGGCCGTCGCCATATAGATTGACATGAGGTAAACTGTGGTCGTCGCCATACAGATTGGCATTAGGTACACTCTGGCCGTCGCCATATAAGTTGACATGAGGAAAACTGTGGTCGGCGCCATATAGATTAGCATGAGGTACACTGTGGCCGTCGCCATATAGATTGACATGAGGTTCACTGTAGCCGTCGCTATATAGATTGACATGAGGTACAATGTACACTGTGACCGTCGGCATATAGATTTACATGAGGTACACTGTCGTCGCCATTTAGATTGACATGAAGTACAATGTAGTCATCGCTATATAGATTGACATGAGGTCGTTTCTCGTTTTTATATAGACTAGACCGTTGATTTTCCCGTTTGATAGATTGGCATGAGATACACTCTGGCCGTCGCCATATATATTGACATGAGGTAAACTGTAGCCGTCGCCATATAGATTGACATGAGGTAAACTGTGGCACTCGACATATAGATTTACATAAGGTAAACTGTGACCATCGCCATATAGATCGACATGAGGTACACTGTGACCATCGCCATATAGATTGACATGAGGTACGATGTGTCGTTGCCATATAGATTGGCATGAGGTACACTTCGACCATCGCCATATAGATTGACATGAGGTAAACTGTGGTCGTCGCCATATAGATTGGCATGAGGTACACTGTGTCCGTCGCCGTATAGATTGACACGAGGTACACTGTGGCCGTTGCTTTATAGATTGGCATGAGGTACACTCCGACCATCGCCATATAGATTGGCATGAGGTACACTGTGGCCGTCGCCATATAGATTGACATGAGGTACACTGTATCCGTCGCCATATAGATTGACATGAGGTACACTGTGGCCGTCGCCATATAGATTGACATGAGGTAAACTGTGGTCGTCGCCATACAGATTGGCATTAGGTACACTCTGGCCGTCGCCATATAAGTTGACATGAGGAAAACTGTGGTCGGCGCCATATAGATTAGCATGAGGTACACTGTGGCCGTCGCCATATAGATTGACATGAGGTTCACTGTAGCCGTCGCTATATAGATTGACATGAGGTACAATGTACACTGTGGCCGTCGGCATATAGATTTACATGAGGTACACTGTCGTCGCCATTTAGATTGACATGAAGTACAATGTAGTCATCGCTATATAGATTGACATGAGGTCGTTTCTCGTTTTTTATATAGACTAGACCGTTGATTTTCCCGTTTGAATGGTTTTACACTAGTAATTTTGGGGCCCTTTATAGCTTGTTGTTCGGTGTGAGCCAAGGCTCCGTGTTGAAGGCCGTACATTGACCTATAATGGTTTACTTTTATAAATTGTTATTTGGATGGAGAGTTGTCTCATTGGCACTCACACCACATCTTCCTATATCTAATTACGAAATTTAAACTCACATTAAAGTATTGTGTCGTATTTTGCACGTGGTACTTTAATTGCTTTTTAATGTTTTTTTTGTATTTAATGGAAATTACAAATTAACAACAACAACAACAAATTAACAACGGGACTTAACTTTAAAAAATGTCACAATCAATTGTTCAAATGGTAAGCGAGATCATGAAACACATTTTTGAACTAAATACTCTAACGCTGAGTGTGAATATCTGTTGTTTCGTTGGTCGATGAGTTTCAGAGGAAATTTTGGGGACGACGACAGAGGACGGACACCCAGTGATGATCATATAGATCACAATGGTTCTTTACGTCAGATGAGCTAACACAAGCATTCTGAGAGTATTGCATGACAATACATAGTCCCCTACTGGTTAAAAAATTATTGTACTGGAACAAAATGCTAACTTGATCTACAACTTGTCATGGTGTTAACTATATAACAAGTATCAAATCAATATCTTCAAGCATGACGAAAAAAGTGCAAAAAACTGATTACTTGCGCGAATTTTCGAAGTCCAAGGACCATAACTCTGCACAAAATCATCAGACCGAAACAAAATTTAAACTTGATCTGTAACTGGTCATGTTAAAATTGTTTATACCAAATATTAAATCAATATCTTTAAGCATGAGGAAAAAAGTGCAGAAAACAGATAACTTGCACGAATTTTCGAAGTCCAAGGACCATAACTCTGCACAAAATCATCAAACCGGAACTAAATTCAAACTTGATTTGTAACTGGCCATGATTAAACTATATACCAAATATCAAATCAATATCTTCAAGCACGAAGAAAAAAGTGTGGAAAACTGATTTGCCGGACTGACGGATGGACAGAAGGACAGAGTGCAAACCTAAAGTCCCCTTCGACTTCGTCGGTAGGGGACTAACTAGGCCTATTTATCAGTAAAATAAAGAAAAAGGAAAAAGAAAATAAATAGCTCTGTGTGCTATCTCTTGATCATGAAGCAGCTTCTGTCCCAAGGTTTTTGAAATTACAGGAAGGTTTGAGAGATTTATTTTTTATAAATTTTAGCACAGACTGTACCTAAATGCTGATTGCATATAAATACTACGTTCATTTCTTACGCTAGATCGTGAATAAATATTTCGATTATATATAAGAAGCTTATAACTTAAACGTTTCCTGCAATTCCATAGATATAAGAAGATTTGGTATGAGAGCCAGTGAGACAACTCTCCATCCAAGTCACAAATTGTAAAAGTAAACCATTATAGGTCAAAATACGGCCTTGAACACGCGTACGGAGCCTTGGCTCACACCTAACAGCAAGCTATAAAGGGCCCCAAAAATGACTAGTGTAAAACCATTCAAACAGGAAAACCAACGGTCTAATCTATATAAAAAAAAACGAGAAACGAGAAACACTTATGAACCACATCAACAAACGACAACTACTGAACATCAGGTTCCTGACTTAGGACAGGTGCAAACAAATGCAGCGGGTTTAAACGTTTTAATAGGCGCCAACCTTCACCCTACCTGAAACAATAGTGTAACATCACAACATAGAAAGACACACTATAAAATATCAATTGAAATGGCTTAACTCTATCAAAAGACATATTAACAAAAACAAGTGAACATACACTGAACGAATAAATTTGATCTATGACACAATGTAAATACAAAATTAATAAAACAAGGGGGTTAGATGTAAAACAATATCAGAAAGACAACCATAACCTTGGACAAAATGCCGCCAAATAAAATAACTTACACAGGTAAATAAAATAATTTTGTTGTAAGGTATACATGGGCCACGGAAATATTTTTTTTACGAAATAAATAATTTTGTTGTTCATAGTACGAGAACAGAAGTAAAAATTTATCGTCATACCAAACACTTATCAAAGGTATATATTTAAAATAGTGAGACGAGATATAACACTAAATAAGTAAACATTAAATAACAAAAATGCATTGCAAATTGTACCAACAGGTCAAATTAACACGAAAGTACGATTTGCAGTTACTGAAAGCTAGTTAAAAGCCAAAAACAATTAATAATAAAAAATCATGCATCAGAGACTAAAATCAACTAAAACACAACCTAGGGATTTAGTGTTTTAACGTCATGGAGAGTCAAAGAAGACATGATGCCGGTTTGAAAAAAGGTAATTATTGTTTTAAATCTACACTAAACTATAATTGTGAAGTCCAAAAAAACACAATTTTTCTGTAAAATTCGGGAAAATGGAACAAGTCAGACTATTTTTAAAGTTTGCTACAGATCATAAAATAGGTTCTGTCCAAGTTTTGTGGAAAGAAAATGCAGGAAACTTTAACCCCGGTCTGTATTTAAATGTTGACGACGCAGACGATGCCAATGATGACAGATTCTAGGACTTTATGTCTCGCCTTAGCTACTTTCATCTCAGTCGAGACGAAAGTAAGGAAACGATCAAAGATAGATATTCTCTTCGTCACTATTTCATAAGAGTTTTATGACAGATTGTCTCTTTTAAATTGGGAAACTAACAGAACATTATATCCAATTTTATTACCTTTCTATGCTATACATAGTAGTAGAATAAATAGTCGGGAAAGGTGAAAATAAAATAAGCTTTTCATGCATGGCTGACATGTTAACAAGAAATGTCAATTTTCGTACTTTACGATAATGGGTGAATATTAATGAATTTTTTAAACGGAACAGAATAAAATGTTTCAAATCAAAACTTAAAACTATAAAATCAATTTGGTTTTGCGGTTTCCGACAAGAAGTTACCCTTCA
Organism: Mytilus coruscus; assembly: GCA_017311375.1. Classification (NCBI taxonomy): domain Eukaryota; kingdom Metazoa; phylum Mollusca; class Bivalvia; order Mytilida; family Mytilidae; genus Mytilus; species Mytilus coruscus. Next base: position 26,330,555 of record CM029601.1, read on the forward strand.
TGTTTTGTACGTTCGTCGCTTATCCGTACACTTTAATAAAAATAGCTTTTATTACCTAGATTTTTCAATGAAACAAATTATTTGAATATTTTTTATCAACCTTTACATTTTAGAGTTTTCTTCAGTCTAGTTATTTTAGATATATTTAGACATGACTTGCATTTAAAAACAACATATTTTAAGCATTAAAGGTTAAACCATAGCTGAAAAAAATACCTGTGGTGACTATATATATATATATAGATCCAAATACATAACATTTTATTTAACAAGTACAGTAAATTAGAAACACACATCGTGTATAACAGAGACCTTAAATGGTCATAGAGGGTACATTTAGCCCTTCATTCCGTTTCGACAATTTACCATGTTATCATTTGAGAATTGTCGTCTTAATTTGTTTGAATACAGTTTATGTCTTTTTTATTGGAACAATCATCGTTACTTCGTTTTTGTACAAATAAAGGTAGATTGTCAACAGCTCTTGGTACTGGGATATAGTACAATTCTGCGTCTTTATTCTCAAGCTTCCAGTCGCAACTTTTGCACACTTCCAAAACAAAAAGTTTTAATACTAATTTAGCAAAATCTTTTCCTATACAAGTTCTTGGACCACCACCGAAAGTGGCATAATTATATCGGGTTTCTAAATTATCTGGTGTTATCCTATCGAAATTGGGTAGGTCATCCCATCGATCTGGATTGAATACGTCTGAATTCGTATAAAGTGGTGACGTATGATGAGTATCCCGTATACCATAGGCAACAGTCCAACCTTTCGGTATTTTATAACCCTGAAAATATAATTAAACATCATTTAAATTCAATTATGTAATAAATAATTATATATCTGTATGACGGATCTGGCAATAGACACAGTTAATCCGTTTTAGTTCAAGTACTATTCATATACATGTTCAAAAGTGTTATGTAATGTAGAGAGACAAATATTTCAAATGCCGATATAAAGAGAAACAAGTTTAACCGATTTTTTTTTTTTAAACTACTTGAAAATTGTAAACATGTGTAACAAACGATCCGGAACTGATATTTGAGGTGTAACAAAACAGGAATTAAATTCCAACCTCTTGTGCGTATTAAAATGGAAAAATATTAAGAATCGATCACAAAGTTACATAATGCAGTGTAACTCTTCTAGCTGCTTTACATTGTAAATATTGTATGCAATGCATACTCTCTCAAAATGGTAACTGTTATACGGTTTTAAATGATAGTGGATGGTTTTGAGTAAGCCCCTCAATATTACAATCGTTTAAAACTATTAAATACCTACAAAATATTTAACATAAAAAATTCTGTTAATAAACTTGAATACATTTTGCTCTCTTTTCGGCTTTTTGCTCAGTATGAATTTCATTAATAGCAAGCGAATGTTGATTTGGTGATCGCATTTTCGAGCCAGCTTCAGACATATCATATTTCAATGGTCACTGGTTCGGAAATACGCCAACAATGTATTAAAACCTTAAAGTTCACATATGAATCTCACAATGTTTAAATTTTATCTTAAGATTGATGATGATGATGGATGGCTGCTTAACGTCCAGCAGCAAATTAATATGCATATTCAGGACGAGAACATGTTAATGTTATATGTTATATGAATATCAACCTTGCTTTGTACTAGACCGACACGCTAAGCCGGATTTTTAACGTGCTAGTTCACAAGATAACAGTCCGCAGGAAGACATGCCACCTTACCCGGACACATTATTCTGACTCCGAGCCGACCAGTCTTTGCTCTTACTCCTTAATGCCGCGTGCTTAGCGGAAACGCAGCAAATACCAATTTCAGTCTTTAGTTTTACCCGGTCGGGGTTCGAACACAAGACCTCCCGCACTCGAAGAACACGCTACCACGAGACCACCGAAGGTTGTTAAGATTGAAGGACTTTAAGAAAATAGACATGGTGTGAAATTAAGTCAGGAGAAATTGGTCCTCATTCTTTAACGGCCTTGAATGAAAAACTGTCGTAACTCACGAGTAATCGAAGGAGATTATAATTACAAAAATACAACTTGTACCTCTAGTTGGAATGATTTAAGCACCTTCCTATATCCTGCTCCAACAGGGGGTGTCATGCGTAGAACCTCTTTGGTGACATTGTACGCATATTTGTATTTTGGAAGATCATTTAAAGTCAGAATATCAAGATCGTCTGATCCTATTTCCTCTCGTACTTTATGAATGACATTTGGATATTTGCCAAGAAACATTAGACAGGAACACATTGCACTGGAAGTCGTATCATGGCTGGCGAACATCAGTTCAACAATTGACTCGCATGTTTTGAATCGACAGTTTTCTTCTTCTTCTCGGAGAAGGAAGTCTAAAGCACTTACAATCTTTATATCGTCTACGGGAATGTTTTGTAATTTTTGTATATTTTCTGCAATTCTTTGGATTAATTGCTTTTTTGCTTTGAGTGCCTAAAAGAGAAAATGTGAAATAAAATATGTTTGTGTTTTTTCTTCAAACAGCTTTAATAACTTTGATTTAAGTTTCATTTTCCATCTTTTATACATGTGACAACCTTTGCTACATGTTAAACGGAAAATGTTCGTGGCAATATTCCTTTCACCACATGTGTTGATTAGAAAAAAAAACAATTGAAGGAAATATCAAAACGCTAAATAACAGCCATGGCAACAGAAATCTATTTTAGAGACTGTGAAAATAAGACGACGAGAAAACTTCCCATTGTGTGTCGTGGTGTAGTATAGTAGTCTTTAAAATATTAAATAACGGGGTGACTGGAAATTCAATGAAAGGAGATGAAGACAATGCGCCAATGAGGTGACCCAATAAATATTCTAATATTTCAAATTAGTCAAACTATCAAAGGAACTTTGTTTATTATTGATGTTTTCTTCTTCTAAATAATTGCTTAAAAAGCCAATATCTTACAAAAAAAGTCAAGCTATCTAGCATTCACCTGAGCGGTACTCCTTTATGTGCATTGGATTCCGCTACTTACACATTTAAACAACTCATCGACTACTCATTAAATTATTATGTCTTAAATCTGTGAAGTAATCAACAAACGTCGTCAGTTGGCAAATTATATAATAAAAAAAAAAACAGGTTATCGCAATTTAATAGCATGTATGTATACATAAGAGTCTATATATCATTAAACATATAAAGACATGTTCCTGTCTAGACTATTCATCGTAATTTAGGAATCGTGATGCTGTTGTATACCGAAATTCATGACCTTGGAAGCAAATATACATTGTTGGAACGTCTGATTGTTGTTCATCACATCTGTCGAAAACATGAAGAATTGTAATACGTCCGATGCACTATTTTCAGTAAATAAACAGTAACTATACGATGTCATCCTTCAGAAATATAGTGCGGATGATGAGAACCGATAGCTAGATAATTATAGAACTAGTTGATGAGATGAGAACCGATAGCTAGATAATTATAGAACTAGTTGATGAGATGAGAACCGATAGCTAGATAATTATAGAACTAGTTGATGAGATGAGAACCGATAGCTAGATAATTATAGAACTATAGATGAGATGAGAACCGATAGCTAGATAATTATAGAACTAGTTGATGAGATGAGAACCGATAGCTAGATAATTATAGAACTAGTTGATAAGATGAGAACAGATAGCTAGATAATTATAGAACTAGTTGATAAGATGAGAACAGATAGCTAGATAATTATAGAACTAGTTGATGAGATGAGAACAGATAGCTAGATAATTATAGAACTAGTTGATGAGATGAGAACCGATAGCTAGATAATTATAGAACTAGTTGATGAGATGAGAACCCATAGCTAGATAATTATAGAACTAGTTGATGAGATGAGAACCGATAGCTAGATAATTATAGAACTAGTTGATGAGATGAGAACCGATAGCTAGATAATTATAGAACTAGTTGATGAGATGAGAACCGATAGCTAGATAATTATAGAACTAGTTGATGAGATGAGAACCGATAGCTAGATAATTATAGAACTAGTTGATGAGATGAGAACCGATAGCTAGATAATTATAGAACTATAGATGAGATGAGAACCGATAGCTAGATAATTATAGAACTATAGATGAGATGAGAACCGATAGTTAGATAATTATAGAACTATAGATGAGATGAGAACCGATAGTTAGATAATTATAGAACTATAGATGAGATGAGAACCGATAGCTAGATAATTATAGAACTATAGATGAGATGAGAACCGATAGCTAGATAATTATAGAACTATAGATGAGATGAGAACCGATAGCTAGATAATTATAGAACTAGTTGATGAGATGAGAACCGATAGCTAGATAATTATAGAACTAGTTGATGAGATGAGAACCGATAGCTAGATAATTATAGAACTAGTTGATGAGATGAGAACCGATAGCTAGATAATTATAGAACTAGTTGATGAGATGAGAACCGATAGCTAGATAATTATAGAACTAGTTGATGAGAGAACCGATAGCTAGATAATTATAGAACTAGTTGATGAGATGAGAACCGATAGCTAGATAATTATAGAACTAGTTGATGAGATGAGAACCGATAGCTAGATAATTATAGAACTACAGATGAGATGAGAACCGATAGCTAGATAATTATAGAACTATAGATGAGATGAGAACCGATAGCTAGATAATTATAGAACTAGTTGATGAGATGAGAACCGATAGCTAGATAATTATAGAACTAGTTGATGAGATGAAAACCGATAGCCAGATAATTATAGAACTAGTTCTATAAAAGTACTAAACACAAATATAACTGCAGCGTGTTAATTATTGTCACCGTGGGGTGTTGATCAAAATGAAACGTTACACAGAAACGTCAGGAAAAAATGTAACGATAGAAAACTATAATTGTTGTTACAACCCATTTGTTGTTATCCTAAATTTTGTAATAACTTTATATCGACGAAAATCAGGATTGAATCACCCTTCCCAAGGTGGAACCGTCCTAGAATCACCCCTTTAAAAATAGACCTAATCCTAAAATACGATTAAACGGTTTATTCCTCCAATTCCTACATTTTAAAATCTAGTATGTTATTTGTAAAAACCATGTAGGAATGGCAGGAATACTTAGATAAACAAGGGCTAAATTCGGATTATATTGTAAAAACATAAAGCTAATTAACTTCAGGTAAATATCCATAAAACGGTTCATTCCTCCTATTCCCACTTTTTATAAATCTGGTAAGAAAAATTAAAATTTCATGTGGGAATAGGGGGAATCTTGTGCAAACAAAGGATTATACTGTATAAACATTGTTCAATCAACTTTTAATTGACAAGTGTTTTTTGGATAGGTAATAGGTTATTTTTGTATGTGTATGAATTCTGTGTTTTTAATTAAAATAAATATGAAAGAAATGGAAACAAATATAAGTAAATTATTTTATTTCTTTTATAACACAAATTCAACAGTAGATTCAAGCCAGTATGTTGTTACATAGTCTGTAAAGGGCGTGTAGTTGATGTTAGTATCAATCTGATCTATGTCGGTTAGGGAATTAAACCACACATCTTCGACCTCCGCAGTAGGTTCAAGTGGAAGGACAGCGGTACAGTGTACTAGTTGATAAATGTTGTTGTCTTCCTTGTATGGAACCTGAAGACCTGTTTCTTGTGCTTTTCTCCATATGCATTGTGTGTAGTGGAGAAAACAGCCTTTTGCGTTGATGCCAGGAATACAGAATAGGCTGCATTTCGGATGGCGACTGCATAGTCCAGGAAGATAGTGGTAGGCTGAAGTTGTAGTTGGTGTTGGTGGCATACATCTTTGAGTTTAGTCAGGAACCTTGTGTATACTAGTTCGCTCTTGGCTGGAAGAAAACTATGTACCAGTGGATACATTGCGCCGTCAACCATTGCGTGAAATGTGTAAAGTTGGAAGAATAGGCTCGGACAGGAATGGGTCACCTTTGGTAGTACGTGCCCAAATACCATCTTTGTTGATTTCATCAACAGTTTTTGGTAAAACTGGTAGGTTCTTCTTGCGTTTGTTGTACATGGAAATCTTGCAAGATGGGAAAGTTTGTTATAATATTATCTATCATCAATTTATTTGTTCGGATGACAATTTTTAAGTTTACAAATTCAATGTTTTTAATCTTACTTCTATTTATCTGACTTATTCTTTATATTTAAATAATTCTTTGAAGAAGAAAACATATTACAAATAAACAGTATATTAAACTATTATTTTTTTTTAAATAATATTATACTTAAACAGTGTAAAAAATATGTTTTCTTTTAAAAAAGACAGGTAAATCTTAGGTGAATTTTGAATTAACCTTGATTGTTATAAAAACAAATTATTTATCAAAACATCTATTGTTATTTGCATGTGGGAATAGAAGGAATAGTGATTTTTAAAAAGTGGGAATAGGAGGAAGACACCCCCTTGAGTTTTCTTCAATGTCCAATTTGAAAATATCAATAGTAGAAAATGTAAAAAAAAAGTTCTAACAAATGTGCATGTTCTTGTCTCATTGAAATTGTCCTGTGTCCTTATTTTGTTTTATTTTATTTTTCTATTTTTTTCAAAATTGTTGTGTTTATTTTCTCGTGTCACGAATGAAAAGTTTTTGTCATTGAGTTAATCCATCAAAAAACAAATCAAAATAGATTGGTACAAAGTCCCAAAAGATAGAGTTTTTTAACACAATGATGTAAGCTGTATTTAAGCACCATATTAAACTTTTAGAACTACTAGCTGTGTAACAATAAAAATATTATCCTAATACATGAGAGAAAAATATCAAAACCATTATAGACAGTATAATATGTTTAGATGTGAGAATTTATCATAAATCAGTCCATCTAAAGTATGAATTTAAGTTCTACCTGAGCATGTTACATGTACATGAACCATTTAATTTAGAAAAATAACAAAATGCAGAATATTTTAAAATACATTTTTTTACATTTTAAAAAATATTTTTAAATTATCAGAATTTATCACAAACTCAGTCATAGGTGCAATGCGTACAGCATTTGGGTACGGTGGACTACTAAGTACCTTACTTAGAGTGGTATTAAGTGTACTTTAAATTTGGCTTTGCCTATTCAACCTTATACTTTTATAGCATTTATCCCAGCATCAAGGCTATCGTTGATTAAGATTACGGTTCAAATTTCAAACTATATATGTGTAATATGTATAATTCAATTTGTTAAACCTTTTCTCCTCCTTACTTTTTAAAGTTAAATATTTGGAATTTACTTTTATATGAATTAAAAGTACATTTCTATATCTATTTTATTATTTGCAATGCATCCATTTGTGTTATCTTTATAATCATAAGTCTTCATAGATAAGTTAAAAGGGTGTATTTTTTGCACTTATTTACCTGTACATGAATTATATCTAAATTGCTTTAAACAACAAATTACCTTAATATATAACAACAGCTATTGAACTTTGATTGTAGGAATAGAAGGGATATGCATTTTAAAATGGTTCATTCAACCTAGGCCAACATTTTGAAATTTAGGTATAAAATTGTATGAAAAAAATGTTGGCATAGGTTGGCAAAATTTAGCAATATTGTACGACTTGTAGCTTAAAAAATAGCGTGGTGAAAGATACTGAATTATAGAGCTCTGTCACAACTAGTAAGAGCCAATTTATATATTTATATATATAAAGAAATTTGTTTTGCATGCACACGTATAAAAATTGCGGTTTTTATCCAACGCAATCATAGGTTTGAACGTTGTTTTCAATTTAGACTTGTGTATGCTCTCTATAGTCTTGGCACACACGATATTGTTTGGTAGTCAATTCCAATCGGAAATTGTTCTTGCAAACTTTTTTTTTACCTGTACTACCTATAATTTTAAAAAGTTGGATAAATGAGAATGAACCAGTCTGACTGTTAATATTGGTCAGATTTTCTAAGTGGAATTTTGAAACACCGGCTGTTGTTTCGGACAAATTTGTCTACAATGTTTGTTGTTTTATAGTCACATAATTGTTTGGATATTTTTTGACGTTTTGGTCTCTCCTTAACTAATACTAAATCTTGTGGGATAGCTGGTACCAACTCCCCGTCCACCTTTATTTTATTGTTTTTTTTTTGTAATTTTTGTATTTGTTTTTTCTTTCTTTTTTTAATTTCATATCTAGAACAACAAAGTTTTGCAAGTATTTTACCATACAGAAGTGTTCTTTTGTATTATTTTATCTATCTTTTTCAAATTTCATATTTACTACAACATAATATTACATAGTATTAAAACTAATGTTTCTAATTTTAAAGGAGTAATTTTTTAAGCTTTAAAATACTGACTGTATTTCACCTGTAATTGATTATTAATTGTTTATAACAGCACCTATCGTATTTTGTTTGTAGGCATAGGTTGATATATATAGTTTTCATATGTTGGCATGGGTTGATGACCCTTTAAAATGTAGGTATATCAGGAAGACACCCGATTAAACATTGTTGATACCAGGTCACTATTATCCCCAATTTAGCAATATACATGATGACTTGGCAAGTCTATTCACATCGGTTCTTCATTTCACACAGTAAATTACAAAACATTATACAAGAGAAAATTACAATGTTATATAATCAATGATAATATTACGTAATCAGATTACACACTTATATAATAAACTCTAGTCTTTATAAAAAAAATCTTTGTCTATGGTAAAAATTCAGACGTCGCTGGAAAGAAAACTAAGTCATTGTGTCTTTTCGCTCGTAAATTATTGTCTTATATCTTCATTTGAATAGTTTTCCATGTTTTGAAAATCATGAAGGACTTGAAGATGGTAACGCCCATGACATACGACACTCAGATTATATCAAAATAAAAGACTATTAGATATAAGCGACAGGGCGAAAGAGTTTCAAAACGAAGGTTGAGGTGGAAGAACATGATTTTTTTATTTATAATTATTTGTAATTGACTTTGAACTAGATTACAGCGATTACTCTTGTTTCGATGCTTTGTGTCTATTGTTTTTATGTTAGTTGTTTTTTATCCTCGTACTGATCTTTTGAGTTGAACCATTTGCAACAGATTTTTACAGTTTGTTCTTATGGTGAGCTGTTACGGCACTATCCCACTGGCGTTCACAAACATGCTTAATTCCGCCACATTCTTTATGTGCCTGTTCTAAGTCAGGAGCTTTCGGTTCGTCGCTCGTGTAAGCACGAAAAACACGATTTGATTTTAATAGATTGGATGAAATAATTTTACACATAGCTATAAAAATCAAAAAGTTAATCAGCGCTATGCAGTGTAGAAAATCTGATACAATAGTGTCCGTTTAACAAGTTGGCACATCTGGAGTGTAGAAATTAAACTCAACGCCTTCGAAGCAAAAACATTTTCAATTGTCAAATGTCCACTACCTCATCAAGAATTACCTTATTTGGGGTCTGTCGTTTTCTGAACACAGAACAAGAATATTAACAAATAATCAGTTTAATGGGTATGCGACCATTTAAAAACCTGGGTAATTGTACTATAAACATTCTGATGTTCTTACCTTGTAAAGTCCAAACCCAGGCAATTCAATCGGCAAAGAAAACATGTTATGAACCATTGATTGGTAAATTAAACTAAGTTCGTTCCCAGTTTCATCATCACAGTCAAAACCGGCCAAGCATTTTGCTGCTATGATAAAAGCTAGATTTCTACATTGCGGGTATCCAAGAATGTTTCCCTTTTTACACCATTCATCTATGAAATGTTTTATTGTTTTTCTAATTATTGGTATATGTTGATTTAATGCATCTGGTAGAAATAAATTTATAAGCAATCTTTTCCTTTCTTTGTGCTCGTGAATATCGTCCATCATAGACAGTGCATAAGGACCGAGTACTTTCCGAATGCTCGGTGGCCATTGTGATGACACATAAGAGTTCTCTGACATTAGAATTTTGCGGAGATTGTGTGCCCCCGAAACACGTATAGTTGGTCTTCCAAGCACATGTGTCCTATATACGTTACCATATTTATTTTGACGTAATTTGTAGAACTTGTCGTTCTGAAAATGAAAAAAAATAAACATTTTACTGTATTTCACTAAAGAACATGTTCATTGTTTTGCACCAATCATGAATAATTATTTTTAATTTGACAGCCAAAAAAAAAAAAAAAACATGAAGCAACTGGATGACACATAAAATGACTTCAAAAGATTTAAATTTGATTGTTTTAAATTTTGCTGTTTACAGTTTTTTCTATCTAATAAAATCGTTTTCAAGATAATAAACCCATAAAAAGGGCTAAAGTTCATGAACATTTCTTTACATACAATAACCTCAATACGGTATTGGCAAAAGTAGCTCATTTTTGACTACTGCACATGTCTACGTGAATAAAATGTAACCATTTAACACGCAATGTTAAACAACATTCATAAACAATGGTATTATACCGCTCTATTGACTTGTAAGAATATTTGAATGTAAAATGCAGCTGTTGAATTTGTTTTATCACAGGGTAGTGAAACCCAAACTTTTAGACCACTAAAAGAAAAATTGATTTGAATAATTTTGTATTTGCTTAGAAACAATACTATTTATCCGAGGGTGAAAGTATAGTGTTGTATTGCTCTGGTATTGTATGGTTGTTTGCTGTGTTACCATACATTTCACAATGGGATACATTTTATACGTCCGTCAAAATTTTGACGGGACGTATTATGGTATACAAATGTCGTCTGTCCGTCTGTCCGTCTGTCTGTCCGGCGTAAACATGTCGCACCGTAACTTGAGAACGACTTATCCAAATTTCATGAAACTTAACAAAGTTGTTTCTTATGATGGTTAAATGATCTGTATACTTTTTGGTGAAAATAAGATTAAAACTTTTTGAGTTACGGGACTTAGTAACTAAAACAGGTGTGTGTTTTTTTTCACATGTCGCGCCGTATCTCAAAAACAATTTATGATTATTGCTTAAAACTTTACACACTTCTTAGTTATATTAATCTTAAGATCTGTATACTTTTTGGTGATGTCAGTCATCATGATTCAAAATTTTATTTTAGAGATATTGAGTATTTTGTTTAAAAAGGGGGAGGGGTTTTTCACATGTCGCGCCGTATCTCAAAAACAGTTTATGATTATTGCTTAAAATTTTACACACTTCTTATTTATATTAATCTAAAGATCTGTATACTTTTTGGTTTTGATTCAAAATTTTATTTTTGACCTATTGATTTTTTTTTTAAAAAGGGGGGTTTTCACATGTCGCGCCATATCTCAAAAACTATTTATGATTATTGCTCAAAATTTTACACACTTCTAAGTTATATTAATCTAAAGATCTGTATACTTTAGAGATATTGAGTTTTTTGTAAAATAAAAGGGGGGGGGTTTCGCATGTCAGGCCGTATGTCAGAAACTATTTATGATTATTGCATAAAAATTCACACACAAGACGACGGGCGTATCATGCGCTCATGGCGCAGCTGTTTATTTCATTTTATTTTCATACCATCAAAGCGGAAAGACGAAAAAACGAAACGCGAAAAGGCAAAAACGGTTAAAGTTGGAAAACGCTAAAGCAAAAACGCAAGACAAATACCACCCATTTTCTTTTTAGCTGTCTGAATTTAACGCTTTCAGTTTTAATTTTTTGTAGTCTTTTAATTTTAATCATATGTAATTTTCGTGGACTGTAGTCTTTTAGTTTTAATTATATGCAGTGTTCGTGGACTGTAGTCTTTTAGTTTTATTTATATGTAATGTTCGTGGACTGCAGTCTTTTAGTTTTAATCATGTGTCATGTTCGTGGACTGTAGTCTTTTAGTTTTAATCATTGTAAAGTTCGTTGACTGTAGTCTTTTAGTTTTGATTATATGTCATGTTCGTGGACTGTAGTCTTTTAGTTTTAATTATATGTAATGTTCGTGGACTGAATAAAATTGAGAATGGAAATGGGGAATGTGTCAAAGAGACAACAACCCGACCACAGAACAGACAACAACAGAAGGTCACCAATAGGTCTTCAATGCAGCGAGAAATTCCCACACCTGGAGGCGTCCTTAAGCTGGCCCCTAAACAAATATATATACTAGTTCCGTGATAATGGACGTCATACTAAACTCCAAATTGTACACAAGAAACTAAAAGTAAAAATAATACAAGACTAACAAAGGCCAGAGGCTCCTGACTTGGGACAGGCGCAAAAATGCGGCGGGGTTAAACATGTTTATGAGATCTCAACCCTCCCCCTATACCTCTAGCCAATGTAGAAAAGTAAACGCATAACAATACGCACATTAAAAGTCAGTTAAAGAGAAGTCCGAGTCCGATGTCAGAAGATGTAACAAAAGAAAATAAACAAAATGACAACAATACATAAATAACAACAGACTACTAGCAGTTAACTGACATGCCAGCTCCAGACCTCAATTAAACTGATTGAAAGATTATGTCTTCATCATATGAATATCAGGCACAATCCCTCCCGTTAGGGGTTTAGTATCATACCATCATAAAATATATGAGAAGAGCATAACCCATGTCATGCCAACAACTGGTTTTTAAATAAATGTGTTTAGTTCCGATGCAAAGACCCTATAAGTGAATCAATATTAAAGCCAAAATATGCAATCTTTAATGACCTGACAACAGTATCGTAACTATATTTCTTCTTAAATAAGTCTATTTAAAGGTTTTGTTAGCTTCTGAGGTGAATACTGACATTTTTGTGCTTTATAAAGAATATTACCATAAAAGATTGGATGTGAAATACCTGAACGTATAAGAAGTCTGCATGTTCCAGCAGAAGATTTTTATCACTTGCACAATCAGCATGACCTTATAATTGCAGTAGAAGATTTCTCACGTAACACGATCTTCATTTTAACTCTCAAGCGTTTCAATTCTACCCACGTTTAATATAAATTTCTATGAATTGATAAATCCATTAATTATTAATCTTAAAAAGAAATATTAATTCTCAGTTTTGTTGACTTCTTTACATTGCTCATGTGTATAGTTAATATCTTTCATTAAAATCTTCCAAGAATGAAGATGAAACAGAAAGATTATGTTTTACTATTTCTTGATGAATACTCAACTTAAAATATTTAATCCATTGCAGGCGTAAGATTATCTTTTTAAAATGCTAAAATCTAACGATGTCATTTAGAGTGATTTAGTAAGGGACGACATCAAAAGTTCAATGTAGGATAAAAAACTTAATTCACATAGTTTTTTCACTGACCCCCCCCCCCCTCTTTACTTAATTTGGGAAAAATTGATTGACCAATATGGATATATGTAAAATCGATTTTGGATTAACAAAACTTGCAGCAATTTTAACCCCCCCACCCCCAAACTATTTGATTTAAGTTTTTTATCCTACATTGATCTTTTGATGTTGTCCCTAACAAATATGATCTCAATAAAAAGCAAGCATCTTGACGTCAGTTACAGAAAGATGTTCTTAATCATTTTTTTCTTCCTCTTAAATTATGAGTTGTGGCCTCGTTAAACAAACTATTTGTAATGCAGGCTGCTTTTTAATTTGACTACATTAAGGGAACTAAATGAATAGAACCATTTAGAAATTCAACTACAGTTCTCGTAAAATACGATATAAAAAGAAGAAGATGTAGAATGATTGCCAAGGAGACAACTACCCAACAGAGACCAAACAACTTAGAAGTTAGCAATGTTTTATCTCAACGGCTCGTAAATGACGTCCGAGCCAATGAGAACAACTAACACGGTTTCGTGATACAGAATCATTCCTGAATGGGTCCATTCGACCGAGACGACTGTTAATCAGACATCCAAAATTCCCATTTGAAAATCAAATGCTAACAAACGAAAAAAACAAAATGAAATAGGGAATAAACCCTCCTTTTTGTCGAGTGGGACTATCTGTTTACCAGTCAAGTCAATATTCTGAGCTAAAAAATATGCGAGATCAATATCCATTCCAGTTTATTTTCTTATCAGCCTCACATCTGATTGATTGTGAGATGTCCTTAAATGACCTCTAATATTCGGTACTGGCCATACAAGTCATGCGACAATAAGACAGACAAATGAGGTTAATAATATTTTTTTTTCGTATCTTACCTTTGGACGTTTTATATAATACCTTTTCGCAAGCAATAGGAGGCAAATATATAAATGAGGATTTGAGGTATTTTTTATATGCAGAAGACATGATCTTGCAGTGACTTTCAGTGAGATAAACCACAATTTGCACAAAAAAATCGTAAGGGGTTCCACACAACCCTGTGTCTCGCCTGCGATTGGTGCTCTCAGTGTAAAAGACTTAAAAAGTTAGTCCATTTATCAGTAAAATACAGAATTAAAAAGAATCAAACTTTTTCTTTAGATGCTATTTCTTGGTCTTGAAGATTAGCTTCTGTCCAAGTTTCATAACAACCCATAAGGTTAACAAATTTATCATGTCAAAACAATTTATCCCAGACTGTCTGTAAATGTTAACTGTAAAAAACGAAGTCCATCTATCAGAAAAATACTAAAATTGAAAAAAATATATTTTCAAAGGTTTGCTTCATACATTACCTCTTAATCATTAAAAAGCTTCTGGCAAAGTTTCATAAAACTCTAGGAAGGTTTGACAAAGTAATTGATGTGTAACAAACTTTAACCCAAGACTGTATCTACTTGTTAACTGTAAAAAAAAAAATTAAATACGGAAAAAAGAAAATAAATTTTCAAAATTTTGCTCTTTATACTGTCTTTGGTAATAAACAAGATTCTGTTCAAATCTAATAAAATTCCATGTAGGTTTGACAAAGTTATTGATGTCTAAAAAAGAACTTTGACCTCACACCTGTAAAAGAATAATAATTTCGCAGGCTCGACAAAAAGATTAAATGAACTAAGTAGATGTGTAGTCTGTTGAGGACAGGTCCCGCTGGCTTTTTTCAAGGTTATTCATTGAACATTTTGAGTATGTACTTATTTCTTGTTTATTTTTCATACAGTCCAACTGATATGAAAAATCAATAGAAATCTTTTTCAGGCCAAAAATATATAATTTATATCTAAATAACATCTTCACGAACCTATCTTAATTTTACCACAATTTTTAGTTCATTTGTAAAACTGTTATCAATTTGAATTTCAGCAGCGAACATAATAATATTGGTTTTAACATAAGCTTTTGATTCCAAATACCTTTTTTTAACTTTTTTTTTAGAATTCAACGGTTAACTCAAATTATGGAAACTCTCTTTCTCACATGTCTACAGGACATACCTTTAACATTTATATCTATGGGATTTTGAAGTTTACTCCCCGAATGTCGCATATCCATTTAAGGGGACGACACCATTTGATATTCTTACGGTGGGATGGAGTTTTGGGAGGGGCAGGAGGATTTTCCCGGATTGAATATTCATTTTCATTTGTTGCTACGCATGCTCATTTTTTGGTTGCCCGAAAAATTATTTTCATATTTGTAAATAACTGTTTTCTGCTTTTGTGCTGCAGAATATTTATTTTCAAACTGTCTTGTGCAAAGTTGTTTGCTTTATTTTCTTACCAGGACAAGTTAATCATTTAAAAAAAAATCCTCCTGTCCTAGACAGAACGTGTGAATAAGACAAATAGACGCTTCCTTTTTCTTCGCTGCAAATTCCTCATCTTCAGTCGCATTGACCTTTCCTTATCAAGTGACAATCTCTTCACATTTCTTTGTTTAATGACTTGTAAACATAAATATTAACCTTACTTGTAATTCCAATGACCCAACTATTTCGTCAATACTTTTGCAGTGTGTGATTTTCAGCGCGAAATGCACACGCCGTTAAGGATCGTGTTTACTTAAATGTAATGTAATAATGGTCAGACCGGTTCTTTTTATATATCAGTGTAAACTCACTAGATTTAATAAGATTTGAAAACAGGAGCGGATCAAGGATTTTTGAAAGATTGGCCTTAATTCCCGATAATTGAATATATACCATCGAGCGGAGAGAGACGAAAAAAAAAAGGACGATTTTAGCAAAAATATTGATATATACAGTATCAGGAAATTCACGAGATTTTTTATGTTATGGGCGATCAAATGGGCGTATGGCCTCTACGCCCCTAGATCTGCCACTGGTAAACGGGGTCTTAGTGACTTATATAGGTCTTACCTTTCTGATGAATTCAATAGTTTCTCCAATGAATGGATATCCTAGTGTTCCTGGTGGAATCGGAAGATGACTGAGTTCATTGTCCGTTACGCACCACAGGGTAATATAATAATTCCAACAATACTTAATCAGCACATGGACTACAATACAGCAACCAACAAGAGCCAGACCCCAACACAACACATAGAAGACAGACAAACTGTATATAAAATCAATAAGCATCGTACAACAAGCTCGGTGTGCTGATAGATAATATTTCCATTTTAAGCGTAAAATATTTTATATACGAATCAATATTTCACCAGAGGACCGCCTACAAACAATCCTTACGACACATTTAACTTTTCAAGTTCATTCTCTGTAGGTCATAAATTTGTAAGACCGACACTGTTTGTAGCCTGTATACACGATCAGATAGTGTTCTTGACCTTAAATATATATTCCCATTTAAATATTGTATAATTGTTCGTAATGTGTTAGTACGTATAAGCTCTTTTACTGTGTGTGTTAAACAAATGTTTTAATCTTCAAACACCATTAAATAGGGTAAAACAGGTAGAAGATTTTAAACAAATGTGTAACGAGGTTTATCAAGTGCAACAGTGCTATTTTTATACGTAAACAAGCACAACATAATAATAATAAAATATCATCACCCTGTAACCACGATACACGCGAATCCTGACGTTTACGGGTTCGACTAAATATACACTTTGTACAACTGAGAACAGCTGTCCTCAGTAAATTTTTTTAATGTTAAAGTTAAATAACTATTAATCGAATAGTTTACTTAAACGTATTTTATTTAATGATGTATTACACATTACTCAGACCAAGATTTTTTTTACATATACATGCACATGCATGTTGAAAAGCTGATATTCTTAAAACGCACAACCTTGTTATACTATTCTTAATCGGTATATATATATATATATATTCGCGCGCCTGACATTATAGTAAACATACATTTCTGAAAAGATAATCATTTAATTAAAAAAAAATATATATTATATTGTTATCATTGTAGGTGTATATGATTTGAAGAAACCGGAAGCTGCATTTTTGATTCTCCGATTTGTACGCTTCGTTACAGATGTGTTACTGTAAACCAACTAATTTTCGCGAGCGATTTATTTTCGCGATCTTCGCGAGTAGAAAAATAACACGAATATAAATCGTCGCGATTATGTAAAACTTGGATCTTTCCTTATTCAACTACATCAACCAAATTTCAAAATCTGGAAATTAAATTGCCGCGAAATGGGCTAGTAAGGGCTAAACGCGAAAAAAGTATCCGTGAAAATAAGTTGGTTCACAGTACTTTATAATGTACTATTCGTTGCGCCTTAGTAAAGCGATAGTATTATATGTAATAACATTTTCTTCACATGCAAAGAACAATTTGAATATTAAAAATGTGTTTCGCCGATCGCAGCTTGATACGACCGCAGAGGTCCAACCCTGAACAGTTGGGGCAAAAATGGACACAATATTCAAGCTTGATACAGATCTGAATTTGGATTGTAATTAAATATTTGACACATTATAGGTTTCTGAAACAGAATAAATGTAGTCAAATAACTTGAAATTGGTTATATGATTTTGAATTTATATTCAATTGAAGATTTCTTGCTGTTGTACAATACACTGTGCTGTTGCGCAATACTTACTAAATCTGTTTTCAGACTATATACAAAGAAGTAGCAAAATAAATAAATTGTGACCCTTATTTTTTTTTTTTTTTTTTTTTTTTGAAAATTGATAACTTCTTAAATCTTGAGGAAAAAACATGTTTTGGTCCCTTTTTGGCCCCTAATTCCTAAAAGGTTTTGACCATCACCCCAAAAAACAATCCCAACCTTCCTTTTGTGGTATTGAACCTTTTGGTTAAATTTCAAAAGATCCACACACTTAAACTAAAGTTATTGTCCGGAAACCAAATGTCTTCGGGCGACGCCGAGGACGACGACGACGACGACGACGACGACGTGATAGCAATATACGAAAGCAATTTTTTTGCAGTCGTATAAAAACGGTCAATATAATGACCACCAGTTATACTATCTTCGTTGTAGTAAACTTGGAGATATTAGAGATGTGAAGTTTCGTTACTGGCCATCGCTACGAATATTGTAGGTATCAGGTAGGCGGACGGACGGAAAGATATGATGTTTATTTCATGGTATGCGGATAGATACACGGCTAATTTCATGGCATGTACTTATCTGCCTTTTATTTTATGTTTACCTTTAATTTATATTTTGACATGTCAATAAAATGTTTACTTTCAAAATAATTGTTATGAAGCATTGGCGGACTCAGGAGGGTGTTCCGGGAGGTGGGGGGTTGAATCCTCCTTTTTTTCTTTTTCCTCTTCAAATTGGTTGGATCCGCGGCTAATGGAGGATGAAACAGAAGACGAATCAGATGATTGAAAAAAAGGAGTGGTACACATTTACAGATATGATAGATGTGTATACTCTGGTAAATGGTAGTACGATCTTTATACAATTGTCAAAATCACAAAAAACGTCAAGAGAGGGTTACAACAACTAACAAGACATATATGTCATGTGTTTGTAGGTTTTTATCAAAATCAAGGTTATTTATTTGAATCAGGGAAGAACAAACACTGATTTTTAAATATAAATGTTGTACATGTGGTGATTTATTTCATCGGTTGTGGGACATCCAAGAGACATACTAATATCATAATATGTTGACACATAGATATACCTCGCCTATATATAATTCTGATAGTATAATGTCATAATGTTGAAATTTAGATGGCAACACTAACATGTTAACTGTGCAAAACTTCCAACGTCAATAAGCAATTACTAAAGGTGCATGGCAAAATAAAATAAAAATAAAACTAAGATATGCCATTGCTAAAACAACTGCATACGCAATATCATTGACTTATCATACGTGGTTCTGTGTCAAATTACTTAATCGCAATCTTTAACGTCCATACTATGCAAACGCTTAAAAGTAAATTAACCATGACTAGGGCTATATTATCTCCTTGGAAATGAGATGTTCTAATGCTAATACAACTGCAAACAAAATATCACTGACTTACCACTAGTGGTTTTCCTTAAGCTGACATAATTACACACCTTGATATATACATAAACTAAGCAAAAGTTTCAAAGTAAGGAGACCATGCCTGCAGGGACAAACATCCCCATTAAAATGCGATGTGTTAATTTTAATACTACTAATAACCAATATCATTGACCTACCATAAGTGCATGATAGACCTTAGTTCTGTATTTGCGTAATAATTCTTAATTATAAAATAACTATCGAGTAAAATCTTGTCCTTTATAAAATACAGCCCATACAAAGTTTAACAACAATGCAGTTTTGATGTCAGTGTATCTTAGATTAATAATCTGCATATATATTCGTCGTGAAAAATTAGTGCACGTACATACCACAGCTGATTCGCCACTCAAGGGATTATGTCCACTACCGTAACTCTCCCGAGACAGCAAAATACCGGATTCTGCTCTCAAGGGATTGTGTCCATTATCATAACTTCCTCCAGACAGCACAATACCGGATTCACCTCTCCAGAGAGATTATGTCCACTATCGTAACTTTCTCCGGACAGCACAATACCTAATTTGCCTCTCCAGAGATTATTTCCAATACCGTAACTTCCTTCAGACAGCACAGTACTGGTTTCCCCTCTCAAGGGATTGTGTCCACTACCTAACTTCCTCCAGACATCACAAGTCTAGTAACACCTGATTGGCCTCTCTAGGCATTGTTTCCACCGTGATTTCCCAGACAGCACAATACATGATTCGCCTCTCTATGGATTGTGTCCACTACCTTACTTTCACCAGGCAGCACAATACTGGATTCACCTCTCTAGGGATTGCGTCCACTTCCATAACTTCTTCCAGACAGCAAAATACCTGATTCACCTCTCAATGGATTATGTCCACTACTGTTACTTCTTTCAGACAACACGATACCGGCTTCACCTCTCAAGGGATTGTGTTCGATACCGTGGCTATTCTATGACATGTAATGCATGCGTAGCAAGATTTTCCCATATCTGTCTGCTTTAAATGACATACGAATACCACCTTGATATAAGTATTCTGATCCACGTTCAAAACTAAGGCATAAAACAATCAGACAATTTTGAGGCATGAAACTCTAACCGGCAACCAGTCAGGGAATAATTCAAATAAAATTGTGTAAAAGATTTGGTAATGAAAAGGTTAAGACACTTTTGGCTTTAATAGTTTTAGTCGAATAAAACACGTTATTGATAAAAAAAAAAAATAAGACACTTAGCATTTTTTTTTATGTTTCACGACGACGAGTCATCATGGTCAGCCCATAGTATAGCTACTTTTTCATGTAGGGGATAGTTTTAAATCTACGGTTACTTCTATGTTTGAGTGTCATACGTCCTATTGTAAATGTATCATCATGTACCCTGCTACACGATGTGTACATTACACAGAAATGTTTGCTTTGTTAAAAACTTATTTATAGGTATGGTATTTCCTGATCCACGACCTTTTAACTTATCGGGTACTGACAGTTCAATGTTACTAGGCCACTGTTTTATAATGAAATGATAAATAATAATTTGTTGTATAATATATCTACCGGTATTTATACCCCATACTTTTTGAATCGGGTGGTATATATATATATATATATATATTGAGGTAAATTATGTGGCCTTCCAATAACCGTTTCGATTCCTAACATCACTGAAGAGACATTAATTGTCGAAATCCGGATATGGTGTACAAAACATTTTTGCACCTTTGTTTGCGGTATACCATCTTCGCCGCAAGTTTATTGTTTTCTGTTTGGTATTATTATAAATTTATAGTTAAGATCCATTTATTACAACTTGTGATCCGTTTATTTGGCAATCGCCTGTGGCAGTCAGCAGGATTAAGTCAAATGCGTTTTGTTAAAATATACTTTTTCATTTTTTTGGTCTTTTGGAAAATGTTGTTTGTGCTGTATTTAGACCCCTCTAACAAGAATTTTTTTTGCATGCACACGTATAAAAATTGCGGTTTTTATCCAACGCAATCATAGGTTTGAACGTTGTTTTCAATTTAGACTTGTATATATATATATTTATATATATATATATAATTCGTCTAAACAACAGCCTAACAATGTTAGATCTGTAAATTTGCAGAAGCAAATATTTTGTTCTTCCCTGGCCGGAATTTTTCAACCTTGTATCACCATCACTGCTGGTGATCCGATGGATAAAATCTGTTGTAGAGTCGTCACTGGTTCAGAAGAACAAAAAATTTGCGAAAGCAAATTTACAGATCTAACATTGTTGGGCTGATGTTTAGACGAGTTGTATATACAGAAATGTACACAGCCATGTATCGCCATCACTGCTGGTGATCCAATGGAGAAATCTGTTGTAGAGTTGTCACTGGTTCAGACGTACTTATATATGTAATAGTTATACACCGAGGGATAGGTGTGTCTGGATAAGAAACCCCGTCGGCCGGAGGCCGGAGGGTTTCTTATCCAGACACGCTGTATCCCGAGTGTATAACTAACTTACACCCTTTCTAAACCCTATATTTGTTAACATTGATTATTAAATGAAAAAAAAAAGATAGCATATTTATTGACAATATCAAACAATGATTTATAAAAATATTTTTTATTACATGAAACCCCACTAGTAACCTTTTTGGTTATCTTCGTTCAAACTTTGACAAGTGAGTATATTTTACAAATGTCAAAGTTGTTTTGCATATTCCCGTTAAATTTATGTGCTAGTATGGATCAGGAGGTCAAGGTTGACTTGTTTCGTGTATTCTTATTACAAACAAAAAATACATCATGCTCCTGGTATACAGTTGTCAATATGGACGGGTATAAGACGGACGACATTTTTTGGCAAGCGTTGGATTTGGTAGAAGAGACTAAAGATAAAGGCAATATTATTACCCAAAGTACTTACCTGTATCAGTTTAATAAAGGTAATCATAACTGTATTTTATATCTTACGATTTTATCAAACCCCCCCGCCCTCTTCTCGAGAATAAACAAACATTCATATTCGAACATACTAAGGGATAGGTGTGTCTGCATTAAAACCCGACTACCAGACACGCTCAACATACAATATTTAATATAGAAACTCCCTTTTGGGGGCATTCAGGGCTGATCCTGGGGTTCCCAACTAAAAAGAAAAGGGGTCCAACCATTCAAATGCATTGATCTTTACGTCCAACCCGCGGAACCCCAACCCCGGATCGGCCACTGGGTAAACGGGGGTCCAGTAGTTAGAATCCCCATTTTTTTTTTAAAGATCAATGCTTTAGAATAGAGACACATGACTGTGATAAAAAAAAATTGCCTTCAAGCAAAAGAGTATTTTAATACAGGATTATTTTTGTATTCCATATAGATGCCTACTGGAATTTCCTAAAATGTGTTTTTTAATATCATGAAACAATTTATAGTGAACACTATTAGTAATGTCTTATATTCATGCTATTTTAAAAAATAATCAATTTCTATTGTTACGAATAACAATGGACTTTGTTTGCGGGATGTAGAAGCAGGGGTTTCCAGAAACCCCGCTCGTCACACCCTGTTGTCAAAATCCATTGTTATTCGTAACAATAGATCTATTCAATTTACACATGTTTCAGAAATAGAAACTATGAAGTATAACAATAGAACTGGGGTGTAAATATATATATAAGTCTAAAAATTTGCACAACGATACTAATATAAGATGGTATTATACGAAGATGTTGTTATTAAATCGTGTTGACAAATATTTCGGCTTAACAAATAGCCTTCTTCGGTGTCAATGAGTTTAACAATACTGATTGTAGGTTAAAAATAGATCAATAATACAGGTAAGTTTTAATCTATTGATTTTAATCCATAATCTCGAACATCATAATATAAACAAAACTCGATACTCTAATATACGTGACTGTGTATATTTACATTCCAAAATGAGTGAAAAACAAAACTTAGTATTTCTTATTGATGCCGTTTGGATGATGTACATTTAGTTCCTTTATCCAAAAGCTTTCCCGAACCTGTCGCTGGGCATCACTCCAGTGAATGTTCTGTTCAATCACTAGGATTTTCATGCGATTAAAGTCATCGTTTGTGACCTGATTGTCTGAAATCCTGAGAAACTGGGAGAAGTGGCTTCTTAGAGATATCACTCCTATGGCCATTGAGGCGTTTGTGGAAAGGCTGCTTTGACTCACCAACATATTGGAGGCCACAAACCGAACATTCCAGTATGTAAATAACGTTCATACTTTTGCAAGTAACATTGCAAAATATCTTATAGTTATTTTCGGTTGCCTTACTGTGAAATGTTGATGAATGCTGCATCTGTAGGCAGCATTTGCAGCGTTTTTCCTCACACGAACGACATTCTCCAGAAGAACTTCTATTATCAGACACTTCAGTCCGCACTAGCAGGTTCCGCAGACTGTTGGGTTGCCTAAAAGCTATCATGGGAGGCTCAGGAAAAATCTTGGATAGTTTGGAATTCTTTTCAACTGTTTTCCAATGCTCAAGAATGACACTAAAGCTGTTTTTGAGGGATGGGTGGTAAGTGAGGACACATGGAGTCCTTTTATTTTCTTTTATCTTTGTATTCTAAAAGTTTACTCCTAGGAATTGATTCCGCTTTCTGAAAACTTTTTGATATTTCTGTGTTTGTATCCCTTCTCTTCAAGCGGGTTTCAAGTTGACGTAATTGTTTTTGGTTGTTTCTGTGTTGGAACATATTCGCTTGACTCTTAGTGCCTGACTGTACGGGATGCTCTTAGTCAGATGAGGAGGATGGCAACTTTTAGGGGACAGATATTGATGAGTGTCAGTAGGTTTAGAATATAGATCTGTGGATATGATGCCATCTGTGAGCGAGCTGGAAGTATCGAGGAAGGCGATTTTGGATTTAGATTTCCCATGAGTATCTAAATCCTCGTCACTTTTATTCCATTTCATATCCACATCATCTATAAATCTAAACCAGGAAAGCGGTTTTTCGATGGAAGATTCAATAAGTTGTTTTTCTAATTTGCCCATGAATATGTTGGCATATGATGGAGCCATTTTGGTGCCCATAGCAGTTCCATTAACTTGCAAATAATGATCTCCATCAAAAGTGAAGTTGTTTTTCTTTAGTACCAGCGTGAGCATTTTGACCAGGCATTCAGTAGGTGGATGTTTCACTGGTCTGGAATTCCAAACTTCTTTACATGCATCAATGCCATCTGCATGTGGAATATTTGTGTAGAGGAGGTGACATCCATAGAAACAAGTGTCGTGTCGGAGGAAGTGGATTTAAGGCCTGCTTTTTCTAAGATAATCGGTTGTATCTTTAATGTGAGATGGTAAGTCTTCAACATGTTGACGAAGATGGAAGTCAACGAATTCCGATATTTTTCCGTCGGATGACCGTTCGCTGAAACTATAGGTCTTCCGGGGTTATTGGCCTTGTGAATTTTAGGTAAAGATAAAATCTGCCCGGTTTTGGATTTTCTGGTTTCAAATATTCAAGAGTTTTGTCATCGATGAAACCATCGTTGTGCATTTCTACCAAGCTATCAGTTATTTCTCTGCTAAAAGATGTTGTAGGATCAGAGTCTAGTTTTTGGTAGAACCTTACATCGCCAAGTTGTCGTTCAGCCTCTTGAATATAGGCAGATTTATCCATGACAACCACAAACTTGATGACTTTAATCGCATGAAAATCCTAGTGATTGAACAGAACATTCACTGGAGTGATGCCCAGCGACAGGTTCGGGAAAGCTTTTGGATAAAGGAACTAAATGTACATCATCCAAACGGCATCAATAAGAAATACTAAGTTTTGTTTTCACTCATTTTGGAATGTAAATATACACAGTCACGTATATTAGAGTATCGAGTTTTGTTTATATTATGATGTTCGAGATTATGGATTAAAATCAATAGATTAAAACTTACCTGTATTATTGATCTATTTTTAACCTACAATCAGTATTGTTAAACTCATTGACACCGAAGAAGGCTATTTGTTAAGCCGAAATATTTGTCAACACGATTTAATAACAACATCTTCGTATAATACCATCTTATATTAGTATCGTTGTGCAAATTTTTAGACTTATATAATTTTTCCTTATCTGCACAGTATCGTCTATTCTAGACGATCCGATACATAGTAAATTTGCTGGTTGGTCCTTTTATAGACTTCTATATATATATATAGAGAGAGAGAGAGAGAGAGAGAGAGAAGTCTATAAAAAAGACCAATCAGCAAATTGATAAATACTAATTTGTTGAATAATATATCTATTTATACCCCATACTTTTTGAAGCAGGTGGTATATATATATATATATAGATAGAAGTCTATAAAAAAGGACCAACCAGTAAATTTAATATACATGTACCTGATCGTCATAAGGAAACACTGCTAGTACTTCCTGTTGATGCCGTTTAGGTGAAGTACATTTAGTACTTTATCCAGAAGCTTTCCCGAAATGTACTTTATCGAAACAGCATCAACAGGAAGTACTAGCAGTGTGATGGAGTGGCTTTTCTATTATTTTATCTACATTCATATAAACTACAGCATTTTGACAATTTGGGATGTATAGATACACAGCCACGTTTATAGAGTATTGAGTTTTGTTTTGTTTGGTGAGGTTGAAGATTTTGGATTAAATCAATAGACCAAAACTTACCTGTATTACTGAGCTATTTCACATAAATAACTAGTATTGTTAAAATTATTGACACTGACGAAGGCTATTTGTTCAGCCGAAATATTTGTCAACATATTTTCATAACATCATCTTCGTATACCATCTTACATTAATACCTTTGCGCAAATCTTTAGACTTTTATATATATGTATAGAAGTCTATAAAAAGGACCAACCAGCAAATTTAACCCTCTGAGTCACAAGCGGACATATATGTCCACCACCGGCAGGGTCCCAAGAGGACACATATAACGTGACGGTACCCAAATTGCACCTATTTTGACAGTTTTTTCACCTACATTTATTTATGATCCAGACAAAAGTTTCCATTCT
The DNA here is from genome assembly GCA_017311375.1 of Mytilus coruscus. NCBI lineage: Eukaryota > Metazoa > Mollusca > Bivalvia > Mytilida > Mytilidae > Mytilus > Mytilus coruscus. The sequence goes on from CM029601.1 coordinate 26,356,780, forward strand.
GTGTTTATTTTGTAGATATGTCATTATTTACTATATGGTTCCATCAATTTAATTTTGAACCCATATTGAATCATAGAAAAATGGGTTTGAACCGACCTCCAAACGATCCATGATTCTATAATGAGGAGTACCCAAATTGCATCCATGCTTACATTCACATCCTTAAAAATCGAATAACAGATGTTTTGTTTTATTTCTTCAAATATTTAGAACAATTTGACATTAGTCCATGCTTACTATTCACTTTTTAAGAAATGGATGCTTGTAACATATTTAATTTGCTCATTTCTAAAAGATGACTTTTTGTGAACGTCGCATGGCGACGTTTTCGTAGATTTACTTTTTCCAGTGAATGCTTCATGTGTTGATATATACTGTGAACGTTTTGTGTATATTTAAATATATGTACCTTTGTTGATAGACGTGTATAATGTCAAATCATAAAAATACAAATTATTTAGTCTCAAAGAAAACTTGTAAGATTTCTGCAGCGATTTTTTGTTGAATAGGTGCAATTTGGGTACTGTGACGTTATCCATTTCACCTTGTTATGAAATGTAATCGAGTAGAACTCGGTAAATAATCCACAGAACTTATAAATAAGTACTCATTTTAAAACCCTGTACTCCAAAATCATTTTATACATACTTTCTTGCAAGATTACCCGGGCAATACATTAAACATACCCTCAATGTTTTGAAATTTTGTTATAATTCTCCATTTAACGTCACAGTACCCAAATTGCACCGAGTACCCAAATTGCACCTATTCAACAAAAATCGCTGCGGAAATCTTACAAGTTTTCTTTGAGACTAAATAATTTGTATTTTTATGATTTGACATTATACACGTCTTTCAACAATGGTAAATATATTTAGATATACACAAAACGTTCACAGTATATATGAACAGACGAAGCATTCACTGAAAAAGTAAATCTACGAAAACGTCGCCATGCGACGTTCACAAAAAGTCATCTTTTAAAAAATGAACAAATTAAATATGTTACAAGCATCCATTTCTTAAAAATGAATAGTAAGCATGGACTAATGTCAAATTGTTCTAAATATTTGAAGAAATAAAACAAAACATCTGTTATTCGATTTTTAAGGATGTGAATTTAAGCATGGATGCAATTTGGGTACTCCTCATTACAGAATCATGGATTGTTTGGAGGTCGGTTCAAACCCATTTTTCTATGATTCAATATGGATTCAAAATCAAATTGGTGGAACCATATAGTATATAATGACACATCTACAAAATAAACACAGAATGGAAACTTTTGTCTGGATCATAAATAAACGTAGGCGAAAAAACTGTCAAAATAGGTGCAATTTGGGTACCGTCACGTTAGCTTTCATTTTCTTTATCAGAATTTACTTGTTATTATTATCTGTGAAGTTATCTATTCCCAAGCGGGCAAACCATGGGATTCTGATTTTATTAACAACAGATTCAATATTTGCTTTTGAATATTTCTCGGTATAGTGTTTAAAAAATTACGAAATTGACAAGTTTTTACTAAGTTTTTGGCGTTTCGTCGTCAACGAAATTCTTCAATGACGTCAAATATTACGTCGTAAATTACTGTCGGGCACTCGATCACCGTTGTCTTCATTTAGTTGACAGCTGCAAAATGCTTATTGATAATAAATTAATAAAGCTTTTTAATAAATAACCAAGACAATCTTCATAGAATGAAAGAATGATTAAATTTCGTCCATATGAATAAGTTACAAAGTTAACATGCTTTTTAAATAATCTGATATATCAAATCTTTAACACCACAGAGAATGTGACTTAACATATATCTATTAGTTATCCAAACTGGTTCTAAAGAGGTTTTGTTGTTAAATAGTGCAAACTTTCTACTTCGAATTTTGAAATACTGTCTTGTGCACAAGCTAAAATCAAGATGAATGGAAAAAATCATTCAGACACTCTTGATGTAAATATTTTATTTTTTGTAATGAAAGACTCCTGTAAAAGTTGGAAACATTAAAGTCTTGTCCTCCTTTGATCTTAAAGCAATCTGTATCAGACTTCCATTTTAATCAATCTTATTGCATAATCACATAAAGTAACTTATTTGTATTCCAAAAAAAAAAAAAAAAAATAATGACTAAGCACTTAAAAACTGCAGTATTTTCTTAATAGAAAAAAAAGTTATGAGAACAAATCTTTCTCAATACAATTTATTCACAAGTTCATGATTTACCATTTAAATTATTATCCATCAGTTTATGCTTTTTTACAATTTGGGTCCCTTTAGTAAAACCTGTATACAATGAGACAATATTTATAGTATTTAGTTTAATTGATAAACATACACACAAAAGCAAACAAATTTCCTTTTATTTTAGATAATGAATTATTAACATTGAGATAGCTTTGATAATTATTTCCTTTGAATATATTAAACATATTGCAAGGGAATTCAACTTTAGATTTGACATTTTAACCTATTTATGCATATTTGGGGTCACCAGACTTCCATTGTTGTCTTTAGAAATGGGGTCAAACCGGGGTCAGCTTTCCGACTGAGACGATGTGGTCGAGTCCCAATGAGACAACTCGCCATCCAAGTCACAATATATAAAAAGTAAACAATTATAGGTCAAAGTACGGCCTTCAACACGGGACCTTTCAAACAGGAAAACATGATTTACTTTTGCACCTCCTATTTAATTTCTTCGGCCTAATGATTTTGTTTTTTGTTTATTTTGGAATAACTCAGACGTTCATATGTCCACACTACAGTACACATTTGTATATGTTTCTACTATTAAAACCCCTCATAAAAATCAATGAATATTTCTCAGAATCTTCACCATATGAAGCGATTCTGTTTTTTTTTTATCCGACATTTTTGTGAATTGAATCCGATTTTAGAACTACCAATTTCTTGCAATTTTACAATTGTTGGTTATAAAAAAAAGACAATTGCAGTCATTTGACTACGAACTTAAATTCGGCTTCTTGTAAAATATTTTTAAAATGATACATATTTTCTATACAATAAATGAAGGAAAACATGGGGTAAGGGTCAATATATTTATATTCGCGCTTCGGAGGTCATAGTCTTTATAAATCATAGTATATTTGTGTCGATCTGAGGAGTTAAGCCCTTTTCAACTGATTTTTATAGTTTGTTCTTATTTTGTGCTATAACACAACTGTCCCAAGTTAGTAGGAGAGTTGAGCGATCACAAACATATTTGACCCCGACACACTTTTTATGTGCCTGTCCCAAGTCAGGAGCCTGTAGTTCAGTGGTTGTCATTGGTTTATGTCTGTCATATTTGTTTTACGTAAATTGTTTTGTTATAAATTAGGCCGTTAGTTTTCTCAATTGAATTGTTTCATATTTTTCATGTCGGGGCCTTTTATAGTCGACTATACGGTATGGGGTTTTTCTCATTGTTGAAGGCCGTACGGTTGCCTATAATTGCTAACATCCACTTCATTTGCACTTTTGGTGGGTAGTTGTCTCATTGGCAATCATACCACATCTTATTTTTATATAGGAACAGCTTTGGACACTTCTATCCTCAATAAGATTCTAACAGTTCTATCTCTAGAACGGTTTTAGACAGCTCTATTTTATTTATTCATAACTCGTTTTTGTTATTTATTTATTTTTCATCGTTATTCCAGAATATTCCTTCCATTTGAAATAATATTTCAGAATATTTGTTTCATTTTGAACTATTTCTATTCTTTGACAACATTACTTGACATTATATTACCAATCTAGTCGAAATGTAGTACAAATGTATATGTAAGTTGCAGACAGCATCTGCCAATTGAAAGTTGGAAATCACTCTACATGGTCAGTATATATTCAATTTCTCTCTATTTCCGGCTTCGTAAAGCACATTTTACACTTGCAGCATACTGATGTTTTGACATCAAAAAAGTTGTTCTTGCCACTGAAATAACTAAATCATACGCATATAAGGCAACGATATGCAGCTTTCACGTTTTTCTTCGACTTTGAATGTCAGCCTTCTAGATTATTGGTATTTAATACCACTGTCATTGGTTCTTCTGCCTTGTATAGTGTATCAACACATGTAGGCTATCTTCTTACAAACACTCAGTAGTATAATCGGTCAATTTGTCGTTATCAATGTTTAGGACTTACATCTGTAAGACTGCATGACCAGATTATAGAATAAGGCGGACGTCTTACCACTGCACATGGCAATTGCGCCTTATTTATGTTCATTAAAGAAGAATACTGTATATATTTTTTTAAGTAAAAAGGACTTTGATATTTCAGATTTTTAGGAGTTTGAGTGGGAACATATTTTTCTGTCTTATTAAAACAACCATTGTATTTTATGTATTTTATTTCAAAATAAATGCTCTTTTTAAGCAAATCTATATATCCGATATATTTTTTAAATTAAAAGGAATTTAATTATATTACACATTTTATTAGTATAAGTAGGTAGATATTTTGTGATGAAAAGGCATCACAAAATACCTACCCACTCATAATAGTCTTTTTTAAACACACAATGCATTTTGATTTAAAGTTTCAGAATTATTTGATCATTTAAAGCTTTAAAGTGCGAATCTTAATATCGTCAACTCCATTTTATTATGTTTTTGAAGAACCTATTCAATTTATTTTATTTTTTGTTTTGATTTCAGATTTTTTTGTTTTCATTTAAAGCTTAAAAGTACAAATCTTTTAAATATGTCACTCATAAGGAAAACAACAACACTAAAGTACAACATATTTTTATTCTAAATATACTCTGGAAGTTTCACGAAAGCATTTTCTGCAATATCCTTAACAATTATAGAAGAACCAAATTTTACATTCACAGCAAAATCCCTTACATTATCAAACGAATCTTTTTTTAAATACTTACACCCTCATTTTCCATTATCAAACACACTTGATATATTGAAACTATCTAGAAGATTTAATTCTCAGATATAATAAGGATTTAAGATGATTTTGAAATTTATTTATATAATATTTTGTATTAAATGACATGTGCATCATAAGACTCTAAAGGTTGGTTGGTATTAATATACATTACTTATTTATTTACACATATACGTATGTTTAAAATTGTAATATATTGTATTTCGTGTACATGAATCAAGTTGTACTTTTTAAAATAAAAATATCTATCTATTTTATACTGTAGTACTGATAATTTAATTTACTAACAAATATATTCATTGTAAATAAAACAACATCCATTCATTTTGATTAGTTGGCATTCCAAGATTATACATTTTATTAAATATAGGCATTCCAGGAAGACACCATAGTGACAAATAGTATTTCATGAAGAAAACAAAATTTAAACAAATTGTTTTCTATAAAAGTAAATTAACGAATAACCAAGTTAAATCAATCTAGATAAGAAAACTTTGCACACAGCACCTAGGTGTCGTCCCTCCTCTGGGTAATATCATAATTGTTATCATTATTTTCGTTGTGATATTTTTTATATAACAATATATATTATGGCTGTTTCAATTTATTTTAAATTATATGTACATCTTTTGTTTTATGAACATACATTCAATTATGACAAAGTTCAGTCCAAGAAAAGAAATATTAAATAAAAAATGAAAAAAAAAAAAAATGAAGACAGTACTGATTTTTACTATTCAATCCTTTAATCTAAAATTTGTCTTAACTTCTAATAGAAGAAGACACAAAAGGCATCCTCTAAATCATGATAGGGACGTAGGAACTGGGAGGGGGCAAACCATTTTAACCCACTTATTGGCATTTTCTTTTATTTTGAAAATAAGAAAATGACTTCTAGACTATTAGTCTATAGAAAAGATTTTTTTTTCCTTGTCCCTTTCAGAAGTTTGTCCCCCTTTCAGTTTGCCCTAGAACATATTTTGACATTTCTACCTTAAAACAGGTTTAGGCATTTCGACCATAGATTATCCTTTACATTTCTAATCAGAATAGATTTGGACAGTTCTATCCTAGAACGGATCCTGACAGTTAACATAGACAGTTCTAGCATAGAACTGGTTCGGACAGATCGCAACAGTTCTAGGGTAACAGGCCAGTTCTATGCAACAAGATTATTCTGACATTTCTGAAGAGAGGTTAGAACTAATCCAAACTGTACTATCTATTCATTACTGTCACTTTATATCTCAGCATTTGACATGCACTACTTTTAATTGTGCACTCTTTAATGCATAAGTGCCATTTATTATTCAACTAATCGTAAATAAAAGGGGATTGTTTGAGATCGGATTTTTTTTTATTCCCGACACATGTTTATATATTGTCCCAATTCAGAAACCTCGCCACTCAGTTGTTGTATTTAGTTATTTTTAAATATCATGTTATTTAAAAGTGTTCACGTTTTACATAAGTATAGATCATTGATCATTGATCATTCTGTGTTTAAAAATGTAGTTAATATGTTAAATTTCTACGGTAGTGAGGATTGTTAATAATTTCCACCTCTGACCTTGATTTGATGAAAATATATATAAACACACAATGACTATCAATAACTGGTCCAAATAGATACCGTTTATGATGTAGGTCTGTACTAGTTAGGTGCTTAAAACGATCCTTCAAATATCAACGGCAAATTTCAGACATGGTATGAGCTTTCAAATTGACAGCAAACCAGGTTTTCGGTAATAAGAAAGAACTTTTAGGCTTGTTTGACTTGCCACGTTGTATATTTAGTTTCAAATCTATCAAGGACCAGTACTCCTGAACGTCGAAACTGAAAATTGTCAATATCGTACTAGACCACCATTTATCATCAGTAACAACATATTAAAATCTCAAGAGCATTGGTTGAACTGTTCATAAATAATTGCACGGAAACAACATAAAGTTCCATTTTCCAATCAATCAAGGACCATAACTCCTGAACGGCAAATGTGAAAATCGTCAATATCGAACTTGACCTCCATTTTGTCATCAGAGGCAACATATCAAAATTATTAAATATAAAAATACGAAGATGTGGTATGATTCAATATGAGACAACTCTCTACCAGAGACCAAACGACAAAGAAGTAAATATAGGTCACCATACGGCCTTCATCAATGAGCAAAACCAATACCGCATAGTAAGCTATATCAAAGTACTGAAGTACTGAACATCGGATGACCGCAAGTTCTGGTGTATGGTCACAAGCACTTGTCTCAAAAAAAAAATCACATTTCTATACCTGAAAGTTTGGTTAAGGTACATAGATATATTTATTTCTGAGACAAGTTCGTGTGTGGATGATGAATAAATGACAGAGAATTCAACCTCACCGTAATAACTATTATTTTGTAGTGATACAATCATTTGTTATCAGTTGTTATATATTATATTAATATTTGTATAACAGTTATATATAATTTTCATCCATTTGTATATCATTCTATTCTACTATTCTAATGATAGTGCAGTGCAAGTGCACGGTGGACACTCTTCTGTAATAATTCGTTTTTCTAATAGATTGGATTTGAGTAAGCATTCATATTTTCCCGCGTTTGTTGCAAAACGTTCTTGAGATATTCTTCCGCATGCGTTAACACAAATTTTCGGTATTCTTGATATATTATTGATACATGTATTTATATTTCTCACGACAAAACATTTTCATATCATTTATCTATGTTCTTAAAAATTATTTTCATGAATATTTATTGATGAAATTAATATATAACAAGCGATAAGGAATGTTATTTTGCACTCGATAATATCAGCGTAATTATACGAAATACGTTCGGTTATTTGTCAAAAACGCAAGTCAAGTGGGTAGAAATGTCTGTGGCAACATAACACCGGAATACCCTCACGTTCATCCGCTGTAAAAATGATATATATATACATATAGGTTTTGTTAAAATAGACTTTTTCACTTTTTTTGGTCTTTTGAAAATTGTTGTTTGTGCTGTATTTAGACCCCTCTACCAAGAAATTTGTTTTACATGCACACGTATAAAAATTGCGATTTTTATCCAATGTAATCATAGGTTTGAACGTTGTTTTCAATTTAGACTTTTATATATTTTTTCGTTTGGGCTTGTATTATATTTTCCTTCGGGTTTATATGATCCGTTCATCCTATTTAGACTCTTTAAAATTCAAGAGTCTATCCTAAATTGAGGTAAATTATATGGCCTTCCAAATACCGTTTCGACCCTCTATCATCACTGAAGAGACATTAATTGTCGAAATCCGGATATGGTGTACAAATTTTTGCACCTCATGTTTGTGGTATACCATCTTTTCCACAAGTTTATTGTTTTCTGTTTGGTATTAAATTAATATTAAGATCCATTTCGTTAGATCTGGTGATCAGTTTATTTGGTAATCGCCAATGGCAGTCAGCAGGGTTTAAGAACATCAGTTGTTCGACTTGTTAGTCAAATGCGTTTTGTTAAAATAGACTTTTTCACTTTTTTTGGTCTTTTGAAAATTGTTGGACCCCTCGACCAAGAAATTTGTTTTACATGCACTCGTATAAAAATTGCGGTTTTTATCCAATGCAATCATAGGTTTGAACGTTGTTTTCAATTTAGACTTTTAAATATATATATATATTATATAAAGCATTGGTTGAACAGTTCATAAGTTAATTGCCTAGGAAACTGTTTGCAGCCGCCCACAAACCCGCCCATGTAGTCAATAGTCTCGCAAACCCGCTCGTGATGTCAATAGCCCCGCAAACCCGCCCGTGTAGTCAATAGCTTTATTAAAGACTCACGACGGGTGTCACTATAGTGTAGCAGGTTCTGCTTACCCTTCCGGAGCATCTGAGATAATGAAACCCCCTTTTTTGGTGGGATTTGTATTGCTCAAGTCTTAGGCTTTCTCGTTTGTGTTTGTAGACTGTTGTTTTTCTTTTCGGCCATGGTATTGTCTGATTTTCTACGTTTATTGATAGTCTCCATGGCTTTACTGCCTCTTTTTATAGATATAATTGTTTCAAACTTTCTATGATAAAAACTTTAAGCAGTACTATTTTATTCCAAAGTAGTTCCCATCATCAACTGTAGGATGAACTATCTACTTAACAAAAACGCATGCTTGTCCAGTAAGGATTCATAATTCTGTAAAAATAAATCATGTTATTTTATTATGTTTAAACTTTAATAGTCCCTTAAAAAGGTTCAACAACGTTTTTTCTTGTCTGCGCTAAAGCCTAGTTTAATTCATTTTACCACACACTGTTGTTACTTTTTCAGCCTTATAACATCAGTTCGTAAACCATATTTAGAAATTTTATAAAGTTGGTTGACCCCACGGAATCCGATCATGTAGAATGAATCGCTGTCTAGACTACATTTAATCGATGCTTAAACATATTTTGTTCATGTACATCCTCGAATGCCATGTTTTCACATCAATCTCTACAACAAGATTTATTTGACGTTAGAGGCTGTTAGAAGTTATTACTTTTGCAGTATTTACTACATATTTCCTACTTATTGACCTTGTTCTGCTATTCGTTATATGAATTTACAGTTTCTCGGTCAAAAAAAAAGTATTTCAGGGGAATTATTTATCAAAGTAGACATCTAACAATTTCAGCCGCATTGATCATGCAGATCTTTTTTTACTGATCATAGTTTATGATTTAGTTTTCTCTATCTAAAACAGTATGGAAGAAATTGACCAAAGATATTTAAAAAAAAATGGTAACCGAGGACAACAACTATGAAAAGTCAACCAACAATGTCCGTTATTATAGCTTTTTAGTAGACTTTATTTATTTGTTAATTTTTGCTCTTGGTCTTTCCATCCAGTTGTTATTGTTTTCGAGTGTTGATCCAAAAACTGCAATTTTTGTGATAAAATTTTAAAGTAGATTTCCAAAGTATACCTTTTGGCAAATTTGGTTCCCTTCTAGAAAAGTTTTTAAAATGTTCATTGAAAGACGGATAGACGACGGACGCCAAAAGAAAACAATAGTCAACACTCGCCCTCTGGGCCAAGTGAACTAAATATTACGGGTGAACAGATAGACAGCTAAACCCTTATATCTGTTTTTAGCAGGAGGAGACATCTCCAGCGCTGAACTTTGTATATATCAGCGCTAGATGCTATATCGCCAGCGTCTGACTTTAAACATAATATTAATAAGGCGATCTTTTTGTGTCTTGGGAGGAGGGTGGGGATATGGACCGCTTGTTTTCAAAGATAAACTCTGTAGTCTATATACGAAATGTTTTATACATGTTATTTCATTAAAATTACTGTTAAGGAAATTCCAAACGCTTTCCACATATATATAAAATATACTTTTTCACTTTTTTGGTCTTTTGGAAAATGTTGTTTGTGCTGTATTTAGACCCCTCTACCAAGAAATTTGTTTTGCATGCACACGTATAAAAATTGCGGTTTTTATTTTCAATTTAGACATGTTTATATTTTTCGTTTGGGCTTGTATTATATTTTCCTTCTGGTTTATATGATCCGTTCATCCTATCTCGACTCAAAATTCAAGAGTCTATCCTAAATTGAGGTAAATTATATGGCCTTCCAAATACCGTTTCGATTCCTAACATCACTGAAGAGACATTAATTGTCGAAATCCGGATATGGTGTACAAATTTTTGCACCTCATATTTGCGGTATACCATCTTTTCCGCAAGTTTATTGTTTTCTGTTTGGTATTAAATTGATAATTAAGATCTATTTATTACATCGGTGATCCGTTTATGTGGCAATCGCCAATGGCAGTCAGCAGGGTTTAAGAACATTTGTTGTTCGACCTGTTAGTCAAATGCGTTTTGTTAAAATATACTTTTTCACTTTTTGGTTTTTTTTGGAAAATGTTGTTTGTGCTGTATTTAGACCCCTCTACCAAGAAATTTGTTTTGCATGCACACGTATAAAAATTGCGGTTTTTATTTTCAATTTAGACATGTTTATATTTTTTCGTTTGGGCTTGTATTATATTTTCCTTCGGGTTTATATGATCCGTTCATCCTATCTCGACTCAAAATTCAAGAATCTATCCTAAATTGAGGTAAATTATATGGCCTTCCAAATACCGTTTCGACCCCCTATCATCACTGAAGAGACATTAATTGTCGAAATCCGGATATGGTGTACAAATTTTTGCACCTCATGTTTGCGGTATACCATCTTTTCCGCAAGTTTATTGTTTTCTTTTGGTATTAAATTAATAATTTTTAAGATCCATTTTGTTACATCTGGTGATACGTTTATTTGGCAATCGCCAATAGCAGTCAGCAGGGTTTAAGAACATCAGTTGTTCGACCTGTTAGTCAAATGCGTTTTGTTAAAATATACTTTTTCACTTTTTTGTTTTTTTGGAAAATGTTGTTTGTGCTGTATTTAGACCCCTCCTACCAAGAAATTTGTTTTGCATGCACATGTATAAAAATTGCGGTTTTTATCCAACGCAATCATAGGTTTGAACGTTGTTTTCAATTTAGACATGTGTATATATATATATATATATATATGTCTAAATTGAAAACAACGTTATATATATATTTAAACAATAACGCTTTGTAAAAGAGGGACGAAAGATACCAGAGGGACAGCCAAACTCATAGATTGAAAATAAACTGACAACGCCATGGCTAAAAATAAAAAGACAAACAGACAAATAATAGTACAGAAGACACAACATAGAAAACTAAAGACTAAGCAACACAAACCCCACCAAAAACTGGGGGTGATCTCACGTGCTCCGGAAGGGTAAGTAGATCCTCTCCACATGTGGCACCCGTCGTGTTCCTTATATTGTAAACTATAATATGAGTTTAGCAGCCAGACAATGTTCCTATATTGAACATTTACAAAAAAAATGACTTCGTTGAACACTTGGTGTTTCCTTTATTATTCGAAGAAGATATGTAATACAATTTCACATTGTATTATTTCAATTATTCTATTTCGTAATATCAAGCCAATATATGTTTTTCGACCACAAGTGTTTGATTTTTTAATGCCAGGAACCAACAATAGCTCTTGATATCATACCTCTCCTAAAGAGTATTTTTCTTTAAATAGATGAATAAGATGGCCATACAAAAAAAAATATTCTCCAAAGAGTAACTGTTTAACAAACGCTTTAATACTAAGGATATTTGTAACAGTGTTAAAAACCGTTTGAAATAGTACATTAATGGTTTCTTTAATGATCAAAGTCCAATACGTTTCACTAATGTTCTTATATTTCTAGGAATTCTACCTGACGATATCGGGTATGGGTATTTAGTCATTCTTAACAGGAAGTTGTGATAATATTAAAAAACCGATACGGATAAAAAAAAAAACATGTCAAAATGTTCAGGCATATGGGTTAGTTGATGCAAGCATACGATCTGTATTGTGTCTTATACTGTCAGAGGAAAATAATGTTTAACGACTGTATTATATTAATGTGTAAACACGTTAATTATGAGCTATGTAAGTCAAGTAGTTTGTGCATTTTTCTGAGTAGGTTTTAAAAAATTTCAAACAAATATATTTTACTGTGGGTTATCATTCGTTATCAGTCACTATCCTATAGATTAACAACTGTTGGTTATATTGATAATTTAGAATCTTCATAGAAGCTGGAGCACGAATGTTGTGTCAATTTATTTTGATGTGTCATTTGTATGCAAGAGTGACATCCTTTTGTACTATGTTTCAATTTCAACAAGTCTATCGAATCAATGCGTTTATTGTCTCCCTTGAACAGGTTCATAATTTCATCTTTACGTATAGTTATTTGATTAAATTTTAAATGATTATAAAATTTATGAATTTAAAAGAATTTAGTATTTTTTATTGGTTTATTAAAGACATTTATATATATCTATAATTTCATTTAATTTTGTTTTGAAATGTTTAAAATTATTATATACCAATATAAAGAACCTTTCATGATTTCATATATGTCATTTAGTTACATTTTAAGTAAATCCATTGGTGGTGCAACCTACAGTAAGAGTACAGATGTCAGGAGTAGATTTTCACCTGGACGGACGAGTTTATGATGTCTCGTATTAAAGGTTTACCGATTTTATACCGTACCAACCATAGTACGAACTGGGGGCCTCACTTAACTTTTGAAAATAATTCATATATGCCTTTAATGTAAAGGTATGTTTTATGAATCATTATCAAAAGTATTTGGAGGATTTTTAGCTACAACTTGGTACTAATTTCACGTGGATATTTTTCCTATTCATAGCAAACAATAGTGACTGTGTGTAGTCGATTATGCTTTCAACCAACCGTTGCAAGTAACCTTTGCAAGAACGGTTTATAATTAAGATTTATTTCCCCTGATATTATACAGACAAAAAGAAACTAAATATAAAGCACATTCATATTCTATCTAATGTTCGCCTGTTATATTGATATTATTGATATAACAGTACAGAATGGATAGGTTGGCATTTTTGGGGTAGGCTTTTAGAAAACTTGGCATAATAAAATAAGGTCTATTTTAGCATACAAACTTGATATACGTCTCTGGTGTAATAGTCCCAGATTTGAGCAAATTTAACTTATAAGATAAGATAAGATAAGTTTTATTTTCCAAATTAGGTCCCCAGGGGGGCATATACACATAACATATATAATTGATACACCATACAGTATTTTACATGACATTCATATAATAAACTTTAATTATTGAAATATAAAAGTCATATAGGCTATTATATGTTAAAAAATTTATAAATTGAAACAATGCATACACATGGAAATATATACATCAAGAAGATCTAACCAAAATAAAATTGAGAATGGAAATGGGAATGTGTCAAAGAGACAACAACCCGACCACAGAACAGACAACAACAGAAGGTCACCAATAGGTCTTCAATACAGCGAGAAATTCCCGCACCCGGAGGCGTCCTTAAGCTGGCCCTAAACAAATATATATACTAGTTCAGTGATAATGGACGTCATACTAAACTCCAAATTATACACAAGAAACTAAAAGTAAAAATAATACAAGACTAACAAAGGCCAGAGGCTCCTGACTTGGGACAGGCGCAAAATGCGGCGGGTTAAACATGTTTATGAGATCTCAACCTCCCCTATACCTCTAGCCAATGTAGAAAAGTAAACGCATAACAATACGCACATTTAAAGTCAGTTAAAGAGAAGTCCGAGTCCGATGTCAGAAGATGTAACAAAAGAAAATAAACAAAATGACAATAATACATAAATAACAACAGACTACTAGCAGTTAACTGACATGCCAGCTCCAGACCTCAATTAAACTGATTGAAAGATTATGTCTTCATCATATGAATATCAGGCACAATCCCTCCCGTTAGGGTTTAGTATCATACCATCATAAAATATATGAGAAGAGCATAACCCGTGTCATGCCAACAACTGGTTTTAAATAAATGTGTTTAGTTCCGATGCAAAGACCCTATAAGTGAATCAATATTAAAACCAAAATATGCAATCTTTAATGACCTGACAACAGTATCGTAACTATATCCCTTTTAATAAGTCTATTTAAAGGTTTTGTTAGCTTCTGAGGTGAATACTGACATTTTAGTGCTTTATAAAGAATATTACCATAAAAGATTGGATGTGAAATACCTGAACGTATAAGAAGTCTGCATGTTGAGCTATATTTACGAATGATGTCCTTATACCGATGATAAAATTTAGTAAATGTTTTGACTAGTTTGTGATATCGAAAACCCTGGTGTAATAATTTTCAGTAATACATAAATTTCTTTCGTTAAAATCTGAAACGTTGTTACATACACGAGCGAATCGTACAAGTTGAGATATATAACACCGTAAGATGGTGACAAGGAACGTCACCATCTAAAATGGATAATTAACGATAGGAAATGAAAATCATCTCTTTTATCATAAATTTTGTATTAAGCTTTCCGTTAATGATATGGATATCAAGATCGAGGAAAGGGCAGTGGTCATTGTTAGTATTAGCTTTATTTAAAGTAAGTTCAACAGGATAAATTTCTTTAGTATACATACTGAAGTCGTCATTATTGAGAGCCAATATATCATCCAAATATCTAAAAGTATTATTAAATTTTGTATCAGATGTTGTTTCGATGGGTCTTTGCTGATTTTAGTCATAAATTGTAACTCATAGCAATACAAAAACAGGTCCGCAATAAGTGGTGCACAGTTAGTCCCCATTGGAATTCCGATAACCTGACGATATACGGAATCTCCAAAGCGAACAAAAATATTATCTAGTAAAAATTCAAGGGCAGATATAGTATCAAAGCATGTCCAATTGACATATTTCTTTTGTTTATTGCTACTAAAAATGACCTAAAGAGTTAGAACATATGTATTCACATTCTGACTTTTAAATGCCCATTTAATTAGGTGTGTGAATTTTTCTTAATGAGAATGTGAGGCAATGTGGTATATAAGGTAGAAAAATCAAAACTTTGAACAGATTCAAAATCACCAATATAAGCATGCAATTTATCAAGTACTTCCAACGAGTTTTGACACTCCAAAAGTAATTAATTCCACTATTTTCAAAGGCCTTATTTGAACAATTTATTATCAGGTTTTGATTGTACCAAGTGAACTGGTAAGAAGAATAGACAATTTAGTAGTGGAACAATGGCTTGAAGACGAAATAAATCTATATTTGTAAGGTGTTTTATGTAGCTTCGGAAGCCAGTACATAGTTGGGACTTTCATTGTATTTGGTTCTGCTTGTAAAGAGGTAGCTAAAAGTTTATGTTTGTTACAGATGTCGTTTTCTGAAAATGGAGTCAGTTGGAATGTTGGTGAATTGGTGATTTCTTTTTCAGGACCTCAATGTAAAATTTACGTCAAACAATAATGATATTATTAGCAGCTGTATCGGCCGGGACAAAACAAATTCCTTGGCTAGTTCTTTAAGTTTATGTTTGATACGAGAAATAGGTTTATTATGGTTGTTGTTAAGAGTAAAATGTTCTTTAAAATGTTGAATACGTATATCAACTATGTTCATTACTGAATTAAAAAGAGTCCAAAGATTTTTGTCAGCTTTTTCCCGTTTTATCCATTTTAAACAGTACGTATGGAGTGAGTCGTGGATGATATTACGACACTCATTCCAATTAATGATTGACGGGGACGATATTTAGGTCCTTTACTGAGGAATGATTTTAACTCTCGGTCTTTAATGTTAAGATCTCCTGTTATAACATGGGAAATGGGTCCATAAATGTATTCGGAATTACTACAATTACATGAAGTAGGTGTATTTTCACTGATATTAACATCTTTACACAATTGGCTATAATTAAACACATATTTCCGGTAGATTTCTTGTAAATATAACAAATAAGAGGAGCTCAGTATTATCAAAATATCCAGGAATTTGTTCTTTAACAGAATGGTCGTTAAAATACCGGCAATATTTACAAAATCAAAACCTTTATTGACATACTTTATTTTAATAAAATGTTTTTATGATCTTCAGGGCGATCAATTTTGGGAAACAGTTTAGAATAACAATATGCCATTATAATTTGAACGATTTCATACTTAGGACTGCTATATGAAATTGTGTTGCAATCCTCTAAAATTTTATTTAACTTATTAACCGGTAATGAACAGAGCTTTGTTAACAGATAATGTCTGCCGTTGTTTTTGAAATAGAAATTAGGTCCGAAATATTGGTATGATTGGTCCGAAATTTTCTTTGATTGCGATTTTTCTACGACCATGAGAACGGTTTTACGAACAGTTTTAGAAACTATATCCAAAATGTTAACAAAATCGGTTCTTGATATATTACCAATTCCATGATATTATCATTAAGACCGAGAGGGTAGACTGTCTGTAATTTTTAATCCAATTTAATTCAATTATTTTCCGTGATCGTACAAACTTTGAATGAGATTCACCAGGCTGCTTATTTACTACTTCTAAAGGTTGAACTGTTAAATATTTAATAGGATGATTGTGCTTCTTAAGGTGGTGATAAATGATACTTTTGAATTTATTGGGTCTTTTAAAACGATACAGGTGTTCTTGCGTGCGTTTAGATAAAAATCGCCCAGTTTCACCTACGTACTGAATACCGCATCCCGGTTATGTTAATGGGTGTGGAATTAACCCGAATAATTCAGTCGTTATATTACGCTGATCTACGAAGGCTACATTAAGGATTTGTGTTAATTGAACACACGTGTTTGGTAAGACAATTACAAGACAGTTGCGCAGACTCATTATCCTGATCGCCGCCGATTGGCTCTCTCTCACAGAGAGCAGGCGACGCGGCCAATGATCATAAGGAGTTCAAGCCCTCGTGTGGGAGAAAATCGGACACGGAAAGGGCTTGAATTATTCGAGTTAGTGTGGAATGCGTAATTTTTCCTTTTGGATAATTTTTTGTCTATCAGCATTGCCATTCATGCGTCCGTAGTCATTATCGCAAGAATCCGGATTTCGGTCATAGCGGGTCCGTTTCCGATGAAATCCCGACTCCGATCCGTAGTTCTAGAATAGTATGCCCAATAATATAGATGTCGGACAAAGTAAAATTTACAAAAATAAACGATGTTTGATACGCTATTTGGAAAGGAATATGTTTTTAATGCAAAACATGGATAATAAGTTTACTTCAGGCTAATTTCATCAAGTTCTGATGAAGTAATAACTGATTTTGCTGAAAGTTAGAATGATTTGATGTACGCTCTCGTGTTGTATGAAAAACATGCAACCGGCTTAAAAATCTTTTTTTAAGAAAATATATCGTTTCTGCCTTGAATTTCTTTACTTTTAAATGAAAATTGCTGTTTCATCGACTTGTTAAAAATTAAATATTATCGATTTATACAGATTTTATTTTGTTCTGAGGAATTCGTTACAGTCGGCGGGAAAAATAAAAATAAAAGTAAGAAGCACTACTTTTATTTTTATTCTGAAATCGGGAACAGTGGAGTCGGCGGATCTCGTTAAACAGATAATAAAAAATGTCTGGCCTAAAAACTAAATAAGTCTTATCGATATTCAACAACTTTTTTAGTTAAATAATCAGTGTCAATTCTTCGCATTCTTTAAAAGAATTTTATATTGTCACTTATTTGAGTAGTTCAAATGTTTTATTTATACCATTCTTATATTTTTTCTGCATTTTCGCAAAAATCGTCATACACACGTATGAGAAATTTTTCCAAAGTTAAAAGTACGAAGAAAGTGTCAAATAAAATATTCAAAGAACACGCGTGTCAGTACAATTTACTATAATTATATGAGAATTGTTCTAGTCAAGACATTGGTGTTTTTTTCCGATCGGCAATAGAATAGTGAATATTTATTTTTCAATATTTTTTTCAGTTAACTTTTTTAGAATGCATTTCTAGAAAAAAAAATCTTCAGTTGTTGATAAAAATGAGAAGAGTGCCCTTTTCTCACTCAATATGAAATCTCAGCTCTCCCATCCTTTTACAATTTATTAAATTAAAATATAGAACTCTGATATCGTTATCTACATTAGAGCGCTTATGGAGATAACGAAATCGCAGTTCTATATTTTGATAAGATTGATCCTTTCAAGAAAAGAATATTCTGCTGTAATGATCGAAATAGATTACTAAAGTACTTAAATAATAATAACTAATTTCAAAAGCATGCAAGAACTAATATGAAATCAACACAATTCTGACATGTTAACGACTATAACCAACATCAGTAACATGTGTTTTAGAAAATAGTTCATAGATATTATTTTAAAATTCTGTTTATACATCAGAAATCTTTTTTTTTTTTTAATCAACAAAACAAAAACAATACCTATAACAAACAGAAACGCGAATCTATATTTAGAATATAAGGTCTGTTTGATTCATGCACTTGTGCACAACTAAATAATCTCATAAAGAATTATAAACAAAGTGTTCTGGAAACGTTGAAATCGTTATCAAATACAAAGTTTAGCGAGTTTTTTTTGCTAATAGGCATTTCAATTTCTTTAATTTTATCCTGATGAATAAAATAATCTCATGCATTAAATGATACTTACAAAACAGCATTAACCGTGGAGTTACGTACCAACCGTACCTGATACGTAGCAAATCGGAAAACCCCTAATATGGTGAAATGACTTCACGTGAATCATGCCAAGAACCTACTCTATCTCTACCCGATGATGTTACATCGGAACTAGCTGTAGCGGGAAGTACAACCGCCGACTGGACTTTAACCAGAAGGAATGGCAGTACACTCTAACAGTTTGATGGCCGCAATTAGGAAAGGTTACAACTAAAAGAGAGACGACAAAGAAAAGGAAATCATCGAAAGCACGGACAGAGAGAAATACTCATCGCCTCAAAGCTTTCATCCAGAAGAAGTCCGATGCGGATGAAACTTCATCAAACCCAGAGGAGATAGGTCATACACAAGAATTGCGGACACCTCAGCTGGATGGTTTTATCAGCTACTACACAGAGACCCGTAATCATTGAAATTTTTTTAACGTTATTGTCTATGATCGTCTATGGGGAATTATGACCACTAGCTAAATAAACGAATACTATGTCTATTTTATAAATCTCATATAAAATTAATAAATTATAGAGATCTTAGCAATTATTTAGCTTTGAAATGGTGTAATAAAATCCACTTTATCTTGATATTTACTGTTGTCCCTATCATGTTGAACGTCGAGTTCTCTTCTGTTTGAGATATGTCAAATTACGAGGTATACATATTTTATAAAAAATCATATTAAATTAATTTTTTATTGTAAATCAAATTAACAAATTATACAGTATTGGCAAATAATTTTCCTATCAAATGGTATAAGAATCGTCATTTTAAAACAATGTTTACTGTTGTCCCTAAGCATTTGAAAGTGAAACTTCATTATTTATGAATACGACGTATATTCATTCAACCAAGGATTTGTATAGTTAGAAGGATTGGAATCTCGCGGTTTATCGTAATCTCTTCCGCGGCGAGACTTCGCTACTCGCCACTACTACTACTCGTCACTTACGATATCGGAACGTGATTTTTTGTACACATGTATCGAGTTGTTTTCTTATTTTTGTCACGTATAGACAATGTTGTAATGGTAAAGGACTTTATTCATTCTTAAGTGTAACTATTATTGATTAGCACTCAAGTTTCAATTGACGAAAAGCGTAATTTAAGGGATTTATTTGATGTACATTCTAATGCAATGTGTATAACGACAGTTGACAATGTGTTTGTATGTTAACTTCTGTAAATTTTATTTTCAGTCAATTGCCAAAGAAATGAAAAAATTCTCATTCTTGTAAATGATGTCATTATAGCTATATGCGATTTGCATCTTCGGAAACTATCAATCTCGGGAAACAGGTGCAAAACCATTTTTGTGGCAAGCTCAGCTAATCTTACCACAACAAGCGATATTGTGAGCTGCTCTTTCGCCAATTATTTACATAGTTAATTCATATAAAGAACTGACCACACATTTCAAGACGAATTACTGCATTGCGTTTTATATACATGTCAGTGGCTGATCATTATCATAAGGTTGGGACAAGTACTGTTAAAGAGGGGGCCCACTGGTAAACCCTATAAAACTGCCTCTGCATGTTACTGTAGCCGGTTTCAATCATTATAAACATGGTAAAGGCATTGACGAAACGTTAGCCAGTGTGTTATAAATTATCAACTGCAAGCAAATTTTTTAATTGTACTAATAACATTACATCTTTAAATGCACTTTTCTTTCTTGTCGGAGCACTTAAATTAATTTGTGCATGAATTAATAGGGCAACCTTACAGTGTCAGCTCTCTGTCATAACGGCCTCTCAAGTAGTCAATCATGGAATTATTCATGGTTATGTATTATACATGTAGTACAATACAGAAATTAATTTGAAATGAGCGACTTGTCATATATCAAAGAAGACTTAAAATAATCTTTCATCTTATTCTGACTGTACGTTGGTACACTTTCATATGAGGTAAGTAACAGCAGTTTACATCAAGTATTAAAACAAAAGTCTTACTTTTCTGTTTGTAATGTTTGCTAGGTCTAAACTCTGTAAACATAACTAAAATGTTTATTGTCAAACAGTAGATACTTTTGTACAATTTTGCCTTGTATTGACTTTATAGCGCACCCTTACAAATATACATGTAAAACACTGACTTTTGTCTATCAAGATAAGAAATAACGATAGATTGAATAATTGCTTACATCAACATCATTTGAACTTTGGTGAACTGAGCCGCCTCATTCGATTGGCAATCATACCGCATATCTTAACTCTTATGTCTTAACTTCAAATTTGGTATAAAAACTATTTTTTGTACATGTTTTATGTATGGGCTGTTGGTTTCATATGATAATATTTATCGACCTGCTATGCTGCATGGGTTTTGATGATCATGGATGACATACATTCATCGATTGTACATGTAGACTACTAGTTTTTAAAATCTTCATTTGATATTGGATGGATAGTTGTCTCATTTCAATCATATCTCATGTCTCCTTGCTTATTTTACTACACATACTCATAGACATTAATCACACAGATTTATATGAAAAACTAGATTAATAAAGGCAGTGACAAGAAAGAGAATCGTCAATATACACTCAACACCAAGGAGATTAGGCGAATATTAAATGAATTTGGCATGTAAAGGAATTTAAAAAGATATTCTATGATTTATTTTACGTTAAAATATAAATATAATCCAATTCAGCTGGTATCACATGATCATCTATCAAGTCACTATCAAAGTTCCCTACACACAAAGTGTAGCTCTCAAGTTTTGATATAAGAGATTGAATGTGAATGATCCAATGAAATACTGTTGGTATATCTTTCCATAAATGATATTTGGAGGAACGTTCTGGTCAATAGTCGCATTTAGTTGTACCGATACACTAGTATTTCTATTTGAAGGCATGCCATATGTTAGTCCACATGATTAGTGCATGAATGGGCAACTGCTGTTGGCACACAGCTGCTTAGACTTTTGGGAACTTTCCTTGTGCCTGGACTTTTCTTCTTAACATTAACCAGTTTGAGCATTTTGGAAAATACTGGAAAAAAAAGGGTAATAAAGTTACATGTGGCAATATGAATAATAATACAATAGCATATGGCTTAAACAATTCCAATATCAAATCTGTCTTAACAATAGCCATATTACCTCAAGATCTCTGCTCGAACAATTATATTTGCAAGATTTATGTTAGTTTTCTATGGGTTTATGCTACATATATGCCAGCTTATGCAAATTCAGGAACTATTTATACATGTAGCAATGTTTCTATTGTTTTTAATATTTTCAATATTGTAGGATCATAAGATGTCGCAAACAAAAAAAATTATATATTTTAATTTAATGGTGCTTGCTTAACTACAAAACTATGTATATATACATTTACATATCATAATAGGTAATGCAGGACCTAAATTAATCATTAATTATGTAGCACATTGTCATACCATGCATGTGGGTCTTCAAACGACAAATTGATGTTTTCATATCTTCACAGTATTGAAAACAAACAAACAAAAATATCGGAAAATTTAATATTGAGTGACTTAGAAAAAAGGTGGAACTATTTGGGTCTATCTTGATATGAATATAAATATATATATATATATATATATATATATATATATATATATATATATATATATAAATGACTGAATAATAGCCAACGATAAATCTTACGGGGCGATGGATCATAAAATTATGATACAGTACACTACAAAATATAATATATAACCAGTCTAAAAGGGTACAACATCACCAAAAATAACAATAAAAGTAATAAATGTTACATATTTCGGATAACAGATATCCTTCATATATTTTATATATAAAACTCTTACTGGACTTGACTGAAGTATATAGTTAATAGCAATTGGGCCTAGAAAAGAAAAAGC
The DNA here is from genome assembly GCA_017311375.1 of Mytilus coruscus. Taxonomy (NCBI): domain Eukaryota; kingdom Metazoa; phylum Mollusca; class Bivalvia; order Mytilida; family Mytilidae; genus Mytilus; species Mytilus coruscus. The sequence goes on from CM029601.1 coordinate 26,379,644, forward strand.
TCATGTACATTTGTAATGCACAGGTTTAAACAAAATTAGACATCTTGGCGTCTTGCTATTTTAATTTTTGCTTTGACGCCTTTGCAGGAAGACACCTTGCAAGCCTTAAAATACACTTATAATATAATATTATTTAATAATCAATGTTTAAAAGTCACCAATATGTGCTAATATTAAAATTTCAAGTGTTATTCGGTCATTACAAGTGTTATTCGGATAATAACGGTGTTATTCGGTCATTCGAGGTACCGATTTAGGCCTGGTAAATTGCGATTCATCTGAGAACCACATTGATTTTTAAAGACAGAAAAGTATCACAATTCCCTTATTTAGCGATTTGAGCTTTCTTCTATACACTTAATCACCAATGTTTTACGTTTGTAAACATGTTTGAACATTAATCTAGGCCCATTGTAGAACTTTATTGATTTTTCCTAAGCCACCCCCATTTTCGCTCCAGAACGCCATTTTTGTTGTAATCAACTCAAAGAAACAGAAAAATTAGGAAAACCAATGCATAAACCACTACGAAATTTACTCAATACATGAAGAAATCATATATCTATCAGAAAATATAAATTTTATCACTCATCTCCGTTTTTTGAGGAAGAAGTGTCAAAATAAAAATGATGTTAGGACCGCCCAATAGGCGGGATAGGTTAGGGTCACTTCGGTCAATATGCAAATTCACTCTATGGAGCCGTGTATTCGTACTGCAATCGTAAAAGTCATTAATTACACCAGAACCATTTTAAACTTCTTATTTCAATTATAACATTTGATAAATATGGATTGTAATACTTACATATCGTATGTCTATTTGTTTAGGTGATGCAAATGTCCGCCATTAATCAAGGCACGTTGAGCATCTTCCAGATGCATCACGGTAATCACACAAAATCTCGCGCTGCATAAGACATTATATTACAGTCTATGCAAAGTCCACGAGATTCCAATCCTTCTAACTATACAAATCCTTGATTCAACTAAGATTGACCGTATTCAAAGACAAATTGGTCTTGTTATTTAGTTGAATTCTCATTTTTATGATGTGAACTTCTTTTCTAATTACATCCATCATTTTAAATATCTAGTTAGGTTTTAAACAATATATTAATTTCTGTTATACCAAAGAGTTCTTTAAACATCAAAATTTTAAAAGTAGTGTGGTTTAAAAATTTGTTGACATCTTGAAGAAAAATATGCAAAATTTTTTTTTTTTTTAAAGGCTCTGTTTAATTAATCTTATTTTGATTTGAGTAATTATATTATTATTATCAAATATTTGAATACACAATTGCATGATTGTATTATTGAAAAAAAAATGTCTACGAAATCTGAAAAAAGTAAATTGAAATAGAAAAGAGATGGCAACGTTCAATTTTTAATGTTATTCAAAACATACAAAATTTTATACAAATTTTGTATAATGAAAAGGTAGCCCATTTAATTACTTTTAGGGATATTATTCTTATCATTATAAGAAATGATCAAAGAAGTAAATGCAAGTATTTTGACATATAAACACGAATGTGTCAATATTTACATAGTATATTGTATAAGCATCCCATGGCGCCACGGCAAATCCTTTCCGGTGCTGTATCACTATTCAATACCATATGTTACTATTTTATCTTATCATTGAAGTATTATATTGAAAATATAGTAGTCCAGGCACAAAGGCTTGTTGGGAGCCCCCCTTTTTTATTTTTTGCGGTTAATTTATATTTGAAAATATTCTTTTCACATCAACTTTTTAACCTTGTCTAAAGTGTTCAAACTCTTATCAATGCGATTTAACAATAATAATTTATATACGTTGCCCTCTATTCTTATGTTTAAGAGTATTCTACACATAAGAATATAGGCAACATATATAAACTAATTTTATAAAGTGAAAAAAAAATTGAGATACGGCTGAAATATGAACGAATATTTTCAAATAAGATTAATTACAACAAAAAAATAATTATAAAATTAACTAGACAAAGTGATGCCCCGCACTTCACTCTGAAGTAACTGTATCATAACAAAGACAATGTAGAACTTTATCTGAGATTCTATTGTGTCTGGGAGACACAAATGATGCCCCGCAGATGCCGCAAAGTGTTATTTTAAAATAATTTCAACTATCTCCCAAAAGAGCAAATATTAAAAAAATCAAAACCCTGACCACATGCACACCTTCAATATATGTACAAACCACTAAACCAGCCAGCAATTGACGTAAAAACTTTCTAGCATTCAAACTGTAGAAGGAGTTAAATTTAATAACTATGTACCCATAATGGGACGGACGGACGGACAAGGGTAAAACAATATGCCCCCAACTTTAAGTAGAAAGTCTGCGGTTTTATTTACTGATATTTATGTCTAATTAAGGGTAATGTAAATTTTATGTTCCTAGAGGACAGGAAAATGTTACAATTTAATCCACAGGTGTTAATGATTTTACGTGTTACCTAGATCAAATATAATTCAGCATGGAGTATACATCTGGCTTATACAATGTCAATATCGAATACATGTGACCTACCCATATCAAATAAAATCTAAAATTGACAGTAATGTACATCTTGTCATATTTATGATATTGCCTGTCTGTAGCTTTTATTTATATGTTTTGTGAGATTTCAATCCTCCCTCTATACCTCTAGCCCATGTAGAATAAACAAACACACAGCAATACGCACAGTAAAACTCAGTTTAAAAAAAGTCCGAGTCCGATGTCAGAATAGATAACAAAAGACACTAAGCAAAATGACAATGATACATGATAAATTAACAAAGGACTACTAGCAGTAATTGACATGCCAGCTCTTTTTCTGTTTTTAATTATTTCTTTTCTATCGGCAATTTCTTCATCATTCATCTGTGTATATTGTACGCGGGGTTTCTTTCTTAAATCCATTGCGTTCGGAATTATCGTATAACTGCTAAAATCATAAATTACCCTATAGGCATAACGTCAAAGTGACATCTATTGGCGGGGTGTTCGTTTAGGGGAGTTATCTATTCTTATCTACTGGTCACCAGACGATGAGAACAAGATTGGAACCAGAATAGAAAAGTAACACGAGTTATCTCGCCTTGAAATGTCCGTAATTCTTGTACATGGCACCCGTTCCAACTAACATGGGAGACGTGGAAGTACAGGAATTACTGCAAACCACATTAACCGAATGCAGAGATCTACCTCCATCAGTTGAAGCTGTACAAGATCTACAAGAAGATCCCGCCTGCCCTTAAGGTGCCGAGGGTCGACCACCACCCAGCACGGCGCCGCAGGAAAGGAAATGGTACAGCAAGAAAGCCTTGAGGTAGAAAAGACAGTTTTTGACCACCCACAGAGTACTAACATACTGAAGTTGAAGAGAAAAGACATGCATGTGTATTCAGATACATTACAGGAATACAAAGACGTCAAACAGAAAAACTCAATTTTACGCCGAAATCAGTAAAAGCTTCAATACCTGGCCAGACATTAGAGTCAAAAAGACAAAAAAAAAAACAAAAACAAAAACAAAAAAAAAACAGTAAGAGTACAGATTGTGCAATTGCCTCATACTATTCCTGGAATTGTCTACTTCTCAAGCCGTATTATGGTAATATCTATACTACTGAAATAACGAGGTCCAATTTGTTAGCCGGCATGAACGTAAAAACGACGAATCAAAGAATTAAACTTTATATATAACTAATATAACTAATATATGACAATGGTGTTGATTAAAATTACACCATTCCAGGCCCTTTAGTTTTCCACGTAATTAATATTACCAATAATTAACAAGTCCCGGGTCGAACCGATACCGATACCAATAGTATATATCACCTGTTACCTGTTACCTAATCTGTACATTCCTCCTCTGTCAGACACACCACCAAACGGTGTATTTGGGATTTGCTATATACACGGGTCATAATCACACCCGAACTTCGTCATTATACATGGATTGACACTACTAAATTCAATCATTGTCACATGTAGTTTCCGGTTATAGTAAAAAGCAGGACGGGTTCAAACAGAAAGATTTTGAAAGCAGTGAAAACTGTGCACCTTATAATCAGCATGACTTTATCAGATGACAATTTACGATTACTAAAAATCCAGGCTAAAAATAAGGCGTATATAGGTACTTTTTAATTTGTTAGCCGGTATGACGTAAACACGACGAATCAAAGAATTCACTGTATATATAACTAATATAGGACAATGGTGTTGATTAAAATTTACACCATTCCAAGCCCTAATTAATATTACCAATAATGAACAAGTTCCGGGTCGACGGGTTCAAATAGAAAGATTTTGAAAGCAGAGAAAACTGTGCACCTTATAATCACCATGACTTCATCAGATGACAATACGAATACTTAAAATCCAGGCTAAAAATAAGGCGTAGATACTTTAATTCAGTCACGGACCCCGCGATGTCGCTGGTGTGTTCTAGTATTATCAGAAGTCCATTACTAGACGAAGTGTGCAAGCTATACTATATAGTAAGGCGATCACGATGTCCCCATTATCAGTGGAAAGCCCCATAGGTGGTCCTCCCAAATCTCGTTTTATAACTATGGAATCATGGGTACAAATATTATCATCAAACAGATAGCTGTTAATTAGTCTCCTTGAGTGTTTGATTAATTATCAGTTTGCTGTAAATGAAGTGAAATTGAGAATGGAAATGGGAATGTGTCAAAGAGACAACAACCCGACCACAGAACAGACAACAACAGAAGGTCACCAATAGGTCTTCAATGCAGCGAGAAATTCCCGCACCCGGAGGCGTCCTTAAGCTGGCCCCTAAACAAATATATATACTAGTTCAGTGATAATGGACGTCATACTAAACTCCAAATTATACACAAGAAACTAAAAGTAAAAATAATACAAGACTAACAAAGGCCAGAGGCTCCTGACTTGGGACAGGCGCAAAAATGCGGCGGGGTTAAACATGTTTATGAGATCTCAACCCTCCCCCTATACCTCTAGCCAATGTAGAAAAGTAAACGCATAACAATACGCACATTAAAAGTCAGTTAAAGAGAAGTCCGAGTCCGATGTCAGAAGATGTAACAAAAGAAAATAAACAAAATGACAATAATACATAAATAACAACAGACTACTAGCAGTTAACTGACATGAGCCGACTTAGTGCGGTTGTTTCTTATTCATATTGCCAGTTATTTAACTTCATTTTAATTCAACATTTAGAAAATGATATAAAATTTTATAAACGAATACATTGGTACCATTTTTCATCGCTCAAAGGCAAATGAGAACTATAAAATCTGCCGTGTCTGACTAAAAATGTATCGTCTATTTAAAAGATATAGTTGTTTTTGTCAAAATATAGTCATAATTGCCTCTTTTTTAAATAGAACGTTGTGTTGACGAATTATGTCTCGGTTACTTACGGCATCAAGGAAGCTATATACGGTGATGAATAAGCTAAAGACGGGGTTTTCTTCGCTTCTACCGAAATACATTTGTCAAAAATATCCGACTATTTGTTGCTTCAGATGACTTCGAAACAATTTCGAATTTCAAAAGTCTCTTGTTTTTTAGCTTACATACATAAAGAATATATATTTATTACTCATTTGTTTTCAAAGATCGTGATCGCAACTTGTCCTACAATTTTAACCTATGAAATTTATACGTCGAAAGCACGTGTTGTGAAAGGCATTTTTTACATGTATTTTAACGGATAGATGTAACAATATCTGACTGAAATGATAACCTTTGTTCGTCCACACCATCATCCGAGTTAGTATTACCGTCAAGCTCTCAGTTACGCAGGATCGAAGATATTCGAAATTGAAGAAAGGGTATACAATTAAATTTCCCCTCTTTTTTTCAAAATTGATACAATTTGTTAATTTTGTTAAAAATGGTTATATCTGCAGAATTCCCGTGTAACTTTAAAAAAAACTTATTTCTTGGAATTTGTAATTCGTAACATATATTCTTAAAATAAATATTATAGAATGTTTATTCCTATTAAACTCATTCCTAATCCAGTGTTACTTGTACTGTATATGGATACACAATTCTCCGACCTAACTTTTCCTTGCCAACTTTTTAATGGCAATTTTTTCACAATTAACTCTAAAACCAAACGTTATTTTTTTTATTGTATTAAGAAGTGAGCTTTTTTATTCCGTCTGACAATTTTTCTACGGTTATAATTGTAGTTTTTAAATTGATAAATTATACAAACATATTTATCATTTAATATTAAAACCATCATAATGACTCATGACACTGATATAATATGCTAGGATCTGCTATTCATTAACACGTCGATGGTCAAACATTATTTTCAACAGTGTGCTAATTAAGTTATAGGGTGTTTTGCATAAATTAAATCCACCCAGAATGCATCGCAAAAAATTTGTCCATTGATTTTTGTTACTATTCATAGCAATCTCGCTCAAATCCCGTTTCAATCACAGTTGGAAGTACGGGGACAACGTGATCGCCTTACTATATAGCGGGTTGCACACTTTGTCTAGTAATGGACTTCTGGTATTATATATATAGAAGTCTGTCCTCCTTTTAATTTGAGGTAAATTATTCGGGTGAATAATGTAAGCGCTCTTTCATTCGACCGTGTGTTTATTCCTGACAACTATTATTTACTAGAGACTATTGCATGTAAATAGTGTAAAAAACAATGTTTATGTTTATGGTGGACTGGTATATTATCGAATCAAACATTCCTTGGATAAAAAACACTAGTTTTTTTGGGTCCATTTTTTTACATAAATCACCTATGCAAGTTTTAATTACATCAAATACCCCTAAAAAATACCAAGTCCCCTTTTTATATATTTCTTCTTCAAGAAAACCCTCTTCAGAATCTTATGACGAGTGTTGGATATTTCACACTAGCTCCGGAATAAAAAACCTAGAGCATTTTTGTTGGTGGATATAAAACACTAGGAATTTTTATCTTTCAGGTAAAATATACTAGCGGAATTAAACCACTGTTACAATATTGTCTTGATTTATTTGCATTACTTGATTCCCTAACGACAAATACATGTATGCTGTGTAACCCCCAAAAAAAAAAAAAAAAAAAAACACAAACACACACAAGATACACAAGATACACATACGCATAAAACACATAAACAGAACACCATAACGATCACTGTTTTCCAGAAACTTCGAATTTATGACAAATGCTTTAGTGAGAAATTATGATTGATACCTACATAAAGCATTTGAACTTTTTTGAAAAAAGACTATATGAAAACCAAATTAGATTTATCTCCCTAAAATGATAAAATGTTGGGAAAATTAACCAGAGTTATCTTACATTAATCACAAAGAAGGGCTAGCAAACAATTTTTAATTGGAGCTTAATAAACGTTAAAACAATTTTCCACTAAAGATGAATGTTACTTTGTTCAATTATAAGGACTTAGTTAGACAAATCTACTAATTTTATTCAATATTATGAATTTTGATGACAATGGATAAACATGCTAATATTTGCTCTTTAAACGAACCAGATACGAGGGAAGCGATCATAATTTTGTCACACAAAAAAAAAAAAAAACCACAAAAAGTAAATGGATGAAAATTGTTAAATGAAAAAAAAAAAATGGACCGATAGAAATCCAGAACACCTACATATGGTGCAAAATCTACACTTTTAAAAGTGAAAAAGGTAGATATGAATCATCTGCCTCGTCTGCGTTTGAAGGTTTCTATAATATATCACTTCAAAAAAAGAAAATGTTAAATCTCAAGAATTGTATTAGCCTTTCATTTGTCCTGGTTTTGTTTTGCATGGCAAAAATTATAATAAAATATGTATATAATCACTTTGAGACGGCAAGCTTTTTAGAGAACTGTTACTTTTGCAATTACAATCTTTTTAGAAAATAAAAAAGCTATTACTTGTGCAGCTTTTTAGAAAAGTCTAACTTTTCCATTGCAAAGCTGAAGTGTTATTCACGTTACAACGCAATAGGCGCCAACTTTATTAAAACTAATGACCGTTGATTCAATCCAAAATATGAGCACCTGACGTCAGATAATCATGCAAAGGAGACGACTTCATAAGTTGGTTAAACTTTTGTCTAATCCTGTCTGTCTCTTACATAAACAGTTATAAACTAAATATAAAAATAAGGACATGTGGTATTATTCCCAATAAGACAACTATACACCATAGTCCAGATGACGTGAATGTAAGCAACTGAACAATGAGAAAAACGCATACCGTTTAGTCAGTTATAAATGGCCCCGACATGCCAAAATGTGAAACAATTCAAACGAGAAAACGAACGGTCTGATTTGTGACTAAATCTAGTTATCTTATATTATTGAAGAAGAAATAACGTAACTATTTATTTATAAACTTTTAGACATTTGACTAGACTTTCTCCATCGGATAACCCTGGTCATACAGCTGCTAACACCACCATTTATATACTTCTAATGAAATTTAGCCCAACTACAGTGGAGATCACTTCTAACCTCTCATTAGAACTGTCAGAATAATCTGTCATAGAACTGTTCTAACCTGTCCTAGAACAGTTCTACCTAGAACAGTTCTACCCTAGAACTGTTCTAAGTAGAACTGTCAGAATCAGTTCTAGGTAGAACTGACTGAATCAGTTCTAGGTAGAACTGTCAGGATCAGTTCTAGGGTAGAACTGTCTAAAACTGTTCTAGGTAGAACTGTCCAAATCAGTTCTAACCGTAGAACTGTCAGCAGAACTGACTAAATCAGTCAGGACTGTAGAACAGTTCTAAATGACGTCACTGCAGTAAGGGCACTTTAGAATTTAGAAGAAAAAAATCAGTTCCAATTATTTTACTATATAATAGCAGATTTTCTATATTTTTTTATGATCAAACGTTACATGTACAAATATCGAAGTGGATAGAAAGGTTATCCAACTCATCGGAGAAATATTTTTATAAGATTGCATATAAACATCATTGTTTACGTTTCTTCGTTCCCCGTTTTTAACAGTCTCTTCCTAAATATAACTCTGCATTTAATTCATGGAATTTTAATCGTAATTTACCTTGTTTGCCTTGGATTTACATTCATGATTTAAGATTCTGTTTTGACAAATGTTCAAACGTAAATTGTACAGTGGATGAGTTATGGGATATTAATGAAAAAAGTGTTGTATAACGTAAAAAAACAATGTACATTTGCACCATCTCGTCAATTTAGCCAGACTTATCCATAACGATTATAAATGATATCTGGGAGTCTGGAACGTCAGAAAAATATACTCGATCTGAACATGAATGAAACATTTGCCACTGGACGTTAGGCTACAAACAAAATCAATCATTTTTCTTTGCCTGCTTCAAATTATATTAACAGTATACTATTCCAAGAAGAGAACTTCTCATACATGTACTTTTCATTTTAAAATAAAGTATATGAATCAGTCATGTGAGTGTTGGATGATGCCGTTAAATAGTTTTGTTTAAAAAACAAACCATCACGAACTACTGACTCAAATAGTCACTTTAGTGACGGTTCATTATTATGGATACAGAGAGGAAATAATGGCACGCTAAATTGATGTGGACAAAATTTTTAGATATGGTATACATTGTGTTCCAAAGTTGGTGTCATCTTTATCATACTATCCGTCCTGACATAGAAATATTATTGGTTTACAATGAGGCCATATATATTTATTTGATAAAGTGTAAATATGTTCAGTTTTGGTTGATGCGGTCAAATAATTTTGTAAAACGAATCAGTCCGATATATTGAAACTACTGAAATTTGTTTACGATTCAATATTTTGAATAAAAAGAGGACATGCTGGTACTCTAAATTAATGTGGAAATTTATCCAATATTGCTGTCATTTGAATTATACAATCCATCGTGATATGTAACTATAAGTGATTTACTATGCGGCTATATATATATATATATTAAGATTTACATAATAAAGTGTAAATATAAAAAAGAAGATGTGGTATGATTGCCAATGAGACAACTGAACACAAGAGACCAAAATGACACAGAAATTAACAACTATAGGTCACCGTACGGCCTTCAACAATGAGCAAAGCCCATACTGCATAGTCAGCTATAAAAGGCCCCGAAATGACAATGTGAAACAATTCAAACGAGAAAACTAACGGCCTTCTTTATGTACAAAAATGAACGAAAACAAATATGTAACACATAAACAAACGACAACCACTGAATTACAGGCTCCTGACTTGGGACACGCACATACATACATAATGTGGCGGGGTTAAACATGTTAGCGGGATCCCAACCCTCCCCCTAACCTGGGACAGTGATATAACAGTACAACATAAGAACGAATTATAAAAATCAGTTAAATATGGTCAGTTTTGGTTGATGCTGTCACATATGGTCAGTTTTGGTTGATGCTGTCAAATACATGTATGGCCAGTTTTGGTTGATGCGGACAAATAATTTTGTTATATGAGTCAGTCTGAGATATCAAAACTACTGAAATTAGTTTACGATTCAAAATTTTGAATAAAAAGAGGACATGCTGGCACTATAAACTGATGCGAGCATAATTTTGTAGTCATTGTTTTCCAATATTGCTTTCATTTATATTAAACAATCCATCCTGATATAAAAATATAAGTGATTTACTATGCGGCTATTAAGATTTACATCATGTACATAATAAAGTGCAAATATGGTCAGTTTTGGTTGATGCGGACAAATAATTTTGTTATACCAGTCAGTCTGTGGTATGAAAACTACTGATATTTGTTTATGATGCAATATTTTGAATAAAAGAGGACATGCTGGCACTCTAAATTGATGCAAACGAAATTAGGTAGCATTGTGTTCCAATATTTCTATCATTTGTATTATACAATCCATCCTTGCATAAAAATATTACAGATTTACTATGCGACTATAAGAGTTACATAAAAAAGAGCAAATATGGTCAGTTTTGGTTGATGCTGTCAAATATGGTCAGTTTTGGTTGATGCTGTCAAATATGGTCAGTTTTGATTGATGCAGACAAATAATTTTGTTACATGAGTCAGTCTGAGATATGAAAACTACTGATATTTGTTTCTGATGCGATATTTTGAATAAAAATAGGAAATGCTGGCACTCTCAATTGATGCGAAAAAAGTTTGTGGTCATTGATTTCCAATATTGCAGTTATTTGTATGCTACAGTCCTCTTGACCTAAAATTATAACTGAATTACTGTGCAGCTATATCATGTATATAGATTTACATAAAAAAAGCAAATGTGGTCAGCTTTGGTTGATGCGGTCAAAAGATTTTATTACACGACTCAGTCTGAAGTATGAAAACTACTGATATTTGTTTACGATTCAATATTTTGAATAAAAGAGGACATGCTGGCACTATAAATTGATGCGAACAAAATTTTGTGGTCATTGTTTTCCAATATTGCTGTAACTTGTAGTATATTACAGTCCCTCTTGACCTAAAATTATAACTGAATTACTGTGCAGCTATATAGGTTTGCAGAAAAAAAGAGCAAATAATGTCAGCTTAGATTGATGCGGTCAAAAGATTTGTGTTAAACAGGTCCGTCCGGGGTATGAAAACTACTTGTAAACAGATATCGCATTTGTTTATGACTCAATATTTTGAATAAAAGAGGACATGCTAGTACTATAAACTGAGTGCAAACAAAATTTTGAAGTCATTGTTTTCCAATATAATTGCTGTCATTTGTACAATACATCCTTGCCTAAAAATATAACTGGATTACTGCAGTGTGCGGCTAAATGTATATAGATTTACATGATGAAGAGCAAATATGGTCAGTTTAAGTTTAATTTAAAACATATTTATTTATAATACATGTAATAGTGAATTGGGAAACCAATTATTACATTTGGTTAATGAGGTCAGATAATTTTGTTATGTGAAACAAGCCATCCTGACTCACGGAATGACAAATGTAAAACAATTCAAATAATAATGCCCCCTCCCTAATACTAACGGCCTAATTTATGTACAAAAAATGAACGAAAAACAAATAATTTATGTAACACATCAACAAAAGAAAATCACTGAATTACAGGCTCCTGACTTGGAACAGGCACATACATGCAGAATATGGCGGGGTTAAACATGTTCTCTTGATTAAAAATCTGAAATAAAACCGTCAAAATAGCAAAACTCTATATAATATTAATCGCTATTTTGCCGAAGCCTTTATATTTAGACAAAGAGTTCTTAAAACTTATAAATCAATTCTAGCCGTAGAATTTCAATTTGTAATCAATTCTAACCGTAGAACTGTTCTAGAAGTAGAACTGACCAAAAATTTGGTCAGTTCTAGGTAGAACTGTCTAAAACTGTTCTAGGGTAGAACTGTCAGGATCAGTTCTAGGTAGAACTGTCCAAATCAGTTCTAGGTAGAACTGACCAAATCAGTTCTAGGTTAGAACTGTTCTAGCTAGAACTGACTAAAAGGTGTCAGGCTGACAGTTCTACGTACTGTCCTAGAACAGTTCTCCTGACAGATTCTGACAGATTTAATGAGAGGTTAGAAGTGATCTCCACTGTACATGTGTAAGACCTGCAAATATGCGTTAACAAATTTTTGTTCTTCCTCAGTTGGATGTAGACGAAGAATATTAAAGTTAATATAATGTGGTGTTAGCCTTGTATAACCTAGGGCTTTCCGATATAGAAAGTCTGTCGTGAAGTTGTCACAGACTTAGACTATATGATAAAATAATATTGATGTGACGTGCACGGTGGTATAACTATCATCCTTCTTGAAATATAAAAGGATAAAACAGCTGATCTGCAAGGTGCCACAATACATCATGTACTGTGTTACAACCGTAGATAAAGCTCACCAGGAAAGGCATAACTCGACTAATGAAAGCTTTATTCTAATATAGCCTAGTTGGCCGAGTGATCTATGACGCTGGACTCTCGCTAAGAGAAGAACAAAAATTTGCTAACCCAAAGTTGCAGGTCAAACAATATTGGGCCAAATTTCAGACAAAGTATAAATATATGCATACTTTATTATATATTTTTCATTGCACTAAAATATTTTGTTTTAAGCTTTAATTTGCCAAAGAACCTCAAGGATGATAAGCTGTATACTAACTGCGTTACACTCTTAAAATAAAGTCATTACTAACATAAAGTTCTAAAAAACTGAACCAGGAAGATTGTTTCAGCTTTGATCAATGACTATATTACAAATTTCGTATGCCTTTTTTTTGCAAGATAAATGGTTCTCGCACCTCTTTTAGAAAACAACACGTCCTACATGTAATTTTCGTCAGTAATCTATTTCATTTAACCAAATCAAAATAAATAAATCTGTTTTTGATAGTCAGGGGCATAATCAATAATTTTAAACCGGATTTGCGAACCTGACATAGTGAACCATAGTAGTCACTGATAAAATTTGAACTTTTTATGAAAAACTAAGGTGTTCAACGTACTTTTATACTTCATTTTCAAACTATAGATTATACCTACTTTCAATGTGTGTAAAATTAGATAACTAATAACAAAACGTGTCTATACTGTTGTGATTTGTGATGTTGAAATTTTCTCTTTAGCCAAATTCGATACAAAATCGTTAAACGTTAAATTCCAAGAGTTGGGCTTTTCTAACCAACGTTTCATTAATCAGACATATTTGAGCGTATATTCATAAATCTTGAGAAATATGGTATCATATTAGACGAATAGTCTTCTGATCTGTAAATGTACCGATTGTGTCCTGTAAATGTACCGATTGTGTCCTATAAATGTGCTGATAGTGTCCTGTAAATGTACCGATTGTGTCCTGTAAATGTACCGATTGTGTCCTATAAATGTGCTGATAGTGTCCTGTAAATGTACCGATTGTGTCCTGTAAATGTACCGATTGTGTTCTGTAAATGTACCGATTGTGTCCTGTAAATGTACCGATTGTGTCCTGTAAATGTGCTGATCGTGTCCTATAAATGTACCGATGGTGTCCTGTAAATGTACCGATTGTGTCCTGTAAATGTACCGATTGTGTCCTGTAAATGTACCGATTGTGTCCTATAAATGTGCTGATCGTGTCCTGTAAATGTACCGATGGTGTCCTGTAAATGTACCGATTGTGTCCTGTAAATGTACCGATTGTGTCCTGTAAATGTACCGATTGAGTCCTGTAAATGTACCGATTGTGTCCTGTAAATGTGCTGATAGTGTCTTAATTCCTTTCATAAATCTCGAGAAATAAGGTATGATATTTGATGAAAAGTCTTCTGATATGTAAATGTACGGTAACCGATTGTGTCTTACTCCCTTTCGTGACATTTGACATATTCTGTATTCACAGAGCGACCAGGAGATGCTTCCCATTTCGACGCACTCATTCTTAATAGAGTTCGTGTGATTGTCTTATATGTTTACACTTTGTATTTATAATCAAAATTTATTTCATAGATTTTGAACATCGTTAAACTACTACTGCTTCTCATGTACACGTGATCAATAAATATAAACAAGTTTTGGTCTCTGACTATAACCTTATGATGATTATCTAATAAGCGCAAAGAAATCGGTATTTTAGTTTTTATCACTACCATCACCGCGGTACGGTGGGTTCATTTTCGCCGAAGGTGCTATCCAGTTGCGTCATTTGGGTGATTAAAGATAAATTTTGTTCTCTATTATTAGTGTTTGAATTGACCTCAGACTCTTTTTGCGGTCCTGACTGTTATGTACCTCTTGGTTTTGATGCTTACACACTTTTTATGTTTTTAGCTTTTTAGTTTTTTGGTCTCCAGAGTTCCTTACGATCTTTATTCCAAAAACACACTTAGATTGTGTCCATTGAAATCTGTAACAAACTGTGTGTTGGAATCTGTAACAAACTGTGTGTTAGAATCTGCAACAAACTGTGTGTTAGAATCTGTAACAAACTGTGTGTTAGAATCTGTAACAAACTGTGTGTTGGAATCTGTAATAAACTGTGTGTTGGAATCTGTAATAAACTGTGTGTTGGAATCTGTAATAAACTGTGTGTTGGAATCTGTAACAAACTGTGTGTTGGAATCTGTAACAAACTGTGTGTAATCTACAACAAACTGTGTGTTAGAATTGTGAGTTCATGTTGAATTGTTCGTTCCTCGTCGTGATGTATTTGATTGTGTACAAGAAGTGTCCCTATTCTCGAATTCGTTACGGCAAACAAAAGATCTTCTATGATTAACATATCAATTTTCTCAGAATGCGCAAATCAGGAGATATACTGGAATCCACATCTACATCAGCTTATATAACTATATTTACTCATAGACTTGGTTTTGTTACCCTCAGCACTACCATTGACTGTTCCTAGAAGATGTTTAGCGAGTTTTTGACGTTGTTTCGTAGTTTTTAAAGAATCTGACTCACTGTCACCGACTGTTAAAAGTTTTGTTTTAAACTTATTTGAGATTGCGTATTATCAAACAGATCCCTGAACCGAGCTTCGTCATTATAGTATATTACATAATGGTCTTTTGTGATGGCAGCAATTGCATTTTATGAATAATCTTAGGTTTAACTATCCATGTCTCTATACTTTTATATAGTTTGTATGCGCAGCAGGTAAATACTTTCCTGTTGGAGAAACGTGATTTTTTTGGCGATATGGATATGGATTAATGAAACTTACATGTAATTAGAGATACAATGAATCCAGCTCAAAATAACTTTTGAATGAAATGACGGATTGAAACATGATGAAAAGTCAGAAAAAAATATATATTTATTTCCCCTAAGAACACTAATATACAAACAACAAGGGCTTAATAACAAAACATTTTTTTTTTCAATCGTATAAAATGATAAACAATGTAAGCACTACTGGACAAATACACTAGACAATTTTATTATTCAAAGGAAAATGCATGAACTTGTTGGCACATTTATAGTATTGTACATCAAATTCAATCTAATATAAATCATTCAGTGCTTTATTTGAAGAAATAACGAATTTAGAATAAAGTTGGTTTGGAAAACTGAGGCATAAGAGTACATTTGTAAGTGATGCATTAATGCAAAATTGGCTTTTTTTTGTACAAAGGGAGACAATTCACAAGTAACTTTTGTCATTTTCATATGTTAGATTTGTTATGAGTGTACTGCTGTGATGTGATTACTAAATAAGAACATGAATAGACTATTATTATTAGCTTGATGCACAGTTAGGGTTTTGCTCATTTTTGAGGAGTGCTGGACCGTATGGCGACCTACAGTTGCTTAAATCCACGTCATTTGGACTATGTTGGATAGTTGTCTCACTGGCATTCAAACCACATGCATATCCGTATCATTATATTACGAATTCATCTTATATTATTTTGGGAGTATTGAAGGATTTGAAAAAAAAAAAAAAATAATAGATTTGGTCTATTTGTGCAAATCTTTTCTTAATATATACAGAAAAATGTCTAAAATGGTTACGTTTTTGTTTGAAAACAACTATTAAATTAAGGTGGGCAGGGATGTACATGTTCTCGATTTAATTAAAAGTAAGAATTTTTTTTTTATTCAAAACAATCCTCATTGCTCCTCCCCATTAAAGTCCTCACATACAGACTCAAGTTGTTGAATGAGTATACTCATTGTTTAACTTTCAACTGACATCACCACTAACAAAAAAAAAAAATAATAACCATAAGCTATGTTTTATGTAAAATATGTGTTTACATAATGTACTAGTAATACATGTTTAATTCGACCTGTTGATACTATTTTTAATACTTTTTTGTTATTTTATATTAATATGGATCTTGTCTGTATACCAGCTTTGATTATTTGGAATATCTACTAATTTTCACTTCTTCGTACTACATTTGTATTAACATCAAGATTATTCTCCTTTAATCTGTACAGGAAGTTTTATTGTTGATATTTACCCTTATGTATCTAGTGTTAAATTAGGTATTTATATGACAGACCTTTCTTGGTATTCCTAATTATTGGAAGATTTTATATAGACAGAAAAAGTATACCTAAAACGACAAAGTTATTTTTCATTTACCTGTATATATTATGAAAACCGGTTTTTTCAAAAGTGATTATTTTCTAAGGGTTTAATATTTCGCGGTAGTGTTTTGCCATGGCTTTATTTGGACTTGTTTGTTTGCTTTTTGGCCTTGAATGTTTGTCCCTAATATTTTATTAACTATGTATTTACTTTCAGGTATCACAGATCGAATTTATTCGTTCATAGTGTGTTAATTTACGTTTTTGATTGAGTTAAGCCTTCCAATTGATGTTTTATCGTGTGTTTTTCTATGTTGTGATGTTATACTATTGTTTCAGAAAAAGGGAGAAGGTTTGGTACCATTAAAACGTTTAATCCCGCTGCAAATGTTTGCACCTGTCCTAAGTCAGGAATCTGATGTACAGTAGTTGTCGTTTGTTTATGTAATTTATACGTGTTTCTCGTTTCTCGTTTTTTATATATACTAGACCGTTGGTTTTACCGTTTGAATGGTTTTACACTAGTACTTTTGGGGCCCTTTATAGCTTGTTGTTCGGTGTGAGCCAAGGCTCCGTGTTGAAGGCCGTACATTGACCTATAATGGTTTACTTTTATAAATTGTTATTTGGATGGAGAGTTGTCTCATTGGCACTCACACCACATCTTCCTATATCTACTTATGTTTTTAAACATTTCAAAGGCTCTTGTTTCAACTGTTTTGTGGTAGATTAGTATTTTAAATTTTGAGAAATCGGATTGCGCTATCATATACCGAGTTTCTTTTAGTAAGTTCAAGTAGACAGAATGTCGATGTTATAGGAATAAAGACAATGAATAAAACAGTTATTTATGAGAGAACGTCAAACTCAAAATATTTTGTAAACTACATCCAAAAATAAACAGTACAGTAGGCGATTTAAAGTGTAAGAAGGTCTTTACTATGTAGCATAAGTTTACGTAGTTTGAGCTTGTTTAGAGTAACTATTCTTGAATACAGTTTTATTTGACATCAGTTAACATGTACCGGGTTCTTGTCGTCCGTGATACCTCTATACGAGAGTTAAGTGCTTCTTTCCGAAATAATTTCAGTTGTACGTTACTACAGTTGGGATAAGTTCTAACCTCTCTAAACTATCAGAATACTCTGGTCATAGAACAGTTCTGCACTAGAAAATCCAATACAAATTCGTTTGCATTTTTGCAATCTAAAAATATCACAAAAATTTCTGAATATGTTCTATGGAATATCAAAAGCATAAAGACGAAAACGCGCGATGCATCCATCATACCAGACAGACATATACACATTCATCTTGAGGTCAACATTCAAACTTAATCAATAGACAAGTGTTTATATAATAGAAGTCGACAATACCTCGTAGTTACATACTATTTGAGACACAGAAGAACTATAGAAATATTTGAAGTTTATATCGTTTTTCTATTCTTTATGTGTTTAATTTGTATAATATTTTTGTCATATTTCTTGTTTGGTTTTGTTCTTTGTGTGGTCTGTCTATTATAACAGAATCTAATTTCATCATAATGCTTTGGTATCAATTCACCAAATACTTCCAATGCTGTTCACAGTACTATTTTTTTGGTTGGTATATGTAGGTAGCTTTAAAGACGATCTCTTTTGATAGATTGACAATCAATTCATTTTTAAGAACAGAGTAATAATAATAATAAGTCTTTATTGTCATATAAGTATACAAATTATTCTTGTGACATATACAAATCATAAACAACAAAACTTAAATTGATTTGAATACATATATGTATCATCAATAGTTTCAGGCATGAATAATTATTGTATATTGCTATTGATCTCAGAGGATAGTTTTTAAATAATTTAACAATTTCATTGTAAGGTATCAGTTGCTGATTGATGATAAATTGCTGAATGCATATAACCATTAAATGAAAATAACGGTTTATGCACTCCAATTGTCCAAAGCGCTTTTCTGGAGTTACCTTCATCAGTAACACTCAAACCAAAGAATTTGATGCTAAGGGGACGACCATTTGATATTCGGGGGAGTGGAGCACAGGAGGACAGGAGGATTTGTTGGTGGATTTACTATGATTTTCACCTGTTATTACGCATGCTTATTTTTTTCCGCGCGAACATACATTTACACTTTTGTACACAACTGATGCTGCATTTTGTGTTGCAGAATATTCATTTATATACTGTGATTTCAACGAAAGAAATCTCTGTATTACTGAAAAATTATAACACCAGGGTTTTCGATATCGCAACTAGTCTAAACATTACTAAATTTTATCATCGGTACAAGGACATCATTCGTAAATATAAATCAACATGTAGACATCTTATACGTTCAGGTATTTCACATCCAATATTTTATGGTAATATTCTTTACAAAGCACAAAAATGTCGGCATTCACCTTAAAAGCTAACCAAACCTTTAAACAGACTTATTCGGAAAGGCTATAGTTACGATACTCTTGTCAGGTCATTAAGGATTGCATATTTTGGTATTAATATTGATTCACTCATAGGGTCTTTGCATCGGAAATAAACACTGTTATTCTAAAACCAGTTGTTGGCATGATACGGGTTATGTTCTTCTCATATATTTTTTGATTGTATGATACTAAACCCCTAACGGGCGGGATTGTACTTGATTTTGATATGATGAAGACATAATCTTTCAATCAGTTTAATTGTGGTCTGGAGCTGGCATGTCAGTAACTGCTAGTAGTCCTTTGTTAATGTATGTATCATTGTCATTTTGCTTAGTTTCTTTTGTTACCTATTCTGACATCGGACTCGGACTTCTTTTAAACTGAGTTTTACTGTGCGTATTGCTATGTGTTTCTTTATTCTACATTTACTAGAGGTATAGGGGGAGAGTTGAGATCTAACAAAACATGGTTGAGATCTAACAAAACATGTTTAACCCCGCCGCAGTTTTGCGCCTGTCCCCAGTCAGGAGCCTCTGGCATTTGATAGTCTTGTATGTTTTTTAATTTTAGTTCATTTATATGTTTTGGAGTTTAGTGTGACGTCCATTTTCACTGAACTAGTACACAATTTTATTTAGGGGCCAGCTGAGGACCACCTTCGGGTGCGGGATTTTCTCGCTGCGTTGAAGACCCATTGGTGACCTTCGGCTGTTGTCTGCTCTTTGGTCGGGTTGTTGTCTCTTTGACATATTTCCCATTTCCATTCTCAATTTTATGTCGTATGCAATGCTATTTATAAATTATTTTCAGCTCTTCCCAGGCACAGATATTTATTTTCAAAATTCTCCTCCCCTAAAAAAATTCAAATGGCCTCAGGATGTATAAATACGTGAATACGTGGGGAGGTTTATGACGAAAAGGGACCTAGAAGATTAGTCAAATTAATCTACGGCCAACTTTGCCTGATTAATGTGTGGAACAATATGATTGATTGGTTGATTTTTGTTTCCTTAACGTCCAGTTGGAAATATTTCATGCATATTCTTTATGCGGTTCTTCTAAGTTCATCGACCGGGATGAATGCGAAAATGTCGACTGGCATTGGAAAATGAAGGTACGTTGGGAAGGGAGGAGATTTTATGCTTTCTATTCGCTTCAGAATGGAAATTTAATTTCAAGTGAAAATATAACTACTAGTGTTATTATTCAAGAATTCACATAGTTAACAAAAAAAATCCGGAATTCTAAATGGCGGTCTCCGTCAGTTACCGACATGCAATTGTATTACTTGCCAATCAAAATCGCCGTAATAAATGAATTGCATAAGAACATTTTTTTTACTGTCAAACGCTTGTTTCTTTAGATACTTCTTCAGATTTCAGTGTTGATTCTTTGTAACATCATCGTCAATTATACAGATAATGACAACCAAAAAGAAACATCAATTTATCATGTTTACATAAAAATTATATCATTTAATAACATATGGTTTAGCCCCATATATACATGTCTTATTACATTAAATGTAAACCATTGAATAATTTTTTTCAAAATGGTCGATCAAAGTGAATTTTTTCAACGCAATTCATATTTTAAATAGGAATGTTAATAGATTGAACTTTATTCACAATAAAATTATATGAAAAACAGCCGTGCATTAGGTTGAATGGTCAAAAGGACAGATATACCAACAACCAATTGCCCAGGCTTTTCAATCTGAAACATAATAGTAAGTGTAGAAACAAAGCAAGATTATACCAAAGAGATCAAAACTAAAATTCAGACGACTCACAACCCCATGGTCCAAAGATGAATGACAAAAGACATAAAAACAAAAAACATTTCAGAAAAATAAAGAGGGGGCAACATGAATTCAACCCGAAATCGCCGGAAATCATGTGCTATGGAAGGGCATTATATAAGCAGTTCTTGCTCCACTGGTGACAACTGTCGCTTGCTTCATGTCAAACAAAAAATCTTGTTGGAATGCCCACAAATAGAACATACAAATGCATCTGGGTCATCTGTGACACAATCAACAAAGTTATGGAATTAGGAAATTCGGATATTAGATACCGTTGTTCAGTAACAATTCTTTTTTCTAAAATCCTAAAAATCATATATTAATTTATTAAAACCGAAGATCTTGAAATAATACTAACTGTTATACATGTATTTAATTTAGATAAAAAAGAGATCTGCACTAACGAAAGCCATTTGTTGTGGATGTGTTGTGGATATGTGCAATGGTATACTGATAAAAGATTTATACGAAACAGATTAAATTATATATTACAAATCATACAAAATAAAAACATAGTCTTGTGACTACATGGTAAATATTCGCATCCTTT
This sequence comes from Mytilus coruscus, assembly GCA_017311375.1. NCBI lineage: Eukaryota > Metazoa > Mollusca > Bivalvia > Mytilida > Mytilidae > Mytilus > Mytilus coruscus. Next base: position 26,401,406 of record CM029601.1, read on the forward strand.
TCGACTGAAAAATTAGGAGGTACATATTATAGGATTGGAAACCTCGGTGGCCGAGTGGTCTTATTAGTCGAAGTACTGTATCACTGAGGTTGTGAGCTTGAATCCCGCACGGGGCATGCAGGTGCGCTCGACTTTAATCTTAATTGACTAGAATTGTCAGTTTTCCTACCGAAGGTTGTTGGTTCTCTCCGGACACTCCGGCTTCCTCCATGAATAAAAACTGACCGCCACGAAATAGCACAATAGTCAATAGTGTGAGCCTTTAATTCTAAACCTAAACAATTGTTGTTATTTTTCTTTAAATCATACATTTCGTAGAGCTATCACCGATAGTAAAATATTTGCATTAACAATCTTTGAAAAGGGTGAGGTGCACATCGGTATGCACCTCGACCCTCACCAAAGGGTTAAACTGTGGGGGTTGACTAGCTGACACGCGGTATGGCTGATAGGTCACTCAAGTGCTTGGTCGAGATTGGGTCTGGTTGTGTTGGTCTTCATTACATATAAACATAATTACAACACACACAAGTTCCATTTTATATGTTCATTATTGATAAAACTCAAATGTATGCATAATAGACAACTTTCGAGTTAGATGCATTTCCGTCAAAAACTTTGGTTTTAGTGAACATCATTCGTGCGTTTAAGGGCATCGTCACTTCCGTTCCCATGTTGAGCGAGTGGTTGGAAAACTATGATGCTATATTGCACGAATTATTCGGCAAATTGAATTCTCATTGTGACAACTAGCACTGCTGTCATTAGGGAATTGTGATTAAGTACCAACAGAACAAATATTATTTCTAGTTTATCCTGCACAATGACGATCACTAAGACGCTTGATAAACGTTAATAGTGCAGGGATACAGGCGATCCCCTCTATCTGGTAAATGACGTCATAAAGGCGCGCATAATTGACGAGTTTTTTCCGGTGAAAGACAAACTCGAAAGTGGTCTATTACAATCTATGACACAATGGCAGTTCTTTACCAGGTATCCATTATTTAAGTTTCAGTTCCTAAACCTACAAATAAAATATATATCTCTTTATTCATATCTAAAAAAAATTAGACAAAAACATAAAATTTCATTTAGAAAGTAATGAAATACAATGCGGAAATGAGATAAAACTTCTATGAGTTACTATAGATGTTAACCAAATTTCAATCATATAAAAGTGCATCAAAACAACTAAATGTACTAAAAAGTGTGAGCTTAAGATAACCCATATAGAATATAGAATGGAAACGGGGAATGTGTCAAAGAGACAACAACCCGACCAAAGAGTAGAAAACAGCCCAAGGACACCAATGGGTCGTCAACGCAGCGAAATCTCGCACCCGGAGGTGGGCTTCCGCTAGTCCCTTAACAATAATTTATACTAGTTCAGCGAAATGGAGGCCACACTAAACTCCGAAAAATACAAATGAAACAAAATTTAAAAAAAACACCACAAGACTAACAAAGGCTAGATGTTCCTGACTTGGGACAGGCGCAAAAATGCGGCGGGTTAAACATGTTTTGTGAAATCTCAACCCTCCCCTATACCTCTATTCAATGTGGCACAAAACGCACATTAAAACTCAGTTTTAAAGAAGTACGATCATGATGTTAGCATAGATAACAGAAGAAACAAAGCAAAACGACAATGATCTAACATAAATTAACAAAGAACTGCTAGCAGTTACTGACATGCCAGCCCCGGACCTCATTTAAACTGATCGAGAAATTATATCTTCATTATATGAAAATCCACCACAACCCCTCCCGTAAGGGGTTGAGTATCATGCCATCTTAAATTAGACAAGAATAACATAACTCGTATTATGCAACAACTGGTTTTAGAATAATGTGTTTATTTCCGATGGAAAGACACTATGAGTGAAACAAAATGAATTCCGAAAAATGCCATCTTTAACAACTTGACAACAGTATCGGAACTTTATCCATATGAATTAATCTGTTTAAAGGTTTGGTTAGCTTTTGAGGTGAATGACGTCGACTCATTTTGTGCTTTATATAGAATATTACCATAAAAGATGGGATGTGAAATACCTGAACGTATAAGTTGTCTGCACGTTAATTTATATTTTCAATTGATGTCCTTGTACCTATGATAAAATTTAGTAAAAGTCTTGACAAGTTTGTACGTGATACCGAAAACTTTGGTGTAATTAGTTTTCAGTACTACAGAGATATCTTTCGTTAAAATCAAATACAAACCTTTGCGTTGTAACGCAAACCTTTTGCGTTACAACGCAAACCTTTTGCGTTATAACGCAAACATTTGCGTCATAACGCAAACCTTTGCGATATAACGCAAACCTTTGCGTTAAACGCAAACCTTTTGCGTTATAACGCAAACCTTTGCGTTGTAACGCAAACATTTTGATTTCAATTATTCATTAAGTTTTGTATATGCCCGTCTGTCATTAAACTTCTGTTGTGATTTAGTTAAGAAAAGAACCATAAATACAAGGAAAAGTCATTATAATAAATATGCATAGGAATCAGAAAAGTATATAATTTAACAAGAAAATAGATATGTTATAGGCATATTTTATTTGAAAGGCCAACATTTTAAAATTTTGATGAAGTAGATAAGAGTAAAATAATGTCATACAATTGTAAAACTGTCAAGGCAAATAGACAAAATGATCTTTCTGCTGTAAAATGAATAATTAAGAAAGATTTTTTTATTTTTAATTTTGATGTAAGAAATCTTTTTTAAATCTCAGAATATGATAAAGATTCTTTGATAAAAGTCATGAAATTTTCAATCTAGAGTGGTAACTTGGTAGCAATTTAAATGGAGAGAACATAATTTTATTAATAAAACATCTTCATTTTATTCATTTATTACAAAAGGGTAGTTAACCAACCTTACACAATCCTCAAAGGAGAGCTTACTTTGGAAGTATATTTATATTCGGCTATAGCTATATTAGCAGAGTTGTTTTTTTTTTCTTTCTTCGGTATAACTTTAATTTACTCAATTTTCATTGTAATATATGTATATATATTATCATGTATATCATTTTTGGGGCATTTTATAGCTTAATGTTCGGTGTGAGCCAATGCTCCGTGTTGAAGACCGCACTTTGATTTACTTTTACAAATTATGACTTAGATGGAGAGTTTTCTCATCGGCACTCATACCACATATTCTCATATCTATTATCCTGCTCATTATTAGTTAAATAGTAAAGCATTTTACTTTGCAATGAGTACGAAGAAAATAAATTTTAATATATGCAGCCTCCTCCATTAATAACTGCTGCTTCCTTTGAATCTTAAATAAGAAATAAGATAAAACAAATGTTTGCGTTATTTCGCAAAGGTTTGCGTTATATCGCAAATGTTTGCGTTACAACGCAAAGGTTTGCGTTATATCGCAAATGTTTGCGTTATAACGCAAATGTTTGCGTTATAACGCAAAAGGTTTGCGTTACAACGCAAATGTTTGCGTTACAACGCAAAGGTTTGCGTTTAACGCAAAAGTTTGCGTTGTAACGCAAATGTTTGCGTTATTACGCAAAGATAGGAAAAAAAAAAAAAAAAAAAATGTGTGGCGCTAATACGCTTCCGTATTTTTGTTTTATCTGCATGCTTACTACTTTAAAACAGGTGTAAGTGACCTTTACTCCACCAACCTAAATTGCCGGACCCATATCCGGTTAAAAAGGAGAAGTCATTCATTGTTGTTTTTTTTTTTTTTGTATTAAAATAGATTGATGCAATTGTTTACTTTCTTTTTTGCGCAAGTGATAACAACTATAGGCATACAACATATAAACTATGCATAGTATACATCAGGAGGTAGTGCGAAACATATTACAACATGTCAGATCTTAAATTTTGTGCACGAAATATGAATTTACCCAAATTCTCTTAGATTATTCGAACTTAGTAATTGTATATATTTATACATAGAAGGTTTTCTCCAATAATAAGGTTTAATAAAATAAAATCTAAGACCTTGACAAGTAGGACATTTTAAAATTAAATGTATCTCATTCTTAATGTCATCCTTACAAATACTTTCTAGAAATTTCAGAGTAACTTCCACATTCTATAGCTAAATTATGACTACTAAGTCTTATTTTGGTAAGACATGTCTTAACTGGTATTGGTTACCATAAGTAATATTGTAAATAAAAATTTTGAACCATATATCTATAACTTGAACATTTAACTAAATTACTCAGTTAGCTGTAAGACAATCAAACAGGCACTGTTTAATTATCAAGTAAAAAGCACTGGAGAGATAACTATCTATTAAATAACCTTGATTATACCTAATATCACCTAAACCTATACTAAACAGCTCATTTTTTAATAAAGTACAACCAAGTTGTCTTTTGTAAATCATCAATAAAAACAGTAACATTTTTTCAGAATACAGTTTGTGGTACATAGCAGCTTAACCAGTATTTAAAAATTCTACATTTTCTGGTGTGGAATAATGGCAATTTACCTAGCTCATAATACACCACGACATTAATTAGTCTAGTAGAGCTTTTTACTTTCATAATATTTTTACAATAGCCCAGATGTATCCTCTCTATGGCTGGTGCCTTATGAGTACCCCATATTTCGCAGCCATAACAAAGTGCACTGTTAATATAAGTTTCAAAAAGCGAAAGTAAAGTTACAAAATTCAAATAAATATCTTTTATTTTTCCTTACGGCAAAAACAGCTTCTACCCTATTCTGAGAGTTTCTGCTGTGCCATTAAATTAAGCAATATACCAAGATAACTAAACGTGTCTACAACTTCTATTTCCTGGTTATTATAATACCATTTTTCATTATCATGTATTTTTCCACCCTTTCTAAAAACAACATTTTTCGTTTTTGCTATATTATTACTAAGTGGCCTTTTGGAGGTATAATAATGCAAAGTATCAAGTAACGTTTGTAAACCATGCAGATATAGTTTCTGAAAACATAACCATATCGTCAGCGTACATTAGTAAAAATACATTTAGCTCATTTTACTTCATAAGGAGTAGTCACTATTTATAAAAGCCCTTTCAGAGTCGGTGGCAGGCATACATCGAAAAAAATATTGGTGATAACACTTCACCTTGCATTAAACCTACTTCATTTGTAAATAATCAGAATTTAACCCACCAACACTTACACAAGTACTGACATTAGAATACTTTGCCTTTATTACCAGTAAAAAATTAACCTTGAATACCAATTGTTTATAGTTTATACCATAAGTGAGACTACGTATTTATATATCTTTATTCTCAATAAACCATATACATAGGTATAGAGAAGACATTTATGTACAATATTTACCATAAGACAGAACAAACAAAACAATTGCTAAAACTTTATATGAAGTACATTTTAGCCAGGGGCACATATACCTGTGTTGATAATCTTGATAAATTTACAAAGTTTAATCAGTTCTGATTTGTTTTTTGAAGCAAAATCTGCTTGTATTGAACAATATTTGCATTTTTAAATAATAATGTGACATATACAATGTTTCCTGTTTTCTTCAAAGTATTTACATTATGCACCTGTCCTAAGTCAGGAGCCTGTTGTTCAGTGGTTGTCTTTGTTGGTGTGGTTCATAGGTGTTTCTCGTTTCTCGTTTTTTATCTAGATTAGACCGTTGGTTTTCCTGTTTGAATTGTTTTACACTAGTCATTTTGGGGCCCTTTATAGCTTGCTGTTCGGTGTGAGCCAATGCTCCGTGTTGAAGGCCATACTTTAACCTATAATTGTTAACTTTTTATACATTGTGACTTGGATGGAGAGTTGTCTCATTGGCACTCATACCACATCTTCTTATTTATTAATAATATGTAATGAAATTCATCGCCAATATCATTTTTTATTACATAGAAGACAAAGTCTATTATTTCTAAATATATTATTCCATCTACCCTGTTCAATAGGGAGCTTGTGATTTGTGGTCCTAAATCTACACAAATCAATAGATAATTTGTTCCCAAGAATTTCAAAATAATCTTCTTTTCCAAAAAAAATCTTTCAAAAGTTTATAATTAAGTGCTTTTGGTGAGTTTTCAGGCAGAGAATGCCAGACTTGTACACACTGATCTTTTAGCCTGAGCTTGATGAATGATTGCGTTTCCTACACATTAGGGATACCACATTCATTTAGAATAGTCTTTACTCATCTGTTTAATCATGAAAAATTCACATTGTAATTAATAGACATGTACTGGCACAATTTATATAAAGTATATGATAGTTTAGTCTCTTTACCAGAGTTTAATTTCCCCCAAAATGAGATCAATCTAGTTTTTATGTCCAAGTCTATAGGATATTTTCCTAGCTCCCCATAAATCACGCAAGAGGTTGTTGATGTTTTCAGACTTAATAATAATTTACAAAATTTTAAATGTACCCTTTCAATTATGTCTTTATTTCCAATACCCCATACTTCACTACCGTACAGTAATATTGGTTTCACCATTTTATCAAATAAGTCCAACTGACTACATACAGAAAGATTATGTAGACGACCGAGTCTTAACACTTCATAAAGAGCCTTAGTAGCCTTTTCTACATTAAATTGTTTTATTAAAATTGCCTGTTCTTGTTACCCAAGTAGTTAAATTCATCAACGATATCCAGTTTTTTTTCATTAAAGAATAATTGAAAATTACATGATGGTCGTCTCCTTGAAAAAACCACGACCTTTGTTTTATCAACATTTACTTTTAGCCTCCATACATCTGTGTAATCTAAAAGTTTTTTTAGTTCAGTTGTGGATTCGGCCATCAAAACAGTATCATCAGCATACAGAATAATAAAAAGTTTTGAAAATGTGTCAAGTTCTTCTTCAAGCTCTGTTGACACTAATTTTAGGCCCTCTATATTACAGGTTCGCAAAAATGAATCAAGATCATTTAAAAATAATGAAAAAAGAAAAGGCGATGAATTTTCGCCTTGTCTAAACCCGTTACTACATGGGAAAAAATCAGAAATGGAATTGTTATATGAAATACATGACTTAGTACCTTGATACATATTTACAATTATATTATACATACATCCATTCATATTATTCAAGAGCATTTGATAGTTACAGTGCATCTCGCCAAATCGTGTCAAACGCTTTTTCGAAGTCGACGAATGCACAAATTTTTTTTCTCTTTTAATTTTAAAATTTCAAACAATGAATGAATTATCAATTGTTGAATAACTATTTCTAAAACCACATTGGTTTTCGTTTAAAATCATAAATTCTTCGGAGAAAAGATTTAGTCGCTCGCATAAAATTGCGGTAAAAACTTTCCCCAAACAACTCAAATGGTAATAGGCCTAAAATTTTTGTGGTCCAACTTGCTACCTTAATTTTTATAAACAGGCTTAATGCGACCAATTAGCCAACTGTCAGGAATAATACCAATGCGAAATATAGCGTTAAATAATTTTTCGTTTAATTCAATGAATAAACCAGCTGTCGACTTGATATATTCATTTATTATACGATCATCCCCAAATGCTTTAACCTTTTTCAGGTTTTTAATGCCCCTTAAGAATTTTGTCTTTTGAAATTGTCGTGTTTAAATTTTCATTAAGCCTATCAACATCATTCGGGTTTAGAGTTGGAATATTTGTATTGTCTTCATCATTTTGGGCGGCGTCCAAGTTTTTGAAAAAATCGAACAATGTCGGGTTGGTCTGTTTTTTTTTACTGTTCAGTAATTTCCAATACTCTTTTGAGTTATTGGATCTCAATATGTTTATTTTGTTAGCCATTTTTTTCCATGTGCAATAATTGCTTTATCTAAAGTCTTTTTATATTGTTTCTCCGAAGATTTCATAATTTGGCAGTTTTGTTCTATCTATTGTTCTTAAATTTTCTTTTGAGCTTGCAATAATTTTGGCGAGTAAATTTAGTCAGAGGCGGATTTAGAGGGGGGCCTAGGGGCCCGGCCCCCCTTTTTTGGGAAAAAGTTGGTTGATTATATATGGAATCACTGATTCATGACCCGAGGGGGCCCTCTCTTACGCAGGCAGTGGGTCCCCACTTATGAAAATTTCTGGATCAACCACTGAGTCAGTCACTGTCAAACCATTCTTTATCCAATTTAACTGGCTTGTTTTTAGATTTCTTCGAACCGCTAGTTTCAGTAACCCTGGCAGAGTCCAAAAATAAGTCACACATGTTATAAACAATCAGGTTCAATTCATTTTTGTTCATATTTGCTTCAACTTGATCAATCTCTTCAATTAGAGCGTAAACCTCTTCCACATCTATCCCATATTGAAAATCCAAAGTTTTATCATTGTCCCACTTTTTTATATTTTGTGGACGGTAACATGTTTCTTTTCTTTGGAATATTTAATTCGTCAAGCATATACACTTTATTTTCTATAAATTCTGTTCGATTATTTGTATGTTTATCATAATGTATAATAACAAAATCGTCGTCGTCTGCTGTCCGTCCGTTGAAATCTCCAAGCAATGACACATATTTATAAGTATAAGAAAAAAAAATGTATTCATTTTCTAACTGACTGTAAGCATCTTAAGATGAGTAATTTGTGTATTCTAGAGGAATATATTCTATGCCAAAAACTATATCATCGTCAATATTAAGTAAATCTGAACAAACTGACTGTCAGTTTTAATTCTTTAATTTTATTTGCTAGTTCTAATTTGTATTCTAAAGTAATCCCCCTGACCTATTTCTAGATACTTTCTTTCAATTTTTCATTTTAAATTCATAACCTGGTAAAACAATAATATCTATATCGTCAGTTTTTGTTTCAACTAAACAAATTATATCGTTATTATTCAACAATGATTGACATTCAGCATAGTTCAATCTTTTTTTAACACCACAACAATTTAGACACAAAATATTTATATCACTTCTAATATGTGCATCTTTGGAAGTCTTTAAAGTGTCATTATAGTTTATAAAGTTAAATCTGTCAAATTTTGGTTATGCTCTCCGTGGCATTCCTATAGGTGAGTTGATTCACTACTTGGGCTTGACCCAGATCTTTGTCGTTTGTGAGGTCGACCGTTAGTATTTGCTGGGGTCATCAATTCAAAAACTAGTGTCGGAAACGTATCTTTTGGCGCAGACGAGTTGTGCGCAAAAAGGACACAATTTTGGCGCAAACGGATTTCTCCCACCTTTTTTCAGTTCATATTTATGAATATAAATAAGAAGATGTGGTATGAGTGCCAATGAGACCGTGGCAACTCTCCATCCAAGTCTCAAAGTATAAAAAGTAAGTACAGATTATTAAAGCATAATAAATATATATAAACATAAGCGTCCATGACATTATTTTCCTTCTTTGTTTATTTATATATAATATACAAAAACTCCTTTGTTGTGTTTAAAAAGTGATTATATTTGTGTAATGGAGAAGACAATTCTAAGTTGTATAACTTGTATCCGATCCATTTGTCATATTTTATTTCGACAATGAAATATGTTTAAACTATTATACTTTGATTCTCGCTGCATTGAAGATCTATTGGTGACCTTCTGTTGTTGTCTGTTCTGTGGTCGGGTTGTTGTCTCTTTGACACATTCCCCATTTCCATTCTCAATTTTACAGGTACACGTATTTTGTGTACTTGTCTATGTATTGGAGTGCATTGTTTTACTAACTTTTTCCACTCGTTTAAATTTTACTTGTACTTTAACTTTTATTTGTCTGTGTCTCGATTCACGAGAGACATGTGTTTCGGTCTTGGATCTTAAGATATTAGAATAGTTGTCCGATCTGTCAAATTACAGAATGCGGCCTTTTCCCTATCTTGTCATTTTGAAAGTGGATTCACATCGGTGATACATGATATACCAGGAGATGTTTTCCGGCTGTGGAATCATCAGGTCTCGCTACGATTTTATTAGTTTATCAGTGGCGGATCCAGGGGGGGGGGTCCGGGGGTTGGAACCCCTTTTTTGACAATCAATGCATTTGAATGGGGACATATAGTTGGACTCTCCCCTTTTATCCTGGGTTTGGACCCCCCCCCCCCCCCCTTTTAAAAATGGCTGGATCCGCCCCTGAGTTTATTATTGTTAACTTTAATACTTTGAATATTCAGGATTTGCAAATTTTAAACATGGGTAAAGTACTGTTGCCTCTTATAAAAGAATCTTTGATACAGGTGTGTATAATTAGAAGATTGATCTGCTCATCAATCTTTGATACAGGTGTGTATAATTAGAAGATTGATCTGCTCATCATGTTAGATTTTACTTACTTGTAATGAAAAATATAAACAGCATCAAGAACTTTTGTTGGCAAAGAAAAGTATTCGTGTGTGTGAGTGTTTTTTTTTCAAGCCATGCATCTCGTCAATGATTGCTGATGTCGCTTATTGTTTCATGAAATTATAATTGGTGGTCTCTATACTGACTTAAGCACAATTTATCTAGACTCTGAACCAAATTAATTAGGTTTTTTTTTTTTTATAAAAACTTCCTTAAATCCTTGTTTTTATTGAAGCTTCATTAGATAATACAATCGAAACAATTAAACACCGGTCGCCTGCGAGATAATACAATCGAAACAATTAAACACCGGTCGCCTGCGAGATAATACAATCGAAACAATTAAACACCGGTCGCCTGCGAGATAATACAATCGAAACAATTAAACACCGGTCGCCTGCGAGATAATACAATAGAAACAATTAAACACCGGTCGCCTGCGAGATAATACAATAGAAACAATTAAACACCGGTCGCCTGCGAGATAATACAATCGAAACAATTAAACACCGGTCGCCTGCGAGATAATACAATAGAAACAATTAAACACCGGTCGCCTGCGAGAATAAGGAAAAACAAACAACCGGCCCAGTATCTAATAGGTCTACATTGACAACTAAGGATAATTACAGGATATGACTTATTGAAATATGCCAACCCTGTTCTATTATTTATTCTTCAAGCTATAATTGTATATAATTATCATTATCATTTCATCCACTTTTTTATTTATTTAAATATTATCAGATACCTGATATCATTATCTAGTTTTTACTTTATTTTTCTTTATCTATGTATATGTTTAATTAATATCCATTTTCTTTTTTGCTTACATTAGCCAAAGATTATAAATAAGTTGATGATGATCTTCCTCTGTATGTAACAGTAAAATATATTTTTTTGGTTGATTGCCACGAGATTATTTTTTACCGTTAAATGACAGAACAATAGCGTGCTGTGTGTAACGTTTTGGACATTCCTGAGTAATTACGGATGTTTTAGAATATACTACACGTGTAAGTATTGTTGACAATCTACAGGTAGATATATGTCTGACGCTGCACAGGTATGTTTAGATTTCATTTAATTTTGACCTAAATATATAATGTCGATTTTTTGTAACAGGGTTAAAATTTCCAACAAAAAAATATATATATAGTGTAATTGTACTACATCTGTAATAATTATTGTAATTTTTGTCTTAGCTTGCAATACCAATCAAGCCGATGATAATACTAGCACGTATGCTATATATTGAAAAGGGTGTTCCCGTCAAGGTTTAGTTTTAATGTGCCCTAAATTTGTGTTATGCCATAAATGTGTAAATAGTTTTCATCTTTAAGTTACTATTTCATTTTAACCTGTTATAGGCCGTAAGATAAATTTTGTTTGGTTAACAGGTCCCCAAATATATGTCGTGAATTACGTTATACATGTATGATACGGTATGAATTACGTTATACATGTATGATATGGTATGATTTATTTCTAAAACTATAATAATACAGTTCAGTCTTCTCATTTACATTTCAAACTGATAAAATGAATTGGCGTGTAGATTGGACTTGTGATAAATCCTTAACATTCGATTATAACGCCTTTACTGTCATAATAAAATCCTCTCACAGTCATATTAATGTCCGAACGATTAAAAGGCTTAAGGAGAATTACATTAAAAAATGCGTTTTCGTAATACACTCTTACGATGAAATATAAATTACATCAAATTTTTGTTTGAAATATACCGTGAAAGCCCATTTAGGACCTCCCAAAAATATAATTTGAATTCGAAATCACGAATTTAAATCGTTATCACGAATAACAGATTAAATTTGTGATAACGAATTGGTGGAAATCGTTATAACAGATTTTGTTATTCGTAATTACGAATTAAATGCGTTATCACATTTTTTTTTTGTAATTTGTTATAACGAATTAAAAGCGTTATAACGAATTGTATAATTGGTTAAAACGGATTAAATTCGTGATAACGATTTTGTGGAATTAGTTATCACAGTTTTTTGTAATTTGTGATTTCGGATTAAAATTCATTATCACAGATTTTTTCGCTCACCTGACCCACAGGGTTAAGTGAGTTTTTCTCCTCACTTTGCGCCCGTCGCTATTCATTAACTTTTACAAAAAATCTTCTTCACTGAAACATTTTGGCCAAAGTGAAACAAACATGGCCATGTGTAATCAATTTAGTTTCAACGCATTTTATTTGCAAATTTAGCAAAAAGGGATTGGACACAAACTGAAACAATATTTGTGATGTCCTCTCCATGTTCAAATATAAACACAAAAACACTATACCACGAAGTTATATTGTCGTTTAAACCGGATGGATTAACTCACAACCCAGGTTACACACCAATAATCTCTAGAAAAAAAATGTGTCTAATCCTCATATTTCTTAACCGATATATATGTATTCCTTATTTTTTATTTAAACTCTTTTTAGACAGGCGAATTTCATTAGTCTGTATCGTGCATGGATACATTTTACACAGAAGTAATGAAAGTAACATGTTTATCGATGTGTAAAGCTAGGAAAGAAAATCTAACAGACCAATCACATTCAAGTATTTGTTGATATGCTATTACAATTATTTGATAATGACGAAAACATAATAAGAGTGCATGTAATTTAAAAACAAACACGAGATACAAAGAAGAAGAAAATGGAATATAACGTGCACAAGTAGATAAGATTAGCCTGGAGTGAAGTGAAGTGAGAGAAATAAATGAGGGTTTCTAGTTTAAAGAATGTGTGCAATGAGCCCGCCAGCGTAACAACATGGCCGACATGGCCTAAAATAGAACCCACGGGTAAAAGGTTTTTTCTTTTATCTTGAAAACCGCTATAGATAGAGAATTGCTTAGCATGACAAGATTTATCTACTGTCTATTTACATCAAAATTGAAAGATGACTATTTATAGGAATAATTTTCCTTTATTGACTTTTTTTTCAATTTTATGTTTTGTCTATTATTTTGAAAATTGTAATAGATAGAGAAAATCTTTCAACCAATTATATTATAGTGAAAATGATCACTTAGAAAGCAACGATCAACAAATAATTCCATATGATTGAAAGCGGCAATTGACCCCTTTTTACCTTTATGTTCTATTATTGGCCATGTCGGCCATGTTGTTCGGCAGGCGGGCTCATCGCACACATTCTCCATAGTAGATACCCTAATTTATTTCTCTCACTTCACTTCACTCCAGGCTATCCTTATACACTTTTGCATATTATATTCAATTTTCTTCTTCTTTATATCTTTTGTTTGTTTTTGAATTACATTCACTCCTACTATATTTTTATAATTATCATATAATTCTTAAATATTTAGTATTTCAACAAATACTCGAATGTGATTAGCATGTTAGATTTTCTTTCATAGGTTATACGCTTCGAAAAACCATGTTGCCGAAACTACTTCTGTTGCCGATGTGTAAAATATATTCATGAGCGATACACACGAAGGAAATCGCTGGTATAAAAAGAGTTTAAATAAAATATAATAAATAAAATGTATCGGTTAAGAATCATGAGGATTAAACACATTTTTTATGCCCCGCCGCTAGGCGAAGGGAGCGTTAAGTGTAACCCTAGTCCTTCCGTCCGTCCCGTCCGTCAGTCGCGTACGTTCCCAAAATTGGTTACCGTTCTCTAACTTTAGTTTGCCTCAACCAAATGTTATGAAACTTACACACAATGCTTATTACCACAAAACACATATCAAGTTTGAAATTGGGTGGCGTCACTTTTACCGTTCTTGAGTTATGTCCCTTTCTAAATGGACAAAGTGCTAAATTTGTCATTTCCGTTCGCTACATTTAGTTTGCCTCAGCCAAATGTTATGAAACTTATACACAATGTTTATTACCACAAAACACAGATTAAGTTTGAAATTGGGTAGCGTCACTTTGACCGTTCTTGAGTTATGCACCTATAAAAAAACAAAAATCAAACAACATCCCTAATTCCAAAGTGCTAAATCTGTCGTTTCCGTTCTCTACATTTAGTTTGCCCCAACCAAATGTTATGAAACTTATACATAATATTTATGACCACAAAACACATATCAAGTTTGAAATTGGGTGGCGTCACTTTTACCATTCTTGAGTTATGCCCCTTTCTAAAAGAACAAAGTGCTAAATCTGTCGTTTGCCTCAACCAAATGTTATGAAACTAATACACAATGTTTGTTACCACAAAACACAGATCAACGTTCTTCAGTAAGATACCTATACAAAAACAAAAATCAAGCAACATCCCTAATTACTATTTGTTATTGAACAATGAGAGCACTCAAACCTGCAAGCAATTTCTAATGACAACATGTAGAAATATATGTCATTAACTTTAAAAGATAAGAAAATGTCAATAATTAGTACATTGACTCATGCATATTTACAAGCGGAGGCATCTGTGGCCCATAGACACATTCTCCATTAATATTCTAGAAATTATTGGTGTGTAAACGGGGTCGCTAGCAGACAGACTGAACATATTAGTTTATGAGTTAATCCACCAGGTTTACACGACAATAACTTCTAGGTATAATGTTTTTGTGTTTATATTTGTACAGGGAGATGTTGTCACTAATGTTGTTTCAGTTTGTGTCCAATCCCTTTTGCTAAACTTGCAAATAAAATGCGTTAAAACTAAATTGATTGTGGTCAAGTTTTTTTTCAATTTGGCCAAAAGGTTTCAGTGAAGAACATTTTTGTAAAAGTTAATGAATAGCCAAGGGCGCAAAGTGAGGAGGAGGAGAAAAGCTCACTTAACCCTGTGGGTCAGGTGAGCTAAAAATCTGTGATAATGAATTTTAATCCGAAATCACAAATTACAAAAAAAACTGTGATAACTAATTTCACGAATTCGTTGTCACGAATATAATCCGTTATAACCAGCTATACAATTCGTTATAACAATATTAATTTGTTATAACAAATTAAAAAATTGTGATAACGAATTTAATTCGTTATTACGAATTACAAAATCTGTTATAACGATTTCCTACAATTCGTTATCACAAATTTAATCTGTTATAACGAATTATACAATTCGTGATAACGATTAAAATTCGTGATTTCGAATTTAAATTATATCTTTGAAAGGTCCTAAATGGGCTTCCGTAGAATTTTACACATTTGCATTTTGGAATAAAAATAAAAAACTCGTTTTGGACGAATTAGTCTAACAGAGTGAAGACAAACTCACAACTTTGAACTGGAAGATAACGGTGAATAGATCGGTTGTACTTCAGGCTTTGATTTCATTGCAACGTACTTAAAATTTTGCAGATAAAAGTATAAAATTCATTTGGGACTAGTCTGTAAGGAACACGTCAACAAGATAACTAACTATAACCACCTGTTGTTTGTTTTGGTAAATTGTTGTTTGTAAATATTTAATGGAATAAAGACATTTTATCATTGAATCAATGGTTATCGTGAGTAAACATTTTATTCAATTTTTCCATTTAATCGTTCCAATATATACATGTATATTATGGCATTACTACATATCCAACTTTACACATGTTTCCACTAGGTATGCTTATGTTCGATCTTTTTATGGGATGAAATTTTAAACTTGTATATGTTCATATTACATAGAATGGATTGACAATTGTTCATGCGTGATTATTTTATACGTCATTTGATCAGGAATAATAATTTAAATATATTATTACGCTAGCGCATCAAACATCCTGATTTGATCGATAAGTGATGTATTTTACATAGGTTGCAGATGGAGAGGACTGTTTGGTTATAGAGATCCTGGATTAAAAATTGACATGCTTATTATGTGAGTAAATATTGTATAATGGACGTTTGCTATATAAATACAGATATAAAGTTATTGTTACTACACACTATTTGTAAAGTGCTACATTTTTAATAAGAATACACTTTAATTCAGAGTTCAAAAAGTTTTCTCTATATTGGCAAGACATTTCACAAAAAGAACAACACTAAAGTCTTGCTTAATTTACATTAATTGCACAATTTCTCAATGTATACACAATAAAAAAGAATCATCCCATATTTCATTACTTTAAGCATTTACTGATTTATTTGAGCTTTTTTTAAAAAAGTCAAACTCGTTTTGCGTTAAAATTTATGCATTCGTATTACAACATGTTAACTGCTGCTCAAATATTTATTTCAACGTGGGAAAAAATAATAAAAAAATAATAAAAATGGGGTACATTCCCATGCCCAAATCAGTTGTCAGATTGCTTGCTACCCGTGACCAACACATGTATTAGTCCCTTGTACTACTTCATAAATTAATACATTGTGACATTCTGTAATCTGTTTGATCTATACTGGTTATCTGTATATATACTGGTTATCTGTATAGATCTAAACTGGAGTAAGGAAACACTTATAAAGATAACAAGGAGGAAGGAACTAGAGTCAGGACACAAGGAAGATAATTACTGCCAAACGTCAATGGAACGACAAACATAACGATAAAAAAGAAGTAAATAAAAACAAGTGGAACCAAAAATAATTTGAAAATTATTCCTCGTAAACATGTCCATTATCATAATTGGCCTTGGATCTCATCTGACATTTGGATTTCATGATTTCTTTGTTTGGTCATCTGCAATAAGAGTCCAATTGTTTGACCATGATAACATTGATCTAGGATCTGGAATAACTTTTTCAATTGGCGTTGATGATGTTTCATTCCATCGACGTTTAGAATTCTCTTCACTAACAACATCTAGAACTTCTCTGAGAGTAAGCTACCGAACCCCTTAACCTATGTCAGCTAGTGCCATTTTGTTACAGGTTGACTGTGTCATTGGGATATCCAGTGAACGAAAACAAAAGAAAATTCACTCTTCTTATGATAGAGTCGAGAAAGACAAAAATAAAACAATGCCGGTGACGATACTGATCAAAAGTTATTTCTAAATAATAATTGTACATTTAAAAGAAACTTTTGTTAAACTGTGTTATTAGAACAATACATGCAAATACACGATTTTTTATGTTGAGTATTTATCGAGATAATTGCATTAGAAGCTTGTGAAACTGAAATTTAAAAAATGCCAATCTTTGCTGCATATTGATAAAAAAATGGAAAAATTATGTACATACAAAATCTAAAGATCTTTCGGGTCACAATTTTTTGGAGTGTTCCATAAAGTCCTTAGCATGTTACAATTTCCCAAAATATACTTATTTTTCACAGTCTGAGTTTTCGAGTACACCGGTCTGCTCTTGTCACATGAAAATTCAATATAGAAATATCGTCTTTTCATGAATATAACAATATAAAAGTCTGTCTGTGCAGGTTAGAAAATTAAAGATAAATATTCTAATAAAGTAGGCATCTTTTTACTATTTTTTATACAATTTAAAAAAAAAGGTCGTTTCGATTTTTGTACATGTATTTGCGGTCTTCTCGATCTATTCACACTCAATGTTTACATCGGGATAAGTTCCGTTCGATTTTGCTTAGTAACTTAGTTTCAAAAGTGCCAATCTTTGCTGCATATCAATCGATTCCTTTGGAATTTTTTTCCTGACTGTCTCTGATCTAGCTGCATATATATACAGATAACTAGCATGTTCCAGTGAGTTATACAGCCAGTAAAAAAATTAATTGAAGTTGGTACTCCAGGAATTTATTCGCATAGCAACATTTTAAACCAATTTTACACCAAACTCCTTTAGTCTGCTGTACTCGTCGTTTTCTATTTAAGGAGGGAAATGATAACATTAAATGGAAGTTTTGTTTTTATTTCAACTTATTTCTATTTTTTAATATTTACCAGAACGTTTTCCCGTGAATTTATTATTGATAGCGTCCTTGCTGAAATAGGACAAACATTGAAAAGATCTAGTTTTCAGTGTTTACAGGGAAAGTAATATTTTGTCACCAGATTTCCCCCTGGTGTGACTTGTCATTGAGTGAACAAGTATATCAAGATTAAAAAAAAATGATAGAATCCAAAAGGAGCGAGACCAAATGCGTCGACAGGTTTACCGTCTAGACTACTGCTATGCATGCATAGAAAGGGCGATAACCGCGTAGTCATTCAGTTTGATTAAATTTGTATCTTTTCCTTTTTGCTATATTTTTAGGCAAATAAGAAATGTTTAAACTAAGCAATAAACTAAAGCAAGACACTTTATGTTTCTATACCATATTACAATTGTTTTTTTCTATTGTAGGCAAAATGGATTATATTAAGTCAGCGCTACAGATAATTCTGCTTGGGTTTTTCTTCTTTGCTTTACTGTGGATTTGTGTACACGCAGACAAATTATTACTGATATTTAAGAGTTTATAGTAGTCATTTTGGTGGACCAAGAGTGTTCTAAAACAATTTTCGTTAGCAATGTAAACATTACAATAAATATCTTAATATGCATATGGATATATCATTGAATCGATTCTGTCCATCATTTTAGAATCTTTCTACATCTTGTATACATGTGTATTGGCAGATTCAAATGTGACTTATTACATTCATACCGGTATATCTGATGTTTTATTTAATGTGACTTATTACATTCATACCGGTATATCAGATGTTTTATTTAACATGTCTAATATGTGTGAAATGAATGAAAACTTAGTTTATTAAATGTTTATGTTTTTCTTGCTGATTTTTAACATGCCATTTGTCTGTCTCTAGTGCAATGATTAAAAAAATAATGTAGAATATAATAGATAGAGAGGACCTTCAAACTGCAAACAATAGCAACAAGACAAGATCTTCTATTGAAGTGACAGAAATCATTGACATTCCGTATGGATAATTATCCAAAAAATGAGTTCACTTTGAGTACTTTTTTTAATGAATAAGCAACCAAGTAATAATATTGTACATTGGTAAAATTTCAGACAGCTACATTTGTAATTAGCAAAATCGACCATGTCAATGGTTGTCTTTAGTTTTATGTTGATGTACTTAAAGTTTGTTTTTTTCTTCATCTGTTTAGAATTTGTTGTCTGTATTTTTGTTTTTTATCAGTATCTGTTATTCACAAGTCGCATGTTTTTCTTGATTCGATGGAATTTAGAAATTGTCATAATGTATTGTCACTAGTCTTGTTTATAGTTGAACTCTATATTTTTATGTCTTTTGGTTCGAGTCCTCGGATAAGTTCAGCAAAAAGGCTTTGATATTGGTATTTACTGCTATTTATTTGGAATAAGAACAAATATTGATCGGCCCTTAGTATGAATACAATACGTCTCAGCATGTTGGTCTGATACAATTCAAAGATATCTGTAATTGATGTTGATCCACTTTTTTTTAGAAAAAATTGTTTGGCAATTAAAGTGTCTAGTAGTTAGACGCTTAGTGTAACTGTATTCGTGTAATATTATATGATGCAGCAGGGATCAGCAGGGTTCTTGTGAAAATAGTGATATTAACTATGGTGATCAAATTGAAGAAGTTAACAGGCATTTTCAACGATATCAACTGCAGGAAAACAAACACTCAAATTATAAAAGTGATTCGAAGACAGTTGAATCCTCCAGAAAATGGAGACTTACGGAATGAAGATTTGAAGCTTTGCCAAATTCGACGTAGCTGCATAAAAGGTGGAATTGATAATGGTTTTATTTTGTAAAATACAAACCTTTAAACAAAAAATGATTTAAAGAATCTCATTTGAGATGGCCTTTTCTTGCCATTTGAAAACATGATCATGTTTTTTGTTTGTTATAAGTTTCTAACGAATTGTATGTCCCTAAATACACCTTTAACGTATTTCTATTCACATAATCATCGATATTTTGTGAAACTTACAATGAATTTCAATTTCTATTATAATTTTTTTTCTTTAAAAAAATATTCAATTCAGTTCATTTGAATTTTGTGCAAAAAGAAATAGTTTCATTCAAAAGAACTATGAAGAACAACATTACGGCTCGTATTCCTCAATTATTAGTTTTCTCTGTACTGATTTGTTGTCTTGTTTGACCTTCGTTGTTTGTTTTACCATGGTATGGTCTGATTGTCTTCAACTTACGTTTTTTTATTGTCCTTTTAAAGATAAAAAAAATAAATTAAAAGAAAGATTGAAAGAATAAGTTCAACTTTATTTCATTGAAGAGAATGGCCGCTGTAGATACGAATATCTTGTTTAAGGAAGGGATAAATCAAACTTATAAAAATCACTCTAATTACAACTAAAATTCTCGGAAAGTGATATTATTAAGATGCTTGATTTTGTTACGTTTGGAATTCGTGTTTTTCAACAAACAATCGACATTCTTATGAGAACAAACAATGCTCCTCTTCTTGCCGACTTTTCCCTGTATTTCTATGAAGCAGACTTCATACAGGAGCTTCTCAGGAAGAATGAAAAGAAGCTATCATTATCTTTTGACTTCACGTTCCGCTATGAAGCCGATGGCCTCTCACTGAATAATTTTAAGTTGGGTTAGCATGTTGAAGGCGACTACCTTATCGAACTTGAAACAAAGGATGCCACAGAAGCAGTTAAATCTGCCTCATATCTTGATTTAAATCCAGAGATTGAAAATGAGGGTCTGTTGATAACAATTTAAACTTTACGACAAAAAGAATCAATCAGCTTCAAAATTGTAAACTATTCATCTCTTCATCTCTATGTAGCAACATTCCAGCAGCGACTTCATATGCAGTATATATCTCCCAGTTGATAATTGTTCCAAAGCTTGCATTATCTATCATGATTTCTTTGCTAGAGGGTTGCTGCTTACAAGGAAGCTATTGAACCAAGAGTTCCAAGTTGTTAAGTTTAAGTCATACCGTTTTGAAAGCTTTACGAACGCAATCACATGTGTGTTGACCGTTATTTGATATCTGTGTCATAGGCGACCACGGATATGTTCCAATTGTCGTAACGTTCTCTTAACCTCGATTATCATATCAACAGTTTTTTAAGGATTCCCTGTTCCTCAATCTTTTTATGCAGTATTTTGTGAAATCCCTCGTTTTTTAGCATGGTATCTCAATTTCTAAATATAACTTATATCTTAAAATAAATTTGCCTCTTAAATGAATAAAACCCGATCAACACAGCCAAAACA
The DNA here is from genome assembly GCA_017311375.1 of Mytilus coruscus. Taxonomy (NCBI): domain Eukaryota; kingdom Metazoa; phylum Mollusca; class Bivalvia; order Mytilida; family Mytilidae; genus Mytilus; species Mytilus coruscus. Next base: position 26,422,728 of record CM029601.1, read on the forward strand.
TAAAAAAAAAACGACATCCAAATAATCAAAGAAACCAAGAATCTTGTACAGTTGAACCAATACAAAATAAAATCAATTGATGATAGCTATACAGTTATCGAATATAATGGTGCGCTCGAAGTTCAAAATCAATCAGGTTAACAAGTATTTCGGATCAACCGGAGACCGGACACGACTTTCCGGAAAATTAAGTAAGATTATGATTTAATACTGAATATTTTGAATGCTATTTAAAAAGAGGCATTAGCTACAAGATATAATAAAATCATAATTAAAATAGGTTTTTTTTGTTCAATCATTAATGAAAGTGAAATAGTGACATAATAATTAGCTTTTAGCAGCCAGTTTAGTTTATGTTTTTTTTTTGTTCAATCATTAAATGAAAGTGAAATAGTGAAATAATAATTAGCTTTTAGCGGCCAGTTTAGTTTAATTTTGTCAAAATAAGCTAAAAAGCATTGCTGATGAATTATTCACTTGCAAGTGAATAATTCGACCTCATTGAATCCGTATTCATGTGACCTTCAGTTTAACCTATTAGCTAGAGATTGGTTACGCATGTATTAGTCTTGTTCAGGTATTAAAAGGAAAAGAATGTCAATATTGAAAGTGAAACAAATTTGAACATTTCGTTGACTGATTCGATCCAAAAAAATCATTCTTATACAGGTGAAAACGATTATTAACTTATTTTATTAACCTATATTATGAAATCAAACAGACCTAGAAAAGTCCAATAGCAAGAGGTCGCTATCTATTTATATTTTTGTTTATGTTTAAATCGGGTTATCTGACCGTCGGCAGTCTTCGGAGGTCGTCTCGATGGTTAATTAGATGGCGTCTAGACTAAAATACACACGAAATGTTGATATATATTATCAAGTCCATGCATTGTTAATTGTTTTTTTCAGACTAATTGTAATTTGGATATACGTTTTAGTATGTTATAAATCAAATATGAGAATTTGAGTCAAATCGGTGAACATGAATTTGACAGCTAATGCCCCTTTAAGTCTTTTTAAGAAATCTTATATGATTAAAAATGATGTCACTGCAAAGAGGATTTGTTGAATTATCACGTTATATAAGTAACTTAACGATTTATTAATTAGTGCTTTCTTGTAAAGTAGATTCATATTCAGAGTCAAAATTTTATTAGAGTCTCACAGACCTATAATAAGATTCACAAAATAACATATAAAACAATTAAAACATTTGCAATGTATGCATCAATCTTAAACAGATTTATGAGAGACCTTAAAGACACAATATATATATTACATTTTACACATTTACATTTAAAATTTACAATGTTTATTTATAATACATGTATGTAAAACATTTTGTTTCTTTTAAAACTAGTGAAATAAAATACTGTTTCTCCTCAATAAAATATGGTTGCAGGTTTTGGCAACTACAGTACCAACATTCTCATTATTAAATAAACATATATAATGTTCAATATCTGAAAGTAGATTTAAACGTTCACTAAAACGTATATTGATATAGCTTCGCGTATCATGATTTGTTATATAATGAGCATTTTAAAATGACACGTAGTTCATCTTCAATAATAGAGTTAAAGTTAAAACAAGTCCTCTCATGAACTTCTTTACTTTCATACGTTCCAGTTTCTATTTTAAGGGGAGCTACCCCACATCTAAATCGTGCAGAAGAACTCCTATGTTTAATGACTAACATATCGTATGTGTTATTTGAATCCAATACGAAATAAATATATTTGCCTACGACTTTTAGATTACAGGTCAAAATTACATGTCTCGTAGAGTCCAACTTTTATGTCAGTTTTGCTAACAAAACGTCGTTTTTCCTACACTGCACCATTCGACTGTTTGACGATCAGTCTAAAATTAAAGTTAAATTGTTTCTCTAGGTGTATACCAATTTGAGCCGTGTATTATGAAAAATTATTAACCAACTTACTACAATATGTATAGAAATGCCCATGCTTTATAAAAGGAAAATTTCGACAACTGGTCATTATGAACGGAGAAATTGCTACAGCCATGCATTACGAAATCTCAGTCATGCATTACGAAATCACACCCGTGCATTACGAAATCACAGCCATGCATTATGAACAGATGAAACGGGCATCGATTAAATCAAAATGTCGTTCATTTCTTAAAATAAGTGACAACTTTTTTCAAGTTTTTTTTAACTTAATATCATAAAAAAAAGTTTAAATGATGTTCAGTGTTTTGTAACGACTTGAAACGGAAATATTACACAGCCTTTTCGAGTACGACTTTCGATTATTATCACTGTTTCATTTCCGTTGATCAATCATCAGAACGCAGACTACTCAGAGTAAGAATAGTTAAACTGTCTGATCTATTCTTCCCAGCTACTTTATATTTGCTAGATGAAATGAATTGTAATAGCATAAAATTAAGTACTGGGATGAGAAATCAGAAATTACATCTGACAATGTTGACCAAAAATCCATCGTGAATGCGAAAAGACAAGTTCAGCTATGAATTCCTGTATCTTCTTCACGGTAAGATTCTTACTCTTTGTTTAATCGAAGAATTAAAACCATTTATGGTAATAAAAGTGTTATGAACTGGCTTTTTGTATTGGTTCTGTTATAGATTCGTGGTTAGCTGTATTTGGATCCGAGACTCGAGGACTGTTCTTGAATGAAGTTGCCTTAGTTGGTTAATAAAAGTATCAATATATGGACTTTTTCATATTGGCCCTGTAACATGCCCTTGGAATTAATAATGGCCTCGGACAGTTGTAATGGCCCTCGGCGTTGCCTCGGGGCCATTACAACCATCCTTGGCCATTATTAATACCTCGGGCATGTTACAGGGCCAATATAAAAAAGTCCATACATTAATACTATAATATAACTCTGTTAAGAACCAACTTTTTACTATTCCGTTACCGCACTAATTGTCAATATCTATTCAACTAGCTATAGTGAGTTTTGAATTTCTCATTTATATCACCCACCTCTTATTTGGTATTTTTTAACAAAGGTATAGCCATTTTACCCTGTGTTATGTTTAACTTACAGAGAACTTTATGCTACATAGCGGAATTTAAATAATAATAAATCGAAATAATGTACATAAAAAAATTCAATTATTTTACTAAAAAAAAAGTGAATATAAATTAAAGGGTCAAAATGTCGATTAACTGTTGAAAATGCATTTGTGTTAATAAAGTGTATATCAAAATCTGTACTTACCTGTCTGAAAACATTTGCAATTACCCTTTAGTAACCCCAGACACAATCGCTAACTTTTAGATTATCTCCCCATAACGATCTCCACAAAGAAGATCACTTTACCTTTAGCGGATTTAATGGCTACGGTCTATGTTGGCTTCAGACCACAATTAATTCACTTTGTTTGTGGTCTAGGAATATAGTTCCCAATTATTATATGGGGTATTTCTTCCTAAGTATTCTGACTACTGTTTTCTTTGAAATGTTTACTATTTAAGTGGTCCTATCAGTTGCATATATATTGAAATAAGTAAAACATGTAGACAAAATTTATCGTTGAAAGTGAAAGTAGTGATTTGGCCAAAATGAAAGTAGGATAGAAATTAGCCTTCGTCAATTATTCAAGATTCAAATCCTACCACTGGCATGTTAATATGGCTCTCAAAAGAAAAAGCACTGATGGATTGTCCTGGGACAAGCATATTTTATTCAAATAATAATGGTCTATAAGCAGTTAAATTTATTTCATGTTTGAAGCGGTAAAATTTTTTTAATTCAATTTGACTTTTACCAAAAAATGCATTGTAACCAATGGGAAGAATAATTGTGGTCTGAGGCCTGTTAGGTGCCGATTTGTCTAGGTGCCGATTTATCTGGGTGCCGAATTGTCTTTCGGGGGTGCCGATTTGTCTATGTTAGGTGCCGATTTGTCCGGATGCCGATTTGTCTGGGTACCGAACTGTCTAGAATTCCTAATTTCGCATTAACCTCACGCAAACGATGTTTCGTTTATAATTGGATAGCCATCGATGGAAGATGAAGATACGGCGGATAAATTTAAAAGAGTATAAGATGTATTGCACGTATGAATGTGATACACAATCACGATGAATGTTTTCGTCATCGAATATATCATAAAGGTTTCCCATGTGAAATTTGCCGATAAAAGGCGACCAATCGTTGATAAAATGTTGGATGAAGCCAGGAGTAAAATTTCCTTAGCCGCAAAACCTTCTGTGCAGGAGATTGGCAGGAAAAATGACGTTGTTAAAATGCCGAGTGCATTGGCGTCTCCAAACTTTGATAAGATCAAAAGTGACAAGTGTGCAGAGGACACAAAGAATGATACGCCCGTATTGCATTACGAGACAGTTGAATTTAACAAGTTAATTGCTGAACAGGTTCAAATACAACGTAAACAGCTGTTACCACGTGCCATGACTGACACGGAGTTGAAACAAGACCCAATTCCTTCTTGTTCTAAAACAAGACCTCATTACAGCAAGTTTTATCCTCTGTAAGATCACAAGATAATGAAATAAGTATGATAGGTTCAGTATGTTCAGATGACAATAATAATGAAACTCATAACATACCTTATTTTGAACATGATATTTCTCTTGTCAGTCAAGGTGCACCAGGGTCTACTGACCCTATTCAATAGACTATATTTCTTCATAAAATGGCTAATAAATTGAACATTAATTGTTCACATGACGTGGAAGAAGATGAAGCACACCCTTCATATTTATCTTCACGTCTTAATCCTAGTAAACCAGATCAGGCAACGAATTTGAAATTGCCTTTAGAAGGCACAACTATTGAGGTTTTAAAAATGTAGAAAAGAAAGCAGTGTCTGTAGGCTTTAAAGTAGATCAGTGCGCCTAAGAGATGACAAAGCCTTTATGGTATGTAAGCAAGATTTCACTGAATTTTGTTCCCCTCCAAGGCTTTATGACAATATAGAGGAGGGCTTGTCTTCTACTATGGGCAGTAAGAAAAAAGGCTTTGTAGACCATAAAAAGTTTTCTTATTCCTACCTTCCTTTCACAGAGAAATTGATATTATTTTAAAAAAGTAGACAATTCAGCTAGAGCTTTGTTGAGAAGTGTTTCATATGTATCTATGATAGCTAGCTACATTGATGAAGTAGAGTCTGAAGAAGATAGAGTAGAAGCATGTTCAGCCTTAGCAGCATGTTTCAAATCAATGGCAGATATGACTTCACGTATGATTGCTAATTCTGTTATGACCAGAAGAATTTTTTTCTTGAAAACAGTAGGTTTCAGTAGTAAAGCCACACCAGCTAAGTTGTTGAATTTACCCTTGAGTGGTGCTCAACTCTTTGGTGGTAAATATTTTGAAACTTTTCATTTCTCTGCCGAGAATATTCATGATGCAAAAGAAACACATAAAGTTTATCGTTCTACTTTTGTACCTAGCAGGCAAAAATTTGACGAAGGATAAAAAAAGCGAAAATCATTTGTAGAATTTTCTAATGTCAAACCTGTTAAAAATGCAAAAACTGATAAACAAGATTATAATGATCGCCGTGGCACTGACACTTTGTCTAATTTCCGTGCCTTGCCAGCAAAACAAGGAGGGAAAAATTTCTCTCAGAAAAATTACAAAAAAGAACAATCATTTGCCTGCTATTAGAAGAGATAAAATGTGCTATAGAGCCAGTTAGAAAAAATGTAGAAAATCAGGGATATTACAGCACAATATTCTTAGTACCAAAACGACAAGAAGTTATGAGACCTATTTCAAATCTAAAACCACTAAACTAATATGTAGTTCCACAACATTTCAAGATGGAAACTTTAAGGTCCGTTCTAAAAAGTCTAAAAATAGGGGAGTGGGCAGTAACACTGGACTTAAAGGATGCATACTTCCATATCCCTATTCACAAGTATTACAGACAGTTCCTTCCCTTCAGTGTGCTAGGAATAAGTTATCACTATCGGGCTCTACCTTTTGGTCTCAGGTCAGCTCCAAGAAGACAGTAGTTAGTGCGTTTCTGAGAAAACAAATGATTCATATTTTCATGTTTTTAGACGACTGGATGTTAAAGAACCACAGCAAAGTTATTCTGACACAACAGTTACTTTATACTCGGGAATTATTTTGAAGCAAGAATGTGTCCCCAGTACACGGATGCCCCATCCGCACTATCATTTTCTATGTTCAGTGGACCGTGAAAATGGGGGTAAATCTCTAATTTGGCATTAAAATTAGAAAGATCATATCATAGGGAACATGTATTCTAAGTTTCAAGTTGATTGGACTTCAACTTCATCAAAAACTACCTCGACCAAAAACTTTAACCTGAAGCGGGACGAACGGACGGACGGACGAACAGACGAACGAACGAACGGACGGACGGACGCACAGACCAGAAAACATAATGCCCATAAATGGGGCATAAAAAAAATCTGGGTTTAATAATCAATGTGGAAAAATCATGTTTGATCCCAACTCAAAACTATAGAGTACTTAGGAGCAGTGATTCATTTGAAAGAAGGTCTTGTTTTCCGTCAGAGGAGAACAGTTGGCTCCAAATTGGAATTTGCCATTGGTTTTATCAACGTTAACAAAGGCTCCATTTGAACAACTACAAGAAGCAGTTAAAAAATTTAACAATGAAGACTGTTTTTTCTTTTAGCACTAGAATCAGCTGCAAGAGTAAGTAAACTACACAGTTTTTTCGATTAATGACAAACATTTTAGGAGAGAACACAGAGGAATATGTTTATTGCCGAATATGCAATTTCTAGCTAAAACTCAAACACAAGATAAATCTTCGGAGCCAGTATTTATTCCCATATTCGATAACTTTGCAACTGGTGCAAACGATTTACTTCTATGCCCGTGTAGAGCATTATTAGCCTATGTTAACAGAACTGGCTCTTTGCGCAAATCAGAGAAACTTTTTATTACCTATCAAAAGAACCATCATGTAGAAGCTTCTAAAGATTCAGTAGCACGCTGGATAGTAGATACAGTTAAATATGCATATGAGCATGCAGATAATGAAACTCTACAGTCAGTCAGAGTTACTTAAGTTTCCATCACCAAATATTTGGTGACTTCAGGCGACACACTCTCGTTTTGGATTCTGAAGACTCGCAATTTTGTTAAGAATTATTTTAATTATTTCATGTGAATTTAACATACTTATTTTAAAAATCATTACATTATCAACATACTTCCAAGAAAAATAAACCATAAATATTTCTGAAAACACAATGTCCTACAAAAGTTATCTCGCTTACTCTCTGTATATTTTGAAAAGGATAGCGCAATGTGGCTGAACCATTGGTTTTGAATTTGCATGTGTATGAAATGATCTTTCAAGATATATTTCAATATGAAAATGTCGGGCAGTAGGGTCATTTCTACCAATCAAAAATAAACAGACAAGTGTATGAGTAAATATCTTAAAGCAAAGGTATGTGGCCTTTATTAAAATTTAGTCCGATTACTCTAAAGGATTCTGACGTAGAAACGAAGAAAACCAATTCACTTGAAAGTGCGTAGTGAACACAATTCAAAATTCATGGAATGATTGGACTAAGGGGAATAACTGGAACAAATTTAGAAAATTCCGCATCGTAATCATTGAGTTATATTAGTTGGCTTTTTGTTTTTAAGTAAAGAAAGTAATGTAAGGGATATTATCAGTGGATAAATTCACCCAAAACAAGGTAAGGCAAGCTTAGTTAAGTATGTAGCATAAAAAAAGAAAGTCGAATATTCAGTGCAAATAATGAAAAAAAAAAAAAAAAAATCCAAATCCTGTACCCAAGCGCATGTGATGGTAGCTACAATGTACTACAAGTAGTTATTTTGTGTGTAAAAAAAACCAAACATATAGCGATTCCTACTAAAAAAAAATACGGTTCACGTCGCAGACAAGGGAAGTAAAACAGAAATTTAAATTGTAAATCGTTTTGTAGAGGCCGTCTACAAATTAAAAACTGCTTCTCTCGACTCCCATTCTGTTCTAGTCTCGATTACCAAGACGCATATATAAATATAGCGTCAGGGGTGATTAACCGGACTGGTCAGATATTTATAGGGGGCGTAACAAATAATTAAATATAGAACATATCTATAAATAGCTCTTCCGTTATCCCCAAAATAATTAAAAAAAAAAAAAAAAAAAAACAGTAAGCAGTGTGATTATTAAACTGACATTCTTGTAGCTCACCCTGTGTTGCCAAACTTGATGATGGGCATTTTCAATAGAGACGTGATGTCAAATACCATTTCACACGTATTCTTGTCTCAATGATTTAAAAACATTTAATAAAGATCTCTATATATATAATCAAAATAAAGCTTTTGGTCGTACTTATTCAGATTTCGGACATTTTTTTCGTTGATTTAAAGTACTTATAAGTTTTAATCTTTTTTTTTTGTCATGCTTTTTATCTAAGACTTTATCATTTACTTCTTTTGTAGCTTAAATTTCTACAAAAAACGATTAAAAACTGTAATTAACGGTGATCTTTTTTACCTGAATTTTGTACATGTACATTTTTTTAAAAAGAAAAAAAAAAATGAATTGGTAAAGAAAGGTCGAACTAGCATTCACAGACAGTGACTAGGTTCCACTCTTTGGGCTTTATTTATAAAGTGTTATTGAAAATTTTTGTTCTTTTTAATGAAACGTTGACCACATACACTTGTCCCGCTTTTTCAACTATGAAACATGAACCTCTTCTGTAAATGGATACATGTTTGATGGAACAAGATTCGAGGCAAGTATCTGTCAGCCTGCTCTGATTGCCTAATGGAGTTCTTCGTTATAGTAAATATGGAACAAAAACGGTAAATATGATACAAAAACGGTAAATATGATACAAAAACGGATGTAACAAGGTATATTTTGACCTCTTATATTACAATTTTCGGCCGGTTTGAGGGGGGTGGGGGCGTTGCTCTCCATTACCAGAGTGCCTCAGTCGGCTGCACCAAAACACCTGCCTCGTCTGATTCTGAAGCCTAGTTACGACCTTGTCTAAATGTTAAAGCACTCATCATAGGTGGATCCAGCCCCCCTCCCTCCTTCGTGGTAAAAATTTGGTTGATCATATAGGGAATCACTGAAGCATGACTGTAGCGGGCCCCCTCTTATGGCAGTCAGTGGGTCCCCCTTATAAAAAGTTCTGGATCCGCCACTGCTCGTGTATAGAGGATACTAGTACGCTCTCTGTGCGCTAAGAGAGGGGTCCGTAGGTGGACCGTTGTACTTAAAGCTAAATCTCTGCTCCAATACAATATACCCTAATTTTCTAGTGAGTCATAATTTCTCCAACCTGTATCCCGAACGGCCTCTAATTCGGGACCTCCTTTTTATATTTATTGTTAATTTCTTTTCGTCCTGAACATTACCACTATTTACTACAAGACGATAATCAAGCAACCCACAATCAATCTATTCTTATATTATAGCACACCACGTTATTCTCTTTCATACTATAAAATACCATTATTCTCTATTTTTCATATTATAGCACACCACTATTCTCTATATTGTATCGGGGCCTCGGTGGCCGAGTGGTCGAAGTAGTTACTACTGTAATCACTAGCCAGTCAACACTGAGGTTGTGAGTTCGAACCACGCTCGTGCGGGTGCACTCAAACTCCAATCTTAATTGACTAGGATTGTCAGTTTTCCTATCGAAGGTCGGTGGTTTTCTCCGGGCACTCCGGCTTCCTCCACCAATAAAAACTGGCCGCCACAAAATAGCCCGAAAGCGGTGCTTAAAAGTGGCGTTAAAACACCAAAAATCAAAATCAAATCTATATTGTATCACACCAATAGTCTCTATTCTTTATTTTTTTGTCCTTTTTTCTTAGTTTTGTCTCATTATTCTCATTTCTGTAAATTCCTGTTATAATTTATGCTGTCCTTTTTATATATTCTTTCCGATATCTGATACACTTACCTTACAAAAAAAGCACACATCAAGTTACGTCTATATAAAGAAAAACAACTCATACAAATACTAAGATTGCAATGTAGAAAAACTTCCTTAACAACTATTACTGGCAGATCAGTTAGATTTACAAAATTAACTTATCTTAACTGCAAACGACAGAATAGTCTGAATGTTTCTTAGCTTTTACATCAATAATCTATATCGCCTAATCCTTTTGGAAAGAAAATATTTAGGAACCAAGCTTCACACAATACCACTTTGCCATGTTACCCCGTGTCTATGGAAGAAATACAGAACTTAACCAGTCATTCATGAAACCCAATACTCTTTGAATGCATGTTTGTATCATGCACATGGAAAAGATGGAATGGGATTTATCACATACTGCATGGTAACATGAAAAAAAAAAACAATATCTCAAAAGTGTATTCTACTTCTCCAACTATTATACTATCCATGATGTATGAACATGCAATACAGGAAAGCTTCACAAGAACAATATCTTCTCCTGTGAACCTTTATATAAAAATAAGGAGATGTGGTACGATTGTTAACGAGGCAACAACCCAGCAGAGTTCAAATGACGTGGATATAAGCAAATATAGTCACTGCACGGCCTTCAATATTGAGAAAACTCCATATAATATAGTCAACTATAAAAGGACCCGACATGAAACATGAGATACAATTCAAACGCGAAAACTAACTGTTTAATTGTTTATATGATTTTTAATTTGTTAATACAAATCTTAATTCTCTGACATGTCTGACAACAATGTGTTTCTTGATTTTTGTTTTATTTAATTACTTCATATACGTATGTGTACCTTTTTTTGCTTTGTGGTTGCTGTCAAAATAATGTTTCAAATTACCCAACATTTTTGGTACAGTGATTTATTTATATTGATTGATATTTCAGTATTTTAAAAAAAAATTCTTTGAATCTTATTCTTATAAAATTGAAGCTGTTTAAGCATGATACAATGAATATCCTGAACATTATATATTTTTTTTAATTCTTCACATTTTTCACATAAAATCTGTCCCCAGAAATCATCGGTTTGTCTACAAAAGAAAGTAAATATTAAAATCATATTAATTTTTGGTCACCAGCATAGCATATATGAAAAAAAAATTGTTTGAAAAAAACATCATAGAAATAAATTGTATGAATTATTGTCCAGGGGCAAGCCGAATCCCACCTCCGGGTGCGAGATTTTCTCCCTGCTTTGAAGACCCATTGGTGGCATTGGGCTGTTTCCTGCTCTTTGGTCGGCTTGGTGTCTCTTGGACACATTCCCTGTTTCTATTCTCTATTCAAACCATGCATGGGTTATTCTCATTGTTGAAGGCCATACAGTTGCCTATAATTGCTCACATCCACTTCATCTAAACTTAGGTGGATAGTTGTCTCATTGGAATTCATACCGCATCTCCTTATTTGTATAATGTTGACATTTTGGTACTTTTATCTTAACTTTTTGTTTTAGTCTACATGATGACCTCTTAATCATGTTGATGTCTACTTTTGATTATTTATGTCATTGGGTTCACCGCTTGCTGCCTCATTGACACCTCCTTTCATTGATGCTGAATCTATTGTTTTACTGTCTATTGTTTTGCAGAAAATGGAATTTTCAGTGTTTTTCTCATGCCATGGTTTTGTTCAACATTAAAAAAAATACAGGGTTAGATTGCCACTTGGTATCTTCCCTGATAACATTTTTATTCATTTATGAACTTTTTGAGTGTGTGAAAAAATGCCCTTTAATAGTGCAAAAAATGTATTTTTCTATTTTAAGTTGACCGGTCCAGACTTTGTTTACTAACAGTATATTTAAGTTTTTAGATAGTGAAATAGGAGTTAAACGAAATTACTTTCATAACAACGTGCCCCACTTCTTATCTGTATTGTATAAGCTAAATGCATTTGTTTAAAACAAAAATTGAGTATAAAACATTTTGACCGTTTGGTGTATGTACACAATGGCATCTTCTAGATACACTTTGTCTGTTTCTTCTAATGGTTTTTGGATTGCGTTCCCTCCTTTGAATGTGTACATCATTGTGTATCTCTCCTCCCCCTTTTTTCACATATCAAGATGCAAACTCCCGCATACAGATAGATACAACAAACTAAGTACCCTGCCACGTCCACTTGTATTTTTGTCCATCTGATGAGTTAAACCTTTTTCAACTGATTTTTATAGTTCGTTCTTATGTTGTACTGTTATATCACTGTCCCAGGTTAGGGGAGGGTTGGGATCCCGCTAACATGTTTAACCCCGCCACATTATGTATGTATGTGCCTGTCCCAAGTCAGGAGCCTGTAATTGTTTTTCGTTCATTTTTGTACATAAATAAGGCCGTTAGTTTTCTCGTTTGAATTGTTTTACATTGTCATTTCGGGGCCTTTTATAGCTGACTATGCGGTATGGGCTTTGCTCATTGTTGAAGGCCGTACGGTGACCTATAGTTGTTAATTTCTGTGTCATTTTGGTCTCTTGTGGACAGTTGTCTCATTGGCAATCATACCACATCTTCTTTTTTATAATCTTGGATGAAGGTCATATTTTGGCGTCATAGCACTTTTCCATTAAGTATTTATAAAGTTAAAGATAATACATATCAACCCCAAAATGTATTTATAGCGTGTACGACTGTTCGAGTGGTCCCAGTCGATACACAAATTGCCATTTATTGTATAATTATTAACTCGTTTGCATAGCACGGACATGCATGAAAGAATATAACTACTTAATGTATTTGGTTGCATTGAAATTTGTGTATAGTTTGTGTTGTTATATCATCTTACCAAGGTTGGATGTGCTGTTATTTTCCTTCGCGGCCATGGAAGCCATGCTGTCTGGTGTTTTCCATGACTTGTATTTCGTCACAAAAAAATTATAAATAGCTTTAAACAACAATCGAAACACTCGGGTTTTTCCATTCTATTATCGTAATGTCATTTCTTCCGAAGTCAATAACCAACTTCTTGGTTATTCGTCTTGGATAATATTCATTTAAACAAGCTTAAAAAGCCGATACTATTCCGATTGTCATAAATTACCATTTCTATTTCACTTGTTATCCAGACGCTATACTTTGAAAAATAAAGCGGCTGGATGATCGAGAATACCTGCAATGTTGACATTCTTTTCCTTTTAATAGCTGAACACACATAGTACATGCGTAACTCATCTCTAACTAAGGGGTTAAATTGATGGTCACATGAACACGGATTCGACGAGTTATTGACTTACAAGTGAATAATACATAAGCGATGTTTCTGTGCTTGTTTTAACAAATTTGGATCAAAATGAATGCTTATAACGAACTACAGTTTCAAAATTCCGCATTTATTGATATTTGAAACGAAAAGAATCGTAATTTATTTTTTTTATAAATCGTAGCTTATGCCCCTTTAAATAAAAAAAAATAAAATATTTTTGTCTTGTTTCAAACATTTATAAAAGCGGAACATTGAAAATATATATTTTTTTATTAGAAGTCAGTTTGATTCATTTTTGACGAAATAACCTCAAAAACATCGCTGATGTCAAATGGCTTGCTAGTCAATAATTCAACCTCATTTGAATCCTTACTCATGCGACTTTTGATTTAACCTTTGTTGGATATGGTTTGTGATATTGAAAATTTATATGTTTTTCCATAGTTGTTTAGATGGCTTGCAGTCAGGTATATACAGAAAATGTTGTTACTAGCAATGTATAATGATTCCAGATATTGGTTAGTAATTTCTTCGTAACTTTTGTAGTTATGAATTACGTTTTAGTATATCAAAATAAAAAGATAACAAATTTAAGAGTTTGAATGAATTCATTGGGCATAATTTAGCAGCTAATGCTGCTCTAATTATGTAGAATAAATTTCATGACAAACAAACAGCTTAATTTCAATTTATTTGATTTTTATGAAGCAAAAACAGATTGTGTAAGATCTAAAGATGTAAGAATCGAAAGCATGTCGTAAGTGAGTTGAGACACAGACACATCGATCGTATATAAGTCAACAGATCGTATATAAGTCAACAGACACATCGATCGTATATAAGTCAACAAACACATCGATCGCATATAAATCAACAGATCGTATATAAGTCAATAGACACATCGATCGTATATAAGTCAACAGACACATCGATCGTATATAAGTCAACAGATCGTATATAAGTCAACAGATCGTATATAAGTCAACAGATACATCGATCGTATATAAGTCAACAGACACATCGATCGTATATAAGTCAACATACACATTGATCGTATATAAGTCAACCATATCGTGAGGGTGACCGTAACAATTGTGTAGTGTGAATTTCAGTCGATTTTCCTAATAATTCTGATGGAGCAGTTTTTGTTTCAGGAGCGGACCCCTTAAGTCCGTATAGTGTGAGCATGCAAGAGCGTGAGGATATTAGGAATAGGATGAATGCAAAGGGGTTTTACATCGTTAAATGTTCAAGTTATAGGATATATGGTTAAAAATATTTGTTTACAATATTACTTTTGTAAACCAAAACCAGTTATTTATAAGACATTTATAACCAAAATAAGACTCGTGCTTAGTGGTCATAATTTAGCTATAGAACGTGGACGTTACTCTGCAATTTCTAGAGGAAAGACTCTGTACTTTATGTAAGGATGATATTGAGGGTGAGATACATTTCATTTCAAAATGTCCCTCTTATCAAGGTCTTAGATCTTATCTTATTAAACCTTATCATTGGAGAAAACCTTCTATGTATAAATATATACAGTTAATGAGATCGAGCAATCTTAAAGAGCTATGTAATTTCGGAAAATTCATATGTCTTGCCCAAAAATTAAGATCTGATATATTGTAAAATATGTTTCAAAATGCCTTCTGCTTTTCTATGTATACTATGTGTAGTTTATATGTTGTATGCCTATAGTTGTTATGACATTGGTAAATAAGTCTAGGTTAGTCTATGAAAAGGTATATACTATGAAATTTAGAGCGAGGGACTTGCCCCGAGCACTTAATTTCATAGTATATACCTTTTCATAGACTACCCAATTTAGCACATATTTACAAATCGAGTAATCTTTTAATTGGTCTATTGATAGTTTATTTTCGCTGACTACTTGTATCACAGGAGCTCACTAACGAAGTTTTATGTTTTGTAAATCTACTCACTAGTATCATTGTAAAATATGTGATTTCAAAAGGCCCTTGACTCCAGAATGAAAAGATGGTAGCTACTGGTGTAAGTATGTATATTGATATAAACCGGAGTTTTACTATACATGTACTTCTTTACATAGTTAGATGATAAAATAAATTGACCAAAAGCAGACAATAATTAAATTGCAGTGGAAGCTTTATATGTTTTAAAAACATTTTTTTCAATTTCACAGTAAAACTAAAGCTATAATAAATTTGAAACATATAGATAGTTTGTCCCCATAGTTAGTCTAGCGGATAGGCATTAAAAAGCAACTTCCAATTAATTTAAAAGATTATAGGTTTCGTGTTTTTTTGGGGGGTTTTTTTCAAAGAAAAAAATAAAAGATTTATCAGAATATGTATATATATAGGTGGCACATTCTATTTAGACATTATCACGGTTTGTTTTTTAATTCATGACATCGTCCTGAACATGCATGAAATATTTGCCACTGGACATTAAGCAACCAATAATCAATCTGACGAAATAGATCAACTTCCTTAAGAAAGTTTAAAAAATCATGACCAAGTTGCCTTAATTTCCCTTCACTAGGTTTCCTAGTACACACTTTTTTTTGTGTACAAAGTAATTGCATGGATGATAAATTATTACAATTTTAAGATAGCGTTGTACTTTAATCAAGGTATATTGAACCATATTTGTTACTCTTTATTTAAATGGAAGAAACTTACAATTGTCAAAAATATTTTAAGATCCAAAGATTTTAATAGCAGGATATTTAAAATCAATGTGAAAACTAATAACAAACTATTTAATTTAATTTGAAACACAGCATTTTAAAATAAAATAGCTAGTGGCAATTTTTGTTTTAATATCTTGATTACGATACAATGAAATCTTACCCTTGTGGTCATTCATGCGTAGTTACTTAGTACACGGAAAAAGTATGTACTATGAAAATTAAAGACAAATTCAAGAAATTTGATTGGACGAGAAGTTGTAAGTATGTGCTAAAGATTATTACAACTTCTCTCAAGAGTCGTTTATTCAACTTATACCAAGCTTGACAGATACGATCCGATGTAAAAGATTTGCCATCAACTCCAATGACTACAAACAAATAAAACAATATTTTTATTTGTTGTTGATTTTAATTTCTTTTTAGTTTTTTTACTATGGAAATGAACTTTAAAATCAAGTTAGAATTGGTACATTTTATATCTCCGTACTCCGTGTCTAACAAACAAAATTTCAGTCGAGTTTTCAAGCTATGTCTTAATTGGTAGGATTGAGGAGTCGAATGGTTTTCAAATTTTAAAAAATCTTTCTTTTTTGTTGTGAATCTATATTTAATTTAACTCTAGCAGTTTCTTAATAAGGATATAGCATAATTGTTGAGGCAGCGCCTATCTGCTGCAACGACAAATTATGTTTGACTTAGAAGAAAAGCAACTAAAATACCCAGCGATACATTTGTTGATACAGAGATTGATGTTTTATATAGACCCATTGTATTTAAAGACAGAAGAATTTCCTCTATAGTCTATAGGAATGGTACATCACAGATTTGTAGTTTTTGAATACACCATTCTTCGTTATTGTGTGCGGTTTGAACTACATTATTGATATGGATAAAAGATGTTGAAAATACGCCATCGAGACAGAAACCTATAAACAACGTAGAACAAGAAAACACTTTTTATTATTTATAACGATAGACCGGAGTTCCTACAACACACTTGATATGTTTTAAATTACCCCGAGTCTACACAGTATTGTTTCGAAAAATCTGCCATCACGAACAAATTAATTCATGTAACAAAACAAATATATATAAAAACACTTCTGACGAGGTTCCAGATTCAAGATCTTACAAGGATGAATTGTGAGTTTTTATTTACCGTAACTCAGCATTGCAGCGATCGAGTACTTACAAGGATACACTGTGAGTACTTATTTACCGTAACTCAGCATTGCAGCGATCGAGTACTGTTCTTGTGCAAAGAAGATAACTCGTTCCAAGTCAATTCATGATATACGACGAGTCTTTTTCTAATTCAGGATAAACGCTAAGTTTTGTTATACTCTTAGATCTATAGGCATACGCAGTTGACTAGTTGTCCATCTCAGTTGTCCTTTCAGAGATATCTGAGCTCCTAATTTCTTTTCCCGTCTATTGCTTGTTATACATTTAGTCATGAACTGTATCCGATAAATAAAAATGTGGAAAATTATCATTTATACTAATTAATATAGTGTTGACGAAAATTATCATTTATACTAATTAATATAGTGTTGACGAAAATTAACATTCATGCTAACTAATATAGTGTTCGTGTATCTTTGGGATCATAGTAATAAATTAACCTTTACTGCTATTAACGATGCGAAAGGACAGTAAAAGTATGTGATAATTACTTGCAATGCACATTTCACGACTACTTCATTCACTTAAAACCATCAGGATGAAAGGTCAGGTACGTTACCGTAACCGATGTCTAATTAATATTTTTTTTTATCTGAAACATTGCTAGAAATTTTGTACTTTTATTTCATCTAAATACTTGCATTATACTTTATAACCATTCTTCCATGTAGTGTTAGAAGTGTAAAACATATCAAATGCGTGGTGATACAATCTTATGAATATTCATTAATAAATAGTTGTCATGTTATCATTTCCCCGATCTGGCATGTTAGGAATTAAAAGCTTGATTGTTGCCCTATTAATCGAAAATCACTTTTTAAAGCTATAAAAATGCAATTTATCACATAAAATATAGACATTCTAGAAAAATACACAGATGGCATTGACGCAGTTGTGGTAAGGATAGTGAATATTTGCTTTACCCCGAATATGAATAGAATAGAAGGTAGCATTTGGTATACATATGGTTATTATTTATTATATGATATGTGGGGGTTTACATTAAGACAGCAACCCTACATCACAGAAAACTTGATATAGTTGTTTTTCATTGGACACAAAATTCTCTTGCGTACATTTTAAATTTAGGCCATATCTTATTTAAAAAATGATTCCGAGATTGATTGTTTACTATCATATATAATATAAACAAAGTACTAGATGTAAACTCTATAAAACAGCATATAGGTCTTCGAGTATCTAAGTTATATATACAGCTCTAAACCATTCATTGTACAGACACACTTCAATACCAAAGATTTGTAATTAACACCAGATTATTTGACAGTATAGAAAAAAAAAAAAAAACAATTATTAGATATCTACAGAAATAACCACTTACGATATTCCTCACGTTGGACATCCACATTAACATTTGGCGGCGTTAAAAATAAAGTATATACTTAAACTTTTATATCGATTGTTGTATTTTCAGAACTTTTTATTTCAAGTAAAAACAAAAGACAAACAAACAAACTTACTAATAATGAACAAAACAGAGACAAAAAGAAACGTATTATCCATGAGTTTGGTCGAAATGTATGAAGCTATTTCTCATTACATAGTTATGAAGTGAATATCCGGTCTTTTTATTTTTTTCACTTTTGATTTATTATGTGTTTACGTGTGTTCGTAAATTAATGACAGTTTGAGTTAATGTTGAGAGATAATTACCCGTTGTATGACCCAAAACACAAACAGTGCTGTAACCCGGGGACAAACGTCGATTCCAATTAACAAGAATTCACTTTAGCAGCCATTTTATGACGTTTTTATCCATTTTAGAGATAGAATTGTTTCAGGTGACAACTACATCAGACTTGATTTAATTTCACGGTCGTGATTCTAATTGAACTGTTAGATAGATCTAGATAAGATGATCATACCTTCACCCTAGGGACCGAACAATTCCCTACTTTAATGTTTTCAGTATTTTAGCTAATGAAATTTACAGCATATCATAGAACAAAAAGTGACAAAACAGTGATTATATATTGTCATTTTTGTCATGCTTTCACGGTAAATCCGATCATTACACGATACAGAATTAATGACATTTATTGAATCCTGTCATTTTTTAAACGACGGAATGGATTTGTAAGAGAAATTTTGAGGGAATATAAAGGGTTATTAATCACTTATCACAGATTATATTGTCAAATTAGATTCATCACCAAAATTAAAAACTTTTAATTTTCTATGGTTCAACAGTATCAGGAAAAATCTGAGACGAACTTAGCCTACTCGCATTTGTAATTAATTGGTTATTGTGGTTGAAAGTACTCTTAAACACGTACATAGTAGATATAGTACCTAGATTTCAATGCGTCATCCCAAATGTATTTGACCCCTACTCATCTGTTCATTATTTACATTTAGTGTGTTACATTCTTATGTCTACTTTGCACATTAATACACTTTTGGGTCGTTATTTTCTACATTCAGGAGTGTCATTAAAATCAAATTTAAACAAGCTTATTGTTGAAGTGCGTACGGTGAAATAAGTTGTTAACTTTTCCATATCATTTGGTCTCTGGTGGAGAGTTGTCTCATTAGCAATCATACCACATCTTCTTATTTTTATATTTACTTTAGCTTTTACCTTTTCACTGACTTGTATCCTTTAATGAATAATTCCATTGAATGAAATTTCAAATGAAACATTTGGATTATATACTTTATTTTGTAACCAAGCGGGCAAGACATAAAAGGCTGATACAGATGTTGATATTTTAATTGTAAACTAAAAGGTGGTAGCTATGTACATCTAGAAACATTTAAATTGGCGCTAGACCTAGGTAGAAACTTCGAAAGTGACTTAATCTCTGAACTTTGTAAAATTTATCAAGTGAAGAAAAGCAGAACTACACCATATCATCCACAAGGAAATGGCCAGTGCGAGCGTTTTAACCGCACCATGCACGACTTATTACGTTCTCTTACACCAAGGCAAAAACGATGTTGGCCTGATCATCTGCCAGAAGTTGTGTTTATGTATAATGCTACCTTGCATTCGTCCACCAGTTTCAGTCCGTTTTATTTGATGCTTGGAAGACAAAATTACCGATCGATTTACTGATGAACTTGCAAAGTAATGAAGAGGATCAGTTTTAAAATCTTAGTAAACATGAATACATTCAATTACATTTAAGTAAAATGAAACTTGCTTATGAAAAAGCAGGGGAGAAACTCCGTGCTGAGGCAGTTAAGAGATCTTCCGAACAGAAATATACTCCCAATCCTGTACTATTGGAAGGGTCAAATGTTCTCTTATGCAACAGAGTAATTGGTAGAAATAAAATTCAAGATGCCTGGGACGCGAGAAAATATATTATAATTAAAAGAATTGATCCTAACAAACATGTGTATCTTGTGGAGCCATTAGATGGAGGCGAAAGACGGATTGAAAACCGAATGAACATTAAGCCGTGTGTATTAGTTAACAATGATCTTGAGAATGAAAGAAGAGAGTATAAGGGACATAGATTAAGAAACTCGATACAATGTCCTAGTAATGAGGAAAGTGACAATGAATCAGATGAAGATGATCCAGTTGCTATTGGATATGAAGGTTCTCAACCCCTCCGTTGCAGTGCACGTTCAAATGCTGGAACTCATTCAAATGTTCATCACTTACCAAGATAAGAACTTCTAAGACAGTATAGGTTTATATTGACTTTACAGCAATATATAAAATTGTGTGTTAACTTTTTATTGTATGAAATAGTTGTTCTAGTCAAGTTTTTACATAGAATTGTGCTACCAATGAGTCGGTATTATTTTTGAAAACATACTCAATGTATTTATTTTGTTTGTTTTGTTGCTTGTATGTACTTTACATTTTTGATATGATTTAGATTAGTTTTTTTTTCAATTTTGTATTTGATTTGATTAGTTTTTTCAATTTTTGATATGATTTTGATTAGTTTTTACAACTTTTGATTGTTTGTACATATCTATGAGAAGGTTTTGATTTTATAACTTCAGTTATTAGGTTTTCAGTAAATGGGGACATTACTGCCTTAAGCAGGGGAGAATGTGAGCAAGTGACTTTACACTTCCTTTTAGTTTATACATGTATCAATCCCGTCGACGACGCCATTTGTAACCAAGCGGGCAAGACATAAAATGCTGATACAGATGTTGACATTTTAATTGTAAACTAAAAGGTTGTAGCTATGTACATCTAGAAACATTTAAATTGGCACTAGGTACAACAATAATAATGTTCTTTGTCTTTGTCAACAACTTGACACGTTTCGTTTGTCTTCCGGTCAGTATAAACTATGTACCGACAAACCGGTTACAGATACGACAAAAACCCGGAAGTGTAAAGTCACTTGCTCACAATTGCAAAAAGTCGACTTTCCTCAAGTCGCAGATGCCTATTGTGGTTTGTACACAAATTGTTGGTTTGAACAGTTAACGACCACCACTTTCCGTTTGTCAAAGGTAATGATGATGTACTATAATTTAGGTCACCTCAATTTTCCAAAACCTCATAGTCATTAGATTGACAACCTATGATCCTACAATCCATTAATCAAACACTCAAATAGTTGGTCACACTTAAAGTCCGACTAAATAATAGGAAAGGATACAGGGTTTGTAAGGTATTAGCACCAGTCTAAGAAACAGGGAATACCGTGTTATTGATGTGGTACATAAGAAATAATACGTAATATAATGCACTGACAAAACTCGATTTCATTATGGCTAAAAGGTTAAAAAATAGCCATTTCAAATCCTATTCAAATCACCAAGAGCTTGTAATTTCTAAAGAACTCTTCAAAATAAAACAGGATATAGAAAATGAAAGGATATGGATGAAATGTACATGGGACAAAATCGCACACAATACATAGAAAACAGAAAATTATCAATGAACAGGGCTTTTATTCCTGTTCTTCATCTTGACAGTTGATGATAGTTTTTTTTGTAGTTCAAAGGTCAGTATTATTTCTTGCGTTATATGAAGTCAATGTCACACGATACATTTTTGATTTAACAATGTTAATTAAAATTTCATCAACGGCCTTTACTATAAAAAGCTTATGAAGAATGTCAAAGGTAAAAAGTGAAAATGTATACAGATTAGCTTAAGAAATCTTCATTACAAATTCAAAGTTCTATAGTAAAGTTGCGGATCGAAAATACCAGAATCCGTCCTTTGCAATGGCAAACCCATCGAGAATTCAAACCTTAATATAGAAAAGAGATGCAAATATCAATGTATTCTAAGGATTTCCTAAATGTTTGAATAAAGATATAGTAAAGACGTATGTTCATATAATGCAGTTTCATCAATACAGTTTTAACTTATTTGGCAAAAGACAGTTAAAATTGCAATATATATAGATAACACACTGATTCAAATTTGGATTATAAATTTATAAAATCGCAAGAACCCCAAACGGAGCGAGACCATGTGACAATCGATATATTTTCAGATCAGATGACTGTTCTTATGTCATTTGACCTTTTACTGCGTGAATATTTCTTGTGAGATGAGACGCAGGCACATCGACTCAGTCAACCAATTAGTGATGGTGACGGTTAAACATGTGAAGTGTCAATTTTAGTCGTTTTCCTCAAACCCCTGCTAGAAGAGGTTCTATTTGTTTGGAGTCTCTCTGTGTAATATGCACATGAAGATCCAGATATAAAACAAACCTTCAAGTTTAGATAATATCCATAATCTAAAGATCATATATGAAACGCAAGCATTCACCCAAATGTTAGCTATTGATTACAGTTCATCATCAATATAACGTGAATTTGAAACAGTCATTATTGACAAGATGCTTTTTTCTTTTTCGTCTTTTGAGAACGTTTTGTATGAATGTGCAATTTAGGTGAATATAAAAAACGAACAGACCAGTAGACGTGCACAATTATTATCAATTAGAAACCGATTTTTTTGTTAAAATATCACGTCGTCTGTGTATTCATTAGTGTTTGCGTCAGTGAGGTCCTTCACAAAGAAAGATTTTCATGACCCAAAATAAGAAAATTGTATTTAAAATTGTTGTAAAAAAACACACCGATTCATGAGAAGGTTTAGTCGTTTCTTCAATCAAGCATAATTAGCAGTAGTGACGAGTGTGAAAAAATAAAGTTTTGATATTGGTTCAAAAAGTGAATGGTTGTGATTGAAGATTTTCAAGTTGATTTTCAAGAATCCACAGCTGACTGACCTCGCTGTTTTGAAAACCTCATCACACAAATTTTGAAGGCAACCCTTCACTATATATATAGACTCAATATCAATAGGTTATGTTTGTCAAAATCTTAGTTGCGAAGAATTGTAGAGGTGCTATTAATGTTTTAATTTCTTTTCTAATTTTTTTGTCGTTAAACATACATATAATTAGGGTTAAAAATAAAATACTATGAAATTGTATAAAACTATATAATACAGGATCAATTTAGGGCAAACAATCTGTACAAGAGGCAACAATAATCTGATGTTCAAGTTTGGGCATATAAAACTAGCGAAAAAAAAAACAAGGAAATCGCATGACCTCAAAAAGAAGACAATACCGTTTGCTTGCACAGGGTAAGCGTCTCTTGCCATGTATGCATCAATCGTCATACGAATCTAGACTCTTTTGTTTTGCCAACAAAGGTACTTGATGCTTTTGATTTTTGGCAAAATTCTCGTCACAATTCTTGGAAAATTTAGATTTTTCAGCAGAGTAATTGTCTTCTGCTAATGCATGCAATACCCACCATGTGAAGTCAGACTTAGGCAAACTAGAAAAATATTGGTACAATTTACAGATACTTCGGTAGGGGCATGTAAATCGGACATTCACTTATAATATTGTGTTATTGAAATTTGTTGTTGCAAAATTTTGGAAATTGTTTTAAAGTAAGGAATGTATCTCCCTTATGCAAAGCTATAATTCCTTGCCTGGCTTTTTGTCTTTATTGATTTATATGCTATTCATTTTTTAAATAAGTTTTGGATTTTTAAATATTTTGACCTCAAACATCACTGGAGAGATATTTATTGTCGGAATACGCATCTGGTGCAGTAAAATTGGTACCGTTAATGTTATTACAGGTATCTTAAGATATAAGACCTTGAAAAATACATCTCTCTTTATTAGAGAAATAGACCTTAAAACATGTGTAATGTAGATTTCATTTGTTCTTCCTCATAACCCTACTGGTACATGTTTTGCGTCATAAGCACGTCCCAGTTGATCAAGTCCGTACTATGTGAAAATGCACGCCCGTAACGTATCAATTGAGAGTTCTTATGTACCATATAACATATAGGATATGCCAAAACACATAATTAACAGCGCCTGGTGATGTTCCTTCACGGGCCTTCTTCAGAGGCAGAATGATGGATTTATAGTTGCACCCTATTTATATAGATCCAGTATCCGGCGGATAAAAGTTATCCGGTATTCGGCAGATAAGAATTATCCGGTATCAGGCGGATAAAAGCTATCCGTAATCTTAAATATTTCTAAATCTATAAACGTACAATTTTAAAAATGTTTGTTACAAATCATGTTGGTACCAAACTACTGACTACTGAGCGGATGATACACTCGGGCATTGATAGTCCACCAGCAGGGGTATCGACCCAGTGCTGTAAATAATGAAAACAGCACTTTATAAATTTCATGCAATTAGTAGGAGTTACAATTAAACCGACGAGTGTATACTCTGTTTTACTTGCTTTTATCAAAGATCATAGTGGGCGTTTTAATTCTTTTTGAAAAATGCAATGTCTACGAGAGGTGTTAATCCCAGTCCAATTAAAAAAGAAGGAAAATTGTTCATAGTTTCACAGTCTCTTATTTAAAAAATGGGACCAGAGTCTATCATGGGAATGCTCATGGCATATCGTATTACAACTGAAAAGCTTCATTTGACGATGACAGGAATCAAATTTGTTCGAGCATGTTTCATTTCCTTTCATCTGCACTTTCATTTACAATGAACACACTTAGCATAGCAGAAAACATCAAATCAAACACTAGAATTCAGGTAATTCGATATAATGGGTAATCGGTCAACAGATACCGATTTATCAAAACATCATATTCAATATATATAAAGGCAACAGTAGTATACCGCTGTTCAATAGTCATAAATCGATTAAGCGAAAACAAATCCGGGTCACAAACCAAAAGAAGGGAAACACATCAACTATAAGAAGAAAACAACGGAACAACTAAAACACTAAACTGCAAACAAGGACAAATGCCGATATACATAGAAACGGACTTTTTGATAACAACTGCCATATTCCTGCCTGTTACAAAACATTTTAAGAAAAAATTGTGGGTTGAACCTGGTTTTATGGCTAACCAAACCTCTCGCTTATATGGCAATGTTAAACATACCGCTAAAATAACAACATTACGTGACAGGAATACGGTTCAAATAAACGCAAGAACACTCAGAACAGAAAAACACATAAATAAATAATATAATAGTACATTCCAACATGGAAACTACAGAATTACAACGGATACCTCCATAAATCCACGACGGCACACCAGGACACCACAAACGAATTATAAACTCTGCGTCACACTAATGTATCAACGCCACAAAAAGTGACGTATTTTTTGTGACGTTTATATTATCACATGTAAATTTCTAAAAATAAAATAGATTTGTTTAATTGTAGACACGTACAAGAATATAAGATTGAATTTGTAATGGTGTTATTTTATGTATTTTCTAACCATGACAAGAATATTAAAATGGAATTGTGTTTGTAATGGTGTTATTATTTGTATTTTCTAACCATGTCGGTTTTTCTTCTAAATCAAAACTGTGCACAAATATGAAAATCATATAAATGAAATAGCTGATTGATTATCTTAACTTTTAAACATATAGAAAATAAAAATAAAATAACTGTAATTAAGGCAAGATCATGTAAGACCAAACAGTAAACACACTTGAAAACAAACAACATTAAACAAAAACACTGCAGACGAACTACGAGTAACTCGACTATACTGACAAGACATATGTGAAATGTACCGAAAATACAGAATTCAAACCACAAACGATAAGACATAACACAATATCCAACCAGACTTACGAAAGAAACATCATAACTAAATACATGAATACCGAGACACGTCGTATAGCAATGCGAATTCACACTCGGCAAAACAGTCATATTCGGGAATAGGTCACGTTCGGTACTTAGCAGACCAGACGACGTAGATGGTAAACCACAATCTAAGACGTTGTTAAAATGTCGTTAGTTAGTTTTGACACAGAGACATCGTATAGATCAACCAATTCGTGATGGTGTCCATAAAATTTACGGAGTGTCATTTTTTTACTTATATTTATACTCCTCTATATGAAGTCCGTATAGTGTGAACATGCACGAGCATAACGTATCAACTGAGATATGTAAACACCATACAATGATCTGGAATGTCCTATCATTGTCTGAACGTAGTCGTTTACGTTCGTAACAGATTCTTACGGATCGGAAATGGTCCGGAGAGGTCGGCCAAGCATCCCGACAGTTAGGTGCGTCCCGTAACATTCGGGGAGACTCAGCTGATTTTGTCTAGTCGGATTACAATCGTGACTATGTCGTGACAGATTCTGCTGTATCGGATCAAAATCGTAACAATGTTCTGTGTTTTCTGGACGGTGTCCTGTGGAACGAGCATGATCTGGAGAAATTTGTCATTGCTGTTTTTTTTGCCGATTGAGCCCAGATTGCATCCAGATCTTGCCGAATGCGAACCGTCTTTGTCGAAACCGTTCCGGAACAGTCCCGTTATTAATACGAAATTCGGCAGTAATACCCACGTCAGAGTCTCGACAATTACAGAACACAATACGACTGAGTCCAGACCAAGCCGTTTGTAATGCGGTACAGCAGACTGTGATAGGATTACGTTCCGACAGTACCTGATCATCTTGAATACGTCGACAGTTTTCTAACGGATATCTTCCGTCAGCGTCGGTTCACTGTCTGATCTCTTTTGGACCACAATCGTTAAAATCGGGACGCTGTCGGGTCAGATTCGGTCGTGTTTTCACCATCTGAGAAATACAAATCGGATAAATATCGGATTGAGAACCGTATAATCGGGACAAATTCGGCTGGAAACGGATGAATTTGGACGCTTCATGAACAATATCTGATTGTTGTCGTGATTAAATAAATGTTTTTACAAATCTTAATTAAAGTTTGAATTTCCAATAAAGATTCGCAGGATCTTGATCAGACTTTTGACAAATTTTAATTGGGAATGGTCCTATCAAGGTCGACAGTAAAAATCGTGAATGTGTGACCCCGGCTTAAAGGAAATCCGAATTACAAAAAGTTCGAAAGAAACCATGCATAGACTCGATATAATGTATCAGTATTTCGTACTTATTTTAGACTAAACGCCATCTAATTAACCATTGAGTTTTCTCCGAAGACTGCCAATAGTCATTTGACTCGATATATACATAAACATAAATATAAATAGGCTGAGAAGCACGTGGAGTTGTGTTATTACGACTTTCCAGGTCTGTTTGATTTATATATATAAAAAAAAAATCATGGTTGTACCTGGATATGAATGATTTCTTGTGGTCCGAATCGGTCAAAGAAATGTTTTTTTCTGCATGGTGGATCCCTTGTTTCACTTTTCAATCTTGACATTCTCTTCTTTTTAATAACTGTACACGCTTAGGAAGATACCAAGACCTTTTTGATAATTGTTCGGTATTTATACATACCGCCATTGTGTTATTGTGCTATGGTCATTTTTGTATTCTTGTCTTTCATTTTGCTGTACTTTGTCTAGAATTTTCTATATGCCATTTTGTTTTTCTTTGTTGATATAGTTATTTGCTTTTATAGCTTTTTTTTTGCTCACACATTGTTGTTAATATAATGGAATTCTGTGCGACTGTCATACAAGTGAGAGGTTTAGCTAGCTATAAAACCAAGTTTAATCCACCATTTTCTGCATACGGAAATGCATGTACCAAGTCAGGAATATGACAGTTGTTTTCCCTTCGTTTGATGTGTTTGAGCTTTTGATTTTGCCGTTTGACAAAGAACTTTCCTTTTCAAAGTTTCATTAGAGTTCGATATTTTTTGTTATTTTACTTTTTAGGACATGCGTAACCCATCTTCAGATAAAAGTTAAGTTAGGGTTACAAGAATACGGTTTCATCTGAAGTTGAATTATTCACTTGCAAGTCATTTGGGATCTTTTCGATCTTATTTTGACCAAATTGAACCGAACTGACGGCTAATAGCGAAATAGTATTTCTTTATTCCGCTTTTATAACTATTTAAAATAAAAACAAATCGTATTTTAATTTTTTGTCTAAATGGCACCTAATGCCCCTTTGAAAAATATACTGAGAATAAAATCTTAAAAATACAAATTACAGATTGAGATTTAAACATTTAAATTTAAATAAAAAAAAAAAAAACACGCTAGGTATTAACATTGCACACTGAAAATTTAAAACAAAATCGCACTGAATAAAAAAAAAAAAAAAAAAATCACACACACATACCGAGTATTAAACATTGCACAATGAGAATTTAAAGTTATAAAGTTATATACTGATTGTATGCGCACACATCTAAAAGGCATACTAAGGGTTCGTTTTGATGTGTAACCGAGTTTTCCTAGGGTAACATCGAGTACATTGGTGCGTATAACGGTTGAAAAGTGTAAAGATAAATTTGACAATAATTGACCAATTGTACCCAGAGTTCATCAACGCCCTCGAAAGAAAACAAAAGAAGTCAAAAGTACAGATATAAGTTAAGTTACATCTTCTGACATCGGACTCGGACTTCTCTTTAACTGACTTTTAATGTGCGTATTGTTATGCGTTTACTTTTCTACATTGGCTAGAGGTATAGGGGGAGGGTTGAGATCTCATAAACATGTTTAACCCCGCCGCATTTTTGCGCCTGTCCCAAGTCAGGAGCCTCTGGCCTTTGTTAGTCTCGTATTATTTTTACTTTTAGTTTCTTGTGTATAATTTGGAGTTTAGTATGACGTCCATTATCACTGAACTAGTATATATATTTGTTTAGGGGCCAGCTTAAGGACGCCTCCGGGTGCGGGAATTTCTCGCTGTATTGAAGACCTATTGGTGACCTTCTGTTGTTGTCTGTTCTGTGGTCGGGTTGTTGTCTCTCTGACACATTCCCCATTTCCATTCTCAATTTTAATTACAGTTAATTAAAACCAGTTCAAATCCCGAACTGATTTGATAAATAGATCTACTTTTGCCCATACTCAATATCTAAACCATATACAAGACAACTCAAAAGCATCGTTAACTATCCAAGAAAAGTATAACTTTATGTACAAAATGTCAAAATATTAAGTATTGGCTGTAAGTAGGATCGTAGTGAACAACATGACAGTGGTTGTGCTTTATTAGACAGTGGTTGTGCTTTATTATACATTTAGCTTTCGAAAATCGATATCTAAACACTTTGAATGGCCTTTTAAATGGTTTTCTATAAAAGGGATATCCTGGTATTTTAAAATTGTTGTTTCAGGTAAACCACAAGTTAAAAAAAAATTGGTTTCTGTGAAACAATTGTATATTCGTCGGTCGATAAAATCAAACATAATAAGTAGTAAGTTAAGTCTGCCTCATATCTTGACTTACATCTAGAAATTGACAATGAGGGTCGGTTGAAAACAAAACTTTACGACAAAGAGATGATTTCAGCTTCCCAATTGTGAACTTTCCATTTCTATGTAGCAACATTCCAGCAGCGCCTGCATACGGAGTATATATCTCCCAATTGATACGATATTCCCGGGCTTGTGTTTCCTATCATGATTTCCTTGATAGAGGATTGCTGCTCACAAGGAAGCTATTAAACCAAGAGTTCCAAATGGTGAAGTTGAAATCATCCCTTCGTAAATTTTACGGACGCCATCACGAGTTGGTTGACCGTTATGGAATAACCGTTTCACAGATGATATCGGATATGTTCCTTATGTCGTAACTACAATACCTTCTCCTTTCACGAATGTGACTTACCGAATTAGACTATTTACCGGATTTGTAATAACTCAAGCAACACGACGGTGCCACATGTGGAGCAGGATCTGCTTACCCTTCCGGAGCACCTGAGATCACCCCAGTTTTTAGTGGGGTTCGTGTTGCTTAGTCTTTAGTTTTCTATGTTGTGTCATCTGTACTATTATTTGTCTGTTTGTCTTTTATTTTGGCCATGGCGTTGTCAGTTTGTTTTCGATCTATGAGTTTGACTGTCCCTCTGGTATCTTTCGTCCTCTTTAGTAACTGTCTAATATTTTCAGGTGAGAAAACGATACAACTATACCTTTTTCCGCAGTCTCTTTTCGATAGCCCATTTCTTTTTTCACAATCCATGTAACCGATTTTTAAGATTTTTTTTCCGAACTTTTCTCTTCCCCTGCATGTGTTAACTTTTCAAATTGTTTTTTTTTTTTTCGCAAAAGGTGAGGCGGGAGGAGTTTTAAGTCATACCCGAAAAAGTAAATAAAAGAGAAATCAAAATGGGCAATTTTCCTTGACATGTGCAATTGAAATTTCAAGACATCCATCCCTACCCTGTTCTCTGCACATCTAAAATCAATAATATACTGAAAGGTCTTGCGGGTAAAAATATCCACATTTAGCGATGAGTTTCAAAACACTAATGCCAGTTTAAAATAAAATGCTAACAGCAGACATAACTTTTATTAAATAGTTCTCCAGTGTATTTTATGACAAACCTCAGTTTGTAATTATCATTTCGCATTGTGTGTCAAAGTTCTAATTTTTTAATCTTTGTGTATAGATTTTAATCCTCATTGTGTTATTTTTGTAATTGTCATTGTGTATTTTTTTAATCTTCAGTGTGTAATTTTGATATTAGTATTTTCTTTATCTCAGACTGAAATTTGTAATTCTCAGTTTTTTTTTTTAATCTGATTGTGTAAATTTTCAACAAAAAAATGCTAAAACATAATAGTTTGATCAAGAATGGCTTGTATTCATAGCAGAATTAAAAAAAATTTCCTGAACTATCTTTTATTGAACAATCACTATATAATTTTGTGTATTCCATTTATCACAATTAAACGATGGGAAAGGTTGATTGAGATTTAAAAACATCAGTTTAACCCCGCTACACATAAAACCGTATGCCAGAAACATCGTCAATGGCTGTCTTTAGATTTGCCAAAGTGTCATTAGCTATGGACAGAAATCACGCATTTGAATATAGATGGTGGGAATTTTAGCGTTTAAACTAAAATAATTGAAATCTGTAAATATTCTAGCCCAAATTGTACATTGCTGATGAATACAAAAGTTAGAAATTTATGAGACATAATATAACATTATTGCTAAAAAGTAGATTTCAATTTAGTCAGGTAAAACTGGTTTAAAAGTACCATGCAACAGGTAACACACTTTAGTTTAACAAGTGAATCCGTTTTACAGTTCCTCTATGATTGTTTCGATCAACCAACACTTCATGTGTAATGCCGTCATAAAAGATAAGAACATTGTTGATAAAATCAAATATTGTTCGCGCGGGGTTGTCTTATGTTTTGCTGCCTTAATGTCACTGTTTGAAAAGTAACTGGTATCAATACTAAAGTAGATTGACGTAAGGAAATGTCAGGAAATAGGATTAGTACCTCAGTATTATTTGCAAGTTACAAACTCTGAACTGTTATCTATTTTTGTAATTACCATACTAACTACTGTAATGAGTTTCAGTGTGAACCGTTTAAATAAAATGTTGTAAATTGTAGTCTATTTTCTTTTTATTTCTGGTATATTAAAGCGACATTTGTTTGTGAAAACATTTTATTTAGATTCTAATATCACAATTATAACTAAAGAATTCAACTTTATATGGTCGCCTTCACGACTGAAACGTAGGAAAACAAAATTAAACCTACAATGCTTGGTCATTTTGAATGTTTTATGATACAATGAACATATGATATGCGCTAATTATCAAAAGGATGATTTTTATTAAACAAAGAGAGGGTGGCAAATCAATATTGATTGACTTCTAATGAGTGGAAATGAACTATTTCTTAATGTTCAGAATTTGCAATAACTGACGGAATCATATTATAATTACCTTTTTGATGTTTAAAAGTCGATCACTTAATAAGAACAATATGACAATTTTCATGGGATAAACATGAAAAATCAATGATTTTGTGAATTAATGAAAGGCAACAATAATGTCAACAAGTGAATTAGATTTATAATTCAAGATTAGAAATGACTATATTTTAATACAATACACTGCTATAACTTGGTTGTGTTGTCCTCAATTTTTTACTATCAAAGTGAAACCCATGATTGGTTTTGTTGTTACACATATTTCCAATCTAACATAACTTATTAAGAAAATGTACGGATTTTGTATGTGTTAGCTGTCCGTCTTTGACAGTTTTTGCTCATTTGTTAGGACCGATTTTGTATTGAGGTTACCAAATGATTTCAAATTTATATTTCCACAGTACTTGATCTCGAGCGTACCTGTTGAAGGTTATGTCAAAACTGACTCGTGTGCACTCTAGTTTAAATTAATATTCGACAAACTTGCATTTACGCTAGTATCGTTTGAAATATTTTGTTATCCGACAAATATTTCTGATTATTATTTATATAAGAGAAATTCTCGAATATGATACTTTGAGTCCAGTATGACGATTTAGTCCATCCCTGGCAAGTATGATATTCTCAAAATCAAGCCATATATGTAAATACACTTTTAATTATCTAAGGGACTAAATAATTACACAAAAGATCCTATCAAAGGAAAGTACGTTTTCTGCTGATTTGGACCTGTAGACTTTTGAAAAAAAAAAATTTATGCTAACCATTTATATCTTCTTTTTTTGTTTGTATATTTGAACTCTGTTTTCAATAAAGAAAAAAAGTTACTTACGTTTGTATAACACAATTTGACTTTGACTTCAGTAAAGTGTCACAATATGGGATATGTGCCATATTGTATCAAAAAGATAGTCTATGTTGAAAGAGATTTTGGGCAAAATTTACATAAAACCCAACGACATGCGCCCGTTGTGATCGTTTTACAGCATGCATATACTAATGAAATCCACTTCCTGTGTGAAATCGTTTTGGTGAGGGTTTCGCTGCATATTTTGCCAAGCTTTTGCAAGAGAAAAATTCGAGATATGCGTAAGGCCCAATCTAGTCCATTATTAGACTCTTTCTTTACCTTTACAAAAATCAGGACATAAATGGTGTTATTATTGTTTCTTACAAAGTAGGTTTTAAAGGACCCTAAAAAGCTGAATATATGACAAGTTGCACCAGATATTGCTATTTCCGACATATTGACTGATTTGAGCTTTAATGACATATAGTTTTTGATTCCCCTCCCTAATCATCTTCTTAATTTTTCATCAATAAAATATTAACATATATATGGTTAATAGGAGATTCGGCAAAGTAATAACGCAATGGTAACAACACATCACAGGTGAATAATAATAGAAAATGAAAACACTGTACTAAAATTTACGTCACCCATGATTTAATACTCCCTATTGAGTTTGAATATCCCTTTGGTATCTTCTGCCTCTCTTTTACTTTATTTTCTACATAAGGAAATACCTGTTCAAAGTCAGGAATATCATGAATATGCCAGTTGTTTTTCATTCGTTTGATGTGTATGAGCTTTTGAATTTTGTCCTTTGATAAAGTACTTTCCGTTTCTAATTTTCCTTGGAGTTAGGTATTTTTGTTATTTTACTTTTTAATTGCCCTTTTCTATACAATGATGTTCCTTTGGTCCGTTCTTTTTGGGTATATTCCCAACTCGTTAACTTTGCCGTGTGAAATGACGTTTCGGATTTCAGTTTATTCAATCTATTGTTAACTGGTTAATTATTACCTAAAGTCGGAATATTACAGTTGTTTTCCGTTCGTTTGATGTATTTGAGCTTTCGATTTTGCCATTTGATAAAGAACTTTCCGTTTTGAATTTTCCTTGGAGTTCGGTATTTTTTTTTATTATTTTACTTTTTAATTGAGTCACAAAATACTTTAAAACTTTACTTACTTTTTACAAAGACTTTATTTTGGAAGTTCGGCAGTACTTGTAGAAATGTTATTAATAACCGTATATCACATCCTAGTTGTAAGTTGATCCTGTTTATAAAGCTTACAAATTAAGATACAGTCATTAGATTACTTATTGGTCCTTTGAACAAGCTGATTCTTTCAGGTGATCAAATATAATAATTGTAGAAAGTCCGTCCGATACACATCGAATACTCAGAGATCGTTTGACAGAAAGCTTGTATACTAGGTAGTTTCGTCGTCTTGTCTTACCATATTTTATCATGATTTTTATTTGACTATTTTTACAGGATACATGGGACTTAAATCATTATATAGTAGTATTTAACACTGAGACCTTGTTAACGTAACTCAACTGTTTGGGGGAAATTCCCATACTTGGTAGAACTGCTAGACATCATGTGTAGTTGACAATATTTTACCGTATTTTTCATTCAGTCATTTTTGCAGAAGTTATGCAAACATTTTTGGAGTATTAAAACGATGATATCTTTATGAGTCCGAGGCGCTTTTCTGGATTTCCCTTCATCAGGAACGCTCAAAGCAAAATATTTGAGATCCAAGGGTGCATAAGAGTATTGAAACAATGACACTTCCATGCAAGGAAACAAGTGAAAAGCTTTATTACCAAAAACCTAAAATAATCGCCAAATCCATCTAAGGTCAACTTTGTCTGGTTTCTTGTTTAAATTTAGAAATTCCAAAAGGACAATTTAAGATTTGTTTTGGTTATAAATCATGTCAGTGCCGAAACACTGACTACTAAGTTAATGATACCCTCGGGAGCTAATAGTCCACCAGCAGTGGTATCGACCCAAAGCTACAAAAATTAAAAACAAAATAACACTTTGTAAATGTAAAGCGTCCGCAGCGCTTTTCTGGATTTAGGAACGCTTAAAGTCAAATATTTGAAAGGCAGGGATGTATAAGTACCGATACAAGTAAAGATTTATATGTTTAAAAGGGACCTTAAAACTTTACCAGAGGAAGCTGGAACCTTAGTTTCTTAATAACTTCGAAATGTATAAACGGACATTTAAGAAATGTTTGTTATATGTATTGTCAGTTCCGAAGCACTGACTATTTAGCTGAGGAAACCCTCGGGGACTAATAGTAAACCAGCAGTGGTATCGACCTAGTGCTATAAACAATGACAATAACTCCTGTTACACCATTTGACAGAAAGGTATCATACTTATTAGGATTATTTGCGACCATGTGTCATTAACCATATTGTACAGTCATTTTAATTTGATTAGTTTTAGGGAGTTATTGGACTTTGACTATTGTTGGACTAGCGTACCTCATTGAAACCTTGTGAACACAACTCATGTGAGACCGATTGACAGAACTTGTCAGGATTGTTTGCATGGCCACCAATTTTTTTTTTTACCATATTTTACGGTAAATTAGATTTGACGATTTTTATTGGAGTTATTGGACATTGACCATTTCTTGCACTATCCTACCACACAGCTTTTGGTAGTTTAAAGTACTGTTAGATCAGTCTTTTGTTTTTTAGTAAATTGTTGTAGTCCTGCCTTGGAAAGTAAACTCTTTCCATTTCATTTTAGCATTTGTTCTAATGTTTTGTTGTTGAACAGCTGTCATTGGTTAAGGGTGGATGAGTACTTTTGAACAGGTTTAACAGCGTCACATACTTATTGTACCCGTCAAAAGCCAGGAGCCTGCCAGTTGTTGCCGTCCGTCATAATAGTTTTTCGTGTTTTTGTTATTGTCTAGATTAAATTTAAGCTACAGTGGTTTATCGATGTTCAAATCTCAAAAATCAATTAGAAAGATACGAATCAAGGAAAAAGACAAATCCCGAGGGAGTCGTATTAAATTCAAAAAGGATCGAGACCGGATGTGTCGATAAGACCAGACGATTATTTTCTTCTTTTTTTATCGTTCACATCTTCTTATCCGTTGCTTTTTATAGCTTACTCTACGGTATGGGTAGCTTACTCTACGGTATGGGTAGGCTCAATTTTGTTGAGGCCGTACGGTGACCTGTAGTTATTTACAACCTTCTGTTTTGGTTATTTAATGTATTGATTTTATACAGCGGTATTTATTTGTATAATTTTTCAGTCATGAAATGCATGTGATGTAAAAAGAATAAATAATATTGAACACTTGTTGTTGAAAGTGACGTCCATTAGATAACGTTTTCAATCGATCTATCTCAAATATCTCAAAGGTATTCCCATTGAATAACTCTAAACACTAAATCGTAATCATTTGTCTTACAGACCTGTCAATATGGAAAGCTTTCAAACAGCCGATGTGAGAATATACAAGAGCATTGACGAGATTGCTGCTCCTTTTATTTAAGATTATTTTAAGTATATCCTTTCAGTTTGACTTCATTTAATATCCATCTTTGCCTAATTTATAAACATAACTAACCCAATATTTATCTTATGGACGTGTATCTCGTTTTTGGCAGTGTGGCTTATTGTGTTCTTCATGGGTATTGACTGCTTATTTCATATCTATTCATTAATGTTTTTCTTTTAGAAGTGTTAACTTCAGATTTCATGTCGTTAGCTTAATTATGCAAGCTTCTATTCCAATTGCCTATTTTATGTCCCTCTTTATAGTTTCCTATCGATAACCCGAGGAAAACACAAATGGCTTAATATAAAAAGAAGATGTGGTATAATTGCCAATGAGACAACTCTCCACAAGAGACCAAATGACACAGAAATTAACAACTATAGGTCATCGTACGGCCTTCAACAATGAGCAAAGCCCATACCACAGTCAGCTATAAAAGGCCCCAAAATGACAACTGTAAAACAATTCAAACGAGAAAACTAACGGCCTAATTTATGTACAAAATAGTGAACGAAAAACAAATATGCAACACACCAACAAACGACAACCACTGAATTACAGGCACCTGACTTGGGACAGGCACATACATAATGTGGCGGGGGTTAAACTAGTTTGAAGGCTCCAACCCTTCCTCTTACCTGGGACAGTGGTGTAACAGTACAACATAAGAACAATGTTTATTATTGTCATGACGCTATTGTGTTGCATGGCAATCAATTTCAGGTAGATCGACTAAACAAAGTTTTCTCAGTTGAATTGTTTCATATTTTTCATGTCGGGGCCTTTTATAGTCGATTATACGGTATGGGTTTTTCTCATTGTAGAATGCCGTACGGTTGCCTAAAACTGCTTACATCCACTTCATTTGAACTTAGGTGGATAGTTGTCTCATTGGCAATATCCTTCTTTTTATAATGGCAGTTTTTGAAGAAGGATTTCATGAATATTATTTTTGACAACTCTTGCTCATGTTCAGTTTAAGAATCATCGGTGCAGGTATCGATAAAAAATTACCGCTTGAGTGGATAGTGACTTCTAGAGTTTTAAGGTAAGTTTTTCTCTTTGTTTTGATCACAAAAAAATTCAAAAAAATATTTGTCTCTGTTTCAACTATATCATATTGACGAGCAATTTAAATTATAATAAATTATAATAATTAGTCTCCTTAATAAATGTTCAATGTAATAAATAGTGACTATTGGGTAGTACCTTTATGCATGTACAGACACGATTGGTTTACTTAATGTGTTAGTAGAATATAACCTGCATGTTCTTGTATATGATTTATGAAAATATTTTCCAAGTCGATGTTGTGTTTAAAGAGTTAATCGCACTTTATTTTCAGAAAAAATAAACAGTTTCCTTTGAACGTGTTATTAACTACAAGTTATGCTATTTTTATTGTTCTTTAATTTGTTGAAGGCGTTGTCTTTATTTCAGTGAACAATGGTTTGGCATGTTAGTTTATATGTTATGATGACAGCTTAGTTACGTCACATAAATTGTTACTTTGAATGGTAAAAAATCAAAGTGTTTCTTTGTGATATTACGGGGAAAATGAGACCTAATGACCGACAAAGGTCGATTTAAGTACAAAAAGCAAGCTATTGTAGACAATCATAAAGTTATACTTGACAATATAATTAGACAAACGTTGGCTTATTTATTTGTAGATAAATCTTTATGTGAATTCCCAAAGAAAACATTTCTTTGAAAAAGAAACGTTTGTTTGTAAAATGTTTGAATTTCAATGCACGTTGGCTGCTTTTATAATTGGTTTACAAACAAAATACCGCAGATCACTTTCATCGTGAAAAGGAATGCGTAAACTTTCAGATTTGTAAAGAAATCTCAGACAGTCGTTAAATGAAAGTTAATTTTGAGCTGCGTCGGATAGAAATCGACCTTATGCATATCAAAATCAATACATCGGTTAATCTATTTCGGTTTTGAAAA
Organism: Mytilus coruscus; assembly: GCA_017311375.1. NCBI lineage: Eukaryota > Metazoa > Mollusca > Bivalvia > Mytilida > Mytilidae > Mytilus > Mytilus coruscus. The sequence goes on from CM029601.1 coordinate 26,461,160, forward strand.
AAAATCAACGAAAAGTCTGGGAATGTTTGCAAGTTGAATTGTTAATCGAATTGTACAAAACAAACCAAACTTCATCTTTTATTTCATTGTATTTCGTATATGAATGTTCCACGATAAATCAGAGTCTTATATATGTACATATTTACGTACACCTGCATAAGGTCATCTTCTTATCCGTTGCTTTTTATAGCTTACTCTACGGTATGGGTAGCTTACTCTACGGTATGGGTAGGCTCAATTTTGTTGAGGCCGTACGGTGACCTGTAGTTATTTACAACCTTCTGTTTTGGTTATTTAATGTATTGATTTTATACAGCGGTATTTATTTGTATAATTTTTCAGTCATGAAATGCATGTGATGTAAAAATAAATAATATTGAACACTTGTTGTTGAAAGTGACGTCCATTAGATAACGTTTTCAATCGATCTATCTCAAATATCTCAAAGGTATTCCCATTGAATAACTCTAAACACTAAATCGTAATCATTTGTCTTACAGACCTGTCAATATGGAAAGCTTTCAAACAGCCGATGTGAGAATATACAAGAGCATTGACGAGATTGCTGCTCCTTTTATTTAAGATTATTTTAAGTATATCCTTTCAGTTTGACTTCATTTAATATCCATCTTTGCCTAATTTATAAACATAACTAACCCAATATTTATCTTATGGACGTGTATCTCGTTTTTGGCAGTGTGGCTTATTGTGTTCTTCATGGGTATTGACTGCTTATTTCATATCTATTCATTAATGTTTTTTCTTTTAGAAGTGTTAACTTCAGATTTCATGTCGTTAGCTTAATTATGCAAGCTTCTATTCCAATTGCCTATTTTATGTCCCTCTTTATAGTTTCCTATCGATAACCCGAGGAAAACACACAAATGGCTTAATATAAAAAAGAAGATGTGGTATAATTGCCAATGAGACAACTCTCCACAAGAGACCAAATGACACAGAAATTAACAACTATAGGTCATCGTACGGCCTTCAACAATGAGCAAAGCCCATACCACAGTCAGCTATAAAGGCCCCAAAATGACAACTGTAAAACAATTCAAACGAGAAAACTAACGGCCTAATTTATGTACAAAATAGTGAACGAAAAACAAATATGCAACACACCAACAAACGACAACCACTGAATTACAGGCACCTGACTTGGGACAGGCACATACATAATGTGGCGGGGGTTAAACTAGTTTGAAGGCTCCAACCCTTCCTCTTACCTGGGACAGTGGTGTAACAGTACAACATAAGAACAATGTTTATTATTGTCATGACGCTATTGTGTTGCATGGCAATCAATTTCAGGTAGATCGACTAAACAAAGTTTTCTCAGTTGAATTGTTTCATATTTTTCATGTCGGGGCCTTTTATAGTCGATTATACGGTATGGGTTTTTCTCATTGTAGAATGCCGTACGGTTGCCTAAAACTGCTTACATCCACTTCATTTGAACTTAGGTGGATAGTTGTCTCATTGGCAATATCCTTCTTTTTATAATGGCAGTTTTTGAAGAAGGATTTCATGAATATTATTTTTGACAACTCTTGCTCATGTTCAGTTTAAGAATCATCGGTGCAGGTATCGATAAAAATTACCGCTTGAGTGGATAGTGACTTCTAGAGTTTTAAGGTAAGTTTTCTCTTTGTTTTGATCACAAAAATTCAAAAAATATTTGTCTCTGTTTCAACTATATCATATTGACGAGCAATTTAAATTATAATAAATTATAATAATTAGTCTCCTTAATAAATGTTCAATGTAATAAATAGTGACTATTGGGTAGTACGTTTATGCATGTACAGACACGATTGGTTTACTTAATGTGTTAGTAGAATATAACCTGCATGTTCTTGTATATGATTTATGAAAATATTTTCCAAGTCGATGTTGTGTTTAAAGAGTTAATCGCACTTTATTTTTCAGAAAAAAATAAACAGTTTCCTTTGAACGTGTTGTTAACTACAAGTTATGCTATTTTTATTGTTCTTTAATTTGTTGAAGGCGTTGTCTTTATTTCAGTGAACAATGGTTTGGCATGTTAGTTTATATGTTATGATGACAGCTTAGTTACGTCACATAAATTGTTACTTTGAATGGTAAAAAATCAAAGTGTTTCTTTGTGATATTACGGGGAAAATGAGACCTAATGACCGACAAAGGTCGATTTAAGTACAAAAAGCAAGCTATTGTAGACAATCATAAAGTTATACTTGACAATATAATTAGACAAACGTTGGCTTATTTATTTGTAGATAAATCTTTATGTGAATTCCCAAAGGAAAACATTTCTTTGAAAAAGAAACGTTTGTTTGTAAAATGTTTGAATTTCCAATGCACGTTGGCTGCTTTTATAATTGGTTTACAAACAAAAATACCGCAGATCACTTTCATCGTGAAAAGGAATGCGTAAACTTTCAGATTTGTAAAGAAATCTCAGACAGTCGTTAAATGAAAGTTAATTTTGAGCTGCGTCGGATAGAAATCGACCTTATGCATATCAAAATCAATACATCGGTTAATCTATTTCGGTTTTGAAAAAAAATCAACGAAAAGTCTGGGAATGTTTGCAAGTTGAATTGTTAATCGAATTGTACAAAACAAACCAAACTTCATCTTTTATTTCATTGTATTTCGTATATGAATGTTCCAAAATCAATCAGAGTCTTATACATGTACATATTTACGTACACTTCCATAAGGTCGATTTCTATCCGACGCAGCTCTTTTGTGTGTTTGAGATCATTTTCGTGCTTTCAATTCGGTTGACAGTTTTGACCATTTGACTCTCTAAACTTCAACTCAACATAATCTTGTGGAAAAGGTTTTCTAATCTAATCTATTCTTTGAAAAAATCTGATTGCAAAACCATATACTGCAACTCATACAAAGGCATCGTCTGTAATAAATAAAAGAAAATATCTAGATAACTCAACTGAAACTCTCATGAAATGACCAACGCTAAAACAAATATCCTTGTCAACATCTATGTACGTTTTGGCAATTTACATGTAGTTTATCAACCGATTGTAGGTATTCCTATATGCACCAATTGTGCATCTTGAATATCATACTTGTTCCTTTAATGTTACGTACGACATTTATTGCCAAACTGAGAAAAGATTCGACTAGATTCTATTCAGCAGAAAAGATTGATAACACTTATCGTTATCTTAATGATGGAACTGAATTTGAATAAATATTAACAACTTTAATTGTCCTTTTCTTGTTTTGCAGATTTCAGTTTCACACTAGCATCTTTATACTACATTTTGAGACAAAGGAGACGTTGTTCCTTAGGCTCCTTCTTACGATGTATATTTCTGAACTCGTTCACCATCTCCATATCGGTAGTGACGTTTTAGATGTCAATGAACGTAATCTATGTATAACTGGTAAATTAAGGTTAGGGACTGCGCTACTATACCTTACTTAAATATTTAAGAATTCGTTCATTTATAGTTTGATATTCCGTTAAACATATGATGTCATTTCACTAAATTTTACTAAATAATTAAGTTTGGTGACTACGTTGAACGCATCTAACCCATCGACCTTGAAATAAATAATACCACAGAAACAGTTAAGCTGTCTTGCATCTTGACTTACATCTAGAAAGTGTCAATAAGGATAGGCTGAGAACAAAACTTTACGACAAAAGGATGATTTCAGCTTTCCAATTGTGAACTTTCCACTTCTACATCGTACATTCAATCAGCGACTGCACATGGAGTAAAGATCTCCAATGTGATACGATATTTCAGAGCTTGCGTTTCTTATTATGATTTCCTTGATAGAGGGTTGCTGATTACAAGGAAGCTATTGAACCAAGGGTTCCAAGCAGTAAAGTTTACGTTATCCCTTTAAAAGTTTAACGGACCGTATCACGAGCTAGTTGGCTGTTATGGATTATCTGTGTCACAGATTACCATGAATATGTTCTAATCGTCTTTACGATCGTCCCGTCCTCTTTTCTTTGATAGCAATATCACCTAATGCGACTCGTCACCATTTTTTTTTAGTAACTATGAGTAACATGACGGATACCACTAGTTGAACAAGATAAGCTTACACTTTCAGAGCACCTGCGATCGATTCCAGTTTTTTTGTGGGGTTCGTGTAGGTCTGTCTTTATTTTTTTAACTCTTAGTACCAATCTAATGAGGCAAGCCCTTTACAAATGATTTTTAAAGTTATTCTTCTGTTGTGCTGTAGCATCGAAGTTCGAGGGTAGGGAGAGGTAGGGTTTGAGCGCTCAGAAATATTTAAAACCCCGTCACATGTTTTAGGTGGCCTGTAATTAAGTGGTTGTCGTTGGTTACTGTCTGTCATAATTATTTTTAATTTTGTAGTATATATCAAGCTGTTGATTTTGTCTAAAACTGCTTCATTTTTTGTCATCCCGAGGCCGTTTATAGCGTACTATACGATACGAGTTTTATGGTGAACTGTAGTTTTTTCACATCTTTCTCCTACAATGGATAGTTGTCTTTTCTTCGGCATTGCTACTACATCTCCTTATTCATAAATGAGAGTGCTATATTTAAGAATTATATCAATATTTACCTCTGACTTAGACACTTGACAGCTGTTATTATAAATAAAAAATATGGGATAAATGCACATGATTGTAAAATTGAGAATGGAAATAGGGAATGTGTCAACGAGACAACAACCCAACCAAAGAGCAGAAAACATTGTCAATTAATCTAAAGTTTGGAATTGAAATTTATGAAATCTTCATGAATCGGTTTTCTAGTAGTGCCTTCTATGAATAACTATTAATATCACTGGAGGCTAACCAATCTTTAAGTTGGATGAAAGTATTAATTAACCATGTTATCCTAAAAATATTCAATAAATACCCCATCAGACATTCATTAGAAACTTTTATGGCCATAAACATGTATCAGTGTTCCTAAGAATTTTTTTTTTGGGTTCATAAATTCTGTGTCATTCCTAGTATTATCAAAATGTCAATCCTGTACATAACTTTATTCCTGCAAAAGTTCTACATCTACATTCCCAATATAATGGGACTTAAATAGCTTTTCTATCAAAGTTAGTACTTGAAAAAGAAAAATTCCTTTAGAGTTTTTAATACACAATATACTTCCTACCCAGAAAGGTAAATACAGCCGCACTGAAACTTGTCTAACTTACATTTTTCTTTTACATCTGTGAACACTGTTCTATATAATTACAACTCGTATTTCAGTCATCAAAACAAAATAAACTTGATACTCCAGTAAATTCCATAAATACAGGATCATTATACGATCCATCAGGTGTGGTACGCACCGTTTCTGATGAATTCTACCTGATTAATTAGAATAAAGAATATTGAATTGTGATGTTGAGGACTTGATTCATAGGCAAATAATGTATTCATCATTACTTGTTAAAGCAACGTATACATATTGCTGATGTAACCTAGGTTGGGTACGTTTGAGATCAAAAATATGTAAAGTCAAACAAATAAATGGCTTGAAAACATAAAAACCAAACCCTAAACAGAACTGTCCACTAACTTGTCTGCGGTAATTAAAAGTACGCATTTTAAAATATATAATCCGATATAAAAATTAAAAAGATATTGTATGAAAATGTATAATTGCACAATCGAGAAATTTGTAAGACCTGGTGAAGGTAAATTTTAAAATCTTCGAACGCAGAAAATTTATAATATAATATTTTCATTGTATTTAATGTATGGTAAAATGACCCAATTGACGAATTTAGCTTGGCGCTGCATTAAACGTTTTCGCTTTTAAAAAAGCTATTTTGTATCCATTTGTTACAGATGGAAAGCGTTTTTTTTTTTTTTTTTTTTTTCGTGAGAAATTATCTCAATATACAGGCGTTAACATATTGTTTAGTCAACTGTTATTTGTTGAAGATGTCGATGTACTTGAAATATTGGTGTCGTTGATAAACTTACTAGTATTGTATATTCCTTTATAGATTTTGGCAAATATTGAGTAATTATCCAAAAAATGAATGAAACGTACATTCTTCAACAAATCTAACTTTTTATTGGAAGAAAATCTGCATTTTGCATTTCAGACACAAATTAATTTATTTTGGTTAAGGATGTCTTTCGATGCAATTCCACTGTTGAGTATTTGCGGTTACCCTAACACGTGTTCCTTGGTGGATGTCGACCTATTTTATAGCTTATCCTATTTGGATATTTTTTTTATACAATTTTTCATACTTGTTGATATCCACTATTTGGTTTCGTGCATCACTGGTAAGAAATACATTTTCCAAATGATTATATGCAGCTATTCAACGTTTTGAATAAAATACAACTGGGTTTATGACACTACTGATTGATTGAGAGTCCCAAGGGTATCGCTATTCCGGAAGCCAGTTCTATATACTGGTATTACATTGATACAGTCAGTATTCTACTTCGTCAACATTATCTCCCCATTACGCCACCTATTTTTTCAAATCCCGAAAATGAAAGCCATTGTAGGGATGACGCGCTGTCAATTTAACTCTTGAAAACCGACAAATTTCTCCACATAACATCATTACTGTTCTTACATGATAGTTACAAGACAAATGTATCTACTAGCTATTAAGCATCATGTAATTAATGTACTTTGAGCGTAATCTATGTATTACAAGTAAATTATTAAGTCAGGGATTTAACTACCACAAATTACTTAAAACCTTTACTAAATTCTTCCATAGATACAAAGATTTGGTCTGCAAGTTTGGCTGTACCTGTAGAAAACTTATTTCAAACGGTATAGCACATCCTAAATTTTACGGTGATGTTGTAAACCGAGCCCGGAAATTTAGATACGTTGGTAAACTTATTAATCCTTTAAATAAATTTATTCTTAGAGGTTACCTATTCAACACTGTAATTAAATCTTTGAATATTGTTTTATTAGTATAAATATTGATTTTGTTATCAGTAAATCAAAACCATACTTAATATTACACATTTACTTTCACGGTACTACAATCTGTCGATACCTATAGTTTGGCATTGTACAAGGTCTTGTTTTTCTCTGACTATTAATAGTAATGTCTTTACACTAAATCCATTGGATGTGTACTGCTTGATATTTTAGTGTTAGATACATGATTTTTTTTTACTAGTTGTTATTGGTTTTGAACTAGCTGCCAGTAACTGCGAGTACTCTCAGATCTGTACTTAGTTTCTTTTTGTTGTGGGGATGTATAAGTACCCGTCCACGTCCACTATGTGTTTTTGTTAGATGTATTTCTATTTGTATCAATCTGATGAGTTAAGCCTTTTTCAACTGATTTTTATAGTTTGTTCTTATGTTGTACTGTTACACCACTGTCCCAGGTTAGGAGGAGGGTTGAGCGCTCACAAACATGTTTAACCCCGCCACATTCTTTATGTACCTGTCCCAAGTCAGGAGCCTGTAGTTCAGTGTTTGTCGTTGGTTCATGTTTGTCATATTTATTTTTCGTAAATTGTTTTGTTATAAATTAGGCCGTTAGTTTTCTCAATTGAATTGTTTCATATTTTTCATGTCCGGGTCTTTTATAGCCGACCATATGGTATGGGTTTTCTCATTATTGAAGGTCGTACGGTTGCCTTTAATTGCTTACATTCACTTCATTTGAACTTTGGTGGATAGTTGTCTCATTGGAAATCATACCACATCTCCTTATTCTTATATTTTATGACTTTTGTCAATATAAAACTATTGTCTGATCTGTTGTCAGGGTGACTTTTCGAAAGTTAAAAAAACATTAAAAAAATCTAATTAAATATTTCATGAAAGGGCAGTCTTATAATTTTCAGAGGTTGAGGACGAATTACCCTAGATAATACAAATAAAAATTGATTTTTTTTTAAGTTATGCATATTTAAGATCCACTTGTAAAGTCTGTCGTCAAGTGCTTTCAGTAAAAAATTAAGGGGATGTCAGTGCACGGTGTGTCCGACTTTTCTTTTTTTTCAATTACATTTCATGAATAAAATAATTAATAATCTTATGACTAATATTTAAGGTGGTACGGGTGTCTTTCGACAAGCAGAACACAATAGGTGTAGACTTTTTACTAAGTCGGCAAATTTTGATGCAGGATATGCAATTTACTAATAATTTATAAAAATGAACAAATTTAATTGATCTTAAGTTATAATCGCTTATATTTTTACAAAAATAGAATATTTTTGCTTGATTTCAATTTTTTTTAAACTTTGCGTATTAAGGGGAAGTAACTCAGAAAATGTATAATTTATAAAGGAATCTTCAAGAAAATTTTTCTGTTATATCATACCCTATTTTTCTTTTGATATTCTAAACACATTTTATAAGAGCTATCTTCTCATATTTTATTTCAAAATTCTATCATTTAGTTTACCTTCTATTCACATCACGATGCCTTTTCTCTGTATAAACCATGCGAAATGTGTCATTTTTCACAACTTGTAGCTTGAAAAGAAGAGTGCTGACCTATCATTAGGTCTTTCCACTTTTCTGTGGAAAGACCTATTGGTTTTCTTCTGATTATTATTATTATTAGGTCTTTCCACTTTTCTGTGGAAAGACCTATTGGTTTTCTTCTGATTATTAGGTCTTTCCACTTTTCTGTGGAAAGACCTATTGGTTTTCTTCTGATTATCATTATTTTTTTCTTCTTCGCCACTTTTTTTCTGACGGTGCTTTTTCGTTTCGCAAGACGTCGCTTAGATTTTTTGCATATGATATCGAACAGTTATTGCGACTTTGAAACTGACCCTATTTAACCGAACACTTTTTATTGTAAAAGTTATCTCCCCAAACACTATTTTTCTTGTGTACGCATCTCCTTCACAACCGTAAAAGATTATGACAAATTTATGTCACCAATTTGCTCGTTATATCCTCAGGATCTTAAGAATAATTTTGACCGAAGCGGTCCGGAAACTCCATATCAGAGTTATTTCCCATTCTGTATTTAAAATAAGTAAAATGTAATTGTAATTGGTATACCATAAGTGATAGAGACCTAGGGTCTTTTGATTTGAGGTCCTTGGTCCAAAAAAAAAAAAAAAAAGAAAATAGGGTCAAGGTCAAAGGTCAAGGTAATTTTTAAATTTGGATTTTGGCTTATTTTCACCTTTTTTCAAACACGATATAAGATATCGACAACATATTTTTACTTGATTGTTAGTTGTGACATGTCGTGACAGATACATATTGGTTTAAAGGGTACGCTTACTTCAAATTAAAGTTTTCTCCCCTCTTTTATTTAAAAATATGCATATGGTAATATAACTCATGAACCAAATATAATCAAGACCTTGGGTCTTTTGATAGGAGGTCCTTGGTTGATGACCTTGAAATTGAGCTCAAGGTCATAGGTTAAATAGACGTTCTAGATTTTGACTTTTGCTTTTACCTCACATGTATACATGATAAAGCCATGGAACTTTTTGCATTAGGTTTCAAGCCATTTAACCTTGGAAAAGTCAACCAGAAGTGACCTTGTGTAAACCGGAAGTAGCTATTTTTTGGTACTTTTTGAATGTAAAAGTATATAGACCCATATATTTTGAGAATCAGTGTCAATTAAACAGTAAATAATACCTGAAGTAACCTTTTTCAAACCGGAAGTAACACATTATCTCCCTTATTTAAAAAATATTATACAGAAACCATATATTTTTGGAATCACCGTACTATAAGCTATCATTTGACCTGTTAATGACAGTCATTTTAAACCGAATTTTTACTATTTTCATATCAAAATACTTGGTTTTTTTTGTTTTGTTTTTTTGTTTTTTTGTGGAAAGACCTTCAATTGTTCTCTGAACAATTTGTTTTTAATTTTTATAATATTTTTCAACATCACAATACATACTTTATTTTGGCAAAGTACTAAAAAATGCTATCCTTTTATTCCAATACCACCTTAATTGAAAAATGAGTGAACGGATATAAAAAAAGATACAAGTAAGAAATACACCTCAATTTTAAACATGAAGCTTTTAATTTTTGTCATTCAAACACACAAACTTTGATGTTATGACTCATTAGAAAGGCATATACTTTATTTCTCGGTACTGTGAATTTTTAGTGTTATCATATCAATACGTAGCATAAATGTATTACATACTGGTATCTGAAGAGAGATGATGTATCAAATATTTTTGCTTTATATGTTTTCAAGACAAAACAGTCAACTCAAACACCCCTATAACATAAAAAGGTGTACCCGACTTTCTCTTTTCGATGAGATTATTGCCCATTTTTAGGATTTTTTCTTAAAAAAATGTTGCCAGGGGCAGAGAGGCAAATTAATGCTTTAAAAATATCAATCTTTTATCTTTCTCTGAAATTATGCTTATGCACAAAAAAGACCCCCCCAAAAAAAAATCCTAAATTATGCACCCTACAATAAACTTTTAAAGCCCATAAAAACAGATGTAAACAATTCAAATATACCAACTTGACCATTTATACCTTCTGTTGTAGACCTGAAGATATAGTTAGGGAAGATCTTCTTTGGCTCAATTGGTAAGAGTGCTGCCTTTTGATCCCGAGATTGAGGTTTCGATTTCCACTGGTACCATCCATGGATTTTCACAACATTGGCGCTGCGAGCATCTACTACTAGAGCTGTTGCAGAACTCACGTATCGAGGACGTATCCGTAAATGACGGAACGTATATGAAGTATTTGTGAATATGCTAAAATGAGTATTACATGTATTCGTAATATACACGATTTTTCATTCCCGTGTCCTTACATGAAGGAGTGAAGTTATTTAAAAATAAGACGTGCCACTCGAAAAGCGTAGTAACTGTTTTAAAGTATTTCGTTGACCTTTTCACGAATAAAGCAAAGTTTGAAAAATTCCCGAATAGGCCGTTTGAATTCTATATCTTCTATAATGAATTATCAAAAATCAGATTTTTAAACTACATTGCTTATTTAATTTTGCAGTTTAAATCTATCTATGTTGTGTACGAACTCTGACAATTAATCTCAGAATGTTTGCTTGAGTGTTTTAGTCGCCAGGTATTAGGTCTTATGTATAAAAAATATTAACAAGGCAAATAAGCAGTAATTGAGAAAACGAGTTGACCGTGGCGGTAACTGGTCCGATGTTCTATTCTTAATTCTAAACAGCATAATTTAAATATGAATGGAGATTATCTTGGTCAAGGGTATTATTCCATTTGTATTTTAGTGAATGGTACTGCTAAGAACAAATGAATGGCTGTTGTGGTAAGACTGTTAAGTAAGACTTCACGACAGAACCGTAAAGGATAACTTCATTATTAATAGACCAAATAATCTGGCCAAAAAAAAAATCATAGTTCATATGACAATTAGAAATAAATGGAATATATAATTCAGCTACATGTACCATATATGAAAATCGGAATTTTTTTTTTATTGCTTATTTTGAAAATTTATTGAACTCAAGTGGACCATAAAAATAAATAATTATGAAATTAGAACAAAACAATCCCTTTTATACAAGAGGCGGAAGAAACCAAATTGACATTCAAAAGTCGAAGTTTAATGGAATGCTTCCTTGTCTAGTATAGCTACAGTTTTATGTGACAATTATTTTTGAAATAAATATAATATCATCGCAGCTTATATATTAAGAACCTCGTACAAGTATTTAATGGCGATAAAATTGTTTAGCGTCAGAGTAATTTAGCAGATACTGACAATGAAAGATTTTGTAATTTAACAGAATTTGTCTTTTGGGTTACAGTTAAAGGGGAGGGCGAATTTTTATGTTAAATACACCCAGATTGTTATGTTCACTTATTGTATTTCCATACATGTGATTCTTCCAGCAGGAGTCAAAATCTCCCGCTTTTCAGACCCTCTTCCGTCCCTCCCGTTAAAATTTGAAATCTTCCGCTTTTTGAAAATGTCAACCTCGAAAATTTTTCAATAGAATTTTTTGAAATAATTTCATATATTTACATTTATCTTTTTTGTGAAAGTCAAACCTAATAGGCTAATTTGACCACTGAAATGAACAGATAATGAATTGAAATTTTTAGTCCATGATTAATGTCCATAAAAAAATTTAACATATTTATCATGTGAAATTCTGAGCAAGAACGAATATACATCACTTTCTATAGACTTGAAATAAAGCATTCCGAAAAAGTTTCTGTAAACCACTATATGTACAGATAAACCAAGAAGACGTGTACAAATAGTTGAAGTCGAAAAAGGTCCGCTTGATGAGCACGACAAATACAGTGGACTTTCCTAAGAAGCGTCTGTACGTATCTAGCAGCCAATGAAATTACAGCATCAAAAATGGAATGTTCCTCCGACGTATCCACAAAGTTATCTCAAACACGCCTCGTGTATTATAAAAGGTGTGTTCAACTTTCTGAACTTTTAGATTAAGGCGTGTTTGAGATCAACGTTGTCTAATGGGATCCAACATGTAATCGGGATTAAGATACTTGTTATTTTCACTTTTTGTGACGTTTAATTTCGATTTTATTACATAAAAAAAATATCAAGTGAAACATAAACCAAGAATCATTTAATATCACTCCATAGAGACTTATAATAGAATATGCCAGAAGAGTTTCTGTAAACACCTATACGTATAGCTTAACCAATCAGATGACGAGTCCTGAACCCGAGCAAGGTCCGCTTGATTAGCACGACAAGTAAAATGAAACCTTCCTGTGAAGCTTCTACACGTATCGAACAGCCAATGAAATAACAGCATCACAAATGGAATGTTCCTCCAACGTATCCGATGTATCAGATACAAAAATATCCTGTTTAACTCAACCAATCAATGTTGTAAAATGGAATGTTCCTCAAACGTATCCGATATATCTACGAAGTTTGCTGTTTAACTTAACCAATCAAATGGTGTACATTGAACGATGAGTAAAATGGAAGATTCCCACGAGGTATTTGACGTATAATTCAATCTCTGAAGTTGGTGCAACTAGGGGGCTGTTAAATCAACATGAACCGCTTTAAAGGGAGGGCACTATTTTAATAAATATAACAACACAGACAATGGAACATATATAGGGGTGGTGTTTCAGGTGTGTAACATTCAACACTCTCTATAATAAGAAGAGCAAAACATATTTGCTCCTTTTCAACACACCTTAAAGCGCAAGCCGTGGAATCAACAGCAAATATGTATATCTGTACATTTATTAACGAACCTTTAAAATTCAGTAAATTCCATTGTGATGCCTATATATCATGATTGATTGTTGTTTGTTTAATGTCTACTGCCAAGTATTTCATGTTCAGGACGAACAAAAATTATCAAAAATACAATAGGTATTATTGAAAGGTGGTAAACTGTGATAAAGAAATTGTTTCACTTGTGAATTGTAGAGCGAAACAAATATTTTCACGACGAAGAGATTAAATTGACGTAAATGAGGTTTGCTTTGAAATATATAATACAAAACACTGTCATATAAAACGGCTGTTACATTAAAATAGTTGCTTTAGTATTTCATCAATGTTCTTAAAATATAAAAAATAAAATCAAATTATTGTAGAGTCCGCAATTTTTGTATTTTCATATTCCTGTATTTATATATTATATGTGTAATAAACTTGCACAAATCTTCGATAAATAAAAAAGTTTTATAACTCACAGTACATGAAATCGTATTTGTTTTTCTCCATCAAGAAAACGACAGACCATTAGAGATGACGCGTTTTCGTCAATTTTATTCACATTGCCTCACTACGGATGTACGTGAAAGTTATTTTCCTAAAGATAAAGGTTAATTCATTTAATATATGTGTATGTCTTTATAAAACTTGATGTTATTGTATAATTGTTTGTCACGACGAATTTTTGAAATACTACTATTCTCAAAAAATATAATTACAAGAAAATTTCAGAAGTTGAAGGCTAATAGTTACTGAAAATAATTATAAAAAAGTGATTTTTTTTTAACTTATGCATTTTAAAAATCCAAAAGTAACGGCTCGTCAAGTCTTTCGGCATAAAAGGGAATCCGACTTCTATTTGACATACCAATTTCATGAATAAGATAATATGCAATAACCTTATTCTAATAATTCATTTAATCAAATAAAATTAAATGCAAACAATAAGTTATTTTTTATATTCAAACACGCCTACCTTGTTATGATGACGCATTACACAGATATTTGACCCATGTATTTTTTTTTTTCTAGTAATTTGAAATTTGAATGTTGATATATACATATAGTTTAAAAATATATAGATAATAAAATTTGAAGTGATATGATATACTCTTTGTTTCTGTATACAACATTTTAAGAACGGACAGGTGGCAGAAAAAGGCTTGAATAGAAAAGGTGTACCTGATTTTCTTAGCATTTTTGCAATTTTGCAATTTTTTTAAATACTGTTACTGGGACAGAGATGCAAGTCAATGCTTTTACAGAAAATCTCTAACGTTTATGAGGAAATCAATGTAATTTATGCATGCATCTTTAAGGGCATACGATACAGTTTTGATCCCGTATTTACATTTTGATAAAAATTTCCATATAGACTATTTTTTACCTGATTAAATCAAATATGTAATAAAAAATATACCTTCATGTGCTGCTTTTTGAGTAAAATGAGGTCGAAATTTTGTATATTTGTTCAAAATTCGGAATAGTGGCCGTATTTTCCCTTTCGAAAGAAAGACGTAACTTTTTTGTTTTAAAAGATGAACCTAAATTGTTTTTTGTTGAATAATTTGGAATTTCTGTATTTTATAAGTATCCTAAAAATTTATACATTTTTTATTCAGAAATAACTCTTATTTATCAAATGTTCATGAATGTAGAAAAAAACATCATTTTTTGCTGTATATTTATCAAATTTAAAAAAAATTGCTCTATTTACGTTTTCATGAAAATTGGCACAAACAATCTTCTCGCGTAATGAAACCAAATGGCATTTTTAAAAAGAGGGGTCCATGAACTCGTTTTCAAGTTAAATAAGTTTGAATGATAAAAATCAGTCGAAAACTGAATCTTTTCCCGATAAGTCATAGTTTGACGTCGCGAAAATAACAATTTACGTTAGCAACGTCATTACCTCTCCTGTAACTGTATCGTATGCCCTTAAGTTAAGATCAAACATGATATAACCTACCAAAATTAGTAGTTTTGTGACAATTTGTATTTAGTAAAAACTATTATATTTTTTTTTCTGAATTCCGTCGAAGTAACGTTACTATATAGAGATAAGTACTAAGCAAATCCACATACTCACACAGCTCTTAACGAACATAGAGATGTAACGAAGAGCATTGCACAATATTAAATGCTCCAAACTTGCATGCTTACATGAATTTAATATAAATAGCCAATTATAATAATTTAATACATTTCGCCTGGATTTTTTTTTTTTTTTTGTGAAAATCAGTGGCGGATCCAGAAATTTTCATGAGGGGGGACCACAGACTGCCTTAGAGGGGCCCAGCTCCGGCCATGTTTCAGAGATTCCCCAAACAATCAACCAAATTTTTCCTATTAAGGGGGAGGGCGGACGCCCAGCCGACCACTCCCTAAATCCGCCTTTGAAAATGCATTAATGACCTTGTTCTCCAAAATCCCACTTAACTTAATAAATAAGAAAAAAGAAAGATATTTTATCTACACAAGTTTTTGAGTCATTCTTTAGTAGTTAGAGTGCACTCGAAAGTAGTAAGGTGCACTTGAATTTCGAAGTTACATTTTGTTCTGATTTATATCTTTAAATACTTCAGTGTTTTGTATATAAACAAAGCTTACAGTAGCAACTTAGTACACATGCCAAAATACCATTTTTTGATTTAATCAATACATTTATTGATTCATCGGTTCAGAAAAAAAATACCTATTTTAACTGGATCGTACGCATATGAATACTTTGATACGTATACGTATCCAAATACTTCAGTTCAGCAACACCTCTACTGGTACACACGAGTATATGTGGAGTTTTGCCTGTCAAATTAGGAGGTTAAATATGGTCATGAGGTTTGACCAGGCTATTGGATGACAAGTGTCATGGGTGACATGCAGGGGAATGGCCAGATGGTTTCCGAGTTGGAAGACTCCCGGTTGTACAGTAGTGGACCTGTGAGCTGCTCGGATGGATGGTACGCAGCCCCAAAATTGAAAAGTAGGAAGAGTGTTGTACACCTGGAGATATATAGTAGTCTAACTAGCTGTGTTACGGAAGATCTTCTTTGGCTCAATTGGTTAGAGCGCTGCCATTTATCAAGAGAAAAAAAAAGAGCGCTGCCATTAGATCCCGAGATTGAGGGTTCGATTCCAACTGGTACCATCCATGAATTTTCACAACACTTCTCTAAGAAAGAGTTCCATTTCTTTTGTCTAACTTCAACTGGATATCAGTTTGGATATCAACACTCGAAATACGTGAAGTGAAAGTTAAAATAAGTTTATCCTCAAGATACAGAGTTAAGTAGTTCACGCGTCTTCTAGTTTGGATGGTCTATTTATATCCCGCCTGCAACAGAAAAGAGACATTACGTTTCCTGAACATTGAAATTTGATAGTATGAGCGGGACTTGGTGTCGTGGACACATATTCTCGTCTCGTCTCTTTTTGTATTTATTGTTCTTCGACTCTGATACTTTTGGATTTCCGATGCATGGTTTTATTTAGCACAACTGATTATAAATAAATCTTCTAAAAATTCACAGGGTCCATCAAATTGGTATATTTGTTATATGTATTACACAGGCAAATTTTGAAACGTGGATTTCACATCAACCTCACGTGAAATTCACATAAAACGATCTTATACGTGAATTTCACATGAACTTTTCAGAAAAAAAATGGTATTTTCCTTGATTTTAATTAAATTTGAAATTTTGTTAGTTATCTAAACAACTATTTTCTGAAAGTTCACGTGAATTTCACTTAAAAAAACGATTAATGTGATTTTCACGTGAAATTCACATAAGTTTCACGGGAGATTCATGTGAAATAGGTTCGCGTGAGTTTAATGTATAAGCTCGTTTGTGGTGAATTTCACTTGAGATTCATGTGAATCTCAATTCACGAGAAATTCACGTGAGTGAAATTTCCTATGTGTACATACAAAGAAGAGCACAGTGGCGGATCCAGAGGGGGGTTCCGGGGGTTGGAACCCCCCTTTTTTTGGACGATCAATGCATTTGAATGGGGACATATAGTTGGAACCCCCCTTTATCCTGGGTTGGGAACCACCCTTTTAAAATGGCTGGATCCGCCCCTGGAGCACGTTGACTTAGGAAGACATATCATTACATACGTTAGTTTAGTGAAAGCATTTCATATGAGAAGCCTATGTAAAGATAAAACCAATCACGTCTTTGACTATTTCCTCATTTTTTTTATCTATATTATTTACACAGGATTATTAAAATCAACGGACCATTAAATGGATCTCGTCTTTCCTCACTTTTTCTTTTTTATCCAACGACACATGATCGACAGATGCGTCAAACGAAGCAAGCACTGTGTAGCATTTAATATCACTTGATTTAAATACACTCATTTAAGAGGAGTCGTTTCACTTAAATTTTATATTTCTTTGTTCTGTTTTTACGGATATTTTAAGGAATTTTCTGTCTGTCCCTTATTTGGCCTTCCTTTGATGTTCAGTTTTTGACTACATCTTTTAACATCCCCAAAACTCTGCGTATAGTGTTATTATATGAATACACGTAACTCATAATTTGGGGGTAATCTGTTACATTACCTTCTCATGTATATATTATTAAAAGAATTTTGGTTATTGATTTCTTTTGAATTATTCTTTTTTTTTTTTTGAGTCTTATATTGGTTTTGTTCATTGTTGAAGGAGACCTATTGTTGTTCATCCTTGTTCTTTGGTGGATAGTTGTGAAATAGCAACCATACCAACTTAGCTTATTTTTATACAATGTAATTATTTAACAGTGAATTCACTATATAAGGTTGGCTCTATTTAGTTTTTTTTATTTATATTGAATGTGTTATGGATCACATCAAAAGGAAATGAAATTCATATCTATTTGGAATAGTATGCACTCCTTTTTCGAGCACTGTATATGAATGATAACATTTAGCTTACTTACATCTATTAAATGATTAATAAAATACGAAATACCCACTCGTCATTCTTTTTATAGAAAATGAGGGCTGTTGGCATTTTTTTGGGGTTTTTTTTGCATATTGCTACATGATAAACAAAGTGTTCGTTGAGATAATTTTAAACGAAAGTCAACATCATTCATTAATCATTTATAATAGAGTATTCGTAATGTTCTCATATCTAATTGTAGTCTAAACTTCGAATTTCCGTCCTTGATCACGGTTGAACCACCATCCAGAATATTTCCTATTGTATCAATTGTTAATTAGCTCTCCTCATGAATACGAAATATTCTCCACTGGACGACAAGTAAACAACAATCATTCGTAAGTTTCTCTAAACAACAAGAAGGGTTACTGCATTCTAAACTGTTATGATTTCGGATAACCATGACGTAAAGTCCAGTTTCTTTAACTCATATAATTTGCACATAGTATTTATTAAAATAGTCGTATACTTGGTTACCTAAGTGAATGTGATGATAGAAATGTTAAACAAAAATACGAATTACGACTGAAATTGTCTTTATACAGTTACAGGGGAGGTTATGACGTCGCTAACGTAAAATGTTATATTTCGCGACGTCAAATTTTGACATTTCGAGAAAAGATGCATTTTTCGACTGATTTAATATAATTCAGCATGATTTAACTTGAAAACAAGTTCCATGATGGATCTCTCTTTTTAGAAATGACATTTGATTTGATTATGTGTGAAGATTATTTGTGCATTTTTTTATGAACAAATCATTGATGAAATTTTTATAAATTAGATGAACATACATGAAAAAAATGCAATTTTTTTTACTAAAATCATGATAATGTGATAAAAAAAAAATTATTTCCAAAGAATTCAAAGCACACTCATGTAGAGAAGATATTCCAAATGTTTTAACAAAATTCCGCTTGCTTTTATCTTTTGAAACAAAAAGGTAAGGGATATCTTTTCAAAGGATAGAAATGTTCAAGAAATCGAAATTTCCAGTAAATGTCCAAAATTTCAACACTATTTATCTCTAAAAGTATCACATGAAGGTATATTTTTAATTACATATTTGAGTTGACTAAGTGAAAAATAGCTTGTATGTAAACTTTCGTCAAAAATTCACCGTGAGATCAAAACTATATCGTATACCCTTAAATTGTGATTTCAACTTGATAAAACGAATTAAGAATGTGTAAACGCAGAATGTTATTCTGATGCCGCACCGCCTTAAACTTTAGAAATGTTTACTGTACTCGAATACCATATTATCCATCCTTTAAAGTAAAAATGATAAGACTTTGAGGGTTATGTCCAACAGACGGCGGTCAACAGCTACAGCTACATGAATTGGAAGGATAAAAAACTATAAAAAATTGATTTGGTATATATATTTGTATAAAATCATCTGCAGTTACTGTCTCAGAATAATCTTCTTTACAAAAATATGTATGTATCCGAATAAGATAACTCAGTTATTGCGAAGTAAGTTAATAAGTGACATCTTTAATGATAATATGAAGACGCTTCAAGGTTTATTTCCATAACACTATACTAGCAGCATTAGCAATATTAGCATATTTACTTTGGACTTAAGCCCTTCCAACAGGAATAAACAATCCTAAAATGTGTTATCAATATATTAAAAAGCTAAAAATTCCTACGGATTATCAAAATATTTATTCAATAAAAAATCGTCACTGATAAGTTGACGTATATGATACAATGTCATCAAGTATGATTGTGATTAACCTTAACAATTAAATTCAATATCATCTAATATGCAATTTTATGAAGCATAAAAAAATAAACCCTCCCATATTTCCATACTCTGACGACGGTTTGTCCTACGCGCAAAGCCAGTCACATGGCTCACCCACTGACAGACGACAGTTTATGTTTAAAAGGGTGAGAAATTGATAGGAGTAATATTGATTTGGCGGGTATTTTACACGAATTTAAGAGATAACTAGTTGACATTTTTGTTGTGAATATGGATATTGTAAAACAGTTTTCTATTCAATGTTTAGTGACAATTATTTTGACTTTTTGTTTGATAGAAGAGACTAATTCGTGCTTTATTCGGAACTGTCCTCCGGGTGGGAAAAGGAGTATGGATACGTTAACAAGAGTTTCAAGACAGGTACAGGTTCAACATTAAAACATACACTTAGTACTCAATATAACATTCTAGTATGAAATGATATTATATACATAAGTATATACAAATTTATTACATTTTTTTAACTTTCTGAAGAAATCAGGGTGAGTTTTTTTTATCTTTATTTTTCCTAAACGAACAAATATGATGAAATCTTTTTTAAAGAAATTTTAAATCAAAACGAACTGGTCTAAGTGTGTACAAAACAATAATGATGATCTTTTTTTTTAAAAGAAGGAAGTTTCTTATAGACTACGAAGGTATCCAGTTAATTCACGATTTTTGATTTTTGAATTGAATATTGTGATATGTATATAGTTTTTCATGAACAAGAAAAATCTCTAGTCCCGAAATTCTACAGTGAATGAATTTAAAGATAATTTCGTTTTTTTTTTTATTATAATTAATAACATGTGTTATTATATTCATAAAATTGTTCGTTTACAAATACTGTGCCGGATAAACTAACCATTCCGAAAAACTTAATATCGCTAACGGTATTCTTTGAGTAGTTTTGCCGCAGTCTCAGAATCTTATAACTATTTATATGTGCAAGTGTCTTTGTGGTGAATTGTTTGCAAGTATTCGACTTTTATTTCGTTGTACGAGTTTTTATTGACCATGTTACACAACGTGCTCTTTAAGTAACTGCTGTTCATGGATACAGTTTGTCATTACAGTGACTTGTTTGGTTTTTTTTCATGATATGATGTACATGTATATCATCTTCGTTGACGTAATGAATAATCTATTGATTTCTGTATCCATAGGAAGCAGATATGTAATGATATTGTATAATTGTCATATTTTTTTTTCTTCTAAATTGTACTTTTTTCCACTTGTTTTTGAGATCCATCGGTTTTGTGAGCGGATTTCTTTGTTCTGTCTTGTATCGTTTAACGTACAGTCTAATGGTGTTTACTGCGTCATGCTAGGATTTATTTTCACTAATGATTAATCGGAAATAACTAATTTGTAAATTGTACAACAAACTTAATTTCTGATTATCTAACAATCTTTTTCCCATTTGTGAGTTATGATAAACCTGCAAGTTATGATATGCTTACGCTGAATGAGCTTTGTGGTGCTTTCATATCCCCGCAAATACTTTACTACACTCATTATATTCACTACAATCAACCTATTAAAATACAATTTCTAATACAAAAGTTTCCCATTAAAATTTGTATTCTCTCTTTATTAGATTGATACAACAGCATTTTTAAGGTCATCATTGCATATTAAAATGTATTTATGCGGCTGCACATCATATATTGGATAAAAAATCTTGTTCTAAGCATTTCTCGTCCTTACGTCTGCATAAGCAATGCAAACAAGAAATTCACAGGTTAATACCCTTATGGACAATTTAAAAGAGGCCAGCACTTTAGTTAAAAATAAAGAGATGTGGTATGATTACCAATAAGACAACTATCTACCAGAGTTCAATGATGGATGTAAGCAACTAAGGGTCATCGTGCGGTCATCAACAATGAACTAAACCGTACCCGACATGACAACATGTAAAACAATTGAAACGAGAAAACAAACGGCCTCATTTATGATAAAACAACAAACGAAAACCAAACAGACCTCAATCATCGACAATCTATGAATTATCGGTCCGGACTTCAAACAGAATGTGGTGGGTTAAACATGTTCGTAAATGGGCAACCCTCATTTTAACCTTGGACAGTGGTGTAACAGCACAAAATAAAAACAAACTGTTAAAATGCGTTGGTAATGGCTTGAATTGGCACGAAGCACATAAGCAACTAACATAACGATAAACGACACAAAGTTTTAATAGTTTATAATAATTCGAAAACCGTTCAAGTTCTGATGAAAGTACTGAAGTTTTGCGAAAAAACACTTTTGGGATTTCTTACGCAAGAATCACTTCAACACTTTATTGTGACTTTAGAATAGAAAAATTATAAAAAATTAATTTACTTTTTCTGATATATTAATCTCTCTGACTAATGATAAATAAGGTGAAAATGCAGTTTTGATTTGAATAAATTGAAGGTTTGTGTCATCTTTGTCTTTTAACAGAGACTATCATGACTAGCTGCGGTCAACATCAAATTGTGTACAATAAGTAAATTAAATGCTATTATCATATTTCAAGAATATAAACATTATTTACTTCATTTTGGTATTGAAAATCGATGATATATTAGTTTTATCTTACTTCTATTTCAAAAGATAAGTGAATGTGTAAGAACGTTTATTTCTGAAAAAGTAATAATATTATTTGTATAAGCATTAACAAGGATATTAAATTATTTTTATGACGAAGGACAAATAACTAACAAATCAAAGAAACGGAATTGTTATTGTTATTCTTCAGTTTGACACCTTTTAAAAGGTTTTCAAAACGAAAAAAAGAAAAGCTCACGCTTCAATTTAATGTCGGTCTCTTGTATTCTGTCCCATGGTAGAATCAAAATAGACCAATGAACCGTTTTAACCTTGATATTCAACGATAACCAATACTTTTTCTTATTTGAATTTGTTTAAAATATGTATTTTATAAGTAAAACGTTGACAACGTTCATTTATGATTAAATAACAGAAAGTCTCAAAAATAACAAAATTTCGTCACTAAGACTTATCTTTTTCATTCTGTCTGCACAATTGAAAGTTAGTTATTAAGATCAATGAATTCTTCGTTATGTAATGGTAATAATGTCAAGATCAATGACTTCTTCGTCATGTAATGGTAATAATGTGTTTAAGACGCAACCTTGGACACTACTTACATGTATTATGTTAAGGTAGTTTTCAAGTTGACGCACTTTTTCATGACCATGATATAATTATAGGCATCTTCAGGACATTTACAATGGTTAAATCAAAGAGATATATGATGTATAATGTATTGTGGCATTGGACTGTTTTCTGATCGGGTTGTTGTTTCTTTGACACATTCCCCATTTCCATTCTCAATTTTATAATATAATGTTGGTGTATGTTGTGGTTAACTTTAAATGATAATTGTTCTGTGACATTTCTCTCTTTTTACAAAGATTACCCATGTTTAATCATAGACAGACCAGCATGAAAGCGTATTCAAGTTACAGTTCATTTAGCACTTGTCAATATCAAATCAAGACTTTTCAATAAAATATTACAGGAAATGACTATCAGTAAAACTGTATAACAAAGATACGGAACTCAAAGGTGAATTCAAGATTCATAAAAACTGACAAAATCGAAAGTTGAACTTTATCAACCAACGAAACGAATGGAAAACTTATGTTTGATACCGATTTCAGTTCGTATGACTCGTGTTTTTGTAACTTCACCAGAAAAACTAGAGAGCAAAAGTATGAAAAGCAAAATACAGAAAAACTTTTCAGAGTATCAAAATAAAAAAGAGCCTAACAGAATTGTCAAAATCGTATCAGTTCAAATTTGCCTTTGACACTCTAAGTTTAAATACAATTACTGAAAATTAATTTATTACTATGGGAACAGTTCATCGGCATTTACGTTTGATACAAGTGTGAACGTCTGATAAAGATCTCAGTGGTGTGTAAGAAGGGGGATATGATGGTGCGTTTGTTTTAGTGTACACGAAGCAGGGATATGCTGGGGCGTTTTTTTCAGTGTGCACGAAGCAGGGATATGATGTGGCGTTTGTTTCAGTGTACACAAAGCAGGGATGGGCCGTTTGTTTTGTTTGTTTTTTTTTGTATACGAAGCAGGAATATGATGGAGCGTTTGTTTCAGTGTGCATGAAGCAGGGATATGATGGGGCGTTTGTTTCAGCGTGCACGAAGCAGGGATATGATGGGGCGTTTATTTTAGTCAACACAAAGCAGGGGTATGGTGGGGCGTTTGTTTCAGTGTACACGAAGCAAGGTTATGATGGTTGTTTGCAATCGATTTGGACAAATTCTTTGCCTATAAAAGTTAAATTTTCAATAATGCGTCATCAATACAGTAAAAATAAATATAAAGAAAGAGATCGAGACCAACATTTCGCATTTTCTAAAAACAATATTAAGAACATACCAAGCAATCAGTCATATTCCTGTATTCACATGAAACTTCTTACAAAATGTTATTTAAAGATAAGAAGAACCATTCAAAGATATATTGAAAAGTAACTTTCACTCATTAACCCTTTAAATCATCTTCAATGTGTGCTTATTTCTGATAAATTTCATTGAACTTAAATCAAGGATCCTACAGATACAAGAAGGTCTGCTCTCCATCTAAATATTTTTGTAGATAGACAAAAAGAAAACCGGAAACTAGAATTGATGTTAGGATATCTTTACAATTTTCCGGTAATCAGCTTACTATTATAAAGTAATAACATACCAAATACTCCTTCAATGGCGATAAAATACATCATCTCTAAATATATAGATACGATATTTTAACGAATATTCTTATAATTCTTATAATGACAATTTCACAAATAAATGTGAATTCATAAGTTGAAACTACCGAACAGAATTATGAGAAAGTATTTGCATTATAAGTCCTTTCATCTAAATGACGAATTGGTATTGTTACAATGCCTTAAAAAGCAGTCCAAATGTTGACGATGGAATAGGTATAATTAGCCAAACTTTTCGAACACGTCCAATTGCATTATTTTAACAGTTTTGCCACTTTGTATTTTCGTGGTCACTATTTTTTAGCATTGTGAAGGACATTTTCACAACTTCACTTTGCAGGTTATGTTGGCAACCAGAATTAAACAATGAATAATCAAATTGTCTTTTTCTTCATTAGATTTAAATGAGCTTAAAAATATTGCAAATATATATTATCGTTTTAGTTTTAAAACACACGAATGGTACTAGTTACACTTATGAATACATTTAAACCATCCTTTCTGCTTGATCAAACAGTACTTTTGTATCATTCTATGCATTGATCAACAACTTAAAACTAGGATCTATATATGAAAAATAAGTTAAAACTTAGAGACATAATGCCTCAGTGATATAATCCTACATGTCCATATTTGTCCTGCTGAGGTTATTACGGATTTTGTCAAGTTCTACGTCATAATAGTAAGCATCGCGCCTAGATGTGGAACTATTTGACGAGTGGTATATTCATTGCTGGAAACCCACAGTTTGTTTTAAAACTATCATGGTAATGCTTTGATTAAACTTCACGCGGAGCCACTGTTATATTTCATAGCTGTCTATGTAAGTGGAATTATCTGAACCTGAAGATGAGAATATAAAAAGTAATTACTTTATTAAGTCTAAGCTATTCTGAAATATACTAAATTTACTTTTTAACAAAATTGTAGAAGTTCACTAGTGTTAAAATCGACTCTTTTGTAAGGTTCACCTTTGCACGAAAGGCCAACCACATTATTTTCAAGGGATGTGACTTTTGCACACGATATTTTGAAACTCTTTTTTTTTTCAGATTTTTTTTCCCAAACTATTGGACTCCAAGTTTTGAAATCAAGCCATACAAGGAAGGAATCGTCTAATATATCTTTTAATCATTCTGTTATATTGTAGAGAGTGATGTGCACATATCTGTTTTTTCTTCTTCTAATGATTTTTGTATTGTCCCCATGGTATCATCTGCCTCTTTTTGGTATGATTTTTAACTTATGGTTTGGCTTTTATTTATTGTTTGGTTGTCGTACCGAGCATTTGGTTTTCAGCGTATCTGATTCATTCTATTCCGAAAACATTAACACGATTAAGTCAATATCATATTCTGAATTTCTACCCCAAAGCATAAATGTCATAGCCAGATTTGGCACAAGTTTTGTACAAAATTTTTGTTTTCAATGCTCTTCAACTCCTTAAATGATTTGACCTTTCTACTGTTCGTTTCTGGTGACAATGATGAGTCTAATGTAGACAAAACGCACGTCTGATAAGCCCATGGGTCTATGCCACTGAAACTATGGTTCCAACTCCCCGAGAAAAAGTTGACATCAGATGAATTTTGCTCTTCTGTTTAGGTCATTTTTGGTCATATAGCCCAGAACAATGTAGCATATTTACGCATTCTTGGCTTTCCAATGTTAATGTTTGAGCGTTTCTGGTGAAATTTAGAAACTGTTTATTTCATTTGCAAGCACTAACACCACTGATAGTTGACTGTTGGTTCCAAAGAATATAATCACCTCAGTGTTCAGTGCTTTGCTACTGCCATGATCTATGACATACTTATTTAAATTGCTTGTTCCTGAATTAAGAATTGATAAAGAAACTAGGTTGCATCTCCCTCAGGCAAAGTTGACCTTAGAAAGATTTAGCTATTCTGTTTAGTTCCTAACGTTGCAGCATATTTACGCTTCCTGAGCATCAAATAGTTATGTTTGAGCATTTAGGAAAAGCGCTTTGGACGCACGAAATATATAAAGTGTTAATTAAATCATTAATGCTGACGAAACGCTCGTCTCGCGTGCGTATTAAATCATAAGCCTTTCTCTTTGACGAGATTTTACTTTAAACGAATATAACTTATTTTAGAAACAATAACCATCAAACTTGCCAGTGCTTCAACTTAAGGGGATCTTTTATCACATATCACGATTGATGTAGCTTAGCAAATGTTATATAATTGACAGTCATATAATTATAATTTTATAAAAACTAAAAAGACAATACTTTTGTATGTGTATGACATTACAAGAAGTCAGAGGTGAAAGGGACATATATATTTTTGTGATTTATGTTTATACTCCATTGACAAAATCTAAAATTTTCTGAATTTGAAAACTTATGTTTTCAGAATATTGTCAGTGGCTTTGGAATTCGACTTTTGAAATTATCTTTGAGCTTAGTCGAAAAATACATGACGTCTTCGACGAAAAAAAAAAAACAAATTGTTCAGCTATTAAGTAAATGGAGAGCTGTATTTGAAAGTCTTAGTTACGACAGAACATATACATTTCACAACTTGCTGAACGCTATTCTAGGATACAAAAAGCTACAGTAATTCTATTTTGTAAAATGATATTTAACTCTGATATAAATTGGCTCTTATTTCTATGGAATGTGTTAATTGATATTTGCTGTCTTATAATACGACGTGTGAGAATGTTTATGCACACTATCGGATAGAATTCACTAAAACATTAAATAAAATCCCTGTACTATCATTCACAGGTGACCCTTTATTGATTTTAAGATTTATCTGCTTTCGACAAGATAATTTTTACTAAAGTTGGATAAATATGAAAACATTCAAAAATAAACACAAATTTTAACAAGTGGGTACCGTGCTGTTTTTAATCAATCCTTTAATATTGAACAGCAAATATTGCAATAGGTGATACAGAATTATTGAGGTCAAGTGATTGATAGTGATATTTTAGAAGTTATTCCTAAAATATGAAAATAAGGATGTGGTATGATTGCCAAAGACACAACTATCCACTAGAGTCTGGTCTCTCCACCACTTGTTTGTTTTATCAAGGAGATTATATCATATAACCTGCTTGGTGTTATATAATTATATTTTAGAGATTGCTTTATTCTCCTATAAATAACATTCTCATTGAAGTTGCAGTCACTACGTGACTTCCGAAGTCGGAAATTCAATGATCCATCTATCTTCACCTGACGAAAACTACGATAGAATACCAAAACCTGTTGCTGTTTGCTGTTACAAAATTTAGGAATTATTTTAAATTAAGGAATATGTCTGCCTCATGCAAAGCTCTGATTCCTTGTCCAGCTTTGACCTTACTTTTTTGTCCTTTTCGGATTATAGCTCTTCATCTTTTTAATAAGCTTTGGATTTTCAAATATTTTTGCCTCGAGCATCACTGAAGAGACATTTATTGTCGAAATTCCCATCTGGTGCAGAAAATTGGCACCGTTAATGTTATTACTACCACTGAGTCGATGCCTCTGCTAGTGGACTGTTAGTCCCCGAGGGTATCACCAGCCCAGTAGCCAGTACTTCGGTACTGGCATGAAAATACAGATTGCTGTTATTGAAATTTGCTGTTGCAAAATTTTAGAAATTATTTTAAATTAAGGAATACATCTGCATATGCAAAGCTCAGATTCCTTGCCCGGCTTTGACTTTACTTTTTTGTCCTTTTCGGGTGATAGCTCTTCATCTTTTTAATAAGCTTTGGATTTTCAAATATTTTGGTCTCGATCATCACTGAAGAGATTTTTATTGTCGAAATGCTTATCTGTTGCAGAAAAATTGGTACCGTTAATGTTATTTCATTAAAAAACTACAATTCAGACTATAGATGTCTTAATAACAGGGAAATGATTTACAATTATATAGAATTGAGAATGGACACGGGGAATGTGTCAAAGAGACAACAACCCGACAAAAGAGCAGACAACTGTTTCTTTATTTCTTTTAACTATTTATTACATGTACTCATAGATCAATACCACTACAGGCAACTTGAGACAATGACACAGCATTAGTCAGCTTTTGTATCATTCAATATTAGAAAATATATTACATACACGATTAAATAACTTCAAATAAGGGATACTGTCTATCAAAACTAAAGAACAACTGCACTAGCAGATATATCACTATTAGGTCAAATATAAGGGGGTACCGATGTCAGTTTAGATATCGTTAGTCCATACAAAGATAGAAATATATGAAAGTGAATACATTTGGACTTCGCTGTTTCAGAATCTAATGCATTTTGTAATATTTTCAAAGCGTACGCCAAAACATTGAGACAGACAAATCTTTAAATCAATTAAGGGTCACCTGTAAACATTATGATTGGATAACAAAGTCATAAGCAATGAAAATTCATCCAATGTCGTAAAGTTATTTTCGTCTAGGGGTACGAACATAAAACTACTCATGTAGTCCTTTATATTCTGAAACAGCAAATTGCATTATCAACAAACAGAATCCGACAAGAAGAGTTGCTGGGGTAAGTAACTACGTTGTATACTTCCCCGTCATCTGATTTGAACGTCACAAGTAGTCAATGTCAAGACTAGGAAAATGACCTAACTATTTATGATGTTGGATGGACAATGGTAGACTATGGCTATCTATGACAACTTTAAAGTTTATAATAACTCGGATATTGCAACGACCAATCAATGGCAATCATTCATTCAAGCAGATTTGGTTTTTGATATTATTATTTTTTGAAACGATGTAGACAAAATTCTTTTAATGAGACAAAATTCATTTCAACTCTTTAGGTGTTCATTTCCGTTTTGATTATCATGTTCTAGATAATCATTAGTTCTTGTTATATGGAGAATCGCTGGTATTCATTGCTTGTAAAAGTTAAAAAGAATACGTTGCGCACTCTTAGATTAACTTTCCTAGTTTCACAGTTACAACATTCTGGTATTAAATAAGTACAGAAAATATTACCATGTATGCAAAACAATAAAATGCGACTTTTACACCCGTTATTCCTTATTTTTCAGAAGCACCTTGGTTAAACCGTTGTGTTTGATTGATTTCATGTTGTCAAAGTTTTAGTTTTCTATTTTGTGGACTGTCTTTTATTCTTTTTCAGAGTTTTGCATGCAATGGTTTTGTCTGTTTTTCATTGACTTTGATTGTTGCTTATATATCTCCTTTCTGAGGCAGAACAAAACGTTATTTGGTTTAGAAGATAAAAGACCACTTTAAACTAGGGTTCTATTTTTTTTAACTTTTAATTTGATTTTGTTTAATTCATGAAATTTTGAAATTTTATTTAAAACATTTATATTTAACATCTTATTAGGCAAAATGAATAATTGCTTCTTGTGCGACTCTCCAAAATGTTGTATACTTGGAATAACCTTGCTTCGTCTAAATGTTTTCATCTAACTTCTATTACGTCGAACCTTCGGAAGATTTAGGTTGCCGTAGTTCATTCGAAAAAAAAGTATTTTTGGGCACTAATATTCCATTATCATATCAAGAAAAAAAAAGGCATTCATTCATCGAGAAATAAACGATACCAAAGGGAAAATAAAAACCAGAGGTCCAAGAATCTTAGCTGGCAAAAACAGGACAAACAAAAAACAGTGCACAAAACACTACACAGAATTTTACAGATTTAGCAAGACTAACACCATCAGAAAATGGTATGAACTCAAAGTAACCAGCTCTTGGTCTGCTAGTGGCACCCGTCGTGTTGCTAGTTGCAAGTAAACCTCTGATGATAAACATCATGAACGAGGAAATATGACAAGATTTTGGCTACGATGAATGGAAATAGTTCATCATAGTTACCTGAAATAGTCCCCGAGTTTAA
The DNA here is from genome assembly GCA_017311375.1 of Mytilus coruscus. Classification (NCBI taxonomy): domain Eukaryota; kingdom Metazoa; phylum Mollusca; class Bivalvia; order Mytilida; family Mytilidae; genus Mytilus; species Mytilus coruscus. The sequence goes on from CM029601.1 coordinate 26,491,606, forward strand.
ATTCTGTACGCCAGACGCACATTAGACTCATCAGTGACGCTCGAATTAAAAATGTTGAAAAGGACAAATAAAGTACGAAGTTGAAGAGCACATATTCCTGATTATCAGATACACTGGTATGTCATAACGGTCAACCAAATCATGATGGTGTCTCTTCAGACTTTTGAAAAGATGAATTATAATTTATTCTTGATTCAATGGCTTCAAAAATTAAAAAGTCATGAGATGAAATCCAAATCCTTGAATATCGCATGGACTTATGGCGATATATACTCCTTATGCAAATGTTGCTGGAATGTTGCAACATTAAACTCTCAAAGTTCGTCACAAGAAATACATCCATCATGTATGTATTAGAGGTTCTCACAACATTATGGCTTATTTCTGAACATGTAACCAAAAACCTCATCAAAAATATCAGAATTAGAAAGTTGTACGCCACATGCGCGTTTCGTCTACAAAAGGGTCATCAGTGACGGTCGAATAAAAAGGTTAAATTGTAAAGACGTTAAGATGGTAAATTTGTTAAATAGTGTAAACAATCTCATGAAAGATGCCAGGCTTATTATATGGTACGAAAGACTCACGTTTTGTCTACATTAGACTCATCAGCAGTATTAGTGCTTCAATACTGACATGATATAAGACATAGTTTTCTGAAATTCCCCGTGTATAAATTAAGAAACCGTCGTTTCAATTCCCTCAGATAAAGTTGACCTGAGTTGAATTTGGCTATTCTTTTATGTCCCTTTTTAAAGTGTTTACGTATTCAATGACCCTTCCTCTTTCTAATCTTTTACGAACTGGATCATTTCCTTTCAAAAACCAGAGCATTAGTAGTCATAGTCAGCATAAATTAGTTACAATGTTCTTATCAATAAACGTTTATAAATCATACGTGTTTCGACTGTTAAGGAATTCATTTATTTGAAACTAAAGTAATCTTCCGTTCAGATGATTTCATATGTCAAAAAAATTGAAGATGAAGAGCAATGTGCTATTAAGAGGCCAAAATCAGTGGTCAAGTTGGATGTAGTAATTTATGGATATTGTATACTAATGAATTTGATTACATCACCGGCACTATATTGGTCATCACATATATTGTAGACAATCAATACGAATCGTTCAATGATGTGGATGATTCAAATGTAAATACTGCATTGATGTATATTTTTTATTCTCAGATCTTATTCATTTGATGTGTTTGAGCTTTTGATTTTGCTATTTGATGAGAGACTTTCCGTTTTGAATTTTCCTTGGAGTTAGGTATTTTTGTTATTTTACTTTTTTCATGAGCTCATTACGAGTTTCTTCATTCTTAAAGTCATCTCAGCAACTTTAACTGAATTTCTAATTGTTAAACACTTTTATTTTTAATGAAATCAATTTAGGCTTATATTGTGCTTGAACAAAAAATGTATTTCATACTTTAATGATCGTCGGAGCAAATTATCATTTCATGAAAAGCACACCATTGGGGAAAGAAAAACTAAAAGTTGGTAAATCTGATTGATCTGTAGAACGTTGAAATATTAGCGTATTATTTGCAGTCGTTAAAATGCCACGATGTAGTAACCCCTTTTAACCCTTGCCAGTACTTATAAAGATTTATACAACGTTTTTGGAACATTCACTTTTTTATAATTTTCTACTAATAGTAACAATAGCTATGTTGGTTGACTTGTGGTTAAATTTTCATAACTTTTTAAAGAAGAATCATACAATGTAATTTTCAGATTACCTTAAGTAGAATTGTCTCAGAAGTTTAAAATCATTGTTTTATTTTTGGTTTTACAATTTACAAAAAGTGTCACTCGAACAAAATCTATTGTGACGTTACATGTAAAGAAATTTAACAAAGATCTGTAATGATATGGACCAACAGAAAACTATACAATTACGTTTACGTATCGAAGAATGCGAAGTGTAAATAATATCCAACTTCGTTCTTCTTTGACAAATTACAGATCAGTAGTACAAATAAGTCTCTGTCAGCATCTAGCAATTGTTCCACGTAGTTTTGCTATTTTTACTAAAGTTTCATAGGTCTTTTAGAAGTTTTTTTTAACAAAGCCTGCCTAATAGTGGTTATTTGCCATTTTGGAGACAAGTTTTAAAAATGTAAAATACAAACATCTGTGTACACGAAACGTGTTTATGAATATACTATATAAGATATGATTGAGATCATAAATTAACAAGGGTACAAAGAAAAAATAAACGTTCAAGATTTAAAAACAAAGGTTTGTCCTCGAGTTTTTCGTTTCGTCTCAAAAACCACACTGATCTTTGCACATCTACTTTTGACACAAAAGAATGCATTTTGTACATTTTTTTAATCCGTTGTTTTGTTGCTGTATAATTGTTGCATACAATATGCATGTCTTTGTGGTATTCTTAATTTGCAGTTCACTGGTATATATGGGATGAAAGTATTCTCTTAAAATAACATAATTGTGGAAGGAAACCATCAATAAATTTGAAAAAATGAATTTAAAATATATTTAACTAGATGTTTTTCCTCTCCAAAAACAGATCGACTAGAAAGGGGGACAATAAGTACACACTAGAATACCGACTCCATGTGTTAATATCGATTCGGCAATCTGAACTAATATGTTGTCGATAAAAACCCCAGCATGTGTTCAGTTTACGTCGGTGTTTATGTTTTTCTTTAAAAAAATATCTCAAACATTGACGAGAAATAGTATCTACGTTAATAAAAGTCATATTTTTTTTTTAATATATTTTTTAACTAAAGATCATTTTCAAAGGCAGTAAAGGTTGTCAATTTTAGCAAATACGTATGTTCATTTGTCTATGATTGGATGTATAAGTAAAAACTGATTTTGTAATAATAAAAGTACTCTCAGATCTTGTTCCATTTGCACAAAACAGCATTTGCTTTAGACCATGACCATAGAAAATGTCTTAAATAACCTGCAGTAAGTACCTAGCAATTTGCTTATTTTCTTCCAGTTTTTTTTTTTTTTTTATTATCAATAACACTATTCATAAAGGAAAGGAAAAATGGTAGGACCTGAATAATAGGTTTAAAGACCCACTTTAGATAAAGTATTTGAAATTGCAAGAAATACAAAACCCTGAAAAATATCATCAAAAGTTTCCTTTTTTAAATATGTAATCGCGTAATTAAAATAAAATGCGCGTACATGGTCTTTAAGTTAAACTCTTCTGACCGATTAAGTCATAGCAGTACCATTAGCCTTATAACAATTCATATCTTAGCACGATTTATCTATTTCAATTTAAAAATTGTCTGGACAATTTTTTTTTTCAGAAGTAAATCAAAGAAATATACTTAACAAAATAGAAAATAATATTAACGAGATAATGATTAACACTGTTGTGACACAGAAGATAACGATTTAATCAATACAATTCTGCGATTTAGCGAAGCAAAGAGAATAAATCTAATTAAATTTGTGTTCTTCCATGAATTAGACTTGCATGTTGTGATTTTTATCTAAGGTACATATCAACTAAGATCAGATAATTCAAAAAGTTGTAAAATGTGTATGTTAAATTTCTATAAGTTACGATATAACGTTGCTGAAGGGTGGCGATGAATAAGTGATAAAGCAGCAAATCGTCAGCTAGTAGATTTTTATGGTAACATATAGTGACATTTAAAACATGATCATCGCATCGCACTTAACACTTGTCATAAATGGGCTATTGCTATGAATTGAAAGCAGTTTGTACATAATTGTTACTTTGATCTGACTGAAATCATTTTATTAAGTAAATTTATAAATATTGCTATCACATTTAATTTTTGTACTGTAGAAATCAATTAGTGAGATTAATTTTCATTCTAATTATATTTCAAGAATTAAATGCTGTATTTCATTCCAGAAATAAAGATATAATTCATATTTCTAGGGTTATAGATCACGCTTGAGTTCTCAGTAGATATAAAAGTACGCCTCGTTGTTCGGTGTATTGGACAGATAAACGGAATCTACGGTACCCATAAAGAACTGCATTATTTATAGTTTGCGTTTTATTTCTATGTATCAATGTATGAACGTATTATTGCATAAAAATTTACACATGGCCATTAATAATGTTCGTTTTATATGAAAAATTATGTGTTAGCAATCAGTTTATTTAGATTTTATTATATATTTCTGTACGCATATTTATAAATTATGCATATTTTACATGTGAAGGTCCGACATTCAAATATCTTACTTGATTTCTTATGAATGATAAATATGTATTCTATATTTATCATCCTCAACAGTCTTTTTAACAACTAAATGATATGATTCGTACATATCAAAGCCATTTTTTAAAATTTGCTATTAACCAGATGAAATTTAAAAAACAACAGTAAAACGTACAATAATGTAGCTTTTATTATACAGTATGGGTTTTGCTTATTGGTGAAGGCCATATGGTGAACTGTAATTGTCAACATCATTGTCCTTTTTGTCTTTCTAGATAGTTGTCTCATTAGTTATCATACTACATCTCTTTTAATATATTGAATGTATTTTAGAGGTTTAACCAGCTATGAAACCAGGTTTAACCTCATTTTCTTCGGAAAATGCCTGTACCAAGTCAGGAGTATGGCAGTTGTTTTTCACCTGTTCCGTTTATTGATTGACCCCATTTGATTTTGTCAGTTTTTATGGACTTCCCCTTTTTGAATTTGCCTTGAAGTTTGGTGTTTTTGTTATACATAATTTTCTAGGAAGTTACAAATACTTCCGCGTTTTCTAACGAGGACATTGTAAGGCAAAGCACAGTGTTCCTGCTAGCCTTCCAGCAGCGTTGTAGGCGTTCAAATATCCTACGGCATTACACACTCTTTATTAACTTTGAACCTAACGACTAATCAGTATTAAAATACAGCATATACATGTGGCGTGCTACAAACAATATTAATAATATATATACACATAAAACAATTTTTGATGTCAGACGTTTTATGGCATATCACACTAGACATACATAACATCTTTAAGGAAAATTTAATTGATTATATTGTGCATAATTGATCATTCATGTCTCGTATAAAAATATTGGTGTATTCATAATATTTGATTTAAATAAGCATAGGAATAAACGCCCACGCTATGAAAATTTCGTTATTGTTCCGACGCGCCTGAAAGATTTGTGAAGAGAATAATGCGATTTAAGTTAACTTGATTTTGAAAATTGACATTTTCTTTTAAACCTATCAAGATGGTTTACAAAATATGTTGCTGGACATTCAGTTTCATCTTGAAAAGATGATTATGGTCATATATATATTGTTCGAATTGAATAAACATGTTTTGTCATCAGGAAAATAAGTTGTCTTGGAAGCAGAAGATACTTACTGTTCCAATTACAAAACACAACCATACGTTGAGGTGTAGAATGCAAAGGTTAACAAATGTTGTATGATTGCCAACGAGACAACTATCCACTATAAGACGAGGATGTTATTAAAGGCAACAGTAGTATACCGCTGTTCAATAGTCATAAATCGATTTAACTGAAACAAATCCGGGTCACAAACCAAAACCCAGGGAAGCACATCAACTATAAGAGGAAAACAACGGAACAACATGTTTACAACTACATGTTACCGTAGTCCTTCAACAATGAGCTACAACCAAACCGTATAGCAAGCTATAGAAGGACCCGGGATAACAAAATGTGAAACAATTTAAAATAGAAAACTAACGGTCAGATTTAAGCTAGGACAGGCAAGTAAAGAATGTGGCGGTGACAAACAAAATCATTTTAATCCTTAACCGGGAAGTGTGGTGTAAGAGCACAACATTCTAGTCAGCTTTGTCCCATTGGCAATTATACCACAACTTCTTATTTTTATATTCAGAAATCTGACTGACTCGTCAGATCATACTAAGCACAAAAAACAACAAAATGACAGAAGACACAAAGTACTGATCTAAGAGTACTCAAACTTATTGACAACTAGAGCAAGGACAAATTACTGCTTAAAAGAATATATTTCCAAGTCGTTATTTTATTAAAATGTAAAACTTAGTTTTAAAAGATTTGAATTTGTCTGATTTTTTAAAAGCTAACTCGATTGCTTTTTTTAAATATCTGTCGCGATATAGTCCGTTTTGGTCTGACACGACGTTGATAAATTTTCAATCAATCAATACTAAATGTACATTTTTAGTAACAGTGTTTGTTTACGTTACAGTGCATGTCTTGTGGTCCAGACTTAAGTGGACAATGTGTTGGACCTGATATCTGTTGCGGGCCATTTGGATGCTATTTGGGAACATTGGAGTCTTCGATATGTCAAAAAGAAAACGAAAGCACCCATCCATGTGAGGTACAAGGTGACCCATGTGGGAGTCGAGGTCAGGGAAACTGTGTAAATGATGGTATATGCTGTGACTCTGGTAAGCAATGGTTATTAATTTATAGTTTTATGGAAAGTAATTGTATTGTTTGTGCCCAATTCCCCTTTATCAAAAATGGACCGAAAGAGGATTTTATGACAAAAATAGTATCTAAAATTAATGTATTTGAATTTTTCGGCGTTGGAAGAATAAAACAAAATAACCAAACATGGACTTCTAAACATGAGTACTACAATCAAATCGTATAAGTTGTTGTAGGAAAATAGGGAGAATGGTTCAACTGTTGTAAGAATGTCTATTAAAATGAAACTAATGAAATAAAGCACCCATATCCCCTATCCCTATCCTTATTCATCGGTGGCCGAGTGGTCTAAGTAATCTAACTACTGTATCACAAGCCTGTCAACACTGAGAGTTGAATTGTTATACAAAGCTTTGAAAATTGATAATAGAAACGTATACTATTAAAACCATGTATTTAAAAAGGTGATTATTTATGAAACTTGATGTCTATCTTCATGAATAACGAACTCGGTGTATTGATATTAAGTTTTAAGGATAAGATACAATAAAAGAAAAATAAATAAAAGTATATTATTTTCATCTAGAAATTGACAATGAGGGTCGGTTGAAAAACAAAATTTTACGACAAAAGAGACGATTTCAGCTGCCCTATTGTGAACTTTCCATTTCTATGTAGCAACATTCCAGCAGCGCCCGCATACGGGTATATATCTCCCAGATGATAAGATATTCCAGGGCTTATGTTTCCTATCATGATTTCCTTGATAGAGGGTTGATGTCCACAAGGAAGCTATTGAACCAAGAATTCCAAGTGGTAAATTTGAAATCATCTCGTCGTAAATTTTACGGACGCCATCACGAGTTGGTTGACCGTCATGGAATATCTGTTTCACAGTTGACGACGGATATTTTCCAATTGTCGTAATTACAATCTCGTCCCCTTTCCCCCGAATATGACGTACCGAATTAGACATATCACCGGGTTTGTACTTACATGAGCAACACGACGAGTGCCACATATGGAGCAGGATCTAATTACCCTTCCGGAGCACCTGAAATCACCTAGATTTTTTGATGGGGTCCGTGTTGCTCAGTCTTTGGTTTTCTATGTTGTTTTGTGTACTGTTGTTTGTTTGTTTTTTTCTTTTTTGGCCATGACGTTGTCAGTTTGTTATCGATTTATAAGTTTGAATGTCCCTTTGGTATCTTTCGCCTCTTTAATTTACATTACTAGTATGCTATATTACTAATTTACAAACTGAAAATAACACTTATCTAATTTCGTGTGTCCGAAGCATTTTTTAAAAAGTTGCAATAAACAATGATGTTACAATTTATTAACCCAAAAATATAACTTCATTCTCAAAATTAGATTCTTACTATTTTACTGCTTTATACAACTTGCAGTCTGCTGATTGAATTATAACGGAGTAACTTACAGGTCCACAATTTAATTTTTTACACAATGATTAACAATGAAACCCCAAAGCTTAATCAATTCAATTGATAGTATTGTTCTCCCTAATTTACTTTTAAAAAACACGAGAAATTAAATTTATCACAAAAGACCAAATGTACGATGGTAGGCTTGGTAAGGTTTTGCTTGATGATAGCATCTTCAAGCTAGAAGATAACCTCTCCGCTGCAATTTGTCGTAGTTTTCCAGATTTATGACAACATTTACATATTTTATGTTTAACACAATTCAGACCATGCAGATTGTAACTACTGAACTTTATCGTCTGTGAAATACTTTAATGTCTGTTCCTGGAGTGTATCGTCCTAAACGGGCTTCTATCAATGAAAAACAACCATAAAAATTAATATCAAATATGTTATTGCTATTATCATTTATTGGTATCAGATTTCAACTGTATTGCACGACAACGGTCGTATGGTGTACTTTATGTTTGATTCAACTTACACTCAACCTATGGCATCATTTCTTTCGTCTTAACAAAAGTAATCAATGGTAAATGATCAACGATAAAAATAGTAATTCAATTTAAATGCCGCAAATACTCCAAAAAAGAAGGTGTACGGTGAATTTTAGCTAGCATTGGCGGTACCTTTTCGTCTTATTTTCTATCGTTATGAAAATAACGTAATATTCTTTTCAATTTTGCAATGAATCGTTATGGAATTCAAAATTTATATTACTACAACTCAAAAGCATTGTGTTGAGAAAATGAGAAAATGCTAGATATTATTTTGATACTGTTACATTCATTAGTTAAATATATAAATAAAATGTTGCCGGAAACTGGAATCTTGATCAGCGGAAATCATATCGTATTTATCACTATGAATGTTTATAATATTTTATCATTTCAGGTGCATGCTCTTACAACGCTAAGTGCAAGACAAATAACATGAAGGATAACCAAGCCATACTTAATGTTCTTAATGAATTACTCCAATCACGTGACTTAACGGACAAATAATTAATGCAGCATCAATGTCACGTGGTATTTCTCAAATATGGTTCGTGAGATTAAAGTATTTGGATTTTATTCAAAGTGTTTTAAAGCGTTTTCCTGTTTACATCTCGATGAAGAGTAGAGTAAATGATGTGTTGTGATTATTGCTTTATGGCCAATAATTAAGGCTGTGATTGATAATACCTTTCTTTCTAATATTTGAAGTTGTAAAAACTTATCATTTATGAACACATTGAATACCAGATGAAATGTACACGAATTTTTAAATGGTAAATAATTAATTGGGTTAAAATATTTCTTATCATTCTTTTTTCCTATACACCCACCTAACTTGTATGTCCGCCTTAGATTTTGTCATTCTTTTTACTGTGACTGAACGTGTTCAAATGTTTTAGCTGGAATTAATATAACATAATTATATAATTATTATTTGTTTAATAAATATAACCACCTTCTTTAACATGTTACACAAACTTTTTAAAGTTCATTGGCCAATTAAAAAAAGATCTTTAAGGCATGGTGTCCTTTTTAACTTTGGTATTGTCAACAGTGAATTGTTCGCCAAAGGGTCAAATAATCGGATAGCTAAGCCCAATTTCAGCAAAAAGACTTTAACACTGGTATTGATTGCTATGTGAAAAACGTAATTCAAATGAAACAGAAAATTGGTCAAGTCTCCATTTGGATAGTGTATATGCTCTGCACACCTTGCAAAATAGATATGTTTTTATTCCAGTTTGTAAAGCCCCGAACCAATTATAAGAACAAACAATAAAACCTTAACACAGAAAACTAAAGATTTAGCAACACAAGCTCTACAAAAGAGTGATGATGAACTCTTATCCGCTAGAAAGGTTATTAGTTCCTGCTAAGGGGATGTTGATTATCTTCTCAAAATTACATCTCTAGTTTAGGTAACACAATAATTATTCAAACTATTGCATAGTAGAATATTTTTGATTTTCCAATTACCACTTTCCAAGATTTTGAAACTATATTACCTCAGATAAAGAGGGTATCCAAAATACTTTGATGTGATGTGGATACTAATCATAGTTCTTGATAGCTGACTTTTATTCAGTTGAAACAACTATTACCGAAATACTTTAATAATGAAAGAAAGCTCAAAGCAGCACCTTTAATTTCAAAGAATTGATTATGTCCAATTACTCAAATTTCCTATCTGATTGAGTAATGCATAATAGTAAACCTAAAATTAAGGATAGTATACAAAGAAAAGAAGTTTCGCTTTTAGATATTTTATTGATTTTCGGTCATTATACTATTCTTATTCCATTGAACAATAGTGTTTTTTATACAATATATGTAAGCCTTAAAATAGATTGTATGCTCTTATATCGTGTCGTTTGTCGTTTTGTCTTTTTGTTTCTTTGATGTTTGTGCTTTGTTGCTAATCTGATGAGACAAGTCCTTTCCAACTGATTTTTACAGTTACACTGTGTTGTTACACAACGAATCTAGGCTAGTGAAGGGTGAAGCGCTTTAACACCGCCGCATTCGAAAAGACACGGATTTGAATAAAAAAAAGGGTCACAAGTTTGAGTTGCATGACGTCCCGGGACACTGATCTAAAGAAAGAACATAAATTTGAGCCTGGAAAAAGGGCAACAGATTTAAATATCATGACGTCACCACGGGACACAGATCTGAAGTAAAGGCACAGATTTGATGCAGGACATAGATTAGAAAAAATGAATCGAACATATAATCTACCAAAAATGAGATGCTTTCAATTTCTAGAGCATCAATATATATGTAAAAATGTAACATCTGCTTTGGTCGGTTGTATTTTCGTATCTTATTCCTAAATCAAAAATATCTTAATCGGATTAATAAGGAAGAACAATTTAAACAAGAGTAATGCGTTAGGATGCAAACACAAAAGTCTTTTAAATTCAATGATTCAGTGAAAACCCAAATAAGAAGGCGCACTCTTTTGAAATCAAAAATTTAACTAAAATTCCTTCAGATGACGCCTTAAAAAGATTGGCAGGTGTTCCCATGACTCAGCTGGTATGGTTAGCAATTTCACAATCATACCGTTGGAAAGTAAATTCAGTTTTATGCTTGATGCATGCATTAACCCAATTATATAACTACAAAATATCTTTTTTTTGTTGTTGTTAAGATTTGGAATTTATACCGCTTTGAGCATCTAACGATTTTCCTTCTAGACTCCATTTAAAATTATTTATGAAAGGTGTATACTATTTCACGTAAATGTGGTGTTATTCCATAGTATAGTTGTAAAGAAGACAAATATTACCAATGATTTTAACATAAAATTCTATTGTTGTACCTCATCCTCTTTTGTCCTTAAATCAATCCGTTATGGACCTGAAATGCACGAACCAATTACTTAAGGCATATCTAGAATGTAAAGTCAGTAAAAAGAAAAGAAGGGCAAAAACATTAAGTATTCAAATTTCCTTTAGGAAATTTAGCATACACAAAGATTACGACAGCATTCACAAGGTTGTTAATGTTTACAATGTTTCATAATGACAACATTACTAGAGGCATGTTTACCTCTCAGATCCATTCGCTGTTTTGTCGTATATCTGGCCTTGACGGGTAATGTATCTTTAGCAGAGGATGCTAACCATAGAACTTTAGATGTAAAGTCCTCTAATCTGTAACTTTACCTATTGCGTCCTTTTCCCTATTATAACATTTTGACTGAGTGTTAATTCAGAGGGCGGGTGATACATGCATAGAAGAAGACGCTTACTATGTCGACGAATCCGGTCTTGCTCCTTTTGGAGTTCATGCGATTCACTCAGTTTTTGTTTGTCACCTTGATATTTCATCTTAATCTATTTACTAGAATTGATCACTGTTGCCTTAATGTATCTTATCAATGCGCATGGTTTCATATATTTGGAGTTCATGTGATCGTTGTCACTCTTAGGTTTGTCTGTTGTCACTTTCATGTTTTTTGTTTGTTATATTTGAAGTTACTGTATTTGAACTGATATCAGTATATAAACTCATCATAGATACCAGGATTGAAATTTTGTATTTGCGCCAGACGCGGGTTTCGTCTACAAAAGGCTCATCAGTGACGCTCGAATCAAAAAGTTAAAAGGCCAAATAAAGTACGAAGTTGAGTATACTACTTTCACCAAAATATTTTTTTTCTAACATATATATACCAACAGTAAAAATCCTTATACTAATGAAACCGCAGTAAACTGTCCATATTTATCATAAGCTGGGTTTTAGTCAACTTTTTTTTAATGTATTGAATACAATAAGAGTTTCTGTCAGTCTGATGAAAAACTAAAATGCTTTATTTCCGTATCTTTATTTATCGACTGCCTCGTACAAACACTTACACATCAGTCAATCGAAATTCATTATTATTTTAGTTCTGGTATACATTGTAACTTACCTTTTCTGAAGGACGATTGCTCATTATTTTTGTGCCTTTTGTCTTTTACATAAGTTATTCAACTTGATGTTGATCGTTCCTAGTATATATATTCGATGTTTAGAAAAATCCACTTGTATTTCCTGTGTTTTTATTTCACGTTTAAATGAAGTAGCTTTAAGTTCTCACTTTTGTCTTTAACAGATGATATTCGACTTAGTTACCAGGTAGTGTAGCGCATGTGAGCGTGAACTCGGATTTGTAACGAGAAAACAAAACAAATGTTTACGATGAGATTACGACGACACCAGCGACACATGATACAGTTTAACATCAAACTATAATTTTGTTTAAAAAAGACGTAGTTGATGCAGGTTGATTTTTATCAGGCGAAATAGATTGTCGTTTGTCGTGTCCTTTTCACAGTCAAATCTAGAGTACCACTCCTAAAAATGGTAGAAACATTACAAAGTCACCATGACTTTAGAATTGATTTGATTTGATTTGATTTTTGGTGTTTTACGCCACTTTTAAGCACCGCTTTTGGGCTATTTCATGGCGGTCAGTTTTTATTGGTGGAGGAAGCCGGGTGCCCAGAGAAAACCACAGACCTTCGATAGGAAAACTGACAATCCTAGTCAATTAAGATTGAGTCGAGTGCACCCGCACGAGCGGGGTTCGAACTCACAACCTCAGTGTTGACTGGCTAGTGATTACAGTAGTAACTACTTAGACCACTCGGCCACCGAGGCCCCACTTTAGAATTGACGTAAACGGTGTAAAAAACTGCTGTCAATAAAGGCAGCAGCCCACCGCCGTTCAACAGTCTTAAATCGATTTAGCGAAAACAAATCGGGTTACAAACTAAAACCGAGGGAAACACATCAACTATAAGAGAAAAACAACGGATCAACAAAAACACTGAAGTGCAACAAAACCAAACGCAAACATACATAGAAACGGACTACTAGTATTTGATAATACTGCAATATTCCTGACTTGGTACAGAACATTTCTAAAAAAACATGGTGGATTGAACCTGGCCTCATGGACAGCCAAACCTCCCGCCCACATGCCAATGCCAAAAATACCGCCAAAACGACAATACCACGCGACAGGAACACAGCACAAACAAACGCATGAATTAGGACCCAGGACAGAGAAATACACACATTAACAACATTATAGTACATTACAACATGCAAACCGCAGAACAACAACGGACACCTCCCATGAATTCACGACAGCACACCAGCACACCACAAACGGAGAATAAACTGCGCGTCACACAAATACATCAACGCCACAAAAAGTGATGTCATTTTTGTGACGCCTATATCATCACAGGAAATTTCCAAAAATAAAATAGATTTGTTTTGTTAAAGACACGTACAAGAATATAGAATAGGGACCGAGCCTGCAACGGTGTTCTTTAAACATGACAGGAACATTAACATTGACCTGTGTTTATAATAGTGCTATTATTTGTATTTTCTAACCGTGTCGGCCTCTCTTCCAAACCAAAACCGTGCACAAACAAAAAAGTCCTGTGCATATAGTCGCTCTTAACTCAAAACCATACAAATGAAATAGTTGATTTATCATCTTAACTTTCATATACACATAGAAAATAAAAATAAAATAACTGTAATATAAGGCAAGATCATGTATAACCCAACAGCAAACACACTTGAAAAAAAACAACATTAAACAAAAACACTAGACGAACGACGAGTAACTCGACCATACAGACAAACAAGACACATGTGAAAGCACCGAAAACACAGAACCCAAGCCACAAACAATAATACATAACACAATAATGAACTGGACCTACGAAAGAAACATCATAACTAAATACATGAATGTTGGATGTATAAATACCGAGACACATCGTATAGCAATGCGAATTCACACTCGGCGAAACAGTCATATTCGGGAATAGGTCACGTTCGGTACTTAGCAGACCGGACGACATAATGGTAAACCACAATCTAAATAGTGGTAAAAATGTCGTTACATAGTTTAGACACAGACACATCGTATAGATCAACCAATTCGTGATGGTGTCCATAAAATTTACGGAGTGTCATTTTTAATCTTTCCTCCTCATAGCTCCGTATAGTGTGAACATGCACGAGAATAACATATCAATTGATATATGTAAACACCATACGATGGGGCAAAGGGTATGTTACAGCTGAGAAATAGAAAATTGATAATTGGGAAGTTGAAATCATCCCGTACGTCATAGATTTTAGTGTGAAGTTGTCTATCTGTGTCAATATTGCGGAAAAGATCAAGGTATGAAGGAGTCTTATTAGTATCAGTAGTATCCTTAATTTCAAGTTGACTGGGATATATGAGATGTAAGTACTGACTGAAATATGGGTTATTCAGTGATAGGACATCATCAATATATCTGAAAGTAAATTTAAAGAATTTCGCAAGGTGCTTTTTTTCTTTTTTGTCTTTTAGAAGGTTCTGAATGAATTCTGCTTCATACGAAAAACCTGTGCCATACCGAATTAACTCAGAAGGTAAAATTGGCTCTATGATAAAGGTTATCAACAAATTTTCGGCTTCATTTCCCCGTGGAAGTTGAAATTGTCTTTTTGGTCTGATTATGGATTAGAGCAACAGTAGTTTACCGATATTCAAAATCTCATTAAAAAGATACAAATCAAGGTAAAAGTCATATTGAACATATGCGATCATTCAGTTGGCGAAACTGATATTATAAGTTGTCCTTTGCGTCAAAGAATAAAACACATTTGGCGATATAATTATGTTCAGTGTCAATTGTAGGTAACGTCAAGATATCATGTCCATACATCAGTGTTGTAAAAATTAGCATGTGATTACTAATTATTATGAATTAGTACAGATAAGCAAGTTTTCGATAATTCTTCATTTTTATATGGTAGAATTAATAATTAAGATGGGGGTTTTGTTCAATTTTTATAAAATATTAATGCATCTAATAAATCACAATTTAAGCTTATCAAAATGATTATATATACTCAGCACATTCCAGTATAGAATGTTGTATTCTTGATGGGATACGAATAATGGATTAAAAAATCACGAGATTACAAATTTATATTAATCAAATTTCACAAATAACAATCTTAAGAAGACAGAAGATTCATATTAACCGTACCATATTTCTTGCACATGATCTATAAAGTGCTCATCTGTTTTAATTTTTTCTTACATTGCATATGAAAGTAAAACACTTAAACTGGCAAGTCACATGTGAAATATGTTGATGAAAAGAAATTTATAGTAGTTTCGTCTTTATGTGGTAGCACAGAATGTTTGCAATCGTTCTCAAGGGTTTAATGAGATTATCAGAAATGAAATAATTATAAAAAAAGTATAGTTTTAACATTTCAATCAATTTTTAGTTTTCGATTCAAATATTTCTCACTGTATCGTCTTAATCATTGCCAGATGTATGAATGATCTTTATTAACATACCTTTCTAATAAATATATGCCTTCATTTTTTCTACTATTACTGGTATTACTACCACTGGGTCGATACCTCTGCTGGTAGACAGTTTGTCCCCGAGGGTATCACAAACCCAGTAGCCACAACTTCGATAAATCATGAAAATGCGGATGTAATGTTATTAAAATTTGCTTTTTCACAATTTGGGAATTATCTTAAATCAAGGAATATATCTCCCTCATGCAAAGCTCTGATTCCTTGCCCGACTTTGGCTTAACATTTTTGTCCTATTTGGTTTGTATGTTCTCCTTTTTATTTTAAAGCTTTGGACTTTCAAATTTTTTGGCCTCGAGCATCACTGAATAGACATTTAATGTTGAAATGCGCATCTGCTGCAAAAAGTTGGTACCGTTAATGTTATTACTACCTCTTAGTCGATACCTCTGCTAGTGGACTGTTAGTTCCCGAGGGTATCACTAGCCCAGTAGCCAGAACTTCGATATTGTCATGGAAATACGGATTTTGTGTTATTAAGATTTGCTGTTTCACAATTTTGGAAATTATTTTAAATTATGGAATACATCTCTTTAAAACAAAGCTCTGATTCCTTGCCCGACTTTGGCTATATATATTTTTGTCCTTCTTGTTTTATAAGCTCTTCAATTTTTAAATAAACTTTGGATTTTCAAATATCTTGGCCTTGAGAACTACCGAAGAGACATTTTAATGTCGAAATGCGCATCTGGTGCAAAGTCAAATGGTACCGTTAATGTTATTTCATGTGTAAGCGTGTCTCAAATTCTACCAACGAAAAACATTTAAAACAATTGTTAGGAATTTCTACATTCCTGTCTTGCATTTGTTTTGTGTCTTTATTGTTGTGTTACTTTCTCATAAACGAATATAACAGCATGCGATCTCTGACAGGACTAGCTCGACAAATTCCACCTGCATAACAAAACTTGCTTACCCTGCCAAAGAACCTTAGTTTCTGAACAGTTTGAGTTTGGTTTGTGTAATCCAAATGTTACAAGTGTCGCTCTGTGTTTGGTAGTTGTTTTAAGTATTTATGAATGTCCCTGTTGTACATGCTAACCAGACAGTAAACAAGCAAAATAAATTTTGTAAATATCGAACACAAAAAGCGATCAATGATGAACAAGTCTCCGTGCCACACGGAAATCCTAAATAGACACGAATCTAAATATGTAATAATTGTGTGAAATTGAGACGAAAAAAATCAACATAACATTTCTAAATGGACAATAAACAAAATATAATGACAACGATCAAGGACATTCTAGACTTTGTCTCCTGTTTTCGATTCGGTCATTTTATTGTCCTTGTATGATCTATTACTTCTAATTACACCCTTGGCTTCATCAAACTGCTCTCAATAAACCAACACGTTGACATATTTTATTTATACCAATCCTATTTTGACTTCGTTACGTATAAAGGCAAATTCTGAGTCATTGAATCAAACAGTTTCACAATTGAATTATTGAACATGAAAATTAATGAAGGTCATTACAGATGAATTTGATTAACATATTTCTACTGTTAAGCTACAAATAGTGGCTTTCAAATATCGATAACAACAGTTTATGGCACAATAAATATCTTTCTCAAATAGATGCGAGATGTTATGGTAGTAGAAGACAAACTAAGATATAACTTCTACTTCTGGCACGCGGGACATTATGCAGCATGTTAAGTTAATGTAAAAATTAATTTGCTGCTTTCGATATAGAAATAAGAAAATGTGGTATGATTGCCAATGAGACAACCCATCACTAGAGACCAAATGACGTAGAAGTTTCGATGCCCATACATGGATTCACTTTTATCAGTGTCGGTCAAAGCCTAATGTTGGAGGCAGCAAAACAAGGTATGTTCATAATTAATCAAACGAAACCCAAAAAGAACAGCCAAAAATCCATTTTAACTTCAAGATTTGCTAAACTACCAAGAATTTACTGGAACTATACTTTTCTACCTTTATTTTATTGAATCAGTCCTGTAAAGTGATTTGAAAGAAATGTAATACTATGCTTTCTATTATTTCATTACTGCTGATTCAGCCTCTTACATTCTTCAGTTAATGATTTTAAAGTTAAAATACTGAATTTTCAGTCATGTTTCGTAGTACTAATTCAATAGTAATGTATTTCAATACCGATTCAGTTCTTGCTTTTCTGTGCTGTTTCATTACTGATTTTTCAGTTTTGGTTATGTCACGTTTGTTGTGCGTCTTACTTAGTATGTGTCAGAACAATGAATTGATTTTGACTTATAATCCACAAAATAATGTCAGTACTTTTCGTTTATTGTTAATGCTTCTTTTTATACTTGGGTGCGTTTTCACTTTTGAATATAAATGCATTGTGTGTTCTACAAACAAAATTGAATAGGAACATCGAAGTTAAATCAAATATTTAGGCATTAGCATTCACCGAAACTTGTCCGGTAAAATAACAGTCAACAATCTAATCAAAAAGGATGATTGTCGTTTAAGATTCACGAATAGAAAAGAAAACTGTTTAACTGCTGAAACACGGAAACGTTGAACATGGACGTTATTCGATGTCATTTTGATTACTGGTATTCTGTTCTTTTTTGTATTCTGGTAAATTTTAAGTATGAAAAAAAAAATTTAAAAGTGGCATAAAACAAACTGGCAGTTCGTTTTATTAAAATCATGGACCCAAGAACTAGTATAAAACAAATTAGAATATCTAACTAGTTAAATATTTTAAAGTATTGAAACTAGAGTGAAACAACTTCGCCTAAAGCATGCTAATCAGATCTTTTATAATACGTGTCCATCTTATTCAAAAAATAATTTTCTAAAATTTAACGAACACTACTAACTCACTACAAGATAAAGTTATCAAAATTATATAACACCTTCATTTAGAGGCATCGAATCAACAACACTGCATTTTCATGATTATAGTGCAATTCTTGATTGGTATTTATTACATGGTTCAATTAAATCCATCAGACAGCTACAAATGTTTAAAAGAAGTTTAATATCACTTGAAATGTACCAGTGAAGCACGTGAAAAAATATCATCTCTTAGACAAGATCAAAGTTTGATAGTATTGTTTATTTAACTATTCTTAATTTTATAATACAATGTTTCCGCTTATGTTGATTTTTAACCTTTAGATACCCACACCAAGCCACTACTTATAAAGGACCCATCGAAATTTAATTGTATGGCTTTCAAAGGTTGTCCTTGGTTTACAAAATATTCAGAATTGTTTTAGGAGATTGAAGTTTCAGTGATCAATCAAAAGTTTTATGTTTTACTTTTAATTGAGTCATAAATTTTTAATCCGTGTTGATATTTCGAACCTGTTAATATATATATTTGACCTTTTAATTTTTATCATAACCTGTACTTTTGGAAATGACGAGTCATTTTCACGATGCGTTAATATTATAAGCACATATCCTTGGGTGGAAATCTTGTAACATAACATTTAAGTTTTGGAAGTAGTCCAGGACTTTGGGATTAGCAAGCCGTATGCTATAATGGCTTATCTGAACTGGAATTTATGGAGCTTTAAAATACTGTATCTTGTCTCATCTATGAAGTTAAGCAACAACATTTATCTTAATAAAAAAATATAATGAATTCTTTATATAACTGATAAGTTACATTGTATTAGTACGTTAATTGTAGCAGTTTATTGTTTTGTGTGAATGAGTGTGAAATTGAGTATTGTAGAGATTTTTATTTTACTGATTATGCATGCATGAATGCAATCAGTCTTTAGAATTTGCAACTGAATTTAATAAACCACCAAGTAATGTTACTCTTTCCTATTTGTGTAATGCTTAATTCTAATTGGTATGCAATTAACAACAAATATAAAAAAAAAGTTGGGCAAATTACCATTTAAAATATTTTACATGTGATATAATTTGTGTCTCACTATATAAAATACTTTTTTTTCATTTAACAAAGAAGTTTTATACTGATCGTATAAAAGAACGCAATTATACACTTCGAACAACAAATCTGGACAGTATTTCCAATGCTTCAATAGACTGATAAACTAATGCAATGCTTTCTGAAAATGCAACAGGAGGAAAAGTACAATAATTAAATACTTGCATTCTAATTTTTGAAAGTATTATATTTTACAATATGCACACAGGAACCGCATTTTTTAAACACACAAAAATAGCGAAATACAAATTTATTGAAAAATGTTAGCAGTTAATGACGCATTTTGTTTTAAAAAGTGCCTTAATTGCATAGTTAATTTAGCAATGTCCAATCAGGTTTGATTCAATATACCAGAATAATTTAATCAATAAATATAATTTACTCAATAAATAAAGAAAAAAAAAAGAAAAATATTTAACCAAAGTATTTTGGAATTAAAATTGTAGATTCGCATTTGTTATTAATAAAACTGCTGAGACATAGATGTGTCTCCCCTGCTTTGCAGCAAAATCAATAACAGTAATTTAATAATCTGCTATATTACTGCATGCATATGGGATTTGGTTTCCCGTTTAAAGTACAACTGAATCTTACGTGGTCATAAATCTTTGCAATGAATATTTGATTACTAGTACTTCAAATATAGAACACCATGATAAAAAATGTTGGACTAAATAATATTCATGCTACACCTTATATATATATCTTATTCTCGTAAACCAAATTGCAATGGTATAGAGACATACCTTGAGATATACTGCAGTAACATGTGTTTATATTCGAAATGTTATCGTCTGTTGTAAGAACATCAAAAGCACAACTAATATAACAAATTTCAACATATGAAAAGTAGAAAATAGTAAAATTCCTTAAGTCACTATATCAAGACATTGGAATAGGAGGAAGCGTCTAAAATTCTCCACGAAACTGAATCACATGGGTGTTAAATAAAAAAGGTAATAGATACCAGTGCTCGAATGGTTGAAGAAGATACTTATATTACTGTACAATCAATTCAAATGATAATAACTATGCTAGGCGTTTGAGTCTAGCATCGGGACAAAAGTATTTCTGGCATCTACCAGCATATGTTTGAGGTTTCAAGGTAAATGCTGGAGGTTTGTGGTTTACTACATGCAATCCAGTATCAAAAACCAAGAAAACTGACTGTTAAATTGTTAAAGTGCATGAAAAAGGTGAAGTCTCAAATTAAGAAATAAAGGCTAAAAAATGCTGGATGATTGACGTCGATTGGCATTCAATGCATATGCGTTTCTTCCAGAATGACGGACAGCTAAGTAATAAAGATCCAATAAGCTATTGACAGGGATATAGAAAAAGTAAATGTACAGAGTAACTGTGAGCATTCTTTGTTCTGTTAGCTTTTATTATAGTTCTACTTACAAGTGTAGATTTTTTTTTTCGTATGTCACGATTGTTAAAAGGGCTTTGAGTGCTCAAAAATAGTTGAACTCTGCCACAAGTCCACATAGCTGTCCAAATTAATGCACCTTGTTGGTGATTGACTATTGATATATATGACAGTGGTAGTACAGGTAGACGGACGTGTTTTTCTGTCTCTTGAAAAATTGTCCTAATCTATCTTTTAGTGAGTGGATATAGAAGCATATTAACAGTTTAATGTGCATTTAATGTGAGCTTATTGAACAAGGAATACATCAGAATGTATGTGTATTTTACAGTTGTTGTCCATTCGTTTGATGTATTTGAGCTTTTGATTTTGCCATTTGATTAGAGACTTTCCGTTTTGAATTTTCCTCGAAGTTCAGTATTTTTGTGATTTTACTTTTTATTTGAAGTGTGATTATATTAAATAACGTTTATATAATATCCATTAATTTCATAATGGCGACTGGTAAGGATTTAAACACTGTGAGTACCGGCAAACTTTTTTCTAATAGTCAACTGGTGAAGTGTTTGGTAATTTATTAGTAGAAGAAAAACCCAGCTCTACAAGAAAATGTCCGAATTCTAATACAGAAAGTGATACAGAAAGTGCCGATTCAAAGAAATTAAAAACAGTAAATTGGGAAATACAATACCAAAAATTGGGGAGTCGAAACTTTCCTGCCTTCTGCTATACAAAACCTAGCAAATATTATATCTATAAGCTTTAACATGATGAATAGCCGAATGAATTAACTAGAAGCAAATCTTAAAGAAAAGATCTCTGCAAACATAGAAACTGTCCTGAAAACACATATAGAAAAAGAATTTGGAAAAGGTTAAACAAGAACTAAAAGATGATATTGACACTATGAATCTCAAAATCGACAATGTGCAGAAATATTACGAAAACCTTATTTTAGAGAAAAAAGATGAAAACAGTATAGTCATTCGAAATAATGTGATAATTAAGAGCTTATGATTTGATGAAAGAGAAAAAGACAATTCAGAAGTTACACTGAATAAGGTACAAACTTTGTTTACAGACGGTCTTCCTATTCCAAATATTGAAATTTAGAAAGTGACCCGAAAGAATGGAAAGGAAAGATATAATGGAGTAATTTGTAGTCAAACTTGAAGACAACGAACAGAAAAAAGACATTTTCAAGAACAAACGTAACTTAAAGAATAAGCTGGCTTATAAAAAAGTGTACATTGACAATGATCTACTGGTAGAAACCAGACTGTTCCAGGATAACGACAGAACTTTACTCAACGAAATCGGAAAAAAAAATGAGTCTTTGTCGGAATCAAACTTGTTCAAAAGCGCCAATAGGACAGATTGTGGTGTGGAGTATGAACTGTCGCTGATGGTCGATAAAAGATAATGACAACGCTCGATTTCGAGAACTTGTGCTTCAAAACACAGACTGCGATATTTTTACTGTCTGTGAAACTTTCCTTAAAGGATCGCAGAAACCAATCATCGACTGCTACACGTGGATTGGAAATAACCGTGACAATTTGCACGTAAATGCTTAGCGTGGATCCGGTGGTGTAGGTGCCTTTTTAAAGAACGATTTAGTTGATGACATAACAACGCTCGATAACAGTGTCGAAGATATATTGTGGATTAAAGTGAAAAGTAAATCTTCGGTTTTATTCTCTGTGTGGCAGCATGTTACCTGCCTCCGAATGAATCTAGTCGGCCTAATAATCAAGAGCTGTTTTTTGAAAACCTACTACAACAGGTTAACTGTAATCAATCTATCGGAAATATAGTTATATGCGGTGATTTCAATTCTCGCTGTGGAAATAAATCAGATTACATAGAAGGAGTTGATGTCCCGGATCAGTAATTGATATGAATGAAAATTATAACGGTGATCTCTTTATTGATTTCTTGACGGATACCAATTTCGCACTGTTAAACGGAAACATTGAATTAAATGATTTTACCTATATATTGCCACAAGGCAAATCCGTTGTGGGTTATGTGTGTGTACCTTATGAGCAATTCAATGATATTTTAGATTTTTTAAAGTGTTGAAAATGCTAGACATAATTAATCAAGTGAATTACAGCCCGGAAAGAATTCCGGATCATTCAATTTTACTTTGTGAAATTCGAGTACCTAAAGTATATATTGAAAGAAATAATCCACAAACTATCAATGAAACAACGTCAAATTCTAGAAAATACCGGGTGAATAATATTCCTGATAATTTTCTGTTGGATAATGCGATATGAGACCGAATTAACGAAACGATTAACCGTATAAAAATTCAATCAACGTCGAAAGCAACATTCAGTCAGCATTTGACGATTTTTGTGTATTGTTGAAGGATGAAATAGATAATAAACTTCCAAAGATGAAACATAAAACTGATTGCAACGAATACAGGAAATTAAGATGTAAGCCATGTCTAACGAACGTAGCCAAAGTATACCATGGTCAATTATAGACGATGAAGGAATTGTAAAACCAGATAAAAACGTAGTCCTAGGAAAATGGAAATCTGATTTTGAACAATTATTTAGTGTTGATCCAAATTCCCGACATTCAGCTTATGATAACGAAACCAGGAAAAATCAACCAGATGTCGCAGAGCTGAACGAACCAATTTCATGCGAGGAAATTTTTGTTGCAGTAGAACGGGCAAAGCTTCGTAAGGCTACTGGTTTTGATGAAATTCCTGCTGAAGTTCTGAAAAAATCAAAACAGCCATAGACCTTTTGCACATAATATGCAATGGTTGCTTCGAACTTGGGAAAGTGCCGGATCAATGGACAAAAGAAATTATTAATCCTATTTTTGAAAGTGGATCAGACACGAGAAACAACCCTCTGAATTATCGAGGAAAAACACTTATTTCTGTTCCGAGTAAAATTTACTGCTATGTTTTAAACGAAAGACTTTCAGCATTTTTCTATACGTAGATAACATTGCGATTATAGCACCTGATGAATCGAAACTAAAACGAATGTTTGGAAACTTTATATTAATGCTGCATGGCAAAACGCAGGTTGTCCATTTTAGAAACCCTTCCATTGGCCGTAGTAACTACTTATTTACGTGTTCTAATACCAACATAGAATACGCTGATTCATACAAGTACCTCGGCCTTTGGCTGGATGAACATTTGAACATGAACAAAGCTGTTCTGGAATTTGCCAAGTCAGCTAGTCGTGCTCTATGCACCCTATACGGAAAATTTATAAGTAGTGGAGGTATGAGTCATCGTGTTTTCTTTACGTTGTATGGAACAACAGTTGAGCCTATCTTATGCTATGGAAGTGGTATATGGGGAACAAAACAATATAGTGTGATTACCAATGTTCAATGCAAAGCATGCAAGTTATTTCTAGCTGTAGGAAAACGAACATCAAACTCAGCAGTGCGTAGCGATTTGGGACTAATCACATGTTTGAACAAACAAAAAACTGTCATGCATTCGTCTATTATGTAGGCTGAAATGCACAGACGATGACAGACTTATTACAACGGTGCCGGACTGGGCCTCAAGACGTCGGAAAGGATGGCACAAGCAAGTGGTCGATTTTATAAACTTTATTGAATGTGCAGATTTAGTCAACAACACTCAAATGTCATTAAAAACAGCAGTAAATCTAATTAAAGACAAACTGACACAATTCAAGATAATGGTGAATTTGTATCTGAACTTTTTAATGACAGAAATCTACCAAATGGAAACAAATTACGAACTTGTCGCTTATACAAAGAGAATGTTAAAACAGAACAATATATACAGCGTAACATCCCACGTTCCGTAAAACGATCAATGACACTCTTTAGAAATCGGGCGTTGCAATTGGCTATTAAAACGGGACGATACCTTTAAATGAACGATTCTGTAAATTGTGTGGCAATTCAACTGTAGAAAATGAAATACACTTCATGATGAACTGTCCGCTCTATTTTGACATTCGATTTGAACTAATACAAAATGCTAAACAGTTGACTGATAGTTTTGAAATGTTTACAACGGTACACAAATGTACATCTATAATGAAATATGATGAAATCCAACTACTTTTGGCTCACACACTCGACGTAAAACAAATTTATAAGATAATTAATCTTATTGTATTGCTTTTGTTATTTTTTTTTTTAAATGTAAATCTTTACTTAATGAATCTCTTTGACTTTTGAAGTAAACGTAAGCTTATTGAATTCTTACGTAACCTTTACCTTAGTGGTGCTTATAAACGAATTTAACTGTACTTATAATTCCTTCGTTTTTATCGTTGATTTACATTATTAAGTTCCAGATTATTATTATTTTGAAGCGTTCATGAGTAGATATTTTATAATCATATGTACATATTTGATTAATTTTAAAAGATGTAAAACATGACTATGCCTTTTGTAAAAATAAATATTTTCCATTGGTATTATTATTATTGTAGTTTTTATTTGTATATACAGTGTCTCATAAGTCTTTTAAGGCTGGGTTTTGATCCTTTATTTTATGATGGTGTTTTGTAATTTTATTATAGATCAATATGTGACACTTAAATAAACAATTATTTATCTAAATATATTTTATTTCCTGACAGAGATTCGATTGCAGATATTTAATTTTCCTGTGTAATTTTTTTAATCTAGATAAGTGTGATTTAGAGCTTGGTATATGCTATGGACACTTTTGTTATATTTTTAATTTTTTGTTTTTTGTTTTTTATTTTTTGTTTTTGTGTTTGTTGATCTTTTATTTTGTAATCTCTATTATGTATAACTCATCTGTTTAGCCAGATTAACTTCACTTTTCCTTTTAAGATAACCTAATCCGGTTTCAAAGTATTTGACAGAAAAGTTGGATAAATATTTTATATTATATCTTTGGTAACTCTCAATATCACATGTTACATTTGACTTCTCCTGATAGGGTATTACAATATAAGAAATGTATAAATGCTCAAGGAATGGTCCCTTAATAATCAATGTCCATATTTTCGATATCTTTTCGAACAAACAAAGAAATGCAACTCGAATTAATCACACGAAAACAAATTTTGTTTTGGAATTTGTTGTTATTTTAAGGTAAAAATTAAAACCATAACAATATTTTTGTCAAAATCTGTCAGCTGATTGTCACCTAAATTAAAGGTAAACGAAAATTAGTTTTGAAAATTGTCCAGGTTTACATTTAAAACCAATTGAGAGAGAAAATAAAGATACACGATAGTTGTACATAGGCTAATCCAGATACATTTGTACATGAAGACGGGAAGACGAAAGCAAAATAAAATGTAGGACAGAAAACAATGCAAGATGTGTGATTATGAACTAGGACAGACAAAATCATATACAGTGGTTTTAAGCGACTAACCAAATCCTTATTCAATTGTCAGTAACAAACTATAATTGAAACAAAGAACACAGAAACAGGCTCTTCTTTCTTAATCTAACTTACAACCTATATCTATTGTTACTTGTGTCCAAATATGGCTGTTTCTTGAGGCGGTATTTATATCAGACAAAAAAAAATATTTTTCGATTTTATTTTCCCTTCAGTTTGTTATTTGTGCTTATGATCTCAATTTGATGTCTCATACTTCGATGTTTGTAATTATTCTATTATCAACTGGTACATCAACGGATAGAAATAGAAAATATGGTCATTGGATATTGTGAATACATCGCTCAACCATTTTACAGAACCAAATATGATGAAACCTGTCACTAACAGACAGATGATACTATATGAGACGAACAATTTTGTGGTGACAAAAGATGTCTATTTTTTGTGACGTCCTTATTATCACTTTGTTGTTTCATTGATAAATCGGCCGTCAGTTGCATAAATTCACCAGCCTTAAGACGCCTGTTGTACAATAATCTTAGAAACTCTCGGATATTCAGAAATAGTTGGAGAGATGTATCTGCTAAGTTGGAATTGCGTTTATCCCGGAAAACAGATTACGCCACTACTGGAATCAGTAAATCAAACAAATAAATTGTATTTTATATAATAGCTATTAATTGTTCTACACTACATGCACCGTAGCGCAGATATCCTAGACCTTACCATTTCTAGCAGCATTAGGAAGGAGCTTCCTGTATTTCGATTAGCCCAACTCAACAATTTCCGGTTGGCCAAACAAAGATATTCTCCACTTTGGTGGACGTAGGCATTGAATTAACTATGTACCGTATCACAGCTTCCCAAGATCTTCTTCAGTTTGGCTACATAGTGTGGTATTCGGTATGTCATATTGTCCAACTTGACTATTGTCGGCTGGCAATAATAATCGATTTTGTAACTGGAGCATAGGACCAGAGGTAGTGGTATTCATTGCGTTTACTTTACAATGTACTACAGATATCTCAAACTTGCACGATCAGTGTTAGGGTAAGGGGGTACCCGGTAAGTCACAAAACTCAACTTAATTTTTGCAGGCTTGCCATATTAAGAGATTCTTTCACTGGTCCATAATACCAGAAGTAGAGTAGACATTGTCTTCACAATGTACTTTGCATAATTTTACAGATATCGTAGACCTTCAGGAATGATGATGGTGGGGCCATACTAACAAATTCTCCTTCTAGACCATAACACCACGGGTAGAGGTAGACATTGTCTCTTCTATGAACCGTACCAAACATACCTTTGACCTTCACGAGTCTGCTTGCAGATTAAGTGGGGATGACGGAGTCAAACTGAGAGATTCCCCCTTGGCCCAAGTACCAGAGGTAGAATAGACATTGCATCTACTGTACACCGTATTACAGATATACTAGACCTTCAAGATTATGTAGCATAGGGTGGATGGTAGATATCCAGTGTGTCACGATAGAGACTATTTTAATTTTTTTTCTCTGTTTTTATGGCCCCAGTCAATAATCGAATAGTTTGGCTACGCTAAAAGTACGTTAAGAACCGCCCATATACAGCCAGACTCGTGGATGTCTAGAGTTCTGTGATACTGTGTATAGTATAGGCGATGCCTATTTCTACCTCTGATACTATGGCCGGTTAGAGAACCTCTTATTATGGACAGCCGGAAAAGTGGTCAGTTGGGCTATATGACATAACAGTTACTCCTTTTTGTATCCTGAATCTTAAAGGTCTAGGCTATCCGTGTTTAGGTGTATGGTAGAGGCAATTTCAACCTTAATCTCAGGTGTAATGGTCCAGATGAAAATTCAGTTCGGCAATGTGACATACCGGGTACCCTCATGATTTTTATGTCACCAATGTTTCGGAGTTTGGTCTAATGTATCTGTGATACAGTGCATAGCAAAGGAAAAGTCTCAACCTTTTATACCTTTGGTACGATTATATTAGAAAACATGGAAAATCTTTAAGTACATTGTATGACCAGAAGGCAATTGTCATTCCGGTTATATCTTCCTATTATTCCTATTCAGCAAGACTTGGGAAAGTATATGGTATCTGCGGCACGGTCCATCAAAGAGTCAATGCATACCACTACCTTTCGTAATAAGTTACATGCGGAGAATATTTTGGTACGGCCAGCCGATAATAATTGATTCGGGCTTTGTAATTTATTAATACCCGTTCCTTACACTTGGCCTATCATGCTATCCTCGTGTTCATGGTGCTATGGCTAAGGACAAAACTTTCTAAGTATGGCATTAGTCATACTGGATTTTGTGACATACTTGGTACATCTTCACCGCATCCTAATCAGTAAGCATTGTTGAAGAAGGTATCTGTATTATGTTTCATTTCAAACGTAATGCCTACCTCTTCTTCTGAAACTATTACATATGTGTAAAACATCTTAGTACCCGTCAAAAAATAAACCTAAAAAAACACTGTACGCAGCAAGACTCGTTAAGTGTCATGTACTTAGCATAGTCGAGTCCATACAAACGTCTTTCTTTGAATCAATGGTCGATGTTCTAAATCTCTTAATATGGCCATCCGATTATAGTCAAATTGTAAAATAGACGACACACCCATTCCCCTCTATACTATAAGACTCTTGGATATCATGGAGAGCTTTGGTACCGTATAAAATAAGGAGATGTGGTATGATGCCAACGAGACAACTATCCAACAGTGCATAGTAAAGACACTGCCTACTTCTCTCTTTGGTTATATAGCCCACTTTTAGAATCTCTTAAAGTGTGTGATAACATTTTGTTAGGGAATTCGATGTTGGCTATACAACGGTTCGTTTCAACGCACTTTATGACAATACCACTTCACCAATCAGAATGAATCTTTTTGCAGTGTTTTAAGAAATGATTTTACTTTGTATCCATGTATTATTTGTGAAACATTGAATGTTTTAAAAGTGCGAATTTTCTGTATAAAGTCAATAATTATGTAGACTTTTGAAGCCCAAACTTTGTATTGCCTTAAATACGCAAATGAAAGATCCGATAACTATACCAATACAGAACGACATGTTTTTGAAATTATACCAAAACTTTTAGTTGACAAATTTTTATTCGTTATTGCAAATAAATGAACTTAAAACATCTGTCATTTTCTCCCTACCCAGTTTACCCCTATTACTTGTTATGATGTGGACCGGTCATTGGTATTGAATCGTACGCAATTTTATTGGATTAAGTTATTATTACAATGTGTCTAAACTACCCCGCAAAAAAATGTTTGAACTCAATAGTATATAATATCCGGTACGATGACTGACCATAAACAGACAGACAAAAGGTAGGATTTCTGTATTTATTTGTTGTTTTGATTATATTGAAGAATATACATACACATATAACTATTTTCGATTGTGAGATGTAATATTTTCTACACAACCGTTCTAGATTAACTGAGAAATGAGTAAAAAGGCACATCAAAATGATGAATTGAGTGAACCTTGCCTCGAATTTGTTTAATTTCTCTTTAAATAGTACGCATTTTACGGAAAGAAAAGTACGGAAAGAAAGATACGGAAAGAAAGATACGGAAAGAAAAATATTAACACAGAGATTGCAAGACTAGTCACTATGAGCACATCACTATTTGTATTTTTGTGCATGGAACGAAAGAAATGGGTCATGTCAAAATGAAAGGAAACGGTTTTGTCAATGTATACGATCCGGTTTCGTCTTAAAATTTCACAAAGCAGACCCGGTTTTGTCATAGAAAATAATGCATAATCGCAAGACGTAAATTATAATTTGGAGTTCAACAGGAGTTTGAGGGCTCTTTAATTGGAAAACGATTTCTTTCAGAGGATAACTTATTATTTATTTGAAACCGTAAACACTTGAATTCCTGCTTTATTGGAACAGATATAATTTTTAATTTTGCTTTGTATGAAAACGAATACTTTAACGGGGAAATAAAAAGAAATAAGGGTTTTAAAACGAAATTTGATTTTTTTTTTATATCAACTATGCAAGTGTTCAAACTTGGATAGTGTACGGCCTTGAAAAGTGAAGGACACACATTTGATATGTGATTTTTGGGACAACAGGATGGTTATCTTAGAAAAATATTCCACTCTACCTAGAAAAAGAGGGGGCAGTATGATCGTTTGAAAATAAATATTCTGAACACTAAATGTTCATCATAAATCAAGAGAATAAGACAAATGTATATGCATGCAGATTCGCTGTAGAAAATGAATTTTCATGCGGCGCAAAGGGTCATAATAATAATGCATTACAAATCTTTTTACCCCTCCTTGTAACTATAATACTAAATATAAAATTATAAATCTCAGGCCATCCAGAAATTGCTATAATGATTATTTTATTAATAATTTTATAAATAAACGGTTCTTTTATCTCTTCATCTCTTCATTGTGTAATGATTATCGTACATTGACAAATGTTCTACACTTTAGTGACGTTGGTCAAGTTTATAATTGTCAATATGAAAGGGCGGATCGAGGATTTTTGAAAGGGAGGCGTAATTCCATAAAACGGATTGTATACTGCCGAGTATAGCGAGGAGATTATTTTTTTTGGACGATTTTATTCTAAAAGATCATTCTACGCCCCAAAGATCCACCACTGATATAATATAAACATGTTGTATAACATCATAAAAAAAAAAAAAAAAGGAAAAACAGAGCCACCGCCAACTTTGAGTGCCAATCGCGCATTTACTATACAGGCTCTGTAATCAAATGAGTTAAGCCTTTTTCAACTGATTTTTATAGTTTGTTCTTATGTTGTGTTGTTATACCAATCCTTTTTGGAGGGGTGCTAACACGTTCAACCCCGCCATTATGTATGTGCTAATACCGAATCTAGGAATCTGTTATTCAGTGGTTGTCTTTTGTTGCTTTATATCATATTTTTTTCGTTTTTTGTATTGTACATACATCAGGTCGTTAGTTTTCTCATTTGAGATTTTTTACATTTTTCATTTCGGGGCCTTTTATAGCTTGCTATGCCGTATGGGTGTTTCTCATTGTTGGATGCCATACGGTGACCTATATTTGCTAACTTTAACTCGTTTGGTCTCTGATGGAAAGTTGTCTCATTGGCATTTTTCACGGTCTAAATAGCCACTTAGGTTGTTTTGAATAAGACGTAGATATTGGCGTTGCAATTTCAATTGTGACATTAATCACGTGCAGCCCATGTTCTATTGGAATTAGAACATGGCTATGTTTCCACCGCGAAAGAAGAACGTCATATTAGAATCACATTGAAAATACATGAATATAATATACATTTATTTCAACTATTAACTTGAAGTTTCTTGGAATTTGAACTGTGAATTTGATATGGAAAACATGATTTCTTTTAAAAGTACTACAAAATTATTTGTGCTTAACTGAAATTAGGATAGTTGAAAATCCTACAGCTATGTTATATGCGTGCTCAAGTGTTAAAAAACGCATTAGTACGAGTAACACAGTATATGTATATATATATTTCTAGTACCAACAAATTTAGCGGGGTTGCATGCATGATTAATTCGTGTAGAATAGTATAGACTAAGTAAATATATTGTAAACATAGCGTATAGTATAATAAAGCATACTAGCTTTACTCTTTTGATAAATTGATGTGGTAACACAATCATACAACATCTTCTTATTTTTACATCATTACATACTAATATAGAAAACAAACATGATGAATTAATGTAAGTGCATGCTATAAAATATTTATTTGCATTTAAACTTAGTTCGAAGATAAGTACAATAAGGTATACGTATAGTATTCGAAAAATGACTACTCCCTTTTTCGAAAAGTTTCCGTTTAGATTAAATTTTAACACGACAGGTTTGTATTACAATTACATTTATATGATTCATATACTGAATTTCTTCCAACGGACAATGTTCAGATCCGTGTAAATGTTGCTTTTAATAAATTTGTAGTTTCAAAACAAAACAAAACCCGCTCCTATACCGAGTCCTTATGTAGTAAACAACATTGACAAAACCGGGTCCTTCCCCATTTCTTTCACTACAAATAGTGAGGCGCTCATAGTGACTAGTCTTGCAATCTCTGTATTAATATCTTTCTTACAATATGCAATTTAAACAGATTCGAGACAAGGTTAACTCAATTCACCATTTTGATGTGCCTTTACTGAACGGTCTATTACATCTCACAATCGAAAATAGTTTATGGTCTGTTTATGGTCCATCACCGTACTGGATATTAGATACTAGTGAGTCCAAACATTTTTTTGCCGGGGTAGATTAGACACAGTGTATTAGTTTACCTTCAAACTGTTGATTTTTTTTCATACACGTATATTGATTAAATCAGAACATGCATGAACTTAAATGACCTTCAAACTGGACACTGGACGAGTCCATATTATTTTTTATCAATGAAACTAAAGGAATGAAAGGTAAAAATTGCCACTTCTTACATTTTCACAAAATTTTCCACATATAAGAGTAGATAAAATTATTTTTGATAGCCTATTCCAGAGAAAAAAGAAAAAGTTTACAAATCAGACGTTTTATTCCATTAAACAAGTCATTTTTGAAGAGAAATGCCGAAATGCATTTTACGCACGGCTATGCCAGGTAAAATTATTGTTAATCTTAACAAAAATAAAACATTTTCAAATGTTTTAATTCCGATTAATCCCAAACAAAAGTAGTCAGTAAATAAAGTCAAAATATGTCCGATCTGCCTATATTTGGACATCACAATTCAATACGATCGTTTTAAGGTCAATTTTGTCTACCTCACTCATCTTGTTAGGCACTATATATGGCTAAACCCGAAAAACACTTCCCTGATGCCACTTGTGGAACAGGTTCAGTTTATCCTTCCGGAGCAACTTTGAAACTCCTGTTTTGTTTAAATGGGTTTCGTGTTTCGTGCTTTAGTTTTGTATTTGTGATTTTTGATTTTTCAATGTCTGTATTATACCGTTAACAGTTATGTCTATCCTTGTCAAGAAAAATTCTGCATTACCCAATTCGGAGATTTCTGGGTTAGCAGCCGGAATGAAACTAAGCGCAGTTCGGTGATTCCAGAATAACTGGCGTACTTATATTTTGTGAAGTTGGCTTGCTGTATCATTGACATATATCCCCCTTTCCTTTTATGCATATGAAGTATTCACCATCGGCCATAAAGCAATCAATCAATTTTCTACATAAGAAAATGCCTGTACCAAGTTAGGAATATGACAGTTGTTTTCCATTGGTTTGATGTGTTTGTGCTTTTGATTTTGCCATTTGATAAAGAATTTTCCGTTTAGAATTTTCCTTGGAGTTCGGTAATTTTGTTATTTTACTTTTCACTTCAAATACCTTCTAACTTATTTTATGCAATTACTGTCTTTTGATGAGGTAAATATGGTATTTGATTTACTTTTGAAATTCACTAAGACAACCGCTAAATCACTTTGTTTTCAAAAAATTATTAAACCAAATACTTACCTCATCAAAAGTCAGTAATTGTTTTTTTTCATATTCCGAGAGCAAAAAATGTTTTTGACAATTTGTTTTTACCAAAACCAATTGTACATCAAATATACATGCTGACAAATGTCTAGATCTTATTGTGATAAACATTTTTTATGTAAACAGTTTCTCTCTACTTATCATAGTTTTGTTAATTTTTAATGACAATAGAGTACTGTAAATTCAGAAATTATTGCGTGCATTTATTATTGCAATTATTGAAGAATAGACGAAAATGCGAGATGAATTATTGCGATTTCAAGAAAATCTGCATACAGATATATGTATCAAATATCAGAATGTGAGTTCTTATTATTGTGATAATCACCCATTCGCATTATTCGCAATAATAAAAACCTCGCAATAATTTCTGAATTTACAGTACATGAATTTAAAAACAAACAGATTTCAATAAACACGAATCTATATACTTTTTGCTGTTTATTGTTGCATTTCAATAAATGAACAGCTGATCATACTTATTATCAATGGTAAAATGAACACATAAATTATCAAAGAGCATCTAACATTAAATTAGTTTTGTATCATTTGAATACATCGAAATAATGAAATGTCAAAGATCCAGAACAATAAGTACATACATCAAAACGTTTGTGTAATTAGTTCAGGGTGGAGGGCGAAAATTTTGCCTTCTCTGAATTGCAAATTCTCCTTCTGAACATGATATATCGGTACACAATTGGATTGTTGTGACTAGTGTCTGTGGAGCCTGACTATATGACAAATACTGATAATCAGATTGGTCAAGTTTCAAAAAGAGAATGATGCCATGACAATTGAGAAGACCTAAAAATGTACCAAAAAGCAATCTGGAATCCAATTCAAGAAAAAGTGTTGCCAAAGGTCACTCAGTCTAACCTGTGTTGTCTTTCACCTATTCAACCTATACAAGTACTAAAACTGCCCCATGCTCCACTCCCAGAGCTCTTACACTTCTGTTGCAGTTAGGAAATAATTCTGTAAATGCAGCTTGCCTGGAGGTAATTTCCCAATTATACTGCTGAACAAAAATGTGACATCAATTCAGATTTTTATTTGCAAATATATTGGAGCCTCTAAATTCCATGATCTTTGATATAACAGTAAAAAAAATAAACCCAACCAACCTACAATTCAACCAAAAGCATGTTTAAACCAATAATAAAGCTTATGAAGGCTCTGGAAACTCTCATTTCAGGATAAGTTACATCAAAGTTAGCTCCATATTACTTAAGAAGATTAATAAGAAAGCAGGCATCTGTCATTTCAGGAAATTTACTAAGTATCGTAAATAAATCAAATGTAAGTAACCAGCAGTAAGAATTGATGCTGGTTCTGTACATGTAATTATACATTACAACATGTAACAAAAAACATTCTACAATTATATACAGAATACCAGCACAATATCCTCTAAGATGTTTGAAAACAGCACAGATGAACATTATTTTCGTAACAAATCATAAAATTGTCTTTAGGTCAACAGTAGGTCAACCAGAACAAAGCTCATACATGTGTATGGATAACAACTCAGTATACAGTTATATAATAATAGCAGTCCCATTTAATACTTTTAGAAAATAATCTTTATCATAAAATTATTTTAGTCTGATGCTCGTTATAAGGTAAAGTTGTATCAACCAGAACAAATCATAAATGATACTTAACTATTCAGTTTAGAATTATATACCAAATATCAACTAATTATGCTGGCAATAAAGGTGAGATCTGGTTTTTAATGACATCCTCTTCCAAGATCAAGAGCATTATTATGTTGAAGTAGGCTGATGGAAAGAAGTTTTGTAGTTTGTTACTACATTAGATTTTATTACAGAACAATTTACTAAAAAAAATTGCCTCATACCAATAAAGTCATAAAAAATACCATTTAGCTCATATTACCCTTATTGCTTATGTTCTGTTAAGAGTACTGATCATCATCATGGTGGATTTTCATCTGACATAAAGAAAATAGAATTTTTTTTTTCACTTATCATTTGCTTAAAATGAGAATACTTTCTTGTTTGTTCAAAAATGGAAGACAACAATGATATACAATGGACAATCGATGCGTTGTGATGATAATTGCTAAAACTCACTCTTTGAGTCAAGTTAGCTAAAAATACTAAAAATAAACAATCTATTCAATATGATGCCAAAAATTACAAACTAGATTATTTACTGCAAATATGAGGTATGGTTTACCCTAAACAGAAAAACAATAACTGTGATGAATAATATAAACATTATCCATTATAATACAAGTGATTTAAACGTAATTATTTAATATAAGTACATGTACTCAATATTCCATTTTGACTTGAAACCCTTAATGACTACAATCATATGTTCTATGTTCATATGAATCAAATGTACAAATAATCATTCATAACACTTTATATGAAGTTTATTTATATTCACTATAATTCAAATGATTCTGTAAAAATTTAATCTTTCAAGTCTCTTTTTTCCATTTCCAGCTTATGCCTTAAAATTGTTGAATAATTTTTCATTAAACCATTTCTTAAATATTGTTTTTGTTTTTTGTTCATTGTTTTGTACATAAATCTGGCGATTAGTTTTCTCATTTGAATTGTTTTACATTTGGGGCCTTTTATAGCGGACTATGGGGTATGAGTATTGCTCATTGTTGAAGGCCGTCAGGTAACCAATAGTTGTTGACTTCTGTCATTAGGTCTCTGGTGGAGAGTTGTCTCATTGGCAATCATACCACATCTTCTTATTTTTATATTGTTAACATACACAATTCATATAAATTTTCCTCAGTCAAATTTATAATTTTAACTTTTTCTATTATCACGATTACCAATTTGAGTCAATCATTTATACTTTGTATTTCAGAAGTTGTTTTCCATGATAAAAAGCATGAAAAAAAAAAGTAATTTGGATTTCATAAAACAAAAATATTTTGCATTTTAAACTGTCAAAACGAGTTCCTTTTATTTAAATACACATCATGAATAAATGGCAACATTTTCAAGGGGGATATTTTCTGATGATTAAATAAGCGGATATAAACCCCATGTGAAAATTTTTATGTTTAAAGTACATATTAAACAATCATTTAGCAATTTTTCATCTTAAACTCAACATATTACAATGAAATTGTTGTAAAATCTTAACTCTAATGAATTACAAGTTAAGTGTATCAACAAATATGTGACCGATGTCATTGCGAAAAAATACTACTCAAAAATCGAAAAAGAAACAATTATGGTAAATGGTTTCATGCCAGATAGCATGTCAATGGATTTTTAACCCAGTCGTCAGTAACATCAGTGTTGAATAAAAACTACTTGATGGTGATGGATCAATGAACCATGGTTTATCATTGTATTAAACATCGTATAAAATCTATTCAATATTTTGAAATTAATATACAGTCAAACCTGCCTTAACGGTCACTTTGTTTCAGATGTCACCGTTCTCTAAGTCACTTTCAGACCTTCCTAAACATTTTCTCTATATAATTTAACTCTTTTCAGCAGTAAGCTTTCTAACATGGTCAGTGGTCACCTTATTTTCACACCAAATCATCTTAATGTTTTTCACTACCAATATAATAATGAAAAAAACATGTGTTCAGTATCGAAGTCAAAATGACAATCTGAACCAAATTGAAACTGAAATCAGACAATGTATGAATTCTTGAATTACTGGCGTTCTACTCCTTTCAGTTTCTCTTGAAAACAGTATCTCTCTTAATATATTTCGACAGTTTTCTTCCAATTAACAAAGCTGGAATATGCCATTTTTTTATTGACTTACCCAAGAATGGTTACTCTATCAAATGAAAACACTATAACAATTTGCCCAATCCCAGCCACGGGCAATGTCTGATTTAGAATATTTTTTTTCTTTTTCAGAACCTCATTTAAAAGGTCACTTCTCTTTGAGTTGTCACTTTTAATACTTCCCATGAGTGACAGCTTAATACAGGTTTGACTGTATGTATAAATTTCTCTTGAATATATAAATGAACTTTTGTGGCAGCAGGGAAAATATTTTGTAACAGTATTGTTTTGCTTATATATGTGTTTTTATTGGGATGTGGGCACTAATAATAACATGATTAACCAAATTAGGCCCTTAACGCTTTTTACATTTATAATAAAACCAGAGACATATAATAATATGTAATAATAATGAGAAAAATTCATTTCTAACTGTATTTATAATACAAAATGATTTCAAATTTTCTTTGAATATGCTTGAGCTGACATAATAAAAAATACATAAATACAAATCATGCAGTCATTATACTAGAAACTTATCTAACAAAATAATTTAAGCATTGTGTTTGTACAAATAATTTATTTTGTGACTGAACAAGACTTGCTGAGCTTCACCACAAAAACATGTATTTTGAATCCCCCATGAAATCCATGAAGGTCTAAAACAAAAACATTTTAAAAGTCTTTGGTGTATTAGGTAGAAAAACTGTTTTGGTATATTAATCCTTCAACTGTCAAAGACAGACTATTTAAAAGTTGATTTATTTATTAGTATTGATATGAGGTAAGGAAACTTGATGACTACATGGAAACATTGTTATAAAACTGGTTGATGAAAGGCCACTTTACCACTAAGACATCCTGATACAAACATACAATGTTGTGGTGAAAACTTACAAGTCACTACAACATTACTATGGGAAAGACAGTTCTCAACCTCATACATCCTCAACGGTTGGATAGGACTAGACAGTGGTGCTATATCACAAAGTTCACTACAATCTGGGTCAAAAGATAACAACCTAACACCATATCCAAATGGTGAACAAACAAGTCTGCCATCGTTACTGAAACATAACTCCTTTATAAACCCTCGGCCTACATTAGGTTCCTCTATATAATGAAGAAGTCTGTTTCGTGTCTTGTCTCTATTACCTAAGCTAAATCCTGAAAGTCTCTGATGAAAAGTAAGAGGTGGTTCACCATTTTCAAACTCAAAAGCACCAATCATACTTAATATTTCAAGTGATCTGTTATTGAAGAGTGATAAACCTGTACCCTCTGTTTCATCAGAGGAAGATTCTGTTTCACTATTTGAAACATTGTCTACACTGATCCGTTGTGGATGGAATCCGTTAGCAAGTGTCTGTCTTTCAACAGTACCAAAAGTTGCATCATTGCTTGTCTCAGATCCTGGAGACAGTGGAGAATCTAGTTCTGATGTCAGCAGTAAGTAAGGTACACTGTTTTGTTGTACAGATGGTGTTGGATTAATACTGGTTTCCTCTACTGGTACATTACTTTGACTAGAATCAGACTCCTCCTGCATATCTTCCTCTGTATCAGAATCATAATCTTGAACATCATGAACACAGGTCCACTGAAATGTATTTATATATTCCATTATATCTGTAATTAATTCAAGACAAATGGAACATTTTGCTTGCATAAGGTACTTTTTTTCTTAATTTAAAACATTAGAAAGATTTTTAGGATTAATATCTTATTCTATGATTGATGAGATAGTATTTTTGATTTCGGTTAAAAAGCTTTACTTGTTGTTTCATTTCTGTCTCACTGACATTCATTTGGGCTAGATGGGGTGTCTAAATTAAAATTCATAGAATTTATTAATACTTAGTCAAAATGTACTTTGTATCATGTTATTTTCAAAAATATAATGAAAAGATTGGGTTACAGAGCTTTTTTTTTCAAGCTACACATTGTGCAAAATTGTCACATTTTGATATGGTTATACATTGGAAAACCATGTTTGTATGAAAAGAAAGAAAAATAATAGATTACATTTTAAAACAAAAATAAAATTAACTAAAGACTCTAAAGTGCCTGCGTGGCTCACCTAGGTCTATGAGCATCTTTAACAATAGACTCTCTCCAACATTGTGGACTAGAATAGAATTCATGAAAAAAAAAAAATTTGTTGATGATCTTGTATTGTTGATGATTTTTTTTTTTTACTGTTTCTCTATATTTTCTTTAGATTTTGCCCAAAACACAAAAACAGTAAAAAAATATCAATGAAGGCAATCACTTTTTTGAAGAATAAACCAACAATTTCTGCAAAATTTTACTTATTAGAAGATCTTTTCTTGCTGATCATTTTTGCTATTTAAAGTGTCTATCTATCTTTTATAGTTTTCAAGATTGTAGGCAAAAACATAAAATTTTGGTAAAAATCATCATTGAAAAGCCAGTTCTCCTACAAGGAGCGACTGATGATTTCGACTATTTGACTTATTTGTAATTCAAGTCTTGCTGATCATTTTTGCTTGGCTATGTTTCTATCTATCTAATATAGTTTTTCAGACAAAAGGCAAAAACGCAAAAATGGGAAAAATCATTATCAAAGGGCAATAACTCCAATAAGGGGTCGTCAGAGGATTTCAAGACTGCTAACTTATTAGTAGATCTTGTCCTGCTGATCACTTTTGCTTATTCAAGTTTCCATCTATCCATAAAAGCTTTTCAGATATTAGGCAAAAACGCAAAAAAATGATAAAAAATGTCATTTAAGGGCAATAACTCATATAAGAAGTCGTCTGACAATTTTGAAGTAAATAGACAATATGTAGATCTCATCATTGTGAAAATTTTTGACACAGAAATATTTTCTCCATTCATAGCGGTTTTCAAGATAATAGACCAAACTTGCATTTTACCCCTATGTTCTATTTTTAGTAATGTCGGCCAAGATAGATCTTCTAATACTAATTCACAAAATAAAAAAGTAGAATTGGGGTTAATTGGTCAAAACAAAATAAGTAAATTTCCTATACATTTCTTTATAAAATTCAATTTTCTGAGTTATTTCCACTTATATAGACAAGTTTAAAACAACAATGAAACAAGACTCCGGTTTTGTCTATAGTACTGATGAACAGACAAAAAGTCCAACAACAGGATCCCTATGCTGTCCATTGACCTTATGAACAGACAAAAGCATGGCTTCCAAAATGGTCATATATTCCGGACTTGACCGAAATTTATATAAAAAGTCCGGCTGCTCTCAGCCTCAAACGGTCAAATATCATAGGTTTGCCACTTTTTGTTATTCAAGGCATTTTCATAAAACGGACATTTCACTTTTTTTACCAACTATCGATCGGTAAAAATGTCCCTTTGGGCATTATAGTTTATAATTGTGGCAATCTATTTCACAAAGATATTTCGGTCATATTTGGGTTTAAACAGATGCAGCATATTTCATACTTTGAAGTGTCTCAGTTAGTCTAATCCGCTGGGTACATAAATGCACGGCTTGGTACATCAATAAAAAGTAGAAAAAAACATTTGTTCTTTTATTTAAATAACAACAAGCTGTCAAACAATTATCCCTTCAATAAGTAATATTAAAGCCATAAATCATTCACTGATTACATGTCATTACCTTTGATGAGAGACCTTAGCTTGTCTTAATCAACAGAATTGATGGTGCATATCAAAGGACATAAAGGTGATCAGGTAAACGAGGTCAAACATGAAAGCGTGTATGGAACAACATCCTATTTAATTACGTAGATTTTATTGTAAATGAGCATTCAGTTTTTAAAAAAGTATCCTTAGATTTTAAAATAATTCTTCAAATAAGAATATTTATAAATGAATTCGAATTTGTATGATATTCATT
The DNA here is from genome assembly GCA_017311375.1 of Mytilus coruscus. Classification (NCBI taxonomy): domain Eukaryota; kingdom Metazoa; phylum Mollusca; class Bivalvia; order Mytilida; family Mytilidae; genus Mytilus; species Mytilus coruscus. Next base: position 26,533,139 of record CM029601.1, read on the forward strand.
ATAAACACTGTACAGCGTGTTAAATACTGGGGTACGCTAAAGGGTATTCAAAGTTATTTTCTTACATTTCCGCAGGTTGCATCTAATTAATTAGTCTTAAAGTTTGAAATTATAAGAAATACGTTAATAAATATGATTTGATGAAAAATTTGAAAAGGTTTTAATAATAATCGTCAGAACCACGTTGTTTGAACTAGTACACGTGCGCATGTGTCTATATTGTCTATTGCGCGCTGGTGGGAAATTTAATTATGCATCCTAATTTTTCAATAATGCTAAAATTATCATTGATACCTTTATCTAACGTTCATTTCGAGTATTTTCTTGAAGATATAACTTGAAAAGGCTACTTAACTCAATCGTAAACTTACACGGATATTACGTATCCGTCTCTGATCCGTGATTTACCATTGTCTAGTCAACATCCGGCATTAGGAAAATGTGATTTTAAAAACGAAAGTTAAGTTTTTGACAACGTTATTTTGCACAAATAAAGAGTCTAAAGCGGAATAAGGCAGAATTAGTACGCTGATGTTGCACACTTCCAATGCTGCACTTTCAATTTAACACTTTACGTCAGAATATCGAATTTATATCAAAGTAAAGTTTAATATCGACTTTTTATTGTTTTAATGTCAATCATTGGTTATATCATATATGATGACCAACTGATTATCATAGTGGCTTAATTTACTAAGTCTAAAGGGATTTAAAATCGGGATAAGATATGAAATGTCCGGCGGGCTCAAAAAAATTTTGGAAGCCCTGGACAAAAGCCCAAGAAACGGATCCCTAGCTTGTCTATTGAACTGATGAACAGATTAAAAGCCTAACAACAGAATCATTATGTTGTCCATTGAACTGATGATCAGATAAAAAACCCAACAACAGGGGTCCTTTTTTTTATGTTGCTCGTTGGAATGATGAACAGACCAAAAAGCTGATCATATATTGCTCATTGGACTGATAAACAGACAAAAAGCTCTATGTTGTCCATTGTACTGATGGACAGACAAACCCCATAACAAGATCCATGTTTTCCACTGGACTGATGAACAGACAAAAATCTCAACAATAGGATCCCTATGTTGTTCTGTTATATCAAAAGTCATAACTGAATAAATAATATAACATTCAGTATGGACTGTATGCTTATTGATTTTGCTGCCAATAATTTTTCATAATGATATTGTTGGTCACTGCAGGATTTATTCTACAACTCTATGTGACAGAATTTTATTTCAGAATGTTCCAAACAGAATGTTCCTCCTACCTTACTATTTTAAGCATTATTGTTCATTAAACAATGTTAACTTTTTGTTCTTATACATCCCTGACTTTCAAATTTTCAGCTTTGAGCTTTCCTGATGAAGATAAATCCAGAAAAGCGCTTCAGACATGAAATTCATAAAGTATTGTTTTATTCTATATTGTAATTAAGGCCGTACAGTAGTCTCTAGTGGACAGATGTTTCATTGGCATTCATAACACAGCTTCTTTTTTAAGCAAATGAAGAGGTAATGCCCTGGCATGATAGCTAATTAAACTCTTTAAAATTAATCACATTACTTCATTACAATCCCCCTGTTTGAGTTGTATTTGAAAGACAAATGTTCCAGACACATCAAGTTGCATTAAAGCACATTTATTAATTTGAATTATGTACCTGTATAGACAGTCAGAGATATAACTCTATAGGGTTATTACAGAAAATAACTTGCGTGTGTTATTACAGATACTTTCATGAGTTGTCTACTCTTTATTCCTTAAATTTTCTAAATCTGTAATAACATATGTTTGTTATTTGTAAAATTATTTCATTTATAGTGGGCTCTAGGAACTCTTGAGACTTTATGAGAAACTAAATGCATAGCCTTGATAACTAATTTTTAATTAAATTAATTCATTTTGATTAACCATGGTAAATCAATGAGACGAGCTATTAAGGGATAAACTTAGCTGTGATAACAAGGCTAGAATGTAACTTATTATATAAGACACTTGGGAATTACTGAGAAACTTATGCAGAACCTCATTACATGCTCTGGTCATTATTTCTTACAATAAATTAAAATACATTGTAATTAAGCATGATGTATGTCTGAGCAAATGCTTTGAAGTGATATAGAGAAGCTGTGATAACACCCTTTAGTTATTACAGGCATATTTTTTCTGAAATAACATATAGGTGTACTATGCAAAATTGGCAAACTATGAACTGTTATATCTTTCAATAGTTAAGTATACATATAGACAAAAGTAATATCAATAGAACTTTTATACATTTTAACTAAACTAATGATGTATATTGTCCCTTTGAAACATGTAACATACATATGTTATCACAGTTCTTTGATTTTTTAGTCCACAATAACAAATGTATGTTATTTTTCTGTAATAACCCTATAGAGTTATATCCCTGACTGATAGAGGCTATGTCACCACCACATTTGCCCATTGGCCAGTCATTCAAACTTTTTACAGGAGTTCATATCATAGAAAAATTTGTCTCTATGGTTTGAAGATAGTATATTCTTTTATGTTTCGACTGATCAAAGAGTCAAACTTAACAAAAAAAAATCAAAAAATATCCAGACCTTTGGTTTATACAGGTTTAGTTGAATTGTACAAGAGTGTTCTATAATTATATATTTTACCTCCGACTTGTAATCTCTGCTTACATTACGTGACAAAACACACCATCCCTGAGGGTGAATCTATCGAATAAATATATAGTATATACATATAAACATATTTTCATGACAATTTTGAAGACTAAACTAAAAATTACATTTCTTGTCTTCACATATAGAACTTCATTGTTGTTACAATTCCATGTGATAAGTCAATGCTGAATGCTTTATGTAGTAGCATTCATGCAGTGCCTGCATTTGAAGTGTATATCTCCTAATTGATACAATATTTCAGAGCTTGTGTTTCCTATCACTGCTCTTTTTCGGTGATGATATTGTCTATTTTTTTTTTACTGCCAGTTTTTCTTTGACTTTTTTTAAATGTCCCTTAGTTATCTTCTGCCATTATTTTGGACAAAAACCAAAATTGCCCTTGTTTTTTATTGAAATAAAAGAAGAATGTATCTAATGACACCAATGCCCCCACTCAAGCTTTGCAATTTTCCCAGTTAAAAAGGGGCATAACTCTAGAACAGTAAATGACTCACTTCCTAAATTTGAACTCGGTCTGCTTGTTGTGATTCTTAGCATTGTGTATGAGTTTAGAAAAATTTGGATGAGACAAACTTAAGTTAAAGTGTGGAAACTGAAAAATTTGCAGACGAACTATAAGACAGACAGAAAGATGGACAGTCAAGGGTAACACTTAATGCCATAAATTTACTATTCAAACATATTACTTTGCCATTCAAGCATTTACAATTTAAGACCCTTGGACAAACAACACTGCCATTGGTTTTTTTTAAACAAACAAACAAAAAGTATTCATGCATATCACTCAAAGGTTTAGATCCAAAGCATATTGTTCTGGTGTCAATTCTTTCTAAATAGTTTTTCATAAACTACCAATTCCAATAAAATCAAAAAATTGTCTTACCTTTTTACTTAGCTTGTTTTCAGTAAACAGCCATGTTTATCCAGATAACAAATAAAAAAAATGGGGAATGTGTCCATGGGACACAGATGATGCCCCCGCTTGCATATCACATAAAGTTATAAAGGGACAAAACTGAAGAACAGTAAAAGTGACGCTACCTAAATTTGAACTTGATCTGAGTTTTGTGGTAATAAGTATTGTGTATAAGTCTCATAACATTTTGTTGAGGCTAACTTAAGTTAGAGAACAGAAACAAAAAATTCACCAATTTTTCCATTTGTAAGCAGGCATAACTCTAGAATGGTAAAAGTGACATCAACAAAATTCAAACTTGATCTGTATTTGTGGTAATTAGCATTGTGTATAAGTTTCATAACATTTGGTTGAGGCAAACTAAAGTTAGAAAACGGAAACAAAAACTTCAGCAAATTTTATGCTTATAAAGGGGCATAACTCAAGAACGGTTGTAAGTGATGCCACCCAATTTCATACTTGATCTGTATTATGTGGTAATAAGCATTTTGTATAAGTTTCATAACATTTGGTTGAGGCAAACTTAAGTTAGGGAACAGAAACGAAAAATTCAGCAGTTTTTATGTTCATAAAGGGGCATAACTCAAGAACGGTAAAAGTGACGCCACCCAATTTCGAACTTGATCTGTATTATGTGGTAATAAGCATTGTGTATAGGTTAAATAACATTTGGTTGAGGCAAACTAAAGTAAGAAAACGGAAACGAAAAATTCAGCAATTTTTCCATTTGTAAAGGGGCTTAACTCTAGAACGGTTATAGTGACGCCACCAAAATTCAAACTTGATGTGTGTTTTGTGGTAATAAGCATTGTGTATAAGTTTCATAACATTTGGTTGAGGTAAACTAAAGTTAGAGAACGGAAACCAACTTTGGGATGTACAGACAGACAAGGGTAAAACTTAATGCCCCCTCCGCTACGGCAGGGGCATAAATATCCTTTCAAGTTTACTATGTCTTTTAGAGGAAAATATCAAACATTTCCAACATGTTAGGCAATTCAGGTAAACTCTGATTTGTTCAAAAGAAGAAATTGTAAATTCAGGTACCAGGGACTAGCTAATGAAACAGTTAAATCATCATTCAAAATAAAAATGAAATCAAGAAAAATTTTACTTATTATACAAATCATTATTGGAGTGATAGAACACTGAAATGACATCAAGCAGTTTTCCATATGCCCTTTTGTAGAAAGTTCATTATATTCTTTTTAGAATGTATTTCCAAAAATATATGTGGATGTAATTAAAAAATTGAATCCTAATTTTATAAGTGTACACTGAATGTATATTGACAGGTATTCAATATAATAAAGACATACATGTAAGAATAAAATACACATGTAGTTGCATAAAAGCACATTTAGCAATTTGAATTATGTACCTGTATAGAGGCTATGTCACCAGCACCGTTGCCCATTGGCCAATCATTAATCATCTCAAAATAATTCCTTTGTTTTCTATTCCTGATAGAACTATCCCGTTGAACTCTACGTGTAAAGAGTCTTTGAGGTAAAAATTCTTTCATGTCTTCAGCAAGATGATTCAGATCCAGATTGTTAATCAAAATAATTTTGCCTTCCTGTGTTGAAACTATTAGTTTTGAAGCATCTGGTGACAATTTCGATCTCATCAACATTTTATGTGAAAACACTTTTTGTCCCTGAATAGCACCATCACAGTAACTGAAATAAAAGTAAAGTCTTTATAGTAACATACTGATTAGCTAGCAATAATCATGCTTACAAATAACACTGCTCAGAAGTGAAAATATCAATTTCAAATAAAAGTGTATGAACCCAAATGGCCAACACAATAATTTCACAAACTAGCATTCTTTCTTGGCTAATTTTAATAGGAACCCAAATAACAGGAAACTGGTTCATTACCTATGAATAATTACATTACATGTATGTTTCATTATAATACGTTATTTTGATTGGCTAACAGCAATCTCCCGTCATTCTGAAATTAACCTTGATTTCAAAATGAAATATTAATATTAATGTAACATTCATGACGACACGAGCTTACACAATAAAGTGCACTGGCCACAGGTAAATAAAAGAAAAACTTGATAGAAATCATGTTTGCATGATCCTAGCAAAAAATGTAATTATAAGTATTAAATGCTTCTTTTATTAATTTTATAGGGTTGTAAAAGCATTGACCGTGCACACATTTTTAGAATGAAGCGCTTCTGCGCTTCATACAAAATGTACTTTGGTCAACGCTTTTACAACCCAATAAATTTACAAAAAGAAGCATTCAATTCTTAAATGAAGTCAGAATCACACTCTCTTAAATTAATCTATCAACCTTTTCCTGGAATATTATGCCCAGCTTTACAATACTTAAACATGCTTCATTTTGGAACATTTTCCAAGCTAAGGATAATAAACAAACATTTGTTAACCACTAAATATTGTGAATCTCAAATGTTTATCTGAATAAGTGGTCCTAATTTTATTTTGATTTTTATCAGGAAGTTAATAAACTATTGATGCAGAAATATACCTCACCTGTATGAAATTTTGACAGAATAATGCAAATATTGGACAAGTTACAATTTAAATGGCAACACTAACATGTAATCAATGCAAAAGTTTTAGAGTCAAAGGACAATGTGTGACGGTGTAGGAACATAAATCTTCATGGAAATGAGATGAGCAGATGGATATAATTTCCATAGAAAATTGTGCAATTTATATACATGTACAACTGCATACCTAATATCCTTAATCTACCATTAGTGGTTCCCCTGAAATTGACCTAATCACAAACTTTACCAAATTGTTGACCAAGCCACCCCTGATGGAATCTGTATATCTAAGTCTCACCATCATAACTTTGTCAAAGACAGACAATATCATAGAGAGCCAATAGAAGTAATGGGGAACTGATATAAAATCAATCAAGTGCCACATTCAATCATTCATCAATTCAAACAATACAAAATGTAGTCTAATATAACAAATTAAAATCTTTGTTGGAAACATTCAAATTAAAACATGACAACTTTGTTTCACCTTTGCTGCTAAATAATTTTTTTTTAATGAGCAATTGAAGATTTTATAAAAGAAACTGATATGAACAATACAAAAATAATTAAAATAATTAAAAAGATATATACAATGAACCTTCAAATGAATTATTGAGCTTACCTGTTAATGTCCCAGGTAAAAATATTTCCATCAAATCCAGAAGTTACAAGTTTTCCGCAATCTGATGCATATTCAATATTTTTAACCCAGTTTGTATGACCACATAAAAGATGAAGTCTGGTTTTTAAGTAACGAATATCCCATAATGCCACATTATTATCATCTGAACATGTTGCAAGCAGCCTAGAATCTAAAAATCTAAAATAACAATTTTGAAGTTAATTCACTATTTGTTACTAGGTAGTGTGCTTTGATTCATAATATACAAATAGAAGTGCCGTAATGTGTCTGTAATACATAGATGAATTACCTTTCATGTAGATGAAAATTTAATACAAGCTGTTTAAAAGTAGATGCATAAAACTGTAGGTCATGATGACTCATACAGATTCAGGATATTTAATAATGTGACTTCCATTCAATAAAAATAAATGGGTAATGTATCAAAGTTTAGCCTCCCTTCCAATTGAACATAATTTGAATGTGTCTGTTTCCATATTAAATACTATTAGTTATTCTACTGGCTATTATATGCCCCTCCTAAGATAGTAGGGCAGCAATATGTACTGATTATCAGGTTGTCTGCATATTAATAGTGTAAAATATCAGCTGCAAGTCACAATATGAAGCTTTTTGTCAAGTTAGTGCAGCGAACGAGTTCAAAAAGTCTTCATATTGTGTCAAGCAGTTGATAATTTACATTATAAATACGCAGACAACCAGATAATTGATTTATCCGGTTGTATTTTGCATGATAGAAATAAGTGTTTTCTTTGTTTCACCAGCAAACCTGGTCAAACTTATCAACATACATGTAGGTTCATTCATTATGATGTCAGTGATATGTCCAGGTCAAAGTTATTAAGCACCGGTCAATGTATTTGATGTTACAAAGCCATGATATACAATTTATTAAGAGCTGAGCAGAGTGATACAGACAGTAGATGACCAATAAGTTTTCTTGTCAACTCCGTACTTGTCGCTCAGTTCATCTGTATATCATATAATAAGATAAGTTTTGGTTTAACCATAGACTTTATCTAAATGTTAACTATAAAAAACTAAGTCCATTTATCCATAAAATACTGAAAAATTTTAAAAAATATATTTTCAAAATTTTGCTGGATTATATAACTACATCTGTTGGTTATAAAAATATTCTGTCCAAATTTTATAACATTCCATGAAGGTTTAACAAAGATATTGATGTCTGAAAAAAGACTTAAACCACATGTTGATGCTGCCATCGAATAGGGAATGTTGCAGGCTTCACAAAAATGAAAATAACATTCTATAAATTTCATGCATCTGAAGTGCTTTTCTGGATTTACCTTCATCGTGAACGCTCAAAGGAAATATTAGAAAGCTAACAGTGTATAAGCCTAAAGGAGTTAGAACCTTAGTTTCTTAATAATTTACAATAAACAGACAATTCATAAAAGTATGCCAGTACCGAAACACTGACTTCTGAACTGATGATACCCAAGGGTATTAATAGTCAACCAGCAGCGGTACAACCCACTAATAGTATCATTACTATCTACGGTAGTTAAATACCTGACACAGTTTACACAATCATCGTGAGCCTTGTTAACTTCTTTGACTAATTTATGTGTGAATGGATCAAACATCAGGACGCTGTGACCTTCACATGCTGCAGCTAGTAGAGACCTGCAAAGAAAAAAAATATATACACCATATGCATATTTATATTAAATGTATGTCTTAAAATGTTTCTTTCAAAGTAACATTCCACAAAAAAGGCACATAGGAATTAAACCTGTAATGGGTATTCTGTAACTATTGTTATACACAGAGTAGTAAATGCCTTAGCATCTAGCTATAAAAAAACTTCTGAACTAAAATACAAAGGTATCTCTGTTATTTTTTGAAGAGATAACAGTACTACATTAATTATTACTGTTTTTCTTCTAAGTGGGATGTGCTTACAAAACGGTGCTACAAATTCTGCTCAAGTCAGCTTAAATACTTTTATAACATAATTAAATCTTCAGAATTTTCATATCTTATAAAAAAATATTACTTTAATACATATATCTTGGGTTTATGTCATACGCAACAGAAAGCATCTTTAATAAAAATGTGAAAACATGAATTGTTCCTTTTTCCAATGTCTGTGATGTACAAAATGTCGTGTAAGATATGAATTCGGAAGCCAAATTTCCTATGTCCTGTAGGTGCTATATAAGTATCCCAAAAAGTTTTGAGACGCTTCCTCCAATTATAAGTATAATCATTCTCCACTAATTACACAATATATTTGTGAAAATACACAAAATTGATGACTTTATATTTTAATATGAAATTACACTTACAAAAATATACCTCATTAGTGTTGACACATGACAATTAAAAGTCTGGGATTCTAGCCCAATTTCTATTTCATGTAAATTGCAGTGGAGTCTGGATCGCAAGCTAATTACGTTTATAAACGTTTGACAATAAAACATTTTTAAACTATTCTTCACACCTGTTGACCTATAAGTTATAACAAAAATCGTAACAAAATAAAAAAAATTTCCATCATTTTTACAGTACATAACATGTATGTACAAAGCTAAATAAATCAGGAATGAGTTTTAAATACTTTTCTATTGTACATGTTCATGATGTATAAAACAGAATTTGGAAAAGTTTGGAATTCTTTACATTTTTCCCTTAGATAGAATTTTTGAATAATGTACAAAAAAATGCATATATCAACAATACTATTCTGACTTTTTGTCCTTTTTTTGTCACCAATTTGGAGAGAATAAGTCATGTGATCATATGTGTATTTACCTCATCATTTTCAATCAAACCACTTCTAAGTTCCACTACAACTGATCTCAAGTGTGTGTCATTTTACTTAACGATGTTGGCAAAATAATTGTTTCAATCTGTGATGTCAAGTGCTTTACTGTTGTGAAAACAAAATTTCTGCTATTACACACACCAACTTAAAATTGATATATTGAATTGTTAGCAAACATGTGTTTAATGGCCAACTGACAAACACTTTAAAGAGATTTCAGGGTTTACCTAAATTGTATGAATTTCAAGAAAAGGGGCTTTTTCATGAACCCAATTTTAATGGTACCTGTTCCCTAAATTTTATGAATTCCCTCTAGAATGTAACAAAATCCCCATTGTTTACATAAAGTACCCCAATTTCAAGTAATATAAATCCAATGTTTCAGAAATTCTGGTTTATCAAATTTTGTGTTGTTCAGTTTGTAGATTAATTTTTATACACTCTGTAGTGAAGGATCTGGAGAAATATTCTGATATATTTAAAAACAAAAATTGGGTCATTGTCATCTTTGCTAGAATTGTAATTCATTCCACCATTACATTTGCATATATTGTAAAAACAGCATATATTGTAGGAACAGCACTAAGTGATTATAAAGGAGTACCCAAGGATTCATTCTGGGGCCAGTACTCTTTATCATCTTCCTTAATGACATCTTTCATTTCACTACAAACACCATGCTTTACAATTATAACATTCACAAGCTGGAAAAGGTGATTGTAGCATTAGAAACAGACAGTAGAGCATTGATTGAATGGTTTTCATGCAATCAAATGAAGGCTAATCCAGATAAATTTCAAGCCTTAGCTTTCAGGAAAAAAAAAGAGGATAACAATATTATTACGAATTTTGCAGGGAATAAAACTAAATGTGAAGATGAAATAAAACTAATCGGTAACAATTGATTTTGAACCAAATTTTAATTCTCATATTTCCAACATATGTAAAATAGCCTCAAGGCAGTTAAATGTTCTAAAAGGATTGGGAAATTATTCAAACAAATTAGGAAAATTAACTTTATATTATCAAATTTTAACTTCTGTCCTCTCTAATGGCATTTTTGCAGTCAAGCCAACACAAATAAAGTAGAAAAAATACAAGAAAGAGCCTTAAGATTTATTCGTAATGACCATACTAGAACATATGATGAGCTTTTAATAAGATCTAAACTAGTCAACTTTAAAAGCAAGAAGACTAAGAACAATGCCAATTGAGGCATTTAAAATCTTGCATAAAGAGAGCCTCTCTTACTTACATGACATTATTAAGATTAAAGATATATAATATTGTTTTAGGTACCAGAACATTACATAAACGACAAGGTATGGGCTTGAATCATTTTGATATGCTGCTGCTAAATTATGGAACGAGTTGCCACACCACTTATGAATATATTTTTTCTAGTGCTTTAAGTGTTAAGTGTTTTACTTAGATCTCTTTAAAATGCTTGAAATGGCTAGTATATGACATCTATCTATGCATATATGTTTTGGCTTTAAAATTTATGTGTTTTTATCTATATTCAGGGGTTCAAATTTACTTTATGCAATGGAAGGTCCAGGACCTTTGACCAAATATTCTTAAAGGTTCTCCTTCATTCTTAGGTCAAATTTTTATTGAAAATTCAATTTATAAAAACAGAAAATGCTTAGCAATCCAAAGCACTCATCATATCTTACTACATTAACCTCATTTTTTTTTTTAATTTCTTAAATAAATTCAGTAAGAAAAAGGATTCCCCTTTTCTCCAACACTATACGCTGTGTTACATAACATTTTGTACCTTTTTAATTGCTTTGGTTTCAATTGCTGATTAAGAACACATTGGCCTAACTTTGCGTCAGATAACAGCTCAACTTCATTTTCAAACTTGGGGTCAGTTTCTTTTAACTACTTTTTTTGGCAAGATATATAGATACTGGGTGCTAATTTTTCATCCTGATTTCTTATGGGGTCAAGTTTTAAGTTTTTTTGTCTAACAATCCAGTGCACTTTCCCTTTTACTGTGTTTTGGAAAAATTTACATTCTTATTTTTCCCTGTCATATTTTTGGTCTGTAGTCAGATCCTGTCTTTTAGGCTGCGTTAAGCCATTTCATCAATTACCCCAGCTGTATCACCCGTTTCATCTGGTTTTCTTTTGGAAGAGGTCACCCCAACACCAAAAAGACTCATAATATGTCTTAATAATATATTCTCACGTTTCCCGGTATCATCTACGACGACCGGTTAAGTGACTACACATCAATCAATTGTGAAGAATTTAAGCAAACACATAAGTTTCCTTTCAGTAAAGTTGCATATTTTAAGATTATTTTTATACTAGTTTTTTTATATTTTTTGTTGGAAATGCTTTTGTAACTTTTTTAACCTGCAAAAATACGAAAGTCTGTTGGGTGTAACTAGCTACTGGTGGGAAGGTCGGAACCCGTAAATGGAAGGTCACGGACCTCAGACCACTGCTGATTTGAACCCCTGAATTATTGTGCATGTATCATGTGTATTGTCTTATGTGTGAAATGTGTATTTTAGTGAGTTTTATGTGTGAAATGTGTATGTTAGTGAAGTATATATGTCAGTTTCAAGGCACTAAGGGGTCATCAAAATGAGTGATGTTCGATCTTGTCTTCTAAAATAAATGGGACAATGTCCTATTACAAATAAGACTGTCAAAATTGGGCTGATTATTATTGGATGCTAGGATTGAACTTGAAATAAAAAAAGACAAGACCAGAAATAATGGTTAAAACATCCAGCACAAGCAGATTACAAGATAGCTTCCCCACAAAAAACTAAAGACTGTGCAACACGAACCACACAAAAAACTAGACTGTGCAACACCAACCCCACAAAAAACTAGACTGTGCAACACGAACCCCACAAAAAACTAAAGACAGTGCAACATGAACCCCACAAAAAACTAAAGACTATGCAACACAAACCCCACAAAAATCTAAAGACTGTGCAACACGAACCCCACTCATGCCACACCTTCTTATTTACATAAATACATGACTCTGTACATGTACATGTAGCGTAAAAAAAGGAGAAAAAAAATATAAATTTTAACACCCTTGACGGTGACCCAAGTGCACAACAAAAAAAAACACAACAGAGAAAACAGGTAGGAGGCGGTAGACAGGGGTGGATCCCTGGGATAAGGGAGGCGGGAATCGTGAGTAACCGAGAGTAAAAAAAAGGGGGGGTTAGGGGTGCGAGAACAGGGAGTAAATGGGAGGGATTTTTACCTCAAGTTGATATATAAGGAAGGGAAGTGGTAATTGCTACGCCCTCCTCAAACCCCCTCCCACTCCACCCCCTTTTAGGTAGGATAAGCGTCTTTGGTTTTTCTATTGACACGTAGACAGATTGCTATGATTTCGAGAGGAAACAAAATTATTTTGGACTATACAATATCTTTCAAAAGCAGACTGCATTTTGATCTTATTGCTCAAATAATTTTCTTTAATCTCAAGCTCATTTAAAAAATGTTTCGATTTTCTTATAAATTTCAGCTAGTAAAAAAATATAAAATCACAGGGTATCCTATTACGATAACATTGTCCTTCTGACGATGACATTATCACTACAAGGTGCCCGATTTTGTTACGTCATTTATATTGTGATGTCACCCTAGCCTTGAAAAACGTAAACAAAAAAAGCGTCTATAGTAACAAAAAATACTGGTCGAAAATAGGCGAAATATGTATGTAAGGGTTAGTAGTTGATTATCGAGAAGATATTTTTTAAAATGCGTTTTATTATATTCATTTATGTGCTCATTTTTATTCTCAGGAGTTTAGCGAACAGTGTCATTAGGTTTGCATGCTTGAACAGTAGGTGTTTTTACTGAAATCATTTGTTGAAAGAAAGTTATTTTTTAACACGTCGTAATATTTGTTTATATCATGGCGAGAAGTTCCACGGCAACTCTAATAAATTGTGTAATTAACTACTTCTTTGCATGAATTGCAGCTAACCTAGCCTTCCATGACAAATATTTATTTCTGCAGATCTGCACATGCAAAGGATGCGAAAACAACGCCTCGCGTGCATGAAATAGCTCCCGAAATGTAAGGTGGTCGAAAACTGCATCTGGTTGAAAATACCCGACAATGCTCTATGTGCCTTCTTGTAATCTTCAACATATTGAAGTTAAGAAGTATTATGTAGATGTAGATAATACGACCTGTTGACAGGTGTGACTGTAAACATGTTTTTATACTGATTATATCTAAAGCATAAAAAAAAAGATTCTGACCCATTCGGAGAAAAATCAAAGTTAAAAATTCCACCATGATGACAACTATCTGATTTTGTGGGATCCCAAGTATAAATGGATTGAAAGTTTGAAAATAGAGACGAGCATGTTCTGTTTGAATCTCCTTCTTTAACGTTGTCACCAAGTTGTCTTGATTGTAATAGAGAATAGAGTGGTCTTCTTTTTCTATGTTGATGTCGTAACGACATATCAATGTTCTTCTGCAAGAGATTTCAGTTGGCAGGTTGGAAGGTCTTAAAACCAAACAAGCAAAGCTGCTAATATATCGGAACATTTCGTGTATTTTCCACTGTTTTCCGAATAGAAAATGTTGCGGACTCTAAAAACAGTATTTGATTTCCTGCTCTGTCCCTTACCTTTTCCAATCATACATACAGTGCTGTCGGCTTATGTGACGCACCTTTAACTTTGAGTTTATTGTGAGTGGGAAGAAAGATTCCCTATAAAACTAATGTTTTCAGGGTAAATCGATATAATTTAACAATAAGATTAACGAGAAGGTGACCCACCCCCTTTTTTAATGCAAACTTAGATGATGGATTTTTAATTTGACGCACCCACTGGATTGACCCACTTTCTCGATAAACTAGTTTTACATCAACATTTTTTTTTCAAATAAATAAATAATGAAAGTAAAAAAGGTCAGTCTTTGCTGGGACATATTATAGTGTTAGTATACTATTCCTAGGTCTTTGAAACTCTGATAGTCATACCGATTACCACCACTCAGCCTAAAATGAAATATCTCTCCAAAGACCATACAAAAAAAAAAAAAAAACAGCACTGAAAGTATTTCCCATTCCACTTTTCACTAATTGTTTCATGCCAGATATTCAGTCTTTTCTACTGAGTGATGATACCGGTCGCGTCACTAATTAGCAGAGATATTACCTTACTTGTATATTTCACAAAAGTTCCTCTGGTGTCTTTCGTCCCTCTTTTACACAAATGCGAGTTTTTAGTTTTGCGGAACGTATCCCGTTACAATTTTCGCAATAATCTAATATTGGAAAATAATTTATTAACAGTACATGTATTCGTATGCATCGTGAGAAAACTACTTGCAACTTTATCATTACACAATAAAGGCCAGTTATTCACCATAATTTAAGAAAATATACCGAAAATTTACTATAGTATTTCACTTAACATAATTTGAAAACATCTGTATTTGTTTAATTTGATAGACTGTTTGGTTTTAGCAAAAGTCCATCTTAATGCACAAATTAAAACGATAATGATTTTAATTTAATAATATTTTATTGCAATAATCAAGTTATAGGATTTGAAACAAGTTATTATAACTTATATTACTGAGTCCTCTCCTTACATATACAAGATGAAAGCTAACACATACATAATAAAGCTTTAGTTATAGAAAACACAGGAAGGAGTCACACGTTGGCATGGCAGAAGAAGAAAAAACTTAAACAAAAACAAAAAAGCAAACAAGAAAGAAAGAAAGAAAAGACAAAACAAGACTTGGAATGTTAAAATATGTTTGACTATTTAATAAAACAACGAACTCTGTCAAAATTTTAGAGTTAGTTTCGTAATTATATGCATTTTTTCCAAACAATAGCATTTCAATATCAATGTGTATGTTCATATTTATAAGATCATATGTAGTTGGCATTCTAAGAAGTAATCGATGGCATGAACTTTCATTTTGTTATAAAAACGGGGAAGAACACCGGATAGAGGTAAAAGACATTCAATTTTTTTTTATTAATTATTTTAGATGATTTTTAATTCTTTGTCATAACGGTATTTATGTTGATATAATTGTTTTTTTTTTATTTTTTTTTTGTATATTTCAATGAAAAATGTATGTCTAGATTTTATATGTACTATGCCGGTCATCTTTAGCGAAATGCCAAATCTACTCCTTGTTTTCAAAAACTTTTGATGCGCTTTCCCGGAATAAAGACACATGACGTCAATGAGATTACAACGTTATTTAGAAAATGCTCTATCTTGTTTGCAATCCGATGAACTAACATTCGATATAGTTATATGATAGATAATAAGTGGATACTCTTGATGCCGAGTAGTCCTGAAAGACATTTACACGATGGGAAATTCTAGTACGAAAGAAAGTAGACGAAAAACAAGTAACGAAAATGAAAAATTGCCTGAAATAACATCGTCAAACACGGATGTACGAACATGTGATGACACGAAAAATAGCAAAGAAGAAATGACAACACAAAACACAGAAACAAGAAAAATTAAGGCAAGTGTTTATGACAAATTCATAACTCTGAGAAGCAGCAAAGACAATCAATCACCAAAGCAAAACACAAAAATTAAAAGCAAGAAAGAAACTTCAAATGTTCTACAGCAGGATCAACGGTTAACAAACGAAAAATTGCAAAGTCCCACAGAAATGAGAATGATGTCACCATGTGGAACAAAGAAACACGATAAGTTGTCCGAAAAAGGAAACATATCATTGCACGAGAAACTGAAAAGAAAATTAAAAATTGCACGACGAAAAAATACCACAAAACCATGGACAAGGGAAAAAATAAAACAGGACGAATTTACAATGAACGCAGAAGAAAAGGTTAAGGCCTTTTTTGAACAAAACTGCACATGGACAACAATACACTGGTATGAAGAATTGGTAAGTGGGGAATCCCTTATTTCGGCAAATCCTGTTTTATGGAAAATACATCAGAGAGCTAAGACATTACAACGACATATTTGTAGGCGAAAAACGAGTTTGATTGTAGTAAACGAGAAACAAATAATATCAGTAGAAAATGAAAATACTACTGATAAATCATGTCAAACAGATATTCGACCAGAATTTTGGATAAACAGAAAAACTACTGTCAGATACGGAAACAATTTCATAAATGTAGTTTCTGCTACTAAAGAAGAGGATGAACTAAATAAAAAGAAGAAGCATGAGGAACTTGTGTCCGCTCAGATTTCATCGATTCGACTAGCAGTCTTAGGTGTTCTAGGAAGAAGTGGATTTGCAGAAACAATTAAAAAAAAATTAAAACGTGAACTGCCTAATTTTGACGTTTCTAAACACAAAAGCAAGGTGATAGCGATATGCAGACAACAAGTGGATTCATGTTCAGCAAAATTTGAACAAGAAATGGGGCCTTTGCCGCATAAAGAAGACACATTTAAGGATTCGCTTAGAATCTATATAATTTCAATAGCAAAACCATTCATGCTCTATGCGCAAAAAGCACTTGAAGATGAAGGTAATAATGATGAGAGGAAAATTGAACCGAAGCTTCCCACCCAAATTCCAGAATTAAATGTAATCAGAACGGAAATCTTTGAGAAGCACCATAAACAAATTAAAAGTCATGCCAACGAAACAAATGATGCAACGAAAGAAATACGTGCTATCGAAAGAAGCCGAAAACCAACAAATTCTGCAGTGAATAAGAAAGTTGTAGGATTAGATCATGCACATGGATGTGGAGACACCACAAAAAATGTACCTAAACCATATGAACACGAAAACAATCACTTATTTTTGAGAAAGAAGGAGGACAAAATATTTGAGTTTGACATTAATCCAGTGGGACCGTTCGACAGAGGGACGCATTACCGAACGGATGGAGAAATCGCGATTGAAAAATGCAAAAAAGGTTCAAGAAAAGGATTCACCGAAAAACCAAAGAAGATCAAGACACGCGGAATTCCGAACAAGCATTTACGTCAACTTTCAAACGTTATTGATTTGGGGTTAACAGGAAAGGGAGAATTAAAAGACAGCCTTAAAACTGACAAAGTTAGCGAATCGGTTAATTCTAACAGCAACAGTGACGAAAGCATAATGGAGGATTTTGAATTTGCACTGTTTGCACATATAGACAGCGTGATGAACTCGGATGAAGTAGAAGGAGGCATTGCTGACATGCGTCACTTGAATGAAAAACCAGCTCAGGTAATATTGGGAAAAAAGAATGACTGCGACCTCTTAAAAGAAAAGTATGCACCTAGAGTAAATAAAAAACGTCAGAAAGGTGACAGGAAGAACCGTCAAAGATCTAATTTGAAGCAAACTACACTCCAGTTTGGACTAAACTCAAATAATTCAGCTGATAACCAAGATGATACATTGTCCGACGAATATGACAACGAATATGACGAGGAAACATATTCCTCTCTGATACCTACGATATTGTATCCAAACCCCCCGTTAACAGACGAGCACTCAATGGACTACTTATTTCCTAGTGTGTTAACATTTTCCCCACGTCCATGGCGTGATCATACACAAGTTATGTGAATATTAAACAAATACAATTTTGATATATCTAAGATGATTTGTCGTAGCCCTCGAAATTGCTGCTTGGTATATGATTCGTCTCAAATTCAGCCCAACAATGTTAGATCTATGTTCCTCTCTCAGTGGGATTCGAACTCTTGCTTCTGTGACATCATGGCAACTCCGCCTGCACTGTGTCTAGGGCATATATGTATTTGCTTTTTGTTTAGCATTTAACGCCGGTTTAAACTTCCCGGAAGGTATCACCTGTTCTGTTGCATTTATAGAAAGGTATTATTTTAAATTTTCCTTCTCCACATCGATCCTAATGTTCACTTAATGGAATGTTCCGATATTGTGGATGTTTGATGGTTCTTTGTGGACACGTACTCGTTCACAAAGAGTGTTACCGGTTTGCCCTATATATAATTTTTGGCAATTCACACAAGTTATGCTATAAATCAAATTGGATGACTTGCATGTCATATTTGCATTTATATAGAAGGTTTTTCCATTTAGGAAACGTTTCATATTGCCGGTCTCTAAATAATTGTATCCTTTTGAGCAGATACCACATCTAGTATCCCCACACTCTTTTACTGAATATTTATCCTGAATTGAGTCGAATTTGGCTCGTGTCAACAAGTGTTTTTTTTTTTTTTTTTAGGTTTTAGATTCCCGGCGACTGTATATTAAGTTTTTGGAGATAGTTGCTTCATTCTCTCGCTTTGGTGTAGTAACGGGATATTTGATCGCATAAAACTGAATACGTTTGGTAATTTTGAGTCGTATGTGCATACAAAGGGAATCATTTTATTTTCCGTTTGGTTTTTTTTTCGGGGTTTTAAGTTCCTGTATGGACAAATGTTTTGCCTTTTTTATACCATCATCAATTAGTTGTTTTTGGTAACACTGTTGAGTCAGATATATTTTAAGTTCTTCCAGTCTCAGTGTCCGAAGTTTATCATGACACTGAGACTGGAAGAACTTAAAATATACCTGTGATATAAATATTCACGTGAAAATTTCATTTGAAATTCACCTCGAACGAGCTTTTACGTAAAAGATTGAGATTCTTGCTATCCCGTTAACATCCTGTCAATATCTATATTTTGGCTCTACAAAATACGTTTTTGAGACTCGTCTGCTTAAGACGTCTTTTCACTTTAAATCCATTTGAGATGTACTATAAGTTATCTACGTTCATATCCGTAGATATGGATATTTTAACACCCTGAAGTATCCAAGTACACCCTGAGGCGCAGCCGAAGGGTGTATAGGGTACTGAAGGGTGTTAAAATATATTCTACGGATATGAACGAAGATAAATTTATCCCCGGTCTTAGTCTAAATCTGGCGATTTTTAGAGAAAGTTCGACCACAAAGTTTAACGTGAAAGCAACGTTTTTTTCATTTTTTAAATATCTTTTATTGAAATTTGGGAATTTGACATATTTTTAACGGGGTGTAGGGTACTACCTTTGGTAGAACCCTACAGGTAGACAAATATAAGACGTTTTTAAACTAGAGACAGAGAAACTGAAATGGGTCGAATTTGGCGCGCAATGTTGTGAGAGTTACATCATAAACGGTGTGACGTCAACGTGGGTCATTTGCATAGCTAGGTCAGTAGTACCATTCATTGACAATGTGGCTGCATAGTGATGCATTTACTAAAATGAGTGGAAATAATCGATACAATAAGATAAAATCGTTAGTGGATTAAGTATTTAATTATACAGACATCATGGAAAATCTACAGAATTCGATATTTTAGAAGGAACAACCATGGAACTAAGGAAAACGCGCGTGAAATTCCCCGATATAATGGGTTGCAACGTCCGGGGATATGGGTTAGCAACACCCAGGGGCTATGGGTTTTGTAACGACGTGCGTTAACCAATCAAACTCCTAGAAATATATTAAGCCGGGGATAATGATTGATATTTCAGTCTGGGATAATATCTTACAGTAACTATGAGCAGAAGAGTACGTTGTTTTTGTTAAAGTTATGTTAATTGGGGTTAATACCAATCTGATGAGTCAAGTCCTTTCCAAATGACTTTTACAGTTTGTTCTATGTTGTACAGGTAAGGGGAGGAAGGTTGAGCACTCACTAACGTAATTAGCAGCGCCATATTCTTTATATATATTAAAATAAGGAGATGTAGTATGAATGCTAATGAGACAACTATCCACCAAAGTTAAATGAAGTGGATGTAATCAATTACACAAATGTATATTCAATCGTACGGCCTTCAATAATGATAAAACCCCACACCGTATAGTCGGCTATAAAAGGCCCCGACATCAAAAATATGAAACAATTCAATTGAGAAAACTAACAGCCTAGTTTATAACAAAACAATATATGAAAAACAAATATGACAGAGATGAACTAACGGCAACCACTGAACTACAGGCCCCTGACTTGGGACAAGCACATAAAGAATGTGGCGGGGTTAAACATGTTTGTGAGTGTTGCCTGTCCAGAATAATAAACCTTAATCAAGTGATTGGTTGTTGGTTGCTGTTTGCTTTAACTCTTTTTACGTTTATTGTTTTAGTATAAACCAAGTCTATGATTTCCTTTTTAGCTCACCTGGCCCGAAGGGCCAAGTGAGCTTTTCTCATCACTTGGCGTCCGTCGTCGTTAACTTTTACAAAAATCTTCTCCTCTGATACTACTGGGCCAAATTTAACCAAACTTGGCCACAATTATCATTGGGGTATCTAGTTTAAAAATTGTGTCCGGTGACCCAGGAGGTGGAAGCCAACCAACCAAGATGGCCGCTATGGCTAAAAATAGAACATAGGGGTAAAATGTAGATTTTGGCTTATATCTCTAAAACCAAAGCATTTAGAGCAAATCTGACAGCAATAGAATTGTTTATCAGGTCAAGATCTATCTACCCTGAAATTTTCAGATCAATCTTACAACCCGTTGCTGGGTTGCTGCCCCTGCATTGGTAATTTCAAGGAAATTTTGCCGTTTTTGGTTATTATCTTGAATATTATTATAGATAGAGATAAACTGTAAACAGCAATAATGTTCAGCAGAGTAAGATCTACAAAAAAGTTGCATGACCAAAATGGTCAATTGACCCCTTAAGGAGTTATTGCCTTTAAAGTCAATTTTAACAATTTTTGTAAATTTTGTTATCTTTACAAAATCTTCTCCTCTGAAACTAGTGAGACAAATTTAACCAAACTTGATCACAATCATCATTAGGGTATCTAGTTTAAAAAATGTGTCCGATGACCCCGCCTGCCAACCAACATGGCTAAAAATAGAACATAAGGGTAAAATGCAGTTTTTGGCTTATATCTCTGAAACTTAACTGCATTAAGAGCAAATTTGACATTTGTAAAAATGTTCATCAGGTTAAGATCTATCTGTCCTGAAATTTTCAGACGAATCAGACAACCCGTTGTTGGGTTGCTGCCCCTGAATTGGCAATTTTAAGGAAATTTTTCAGTTTTTGGTTATTATCTTGAATATTATTATAGATAGAGATAAACTGTAAACAGCAATAATGTTCAGCAAAGTAAGATCTACAAATAAGTCAACATAACCAAAATGGTCAGTTGACCCCTTAAGGAGTTATTGCCCTTTAAAGTCAATTTTTAACAATTATTGGTAAATTTTTGTAATCCTTTACAAAAATCTTCTCCTCTGAAACAACTGAGACACTTAACCATTTAACCAAACTTGGTCACAATCGTCATTAGGGTATTTAGTTTAAAAATGTGTCCGATGACCCTGCCTGCCAACC
Source organism: Mytilus coruscus (assembly GCA_017311375.1). Taxonomy (NCBI): domain Eukaryota; kingdom Metazoa; phylum Mollusca; class Bivalvia; order Mytilida; family Mytilidae; genus Mytilus; species Mytilus coruscus. The sequence goes on from CM029601.1 coordinate 26,555,021, forward strand.
AACATGGCAGACATGGCTAAAAATAGAACATAGGGGTAAAATGCAGTTTTTGGCTTATATCTCTGAAACTAAAGCAAAAGTATAACGGTTGCATTGATTTATGCATCAATTGTAAATAAAAATATCAGGTGAGCGACACAGGTTCCTAGCTTGGAGCCTCTAGTTTTGGATTGTTTTAAATTTTGTCATCCAGGGGCCTTTAAATGCAAGATTAGAGTTTTCTTCTTTAACCCCCCACTCCCTCCCCCTTTTCCCTTTTCACCCTAAAAATTAAAAATCAAACGATCACTCCCTACGTGGAAGACAATCTAAATACCAATACACAAAGGCAAGAGAATACTCTGCCTAGGAATTTATTGTAGACGGACACAAGAGATGAGAGAACTTACTGTAGACAGACAGTGGCGATATGAGAATTTAGTGTAGACAGACACTGCATGGCGATATGATATTTTACTGTAGACTGACACTGTCGATATGAGAATTCACTGTAGACATACATTGGCGGTATTATTAGTTATTTTGGTGTTGTCAGGGGTGAACAGAATTTTACACCGTTGTTGATAATTGATACACCCCGAGGCGCAGCCGAAGGGTGTATGCATTTTTGACACAGACGTATAAAGCGTTCCTTTACTCGTTTTTATACCGGGGTGTAAAATTGAAAAATACCGATGTTGCTGTGTATTGTCAAATACTACCTTTTTTATTTTTTGAGGGAATTTTCGAAAAAAAAAAAATTCGAGAATAAGAAACAAAAACCAATTTAGGGACACATTTTTTTTTTTATTTTGGCAAAAACACTTTTTGTTCTAAATTTGCCAAAAAATTATTTTATTTTTGCATTTTTAAATCTTATTAATTTTCTATTTTTTTTTATTTTTTCGAAATTTTTGAAATTTTTTATCCCCGGGTAAACTGGGGTTGGGTGTGATTTACACCACCCGTATTTAGGGGGGGAGGGGGGGGCTAGGATGAAATTTGAAAAAAAGGCAGGACAGGAGTTTTGAGTAAAAAAAAAAGGCAGAATGAGCAACTTTGCAAAAAAAAAAAGGCAGGATGACAATTTATTTAAAAAGTCAGGATAAACTAATAAAAAAAAAAAAGGGAGGACCGAATAGAGTGAAAAATAAAAAGGCAGGACAGAGATTACAAATAAAAAAAAAATGCAGAACAAAATTTTTCATCCTAGCCCCCATAAAAATCAAATGGTAGCTCCCTAACGGTAGTATGATTTACCTTAGACAGAAACTAACGATATAAGGCCATATGAAAATTTGCTATCGAACAAAACTACAGTATGAAAATTTACTGTAGACAGATACTGGCATTACTAAAGACAGACTCTGGAGATATGAACATTTTCTGGTGTCCCTTTCTTTTCAAAATCATCTTAATATGTATCTCTATCTGTGTTTTATCAGTATTTTTTTAGTATTTTTTTAGTATTTTTATTTTGCTAAAACTGTCTTGGTTATCTGTGAAGACTGGTATGATAAAAGTACCTTTTTCTGCCCAAATACTGCTATCCTTGTTCCGATATGAAAATAAGGAGATTTGATGTGATTGTCATTATCAACTATATATCGAACAACGAATGAGGATGTAAACAAACTGCAGGTCGCCGTACAGTCTTCATTGATGAGCAAAAGGTATGATAAGCAAGTCACTTTTAAAAGTTTTGGTTGCTGTTACTTTTAACTTCGACATATCTTTCGAGGTATTTTTCAAATGTAATTTTTTTCCCAAAAATGTCGTAAAGAATTTACCAAGTCATTAGAGTGTTTTGGGCATTTTCTAAGGACTTTTTGAATATCAATTTAGCTTGCACTGCTTAAATTTTTATATTGCTTTACACGTGTTTAGCCAAGAACGTGCCATATCAATCCAGGAAAAAACCATTGCAATATGCAAAAAGTGTATGGCATTTTTACGCTACTCATATTGGATCAATAACACTGCTTATAGACAGCATGTCCCCAAGGATACTCAATGCTCGGCAGTTTAAAATCATATGAAACTAGTTTCTTGTAATTTTATTATTATCGAAATTATTGAACCAATGCATTCATATATACTAAACTAAATTCCGAATGCACGTTTTTATTTATGTTTATAACAAATCTATAACGCCTATATTTAAAAAAAAGTTGAATATGTTTATCAATGTCACGATGCGTTAAACTTCGGCAACATTGATTGACAATCAACACAGAGAATGTGAAGCACGAGACAAAACGTGAATTGATAGAGCTAAGATGATTTTTTTTTGTATTTTCCATGCGTTCCCATTTGTTAATTAAACTTTTCCTTAGCAGTTGTTAAAAGATTTTTTGTATTATTTTTTTACAAGAAAATTCACGTACACTTGTTTTATAGTAAAACTTTGCTATTTAAGTATATAAAACATATTCAACTTTTTTTTTAAATTTGAAGTTTGATATGACTTTAATACAATGTTCTAGTATATTAGTATTGAGTCACCGAGGCCGTGACAAATTGATCTGGGAAGGTTTACATCTTCTAGTAAAGTTTCAGAGCTACACAATAAATAGGATAATATTATATCAAAAACATGTACATAAGAAAAATATATTTCAATTTATTTATTAGGATAGAAAAAAAAAAATAATTTCATTATACAATGATAAAAAAGGTTATGGTAACATGAAAAGCATTCAACTCATTAAATTTTGAGGCCGCATGTTAAGACTCTATCAAACATTATCTCAACATACACATATATCCCAGTAAAATTGGCTTCAAATTCGTCTGAATGACAGGAGATAAATGATGGGATTTGATACGTTATTTATATAGAAAAAACGAATATGATATAAATTCCCCACTCTGTAGTTTTTATGTTTAACTTTTGTCAATCGCTAGAGATTGTATTTTTTTTTGTACGAAAAATCTGTATTTTCCTAGGGCAAAAACGTTAGGTGCGTCTAACTAAAATAAGGACGCGATCAGAATAATGACTCTTAATGACATTTCTGTGTACATTCTTGTGACGCACAGTTCATAATTCTATTATGCTGTATTTGTGTACTGTCGTAAATTAATTTTAGGTGTTCGTTGTTATTCTGTGGTTTACATGTCGAAATGTACTTTTATATTATTTATTTATGTATTTCTCTGTCCTGAGTGTTCTTGCATTCATTTGTACTGTATTCCTGTCACGCAATGTTGTCATTTTAACGGTATTTTTAACATTGACATATAAGAGGGAGGTTTGGCTAGCCATAAAACCAGGTTCAACCCACCATTTTTTCTTAAAATGTCCTGTACCAAGTCAGGAATATGGCAGTTGTTATCAAATAGTTCGTTTCTATGTATGTTGCATGAGCGTTTGTTTTTGTTGCACTTCAGTGTTTCTGTTGTTCCGTTGTTTTCCTCTTATAGTTGACGTGTTTCCCTCGGTTTTAGTTTGTAACCCGGATTTGTTTTCTCTCAATCGAGTTATGACTTTTGAACAGCGGTATACTACCTTTGCCTTTATTAAAGACAAATACTGTAAACGTTGAACTTCTAACAGAGAACCTGGCCTAACAGAGAAAACGATGTCAAAGTTTATCAAAGTTGGATCTATATGAGGTCATTGAACTATTAATATTGATAAAAAAAAAAAGGAAAATAAAACAAACAAGACGGATACAGAATAATGTAAAGTTTTCTACCTTACGTTAGCTTTGTAAAGATACTTTATGTCGTAGGGTAAGCATACATATATGTAGGTTATAGCGCTTGACATCTTATTTCAGCCCATTACCAAACAAAGCAGTATTTTGTTTAGACCATGTGGGCACCAGTGGTGGGGAAAATTTGATGCAGTTAAAACAAGTAAAGATATTAAAAAAACTATTCCTTTTGATTTGATTTCATTGTATACTTTGGTTCATTAAGTATGAAGTAAAGATCCTCGGTTACCCCAAACACTGTTGCAAATTGTTATTATTATGTACATAAGCCGAACTTATTTCCTTAATTAACTCTCGCGTTATTCTGTTACCAGTAAAATAAATTGTTATCTTTTTCCAAAGAACAAAAATATAATTGCTGAATGCGCTTTTGATTTAGAAACTGTTCATTTTCCACAATTAAAGTACAGATATAATTCACGTTTCTAGATAACCAAGGATAATAAGCAACAAGAAAAGGAAATTTGATTTTTTTAAATGTACTTAAACATATAATTTAGTGAAGCCGTGCATGAGCAGTCCAATGATCCTGTAAATCATATAATCATATCATATTTAATACAGTAATTATAACCAATGAGTGATTTTTCAATAATATATGCGACCAAATTAACAGAAAGTGTCAAAATCAGGTACTTGTTATGAAATAATAAAAAAAAAAAAACAAATGCAGTACTCCGATACAGAGGATGTTTAGCGAATAATATTCATTTCTTTCTACGTATCATCATCAGTGTCGCTTTGAGAGAGTAGTGATAACCTTTCCAAGTTTCCCAGTTGACACCATCAGCAAAAGAAGTGTGTGTTCCGCCAAGATACTGTCCATTTAAGTTTGACGAATGGCAGTCTTTGTACCACCAGGCGCCTTTAAAAGATCTAGCACAGTTGTGTCCATACTGGTCATTATCTTGATCTTTAGTAGTAAAATTCTGTCCATTCTGTCTAGCCAATGAATCGCCTTGGTAGAACAAATTATATATGCATTTATCAAGGTAGCCTATAAATGACGACAAAAACAGCGACAAAAAGACAAAACCGTTGACATGAGAATAATAGGAAAGTAATTCCTCTTCTGAAAAAGTCCACAAAATCATTAGTAAAACAATGAATTCCGATGACGATATTGATTAAAAGTTATAAAGTTTTGAATTGTACATTTTAAAAACATTTTTAGGATAAGCATGTTATCCTTAAACCTATCAACAATTCCAACATAGGATGATTATGTTCATCTGTATAATAAACCTACCACAAAGAATCAGTATATCCTCTATAAACCTACCAAGAAAGGATGTGTATGTCCTCTATAAACCTACCAACATAGGATGCGTATGTCCTCTATAAACCTACCAACAAAGGATGAGTATATCCTCTATTAACCTACCAACATAGGATGAGTATGTCCTCTATAAACCTACCAACAAAGGATGAAAATGTCCTCTTTAAACCTACCAACAAAGGATGAATATGTCATCTATAAACCTACCAACATAGGATGAGTATGTCCTCCATAAACGTACCAACATAGGATGTGTATATTCTCTATAAACCTACCAACATACTTTAGGATGAGTATATTCTCTATTAACCTACCAACATAGGATGCGTATGTCTTCTATAAACCTACCACCAAAGGATGCGTATGTCCTCTATAAACCTACCAACAAAGGCTGAGTATATCCTCTATAAACCTACCAACAAAGGATCAGTGTATTCTGTATAATCCTACCAAAAAAGGATGAGTATATCCTCTATAAACCTACCAACAAAGACTGAATATATATCCTCTATAAACCTACCAACATAGGATGTGTATGTCCTCTATAAACCTACCAACAAAGGATGAGTATATCCTCTATAAACCTACCATCAAAGGATGAATATGTCCTCAATAAACCTACCATCAAAGGATGAGTATGTCCTCTATAAACCTACCAACAAAGGATGTGTATGTCCTCTATAAACCTACCAACAAAGAATGAATATGTCCTTTATAAACCTATCAATAAAGGATTAGTATGTCCTCTATAAACCTACCAACATAGGATGCGTGTGTCCTCTATAAACCTACCAACAAAGGATGTGTATGTCCTCTATAAACCTACCAACAAAGAATGAATATGTTCTCTATATACCTACCAACATAGGATGAGTATATCCTCTATAAACAAACCAACGAAGGATAAGCATGTCCTCAATAAACCTACCAACATAGGATGCGTATGTCTTCTATAAACCTACCAACATAGGATGAGAATGTCCTCTATAAACCTCCCAACATAGGATGCGTATGTCTTCTATAAACATACCAACATAGGATGCGTTTGTCTTTTATAAACCTACCAACATAGGATTAGTATGTCCTCTATTAACCTACCAACATAGGATGCGTATGTCTTCTATAAACCTACCAACATAGGATGAGTATGTCCTCTATAAACCTACCAACATAGGATGAGTATGTCCTCTATAAACATACCAGCATTCCAAGCTTAAGTATAGAATATTGCATATTAAACTCAACAATAATGCCAACATATGATGAGTATATCAAATGTAGACCTACCAATAGAGCAAGCGTTAAATGAGTATACCAGCAATAAACATACCAACATAGGATGAGTATGTCCTAAGTAGTTGAGTATCTGAGCGAGTTGAGCCCACACACCAAAAAAAAAAATTTTTTGACCCCTAAAAATACCTTCATTTGAAGCAAAAGGCCACTTTTTTTTACCAAAAAATCAAAAAACACCCTAAAAAACAGCAAAATTTTCTTACTCCCAAAAAAAATTTTTTTTTACTTTTTTTGTAAAAAAAGCAAAAAACACCTAAAAAACATCAAAAAAAAATTCCAAAAAAACAAAATAAAAAAAAAGCCGGGAAAACAGGCAGAGAAAGAATTCTGTGGGATTTGAGAGAAAAAAAAATCAATTTTTACTTTAAAAAATGAAACAACCTACAGCTCCCGATTTATCAATGGATAAACCATTATATCCAGAATTACCTACAGAAGATGGACAAAATTATAGACTACAAAAAATAACAGAAATAGAAAAAACATTAATAAATGAGAGAGATAAACGTAAATCTTTATACAAAAAGTACAAACGTGGAGTTAATGCAACGGATGGTGTAGATACAAGTTTAATTTCAACATCTGTTGTTTTAGCAGGTGTAGGAATTGCAGTGCCTTTTTACTTCCCGTACAAATTACAGCTATTGTATGTGGAAGTTTAGGAGGTTTAATTAAATTTGCTAGACGCAAGTTAACAACAAAATCAAAAACATTATGAAATTAAAACAATGGCAGAATGTAAATTAAACAGTATAAAAGATTTGATATCAAAATCTTTAACTGATGGACAGATAAGTGAGAATGAATTTAAATCAGTTTTGGATGAATTGGAAAATTACAACAAAATGAAAGAAAATATACGTACAAAACAAACACAAACAGTATTGAATGACAGCGAAAGAAAGAAATTGATAGAAGACACAGAAGCTAGAGTAAGAAGTGAATTAAAAAAAATGGAAAATATCTAATTTTTTAACAAAATTACAATAGTTAATGACCCTCCCCAATGTATGAACTATAAAAATTTTGATGTAAAAATGGCTGAAGGAGGTGTTGAGTTTGGAAATCCTTTATTTGATCGTGATGATTATGATGAAGAAAAGAAACTACTTTTCGAAATGATGAAGAATTTCAAAGTTCTATAGACAAGGAAACTGAGGTATTAAGAGATTTATCAGAAAATGACACTAAAATTCGCGAAAAGAAATTACCGAAAAATGATAAAAGATTTTATAACGAAAATAATGAATTATATTCAAACAAAAATTACAAAGATTTTTTACCAAAGAAGATTTTAATGGAAGAACAATGTTGTATGTAAAAGATGAATATGGTAGGAAATTGCATTAACATATTATCAAAAGGAGTATTAAAATTTTATAAATTTAGCACTATTCAAAGAGAATACGGTGTTGGTGGTACCGAATTTATCAAAGATGTTTTGGGTGTAGACGATTATAAAATATCTGATAGAATAATAGAAGGTAGAGCAGAGTTTCAGAGAATGTTAAATGAAACACCAATTCGTGAACTCAATAATATAGAAATTCCATTAAAAGAAATATCTACACAACAAGAAGGAGAAGAATTATTAGAAACAGCAAGTAATACCGAAACATCTGTGAAAGAAATAGAAACTTCTTTTGTAGAAGCAGGAGTATCTTACAAAGAAATGGAAACTCAAACAGATATTACAAAAGAGAGATGGATGGTATAATCAGTGCAATGACATCAGTAAAGAAGAGATTGCAAATGAATTAGCAAAACTGAATGAAACAAATAAAGACTTAGCAAAAGAAAATACTAAATTAGAACAAGCTAAAGAAGACAATGATGAATTTCAAATAAATAGAATAAGTAGTCGAATAAGAGAGTTGGAATCTGAGAGAAGTGCAAGACTAGAAGTAATTAATATTAATAAAGAAAACTACGTAGTCAAGTAAACAGAATTAAAGAAACAATAAATAAAGTGTTATACGAAGACAAAACATTAGGTGAAAGAATTAAAACATTATTCAGAGAACAAGGAATTACAATAGCTAGTATTTTAACCGCTTTTGGAATGATTATTGGTGTTATTGTTGAGACATTTACTGGTGGAACTACTTTTCTCCTTCTCCTCCTCCTCCACCATCAAAAGGTGGTGTACAAGACTGGATAAAAACAATTAAAAATCTTGGAAAACTATTATCTTTTCTTGCAGGAAAATTAGCAGCTGCATTACCAGGTATTATAGGTTCTATTGTATCTTGGTTATTGTCTGCAACAAAAGACGTAGTAAATTGGTTTGCAAACAACTTATGGGCTTTGCTTGTTTTGGTTGTTGGTTTATTGTATGCTGCTGCTAGGAATATTTAAAAATAAATTAATAAATTTTATAAATAATAAGTGCTGTAATACCTAATACAATACTTCCAAATATTATTGCTTTTTATTATCTTCGTGTTCGTCATATTCATTTTTTGTGTTGGTTCTATTTGAACTGGTTCTGATTTTTTGGTTCTGATTTTTTGGTTCTGATTGAGATTGTTGAATCGGTTTTGGTTTATTTGGTTGGAAATCGACAGGATCGAGACCGGTAAAATCAAAATTTTATTATTTAAATCATCATTTAAACCGAGTGTTTGATTTTCTGTTGCAATTACAATTTTGTTGTTATAACCAACAATGGTGTCAATTTGTAATACCATATCACTGGGAGACATATATAAACCAAGTCCATAAGCATAATCAACTTTACTTCTTGCGTATTTTAAAACATTTTGATAATTTTTATCTGAGTGGGTAAATCGATAGGACTATTAATAACATCTTGTACATTTGCTAAGAATTGTTTTGTGCATCAAATCCTGTTCCTACTTTTAATATTTCTACCCTTGTTTGAGATTGTGCCCTAATAATGCCCATACAAACATTCTAATAATTTCATTGATACGTTCAATACCTGCTTTTGTAAAACCCTCTGATTTATCTAATATAAATGTTGTCCAAGCCATACTTATATCTTTTGTATGACGAATTGTATCATGAATATTAAAGAAGGGACCATCCCTGAATGATGATATCTGTATTCACCACTTGGTTTATAATATTCAGAAAAGTTCCTAATCCTTTAGATGATGATTCTACTTTTGTCTCCAATCTGTATTTGGAGAAACATCAAATTCATTGCATAATTTTGATATGCAGCTTTGTCATATGGGTTTTGTAATAACAGAAAGAAGAATCTGTTGGTAAAGGTGATTTAAGTTCTTTAAAATTCTGGCAATGCAATAATATAAGTGAAATGTATAAAGTGATTTAGTAAGATTTGAAGTGTTTTGTATATGGTTATTGTAGGAAACACCACATCCTGTACTTGCACACCAGACTGCAAAGTTTAACTGACATTGCCACCAATCAAACGAAGAATGAATCCATGTATTCCATGGTTCGTTGGTGTGTAATGATGGGTTTTGATATTTTGAAATAAATCGGGAAAGCTGTTTTAAAGTTTTCTTTTGATTTACAAATATTATTTGATCGACAAGATTTATATCTTTTTTAGAATACTTAACACTTGGATTATATGATACATTTGGATTATATTTAAATTCTTTTGTTATCATTTTTTTATATTAAAAATGTACCACACTATTTCAAATATTGATAAGACAATTAACTTACAACAATACATTGATAACAGAGATGGAAATAAACGTATTGGTTTAAAATCTATAAGATATAGTGTAGGTTGGTATAATGTTTATGATGGAGTTATAAGACAAACAGGAGAAAGACTTCATAGGATTAAAGATGGTTATTATAGTTTCCAACAAATAGCGGATGAATTTAAAAAAGATATTGTATTATCCGTAAATGAAACAAATGGTATTGCGTCATTAAACACTCCTATTGAGTTAAGGATAAATGAAGATTTGAAAATATGTTAGGATTTAATAATGAACGTAAATTGAACCTAATGAATTACATTATGGAAAAAATTTGTAGATTTTGCTATCCATAAATCATTGTATATCCATTTGGAACAAGTTAGCACTTCTTATAATTATCTTGATGGTATGCCGAGTACTTTGTTGGCTGTTGTTCCAGTTGAAAATAAAGAGTTTGGGGATATTATAACAATAAGATTTGAGAATCCGGAATATAAGTATTTGGTAAATGGTGATATAACAGAATTGAAATTAGAAATAAGAGACGAAAATAATAAAAGATAATTAATAATTTACCAATTAATTGTGTTTTAGAAATTGTATAATTTATTTAATAAAATGAGCATACTTGGTGTCAAGAAAAAACACGTAGATACATCGGAAATAAAAAAGGAAATATTAAATATGGAGAGTGAGCTTCGAACAATGGATACTAAGGATAAAGATTTACGCCGGAGTGTCGCTGCCCTAACCATCAGAGTTTTAAATGTTGAAAATATAGTTACTAATATTAAAAATAAACCAGACAGAAAAATAATAAGTATAAATGCTGGAATTGATGGTTCAATACATACAAATCAAATGTTTAATTTTGGTGATGGTGGTTATTATGTAATGAACTTTCCAGGACAAATATTGGGTATGGGTTTAGTAAGTCTGAAAACAAACACAGATGATATAGCCGTTATGATGACTGTTAATAATAATGAGCCATATGGTTACGGAATAAGTTTGGGTAGTAGTGTCACACACAGTTATTATAACTTTAATACACCTTTTGAAGTTAAGGCTGAGATATAATAGGTTTTGTTAGTAAGAGTGATAATTCTGCATGTATCAATACTCTAGTATCAGCGGTAATTGAATTATTTTATAACAAATTTAATCCTTAAAATGTCGGCATACGGAAACAAATTAAATCCTTACAGAAAATAAGAGAACCTCGTGGTGTGAAAGGTATTCGTCAAAGTGTAGTAATAACTAATAATCCTTCAACTATTGATCAAAATCAACAGCTATTAGTGAGATTCCCCAATCTAAGCAATAATGATGTTATTGTTCCAGGAACAACAAGATTAGCATTTGAGATAGATCTTACATCATCTACAGACGACAATGCAACCATATATCCAAACATAGGAAGAGCAATAGTTAAAAACAACAATTCGTATAAGTGGAAATGAAATTATGTCAATTGATGATAGTGATATTTATCATTGTTATACCGATTTGTGGAAATCTTCATCTGAACGAACAAATATGGCATACCAAGGTATTGGTGAAGCAAACATGTTAAAACACAGAGTTGGTGTAGGTGATAAAGCAAATGATACGGGTGATGAAGCAATTGCATTAGCATATAAAACAGATTTTGTATCCCACTTGATTTTGAACTATTAGAAACTCATATGCCTTTTATCAATCAGGTCTTGGTGATAGACTTGAATATGAACTTACATTTAATAATTATAGCAACGTTATTAAATCTACAGATACAGATGCAAGTTACACAATTAAAAACATTTGTTTAGAATTTGATATGGTTTCCGATGCAGAATTAGCAAGACAGATAAGACAACAAGTTGATGGTAAGATGGTTATTTTGTACGATAGAATACTAAGACATAGAAAAATAACCAAAAACAAATCTGATACATTGTGGAATATCAATTTAAATGTTCCAGCTAGAAGTATGAAAGGAATTCTAATGTTGTTCGAAGATCCTGAAAGAACAAGCACTGAAACTTATTATAATCCTAATATAACAAAAGTAGAAATGACAATAGAAGGTGTTCCAAATCAGCTATACAGTCAAGGAATGAAAGCATATCAACAATGGGATGAAATAAATAAATTCTTTGCTTTAAATTCTAAAAGAAATAAAGAAACAAATATACTTGCAAAAGATTTAAATTTATCTCATACAACATTAGAAAAATATCTCACAACTAATTATGCATTATGGTTAGATTTACGTTCAACAGATGATAACTCACTACACGGTTCAGGTAGAAGAATTGAAAATGCCTCTGAAGGTATAACAATCCAAATAACTAAAACAGCAGGAGCAAATAAATCAATAAATGTTTATCTGTTTGTAATCCAGGATGCACAAATTAATTTTGAAGATGGCAGATTTAAAATGTTGATTACTAGTAAGCGAGCAAAGCTATAGAGTTTTTAGTTTATTTTATTTAAAATGGAGTTGCCAAAATATCCACATTGTGCTATTATATGTGGTCAAACTGGATGTGGAAAAACAGAGTTTGTTCTTGATTTATTAGAAAAGAATATAGTGGGGTTTTAAACATATAGTCATACTTTGTCCAACAATTCAATGGAACAAAGCATACAAAAATCGTTGGTGGATTGGTGATGTTAAAAACCAAAACAAAAATCTAATAATTGTTAATCCCATTGTCAAAGAAGAAGAGAAACTACAAGAATTACTTAGAATGTTTTTAAAAATATGCTGGTTATCCAACATTATATATTATTGATGACTGCAGTGCAACGAAAGAACTAACAAAGAAAAAGATATGCTGTCTGAGCTTGCATTTTCAGGAAGACACGCGGAACAATCAGTGTGGGTCATTTCACAGAGATACAACTCTGTTTTAAAAGACTTAAGAGAACAAACAAAATGGTTATGCATGTTCTACACAAAAGATAGAGATAGTTTTGATAATTGTCTAAGAGAAATGATGTTATTCCTACTTTGGAAGAAAGGCAAAGAATAAAGGAAGAACTTAAAAAAAAGAAACATCGTAAATTAATATTAAAGACAGACCAACCTACTGATTATTGGTTGATTGATTAGCAATTCTTAAGCAATTCTCAAGCTATTCTTAAGTAATGCTTTAGCAATTTTTTAGTAATGCTTTAGTAATTTAGCAAAAATAAGCAATAAAAAAGCAATGCTATTAGAAATATTAACAATTATAACAAATACTGCAGTATTATCATTAGTTGGTTATTTTGTATTTAGTTTTATAAAAATTAAAAATAAATTATTTTTCTTTTTTGAAACGTATAAAATGAATGCCGAAGAATTATTAAGCGAAAAAATTGTCGAAAATATAAATATTGATGATGATGATAAACAAGAAAAAAAACGCGAGAGATTATCATCTGTTGTTGCTGGTGGGAATAGTAAACAATATCTGGGTAAAGAATTACAACTGTCAGATATTGATAAAATGACACCAGAACAAATAGACAAACTATACTGTAAATATGAAGCAAGATTAGGAGCTAGTATGACTAAGACATTAGGAAACTCTTTTATAAATTTATATGTTATGGGTGTATCAAAGTATTTTAAAGTTGTCGATCCACCAAAACTAATACAAGATTTAGAGGAAGATCCTTTTCTCAATAATGCTTTAACTAATACATGTTGTGAACTGTACTACAGATATGGGATGTTTCTTGCTCCTTTTACTACAATTTTAACAACAGCAAAACATATTGAACCACTTGCTTCTATTGATTTTAAAAATAAAGATGAAAATAATGACATAAAAAATGATGAATGAAAATCCTGAACAAGAAGAAACTAGCGAGCGAAGCGAACGAGCGGAGCGAGATACACTCGGTCCCTTCAAAAGAAATATTCAAAAACCCAAACCAAAAGACCCAAAAGAGTAGCAGCTGGTAAAAAGGTGCAGAAGCAAAAAATGAAAGCTGAATTAAGAAAAAAGAAGAAGAAAATTAAAAAGAAAACGCAAAATTTAAAATGGCTAGTGAAAAAGTGACTTACCACAAATAACAAAAGATTCTGATACAGAAACAGATTATGAATCAAACCCTTCGGTCAAGAGAAACTCCGGTTCCAAAGTTGATTACAAATTTGTACTTTTTCTATAGGTATTGTTGGATTGGGATTGTTTTTTATAACCAAAGTAAGAAACCAGAAAAATGATTAAAGAAATCGTGGTGGGTAAGGAAATAACAAAACCAGAAAAACAGAAAAACAAAAGAAAGAAATTGATCCTTTTGAATTTAATTAAGAGCAAAGTGAGAATTTAAAATTTAATATATAAAATGTCAACACAAAAGACGGAAAACAAATAGCAAATATATTATATCATGCTGGAGTGGAAACATTGTTAACAGTTGGATATGCAGAAATAGGTAAAAGGTATTAAGGAGGCCAGCACCAAAAGTAGATTTTAACATGAATGATATTTTTATGTTATCCATTGATATATTGCTTGCAATGGCAACAAAAGATATGTTGATTAAGCAAGGTATTATACCTGCTGATATTATGAAGTAATAAAAGGGAACCGCTTCTTTTTTTATTTTATTTTGTTTTTATAAAATGGCAAGTGCTTTAGCAATGATGCTTGGTGGGGCAATAACAAATGCTTTTGCATTTTCGGGGAGTAATTATTTATTTTCACATATGGGTAGTAATGCAAATGAAGAAAATAAGACATGATAAAGCTATAGAAAAATTAGAAAAAGCACAAGCAGAATGGAATAAAAAAAGAATACAAAGATTAGATTTTCTTAATGAACAATTACAAAAAGAACATCATGCCGAACATACTTTTGAAGATGTTGACCAAGCAATGAAACAATACTATTACATTACAAGTAAACAATTAACTCCATTATCACCCAAACCTAAACTAAGTGATTTTTATACACCATCAGAAGATCAAAAAAATAGAGAAATTGCATTTGTTGTTGGTGGAATGGTTTTAACAGGTTTTGTTGTTTGGAAGTTAAAATAAAAAAAATAAAAATGTTGGTAAAATTATGTTTTTTTTTTACTAAGTTTTGTAATCATTAAATTCTTCTTCTTCTTGATGTTTTGTTTTTTCATGACTTTTTAAATTTACAAAGAATTTTGAACAATATTTGCATTGTTTTTTGTTTTTGTTTAAAATACACACTTTACACTTTATTGTTGTTTTATCTAAATTATTATTTAATTCAAAATAACTACAAACCAAATATGAGTAAACTAAAAATATTTTGGGAGATTATTATGAGGAAAATGATGCATTTAAATCTAAAAATATTATTCCTCTGATTAAAATTTTTAAAGAAGGGTACAAAGAAATAACAAAATAAATTAAAACCCAAAAGGTAGAGTGTCTATTCCATTATCTTTTATATATCTTTTATCATCAAATGGATTTGTACTTATTTTGTTTACTTCATTAACAAACATTTCGTGTTTTTAGAGTTCATTTGAATGCATTTGTTCATTTTGGTTTTATTATTAAACAGACAATCTTTGTAATCATCAAATTTAATATCTTTGGTTATTGTAGTTTTCCAATTCCTTTTAATTTTTTTCTTCTTTATTTGATTTAAATCTACGAAAGTAAAAGAATATGCTTTACTTCTTAAATAAACTATTTCATTCATAATTTTCCCATTAAGTTCATCTTTAAATTTACCAATTACTTTTTATTTTTTCTGAATACAAAGGGTGATCTTTTGGATAACCAGATGTATCTAGTTCATCTTCTATTTTTTCATATCTTCATAAATATCTTCAGTTTTAATATTTAAAAATATGCTATCTGTATCACTTGCAATTAATTCATTTTTTTCCACAATTTGTTTACAACATTGTAGTAAAAGTCATACATCAATTGTTTTGAGTAATCTAATATAGCTTGTCCCAAATAAATAGGTTTATTAAATTTTACAGAAGTAACATTATTTTCAATTGCAACAAAGTTATCATTAAATATTGTAGAGTCTTTAAAATTTGGTTTTTTATATATTTTTACTTCTTCCCTGTCTGTAAGTAATTTTATTTCACTTCTTCCTCTAATATCTTCTAATGTTTTACCATAGAAACTATTGTTCATAAGTTTCCACAAGTCTTTTCGAAATCTGATTTTGATTTTGTTCTTTGTTCTGTGTTAAAATTTATGTATTTTGCAAGCCAATCTGATTCTTTAAACGAAATTGTTTTATAAACTTTTGTCACCTTCATTCCAAGTTTTATATAATCTTTTAAAACTTTGTAGTGAACTATATATTTTTTTGTCTTTTCCTGTTAAAATAATTTTCTTCATTACCTAATGGTTTGTTTCCTAATAGATTTAATTGGTAATTTGATAATTCTTCTTTTTTGGTCTTGTTTTTCAGGTACTAGAGGATATTTAATTGTTTTCTTTTACATTTGTCTGTATATTTTAAATCACATTTAATCAAACATCCTCTTCCTTTTGGAACTTTTTGTAGTAATCAGGATCTTCTTCCCATTTAAAATCTTTTGTTGGTAATTTTTTGACATAGACCATCCATATAAATTATTTGCATCTAGATACAACAAATAATTTTTTAAAACAATTGTTTAAATTTCCTCCGTTTTTAATTTTCTAAACATCCTTTTCCTTCATGTTCATCTAATATTCTGTAATCTTCATTATAATTTGAAGTATATTTATTATATGCTTTTACATGTCTTGGTCCTAGAACACCAGAAAACCACCCTAATACCTTTTTCAAACATTTGTAGCATATCAACATCGGTCAACAATTCTAATTTTACGTTTGTATATTTCAACCCACATTGCCATGTCAAACCTGGAGCAGAATAGCAATAGCAAGGATCAATTTCATGATGTTTTATAAAGAATTTTCTAAATTTTTCGAATGCATCTGCCAAAATAAGAACATCTGTTTTGAGATATAAATTATGATAGTCTAATAAAGTTTTACAATTATAATGTTCCCAGACTTTTTGTGCATGTTTATACTCTTCTTCTTTGATTGTTTCTTGTTTTAGTTTAGAATAAAATTTTTCTATTGCAGGAAGTTTTTTGTCTTTAAATTTTTCTACAGAATCTATGTATTCATATGGATAGAATCCTTTTTGTTTTAAAAGATCTATATCACCTTCAAACTCTTTTTCTAAAATAGGAAAATCGTCCATTGATTTAGCAACATCTGATAAGCCTTTTAACATAAATCTATATGAATCTAGGAATCTTAATTTTTCATAATATGATCCATAATCTATAGAAATATAATTTTCCGAGTTTTTAGAAAGAAGTTTTACTTTATTATATTTATCTTCTTTTTTCATCAATTCTTCAATTAAAAAGTGGAAATCATAATTTGATCCATTATGAAAGAACACAGGTATTAATTTTGTTGCTTTACCTTCTTTTGTATTACACGATTGACAAGCTGCTCCTCTATATTTACCTGAAAGATGATCATGTTCTCTTACTTTATTGTTTTCTTCAAATTCTTCTCCACAAATATAACATTCAGTTGCTTCTTGAAATTCATCTTCTTCATACTTATTTAATATTGGTTTATCCTTTTTGTTGTGTTTGATATTATAAGTTATTTTTTGAATATACTCATTATTTTTCCACATATTTGTTTACTACATCATCACCATCATAATGAAAGTATTGTGATTTATATATTTCTGGATAATCTGAATGAACATACATACCATAACTATTTATTTCTTGTTTTGAAATTGGTTTTGTATAAGATTTGTCAGGATCTGGAGTACATGATTGCATAGGTATATTACATGCTTCAAAATCACAATAGATAACAAAAGGTAATCTATTTTAAAATGATGATTATTAAATTCAAGAATATTTTTCCTGGTTCTGGCATTATGGTTCTACAAGGTTCGTAATCATAACATATTTTTTGTGTTTTCGAGTGTTTCTTCTCTTTGAAATCCTTGTATACAATTTCTACATGTAAATTGTTTATGTCCATTATTGTCGCACATAAAACTATCTAAATCTTTTATTAAACAATAATGAGCATTTCCATTATTTTCGATGTACAAAGATCGACAACATAACATTTTTCACTTTCTTTATTTGAAACATAAATTGGATCCAAAGTCTGTTTGTTTGTTTGATCCTTTAAGGCAAATACATTTATGATCAAATTGTTTTGTTTTTCTACTTTGGAATATCTTCTTTTGCTACTGGATATTCAATTCCTCTCATACTAATTTCATCTTCATATTCTTTATAATTTGTTACTCTTTGTTTGTTTTTAACAACAGGATATAAATATGCTAATATTGACCAAAGAAAACATTTGTTATCATTTTATTTTGTACGTTGATAATATTTTTGATTTAAATTGAAGGGAATATAAGACGAAGCTCTTTGATATTCATATTTATATAGTTTTACTTGTACACTTTTAATACTATTAAAATCAAACCCAGATCCTCTTTCTTGAAATTGATCAACCCAAGCTTTAAATTTATCTATTAGATCATCATAAAATTTAGACAAATTATTTTGTGTTAAAACAACTTTAGCAGGATGAGAGTAATGACTTTCTATTCTATCAAATGCAATAGGAGTTGTAAATTCACTTGTTATTATTATCTTTATTTTAAAGGAAATTGATCTATGACTATTTTGTCTTTTAATAAGTTTATGTATTTAGTTGCATCAGGTTCTTCTATATCATCAATAGTAGTTTCACTGATAATATCTTTGAATGATTTTTGGGTGCCATTTTTAAAGGAATAAATTGAATTATATTTAAATTTTACATTTACCCAGTAATATTCACTTTGATAATTTGGATTTCTAGAAATAAATTTTTCATAAGCTTTTTATATTTTCTTTGTTATTTTGATAATGTTTTGTTTTACAGATTTGTTGCATTGTTTACATGCACAACTTACTCCCATAGGTTTGTCTCTTTGTTTATAATATTCACTTAATAATTTGTATTCGTTACATTTTGAACAATGTTTTCTTTCATCCATTTTTAAAAAAATATTTTAATTACTTAAAAATGTCTAAAATAAATCTAACAAATAAATTAGCAGAGGAATTACATCATAGAGTTGTAAAATATTTTCCTAAAAGACGTGTTTATGTTCATTCAATAGATCAAACATGGGCGGTTGATTTGATAGATATGCAACAATATTCAAAACAAAATAAACACTATAAATATTTATTAGCAGCTATAGATATTTTTAGTAAAAATGGTTGGTTAGTCCCATTGAAAAATAAAACAGGAGTAACAGTAAGTGAAGCATTTAAAACATTATTTAAAGAAAGAAAACCAATGCATATTTGGTCGGATAAAGGATCAGAATTTTATAATCGACAATTAAAAGAATTGTTAAAAGATAACAACATAAAGTTATATTCAACTGAGAATGAGGAAAGAGCAGCGTGGTGGAACGCTGGATAGGTACAATGAAACAACATATGTTTAAATACTTTACTGCTAATGAAACTTTTAAATATTATGATATATTAGATAAATTAGTTAAACATTATAATAATACAGTACATTCTTCAATCAAAATGACACCTGTTGAAGCAAGTAAACCAAAAATAAATTAACAGTGTATAAAATTTATATCCAGAAAAGAAAGAAAATTAAAAACCTAAATTCAAAGTAGGTGATAGAGTAAGAATAACAAAAAGAAAGGTAAATTTGAAAAGGGTTATACTACTCGTTGGACCAAAGAAATATTTGTAATTGAAAAGTTTTAAATACAAATCCTGTTACTTATAGAATAAAAGATTTAAAAGGCGAAGAAATTAAAGGTGGTTTTATGAACAAGAATTACAGATGACTAAGTTTTAAAAAAACGACGCTACGCATGATAGTTGTATCGTGAATATTTACTTCAACCAAATATGCTGCTCGTGTACATTTACCTCGTATTAGACGACAAACAAAAGTGATGACAAAGACGATGCAAAGTGACGTTTTACAAAAAGTAAGACCTAGAAAAACAATAATAATCATATTAGAAACTATCCCGGTTATGCATAACCGTTTCTAAATATAGCATTGAGAAATAGTCACTCCTTATACGGAATATATACAAAGTTGTCCCAGCCACTGATCATGTATGATCACTCCTTATATGGAATAAGAAAATCAATATCACATATACTATATTAAAAACACAATTACAGATTGAGAAAGTTCCCCGGTTATGCATAACCGTTTCTAAATATAGCATTGAAAAGTCACTGGGAAGCAGCACATCACAGTGTCAGTGATCGTCTTGCGATGATTGAAGATTATTGGTGGTTGGTAGAGCCACAGGTCTCTTCCAGAATGCATTGTGTTCTGGAATTTGTAGCATGATGTCTATTTCTTTTAGTTTTCTCAAAATAAAATTTAGAGGTAATCCCACATGAAAAAATTGTTCGTATCCGTAAAGAACCTTTGCGAGAGCACGTAGCTTCCTCGCGTGGTCATCGGAATACCCTGTCTTCTCTTTTAACCATGCAGACCAAGATTGTTTGATTCTTCCTTCTTTCCTTTCATTTTCCAGCCAGGTTTTGGTAAGATTTAAAAAATTTCCAAAATTAATATAAATTAAAAGTGTTTGAGCATCCTGCCGTTTTAGATTTCGTATCCCTTTATTTAATTTATCCACAATGTTCGTCTCACTCTCATTGCCAGAAAGCAAATAAGCGTTGCCGAATGTTTCTCTAGAAATTGTGTGGTTAATATCAGCAATGTTGTCTGATAGATATTGGTGCAGTTCTTGAGGGGTCATTTTTTCCTTATTCACTTTTTTCAGTCCATAAATGTCACTAAGCCGTTGTTTAGGTTTTTTAGGTAGCTTCGGCATCTTTCCGGTTGGTCCATTTGAATCAATTTCGTTAACCAACAATCCCATTTTTTGATGGTAAATTCTATATTCATTAATCAATTGTTTTTGGTTAATATTCCATTGTTGCGATTCCATATCTGTTAAATTATATCACTTCACGTTCAAAACTACTAAAATCCTGTATTCTACCACTGATAATTTGAAATGTTTACGGTAACTATAATAAACATGTTATGACAACAACACCTAGGTAACATGTTTTCAAATCAATGTCCTATTGAATAAAATATTGCAATCAATTATGTTTTTAAAATACACACTTCAATAACTACCTGCGGGTTTAAATTACTATGAAAAAACATTAAAATGCTTGATTGATTTGGGAATTTAAATCGTGAATCTACACGGAAAGTGTAAAGGACGATTTAAAAGTAAATATATACACCAATTACAATCCCATACAATCCTTCCTTTTGTTATCATAAGACTCTGAGTCCCGCATGGATAATTCGTACTTAATGACCACATGTGGGAAGAAACCATCAATGCAGGAATTTATATTAAACTGTTGCTGTTAAAATATAGTTTATGATTTTACTTAAATAATTATTAAGTCTCCCAAACGAATGACCGCCGTTGCCGTGGTAACAAAAATGGAAAAAATTCAAAGTGCTCAGAATTGGATGAAATTTTACAAAATGCTACCTAGGATTATGGGAACTCAAAATAGCTTTTTTACTATCTTTACCATTTCTCGGGGTTCTAAAAAATTTTTTTCTCTTGAATCCAACAGAATTTTTCACGGTGTGTTCTCCGACCTTTTTTATTTTGTTTTTTGAAATTTTTTGATGTTTTTGGGTGTTTTAAGGTTTTTGCTGTTTTTGGGTGTTTTGCTTTTTGGTAAAATTTAGTGTCTTTTGCTTTAAATGAAGGTATTTTAGGGGTCAAAATTTTTTTTTTTTTGGTGTGTGGGCTCAACTCGCTCAGATACTCAACTACTGTCCTATAATAACCTACCAGCATAGAATGAGTATGTCATCTATAATAAACCTACCAACATTTTAGGATGAGTATGACTCTATCATTCAAACTTTTACCTAACTATTTTGGTAACATAGAACCACCTATTATTTCGTATATATACCCCCCAAAAAACAGTAGTAGTTTACTTTTTAATTGTACGTCAGTTACATCAGACGTTAGTATAGAATATAATGCTCCTCCAACTTGAGACTCCCAATCATCAAATTTTAGATATGACTATGGCCATTTTATGAGAAGGGACCGCAACATCGTTCAACACCGAGAGGTTAAAAACTTTATGAAAAAATTTACCAACATATCGTCCTCCATCGATAATAGATTCGGAACAGTGCCTTCAGGTCTATGAAGACGCTTTTTCGTCATATTGTAAAAATTGTTGTAATTGGGAAAACCCGATAATGTATACATATTGTGAATTTAACTTAGAAATAAACTAAATGTTACATAATGCGCCTATTTCTAGAATAAGAAACAAACTTCAATTACTTCTAAAGCGGTATGTGTTCGTACCGGCCAACAAAGCAGCCAACAATGTCGTGGTGGTATGACTTTCAGAAATACTACACAGAGGTTCTTTAGAATAAAATTATAAAGTCTTCGACATTCAGAACCGTGCGCTTTACAGAGTTTCATATCAAATAGTAAACAATCATATCATTACCACATCTCAGATTAAGGCCTCCTTTAAACATTTGAAAGTCCCTACTATGAATTGATAACATAAACTACACAACAACAAAAAAACGGAAAATAACGTTTCAATTGCGATCCTTTAATAGCAGACTTGTTCTTGTATTGCCAGTAATTACAGTGCAACGTCAAATTCTGTAAAGACCTGTCTAAATTCAATCTAACTGAAAATTCAACAACAATACCGGTGTCTTGATTACATTTTTCGTTAAATAATAAAGAATTCTCTTTTAAATATTCTGCCGAATTCGCCCAAAGAAACTTAACTTAAATAAATCAAATATACACAGCAATAACGGTCCTTTCCTAGATTTATATATTTCAGTTTTACACGGAAACGCTTCACAAAATTTACGACAAAGGGACGATTTTTCGTTCCCTATTGTTAATTTCTTTTTACATATCTTACATATACACTTACATAATGTTTATATATCATTATTGATTTCAATGAACGCAATCTATGTATTACTGATAAATTATAAGGATTTCTTGACCACACATTACTTTATTAAATTCTTTCATAGATACAAAGAGTTGGGTTGGAAGTTTGGCTGTACACGTAGAAAACTTATTACTTACGGGATAGCACATCCTAATTTTTTACGGTGATGTTGTTTATCGAGCCCGTAAACATAAAATACGATCCGAGTAATCTTATCGGTCCTTTGAATAAACTAACTTTAAAAGGTCACCAATTTAACACTGTCTTAGATCTTTGAAAATGTTTTTATCGGTATTAATATTGATTTTGTTATCAATAAGTAAAAGCCCAACATTCACGGTCCTATATTCTGTAGATACTTATATTTTGGCATTGCACAAGATCATGTTTTTTTCTGACTGTAAATGACGTCTTTATACTAAATCCATTGGATGTTGGATGTTCACTGATTGATATATCAGTCTCAGATACATGATTTTTTATAAGTTGGCTTTGAGCTAGCTTTCGGTAACTACAGAATACTCTCAGGTTTGTGTGTCTTTAGTATTTTTGTTAGTTGTGTTTGTGCTTTGTGTCTTTAGTGTTTTTGTTAGTTGTGTTTGTGCTTTGTGTCTTTAGTGTTTTTGTTAGTTGTGTTTGTGCTTTGTGTCTTTAGTGTTTTTGTTAGTTGTGTTTGTGCTTTGTGTCTTTAGTGTTTTTGTTAGTTGTGTTTGTGCTTTGTGTCTTTAGTATTTTGTTAGTTGTGTTTGTGCTTTGTGTCTTTAGTGTTTTGTTAGTTGTGTTTGTGCTTTGTGTCTTTAGTATTTTGTTAGTTGTGTTTGTGCTTTGTGTCTTTAGTGTTTTTGTTAGTTGTGTTTGTGCTTTGTGTCTTTAGTATTTTGTTAGTTAGTTGTGTTTGTGCTTTGTGTCTTTAGTGTTTTGTTAGTTGTGTTTGTGCTTTGTGTCTTTAGTATTTTGTTAGTTAGTTGTGTTTGTGCTTTGTGTCTTTAGTGTTTTGTTAGTTGTGTTTGTGCTTTGTGTCTTTAGTGTTTTGTTAGTTGTGTTTGTGCTTTGTGTCTTTAGTGTTTTGTTAGTTGTGTTTGTGCTTTGTGTCTTTAGTATTTTTGTTAGTTGTGTTTGTGCTTTGTGTCTTTAGTGTTTTGTTAGTTGTGTTTGTGCTTTGTGTCTTTAGTATTTTTGTTAGTTGTGTTTGTGCTTTGTGTCTTTAGTGTTTTGTTAGTTGTGTTTGTGCTTTGTGTCTTTAGTATTTTGTTAGTTGTGTTTGTGCTGTGTCTTTAGTGTTTTTGTTAGTTGTGTTTGTGCTTTGTGTCTTTAGTATTTTTGTTAGTTAGTTGTGTTTGTGCTTTGTGTCTTTAGCATTTTTGTTAGTTGTGTTTGTACTTTGTGTCTTTAGTATTTTGTTAGTTGTGTTTGTGCTTTGTGTCTTTAGTATTTTTGTTAGTTGTGTTTGTGCTTTGTGTCTTTAGTGTTTTGTTAGTTGTGTTTGTGCTTTGTGTCTTTAGTGTTTTTGTTAGTTGTGTTTGTGCTTTGTGTCCTTAGTATTTTTGTTAGTTAGTTGTGCCTTGTGCTTTGTGTCTTTAGTGTTTTGTTAGTTGTGTTTGTGCTTTGTGTCTTTAGTGTTTTGTTAGTTGTGTTTGTGCTTTGTGTCCCTAGTGTTTTTGTTAGTTGTGTTTGTGCTTTGTGTCTTTAGTACTTTGTTAGTTAGTTGTGTTTGTGCTTTGTGTCTTTAGTGTTTTGTTAGTTGTGTTTGTGCTTTGTGTCTTTAGTGTTTTTGTTAGTTGTGTTTGTGCTTTGTGTCTTTAGTGTTTTTGTTAGTTGTGTTTGTGCTTTGTGTCTTTAGTATTTTTGTTAGTTAGTTGTGTTTGTGCTTTGTGTCTTTAGTGTTTTTGTTAGTTGTGTTTGTGCTCTGTGTCCTTTAGTGTTTTTGTTAGTTAGTTGTGTTTGTGCTTTGTGTCTTTAGTGTTTTTGTTAGTTGTGTTTGTACTTTGTGTCCTTTAGTATTTTGTTAGTTGTGTTTGTGCTTTGTGTCTTTAGTGTTTTGTTAGTTGTGTTTGTGCTTTGTGTCTTTAGTGTTTTGTTAGTTGTGTTTGTGCTTTGTGTCTTTAGTATTTTGTTAGTTAGTTGTGTTTGTGCTTTGTGTCTTTAGTGTTTTTGTTAGTTGTGTTTGTACTTTGTGTCTTTAGTATTTTGTTAGTTGTGTTTGTGCTTTGTGTCTTTAGCGTTTTTGTTAGTTGTGTTTGTGCTTTGTGTCTTTAGCGTTTTTGTTAGTTGTGTTTGTGCTTTGTGTCTTTAGTGTTTTTGTTAGTTGTGTTTGTGCTTTGTGTCTTTAGTGTTTTTGTTAGTTGTGTTTGTGCTTTGTATTAGTCTGATGAGTTCTTCCAACTGAATTTTATAGTTTGTTTTCTAGTTTTGTCGTTTGGATTATTTCTACATTTTGTTATTTCGGGCCTTTTATAGCGGAATGGGTTTTACCGAAGGCCGTACGACGACCTATAGTTGTAAACTTCCACCTTATTCAGTCTTTGGTTCAGGGTTGTCTCATTGGCAATTATACCATATCCTCTTATTTTTGTGTGTCATCTATAGACCTATCAAAATTACCAACATAGAATGAGTTTGTCATTTATAAACTTACCAACATGGGTTGAGAATGTTTCCCATTAAACTACCATCATTGCAAACATAGGATTATCATCATAATTTATATAGATAATAAGTATTACCTGTATAGGATGAGTCTGACATCTATAAACCCACCAAAATGGGATGGATATCTTACCTATCATTATTATCAGCATATGATGAGTAAGTATTATATAAACCTACCAACATTACCATAATGGATCATAATAGAATGATCATTTATAAACCTACCTACATTACCAACATAGGATGTATATGTCATCCATAAACCAACCAACATTACCAACAAAGAATGAATATGTCATCTATAAACCTACCATCATAACCCCAACCATAGGATGAGTATGCCATCTATAAACCTACTTACTGAGATAGGACGAGTATGTTTCCTCTAAATCTTCCACTATTACTAATATAAGATTAGTATATCATATATAGGATAAGTATGTCATTCATAAACCTACCAAAATAGGATAAGTATGTAGCCTATAAACCTATCAAAATTATGTCATCTATTTGTACAAACTAACCAACATAGTATGTCATTTATAAACTTACCAACGTTGCCATTATAGGATGAGCATGTCATCTTATATTTCGCAGCTTCATCATCAATGTTAAAGTTTGTATATTTAGCGTATCCAGTACGATTTGTAAAATCTTGCATTGTAATTAATAGCTGATATTCGGCTTGGGAGGTCAGAATATGAAGATTTTCGTTGCCTGCAATAAAACGTGACAATTTGTTTTCTCAAGTTAACTACTGTTAGATCGAGAATTGTAAGATTTGAAGTTTGTGAGTTACAGTATTAACAGTGTCAAAACTAGAAACCGCAAATATACAATAGCAGTTAAAAACAACAAACTATTTTGATGGTAGCGAACATACCTTGTACAATATTTTAAACAAACCTAATGCTAAATTGATCCAAATATCTCCTATATTTTTTACCTTATCCTAACAGGGAAATAGAGAATCAGTTATTTTGTTTAGAAAGAATAAAAAAAAAACTGGGCATATCGGAAGATACGATACTGTTGGAATGATTATTAATGGGTTTGCCTATCGACTTTTGGTCTCACCCGGATCTTACGGCTGCCTTGTGGATTTGGTGGCCATTCCTGAGCATTTGAATAAAAGTTTGTCGTTGTTTAAGTTTGTCAGACAGGAGCTATTATATTTTGTTTTTACGATGCTTTTAATCATATTTAACAGAGCCTGGTCGTTCAGAAGACTGCAAGCCATGTCGATGTCGTAAAATGAGGCGACAACGAAGTCGCGGATCAATACAGAAAGTCTGGCAATGGTATATGACATTGTCCCAACAACACCGACACAGGTTCCTCAGACGTCATTGAACATATAAATAAGGTTGGATTGTTTTGTATATTGTAAAGCACAATATCCATGTATGAAAAAAATGTTTGATCATGTGATATATGAGACTCACCAACTTAAAATCAAAAGATTCCCAACAGTAAAATATAGTACCAAAGGATACACTACAAAAAGCCAATTATTTCAGTTCACCTATAATTCAAGTTATTAACAAAGTTTCGTCTCAATGTTAAGTATCGAAGGCAAATTCAGAGGCATGTAATTTAAACATATACATTTTAGTGAATAGATCGAGACGGTCGTTCTTACATGAAAATGTGATACAAACATATTACAACTAAACATTGTTATATAAAACAAAACAAAAAACTACCAAGCCAATGTTCTTCCTCAAGAGTACCAAATCCAGTTTTATAATCATCCCATCCTCTGTAAAAATCAACTGCACCATTTAATCGTCTTTGGAATACCTGCAATTAAATATCCATAATTTTGTCTGAAAATGTTCATTATATCGTTTGATTATTTGTTATGTCCCCTTCGACGAAGCTAAACATGCTTCTTCTTCTGGTTCTCATACAACCTTATCCTTTAACATATTTTGATATTTGGCACATGGATGCAGCACCTCAAGACGAGGTGGTTTTTGATTGTACCTTTGGTATCTTCTGCTTCTTGATTTTTATGAAGGAGAAAAAGGAAACTCGGAAAACTTCAGTTAGAACATCTTTATACAGTTTGTCGCCTTTTAAGAAAACTTAATAATAAAAGTAAGGAAAATCTTGTATGACTTAAAATAAAAGTTGGAAGGGGAGTCTTCAACCGAGGCTGGTATTTCACATAGTCATATGAATGAGTATAATAGTGAATGGCAGCATTCCTATTTTATCTCTCGTCTAAATATACTAATTATTCTGCTGAACAAATTAACAAATAAAATTGAGAATGGAAATGGGGAATGTGTCAAAGAGACAACAACCCGACCACAGAACAGACAACAACAGAAGGTCAGAAAGACTTGAAATTTAAGCAACGCTTGTAGCAAAGATTTAATCCAATGTGGCCTTTGCGTGAACCCATTGGTATTTTTTATGTTAATAGAATTAGGTATCTTAAATGGAAGCAAAATAATATGCTAAACTCGCTTTGAATCTGTCGTTTCTTTTAATTCTACTATGGAAGTATTATATTATAAAAAAACAAATACTGACTATATTACTTCCATGATTCTGCAAACATAAGTTATCAAATGGCATATTATCTAGTTTTTTAATTACCAACTGTGAACAGAAAAAACGTAGCACGTATATATATTCAGATGAAGAACAGAAATTTATCCGATTTATCTTGTCTCCAAACTGTTGACCATATTATGACCGGACAATTTGGACTGTGCAGTGTGAAAATAGTTTTTAAACAATATTTTATTAATTCAATTGTTTTAATGTATATTTAGGTTTTGCATTTATTTTATTATTCTGGACTTTGTCGTAAATTTAGGCATAAGTGTTTTACACGGATTATGTGTCATAATCTTGGACAAAGGTCTTAAATGCATTTACTCTATTTATTTAATTATTTATTCTCTGTGACAGTTTGGACAATAACTTACAAATACGTGTCGGACACTAATTACTCTTTTAATCTATTGTTATTTCTATTTGGCATCTGTTAATCTTCTTAATCCTTTAATTGCTTATGCTTATATATATTGTTATTGTTTGTATGTTACATTACATTTAGTTTGGAGTTTGTTGTTCGGTCTTGCCGGACTGCTAAAATAAAAGTTTAAGGAGCGAAATATTCCTTCTTGATTTCCATTTAGCCGGAACGCCATTATACCCGGTTATAATATACACGTCTATAAAATAGAAACAAATGAGTAAATTTAAATAGCACCGTTTACATTGCCTTGAATTTGACCAACAGCCATATGACGCCAATCATTTTCTTGTTATTAGGCTTTTGTATACTCACCGTCCATCCACCACCTACATTTTCTACCTTCATATTGCAATATACATTGAAGCCATCTAATGAGCCTCTCGGGTAAATCATGTACACACCACTTCCTTTTTTAATATCAATATCCCCACAATCTATTGGAATTTTGGTGTAGGATCCACCTAAAAATAAAATGTTGTACATTTATTTTTAAATATTTATGTTTAGTTTTGTACACAATATTTTTTATTTTTGAATAAGTCCGATAGTTAAGCAATATTTAAACAAACATATTAGTTTCTTACATATTATTCAGAATCATGCAGGGATCAAATACACAAGCTATACTTAAATGCATTGTCCAGATAACAAAATTTATTTCTTTGTATGAATTAAATTCACGAAGACTATGAACTTACATTATAATGAAGTAAAATATTCCGGCTAATCCGGAAATTTGATTGGACACATTGACAGGGAAATGAAACTATAGCCGCTGTGAACAAGAACGAAGAGAAAATGGCAAATAATGGTAAAATCAGGACACTCCAGTATAATGTATTATCTTTATTCGGGCTTCACAGGGGATATGGGCTCATATTCCCAGTCAATGCCCTATATCCCCTCCACCTGACGGCTAAGGAGATATAAAACACTGACAATGAGAATATGAGCCTATATCAGGGTTTGGATGGATGTCCTTAATTTTTGTATTCTTTAATTTTTTAGGTCATGTTTCTCTATTCTTTATATTTCAGAACCCCATTATTCTTTATTTATTTGCCCTATTTTTCTCTATTCTTCTTTTTTTTGCCCCTTTTCTGCACTTTTTACCTTTTATTCTCCGGTATTCTGTAAACCCCATCCACACCCCCCTATATTCCATGTGAAGATCCAGAATAAAATAGAATGGTTTGAATGCATTCATATACTAGTACTTAAAAGACAAACTTGAAAACTAGTAGGACTTATTACAAATTGGAAGCAATCTTGCAAAACCTGTTTAGGTGCGACTGTGTTTTCTAACAAAGGTAATTTAGCAACCTGGACCTCTTTTGTAAAACCTTCAATATCGTGGATATTTAGAGGCGCTCAAATTAAAACAGTTGGAATGCCATATCAAATACGACGATGAAGAGCCCATAAATTGGCAACCAAAATGAAATTAAACTAACTTAATTATTTTCAATGAGTTTATGATCAGCCTATTTGATCATGTAATCACAAATTAATTAGCTATACATGTAGTAGAAAATGAAAAACTGATTAATTGCGTCCATAAATGGTTCCGAATTGTATTTTAATTGGTCCGAGTTATTCTTTGTTCCGACTTGTGCCGTTATGAATATAAAAATAAGAAGATAAGGTGTGATTGCCAATGAGACAACTATCCACCAAAGTTCAAATAAAGTGGATGTAAGCAATTATAGGCAACCGTACGGCCTTCAACAATGAGAAAAACCCATACCGTATAGTCGGCTATAAAATGCCCCGACATGAAAAATATGAAACATTAAATTAACTAACTGCATTATTTATAACAAAACAATAAACGAAAACAAATATGACAGACATGAACCATTGACAACCACTAAACTACAGGCTCCTACTTTGGGACAGGCACATAAAGAATATGGCGGGGTTAAACATGTTTATGAGCGCTCAACCCTCCCCATAACCTGGGACTGCAATATTACCCTAAATATTTCTTTTGGAACAGATGCAGGAGTTGCAGTATATAAAGAATAACCATACATTGTCTCGAAATATAAATTTTATTTGTACTCGGCTCAAAACAGGATAGAAATGCTCGGCACAGCCTCGCTTTCTACCTGTTTCTAAGCCTTGTACAAATAAAATTTATATTCGAGACAATGTATGGTTTCTATATATAAAATCAGTTGAAAAAGGCTTAACTCATCAGATCGATACAAAGCAGAAAAACATCAAACATAAACACAGACCGGACGTAGCAGGGTATTTATCCATCCCTCATCCCTAACAACAAAAGGACATTAAGTACAGATCTGAGAGTACTCGCAGTTACTGACAGCTAGTTCAAAGCCAATAACAACTGATAAAAAAATCATGTATCTAAGACTAGAATATCAATCAGTACACATCCAACATCCAATGGATTTAGTTTAAAGTCGTCATTAACAGTCAGAGAAAAACATGACCTTGTGCATGTTCCGTCAGAAATTCGTTAAATATTTTCCTGTAACACTCTTCACATGAATAATTGTTGAAAATTTAAACAAACATTTAGATAAAGCACATCGGACTCTTATTAAAAATCTCTATTTTAACAAAGAAAAGAGGTTCAGTAACTGCAAGTTACCACTCATTTTTCAATGATGATAAATTGTAATCGGTCCTCGAATAGTAATAAACTGCCACGGTAAAAATTCTCATAAAATATGCAACTTGAAATAAAGATGACATCTTTTTAAAAAATTAAATCATAAATGATTTATTAATAAGCATTCTCGTGTTATCTTCAAATTATCTTCAAATTGGATTTGATGTAGCTGTCTTGGTTAAATAGTGTTTAGGTTAAAGACTTGTCTAGTTCAATTGAAACGAATTTGCACTCAAGTATGAACGAACATGATTTGGTTATACAAATGTAATAAATATAAAAAAGAATTTACAACAGTAGAGGATACTCACTATTACTTTGAATACTTGTTGAATTCACCAATACCACTATGATTCCAAGGAACACTCCAGTTTTTAAAGTGAATGATATCATTTTCATACTTCAACTAATGAAGAAAATACAAGGTGTATTTAGACTAGATAGGAAAAAAACTCATAAACATTGTATATAATTCAACGGCTGAATACGGAGAAGTGACACACAAAAACAGGTCTCCGCATTTAGTATTATAGATAGGAAAAACGCATAAAAATGTGTTATGTAACTTCATAACGGAGACCTTCGGATATTTGTTTAAGACAGTTTCCTGTTGTAAGTTAAATAAAATCATCATCAAGGTTGTATGTTTTTGCTCATTTACTTTATAAATATTTAATTTTTTAAAATTTCTTCAGAACTTTATTTGTCAGGACATTTTTTTGTACTGATATAAAAATAGGAAGATGTGGTATGATTGCCAATGAGACAACTCCCCACAAGAGACCAAATGACACAGAAATTAACAACTATAGGTCACCGTACGGCCTTCAACAATGAGTAAAACCCATACCGCATAGTCAGCTATAAAAGGCCCCCGAAATGACAAATGTAAAACAATTCAAACGATACAAAATAATGAACGAAAGACAAATATGATATACAAAAACAAACGACAACCACTGAATTACAGACTCCTGACTTGGGACAGGCACATACAGAATGTGGCGGGGTTAAACTAGTTAGATGGCGCCAAACCTTCCTCCTTACCTGTAGCAGTGGTGCAATAGCACAACACAAGATCACACTATACAAAACAACAAACGAAAAACAAATATGATAAACAGCAACAAACAACAACCACCATTCAATTACAGGCTCCTGACTTGACACAGGCACATATAGAATGTGGCGGGGTTAAACTAGTTTGAAGGCGCCAGCCCTCCATTAGCCTGGAACAGTGGTGAGTTCTTTTCTTCTCTTCGTGTCTAATTATCATCTTTATTTTCTGATTAGATATGATCCCTTCCCAAAAGAGGTGTTTACATTTTTTAAACTACAAAAGACAAATTATCTGTAATAGATTTTATTCCAATAGTACCAATTAACTTCATAAGTACTAGAAGAATATTCGTTTTATTAACGATTTAAAACAAATATTTTAACATTTTTAATTCTATCTTCGCTGCATCTATTTAATCAAGTTTACTGTAATGTTTTTATATGTTAGATCAAGTGTGTTACGTAATTGTATCAGGTTTACGTACATTTTTATTTTCACAAATAGCCATTTAATACAGTTAAAGATCATCAGAGATATTAATTAAGAGTTATATTTAGATTTCTTTGTTTTACTAGTTAGCCCAAGGATTTGTATAGTTACTATACAAATCCTTGGTTAGCCCAATGATTTGCATATGGTGCCCTATTAAAATTTATGTAAGGAGCACGGAACCTTGAGGCTCCCGCAGGGTAAAAAAACGACCTGCGACCTCCGGGCTTTTTAGAGGCGACTTCCGAACTGAGGGTCTTCTAAAAACGACCTGCGACCTGTAAAATTTGGAAAAAACGACCTCCGACTTCACCCACGCTAAAAACGACCTTGCCATTTTGGGTGCGATGTTTTTCTTTGTGGTCCTTTGTCGCCATTTCGGTTATCTGACAGATCGGCAAAACGGCACGCTGTTACTGGTTCTCTGTCTCAGCCTATTTTCCCCTTTCCCCCATGACTGTATTTCAGTAACCAGATTGTTGTTTACCTCAACCCATGTGAGACCCCAATCACATGTCTGTTATTAAACACAAGTAATAGCTTTTCTAAAAAGCTTGCCGTATTTTATCGGTGGTTTGTGGGTATAGGTTTTTTTTATTGGAATTTTGCACTCCAAGCACTATGAATGTATAGTGTCTTTTTTCTCCTGGTTTTTGATTTTAGTTGTAGTATTGGTGGATCAGGGTTATCATGGAAGGAGGCTTTATAGTCACATATGATAATATATTATATATATATATATATATATATATATATATAGTTTGTAATAGCTAGAGCAAGATGCAAACACTTTTTTCTTTGTTTTGTGGAATATGATTGTTTACTCTTTATGACAATGCAAGTAGTTTTAACATGCATACTGTGTCTTGACAGTTATGTAATAGTTTGCAAGGTTATAATCAAGTTGACAAGAAAAAAGTATTATTTACTTTTGCGGATTATGTATATGTATATGATCAACCAAAGTTTTCCCACAAAAAGGGAGGGGGGGTCCCCTGAAAAACTCTCTAAATCCGGCTCTGACTACTATAGTTGGCCGTTCAAATATTTTTGCCAGTCGACTGATATGTATATTGAGACCCCTTCCTCCCATTACTAATTTCCAGATGTAGTATTACTGTAAGAAGATGTTTTGTGGTAATGGATTTGGAATGAAATATTAATTGCAAATAATTTTCTAGAACATGTACATGTTGTCAGCTGGCTTCTTATATTTTTTTAATATTTTGTTGTGGTTTGTAATCTTGACATTTTTTTTGTAAGTTCTGTAGATGAGAGCTTCATATTGGTATTAGCATTTAGTGCTTTATATTTGGTTGCATGTGTAAGCATTTGCTTTTGTTAGTTGGAATATTTATATTTTCATTTCTGATGGCAACCAGTTCATGTAATACATATAGTCAGGATTATTAGTAAGCGATAGTTGTTAGTTTATTTGTTTATGTTTATTGTCATGATTGATATGGACTATATAGCTTGCTGTTTGGTGTGAACCAAGGCTTCATGTTGAAGACCGTACTTCAGCCTATAATGGTTTACTTTTACAAATTGTGACTTGGATGGAGAGTTGTCTTTGGTACTGATATGACATTC
This sequence comes from Mytilus coruscus, assembly GCA_017311375.1. Lineage (NCBI taxonomy): Eukaryota > Metazoa > Mollusca > Bivalvia > Mytilida > Mytilidae > Mytilus > Mytilus coruscus. The sequence continues at coordinate 26,589,414 of CM029601.1, forward strand.
TGTTATATCTATCGACAAGATTGAGAACACATTTTTTTTTGTAATAAAACATATTTAATTCTATAATATCATATATAACAATTTATCGGTAATTTGTGCATTTTTCCTTTGATGTGTAATCTCTGATAATGTCAGTATCAGTTGACTGGTCGTAATATATAAATTATTGGGTCAGTTCGCAATTGACATGCACTGGTGCGTTGTGTCAGGATCTTCTTTCCTCTTTCATTCACAAAATCATGCATGATTTTTTTTGCAGAATTGCATGAGTGTTTTGGTGAATGAAACACTTTTCACATTGTTTGAAAGTTTCAGTAAAGTTCGTTTTGCCTTTTCAACAGATTTTGTGAAAATTCGAACAGAATATGAATGAAAACCCAATAAACTTTTAAAAATGCACTATTATTAATAGCTTTCCTTGCTTATTTACAAGGATTTATAAATATATCATCTATGCTATTCCGATCTGAGTTTTTATTCATACATAGTCTGGTGCTGTTCCAAGTAGTCTTCTTTTTCTGTTTCTTGAGAAGTATTTGTTTTACCTGTTCAGTCACTATAAAGTGTTACAATTAATATTTAGACGCAACACAGAATAGTGACCAAAAAGGTACTGCTGTCATATGAGAGGAGCTAGAAAAAAAATTAAATGTACACATTATCAACATTTTCGTGGGACCATGAAGATGTGGTTTTATTGTCAATATATAGAAAGATATTCATAGACCAAAGAACAAATAAGCAACACATTCAAAAGTAGATGTAGGATGAATTATGGAAAGAAGGGGTGCCCAAACTTGACAAGGTTTGGTGTGGAACAAGTAAAATGTCTGCATTAACATTAAATGTAGGTTTTAAAAGGGGGACCCAGGTCGCCTTTCCCTAAATCCGTTTCTGAAATTAAAGGTAACCGCATATTTCTGGGCGCGGTTGAAAAATAAAAGGACATGACTTTGAAAAAGCAAGAATATTAAGCTAACAGAAATAAACCAAATTTGGGTGACATCTCTTAAAATGTTTGAAATAATCATGAAGTTGACAAGAAATGAACTTGTTCAGATAATAAACAGTCAGCCTACAGACAATGACAGACTTGTTGCCTCCTGAAATGTCTGCTTACAGTGCTTTCCTAAAATGATTTATAATGTGATCGTTTTCATGATGAATGCTGAGCAAACATAGATTACGCCGTTGGTTTTCTCGTTTGAATTGTTTTACATTATTTCGGGGCCTTTCATAGCTGACTATGCGATATGGGCTTGGCTCATTGTTGAAGGCTGTAAGGTGACCTATAGTTGTTTATTTCTGTGTCATTTTGGTCTTTTTTGAAGAGTTGTCTCATTGGCAATCATACCATATCTTTTTTTATATGTATAATGACAAGATATATTTGTAAATGTTATGTTATCTACCTAACTAAGTAAAATATATAACTGCTCGTTGAACTTCTAAATCATTGATAAATCTGCTGATTCATATCGTATCATTCAATGCTGTCAGATGCTATGTGAAAAATAAAGAAATTTAGCTTCATGTATGCTTCCATTATATTCGGCATTGTTATTCAGTAATGTCCAAAGCAGAACTTATGAAACACATGCAATAATTTATTTTCAATAGATGCATTTGAAAAATTTATTTTCGGCACTAGTTAAGGGACGTCTATGTTCATGATGTCATATGATCATCTATATATATAAGAATATTTCATTAGAGTTGTCTTGATTTATTAAAGAGTGCTTTGAATCCTACTTATTGCTATTTGTCTGCCATTACTGGCCATCACAAAGGTTCACGTAAAATATTGACGTCATAATACAAAATATCTGACGCCACAATGGAAAAGTGATTGTTGTGAATCTGTTGTACATGTATGATGTCAATGGTTGAAGAGGATTCTCAGGTCAGCTGGGACAGAATTCCATAAAGCGATTAGGTGTATGGTAATTATATATGGGTACTATATGTTCAGGAGGATAAATTCTAACATCCTGGATCTGGATTTCCTTATCAACCACCATCATTGTTAACGCATCCAAGTCATAAACTAGAGCCTTTACATAGTCAGTTCCATCTGCCAATATCACATATTACAAATACTTATACAAATACAGCCGATAGATTAAACTCAGCACCGTTGTATATAATTGATGATTATACATATAGTATCAGCTCATTCAGATTTGAAAATGTTAGCAAAATAGCAGCACCATCTTAAAATGGAAAACCTTGATTATCTTGAGCATGTGAATCAAACAAATAGTAATTATCATCACGACGAAATATACTTATTGTAAGACCTGATACAGTGTAATGTGAACAAATTAGAATTGGATTTACATATATCAAATGTAGTTCTCAGTGCTGTTGATATATCAATTAACAATGACTGCTGAGCGCCACCGTGTACAGTGGCGGATCCAAAACTTTTCATAAAGGAGGGGGGGGGGCTATTTGACCAACCAAGGGAGGGCGCCCCAGCCCCTTAGGATCCCCGTGGTGTACAACGACTCCAAAGAATAAATCATCATGTACGAGTACATTAAACTGTCTACCCCACATGCGAACATCATTTGGGACCTCGCTGTGTTGCAAGTATCTTGGGTTTTCAGGAAATAAGATGAGATCATATTAATTCAAATTGTGTTAACTTATAGTAGTCTCAGCTTCCATTATAATTTCATCTATAGTCGTAGACGTCCAGCTAGAGGGGTCATTAAACAAACTATAGTGCACTGAAATCCTTGCCCATAACTAAACCGTGATGCTTGGTGTTTGCTTCCTTGCACACACGCAACCATATTACTCACCTTGTTTGTTTTCTATTCTTCTAATCAGCTGTTTATCGTCAAATGTCTGTTTTGTTTACATCAGAAATCAATAAAGCGGTGAATGCGCGGGAACTGTTGGTCCCACCAACCATGCTCAGCCATACTGTTTTTCCGGCCATCTGTCACACTTTTGTGTACTTTATTATACTCCACTACACCCAGTAGAGAAGTATTACATGGTTGGGGTGTCACGGAATAGAAGTTCCTTCATAATATAAGTTCCATATGGAAACAATATTCTGGAATATTATTTCCACTGGAATAAATATTACAGTAAATGTTCCTAACGGAATAAATGGTATAGAATATTTGTTCCAACAGGAACATATATAATGACATTGTTTATAACAAAGTTTCCAGTGGAACTTCTGTTAGGCGGAACAAATATACGTTGACAAGGGCTCCCACAGGGTACCCCCCTGAGGTCGCAAGGTCGCGAGGTCGTTTTTAAGGGAAATGTACAGGTCGCAGGTCGTTTTTTCCAACATAGAGGTCGGAAGTCGTTTTTATATTTAAAGGATCCATTTAAGTCATTGTTGTGTCGATTCTTGTGTTATTAAACCAGGGACATATACGTTCCTGATTAAACCTTTTAGTTTTAAATTAGATATTTGGACATTTTGCTGTGTCCTTGGGTTCAGTTGTTCTTGTTTTGTTTGAGGCCATCCAGAGATGGCTGTAAGTGGAAGTTCCTGCTCTATTGAAGTTCGTGTCGTCAGCTCTAGATTTATTTTTGTGTGGCATTTAATGATCAATATGTTATTCTTCGTGCCATTAACAAATATCCGTTCTTTTCCATATTGAGACCAAAACAGGACTTGAACTTTTCGATTTTTCAGAACAGTAGTTTCAACCCAACATTAAATATTTCACTAATCCAACACAATATTCATATTGAGCAAGTCCCCAGAACTCTTATAAAATCACCGGGGATGTAGAGCTGGATTTACCTACTGTGATACTTTGAACATGATCTATAGACTGATGGTAACAAGGAAATGTCTTGAAGACAGGGGTGTCCCGCTCGGCGCTTATTTCCATTTTCGATGGAACTCCCTCATTTTTACACAGCTGTTAGTCCGTATCATGATAAATAAAGAGTACGGTACAAAATTTCATGAAGATTCGACTTGAAACTTTTTTAGGAAATCATCTTAAACGCAAAGGTAAACCAAAGTGTAACTGACGAACGAACGGATGGACGAACAGACTGAAAAACTATATTTACCGCAACAATGTTGTCGGGACATAATACATGAAACTGATCATCAACCTTACTTGGATACATTTGTCTGTTCGGAGCACACACAGAGACGCTAGTAGCTAGTGCCCTATGCGCTAGTGATGACCATCGCCCATAGTGTCCATAGTTTGAAGCAATAACCCAGACCAAATTTATGATTTCCCTGATAAAACTCGATATGCATAGGGATGAAAATCTCTTAAAACACAAAACCATAATATAACTTTTATACAACCACTATAAGTAAAGTATATTTTAAAGCTGAATTTGTTGATATATGATTTTTTAGTTGCCAAATATGCTGTTAATTGAACAATTTATTGCTCAACAGAGGGTGTATAAAAAACTGCCAATCTTGACTGCATATTTTTCGTATTTTTTGAAAAAAAATATATATCAAACCTTAATAATGTAGCTTTCTGAGGATTCAATTTTTAACGTGTTCCAAAATGTAGTTCACCCCAATAATTTTTCAAAGTTTGGTCATTTTGTCTATATGATTGCGGTAAATTCGTATGATCGAGCACACCGATAAGTGTATCGCTGGGAAAACTCGATATAATGTAATCAATTTACGTGACCAATTACCTAATGTGAAGTGTATTGAAATCATCATAAAATAAATGATCAACATATTATGTTTAAAAAACATGAGTCCTATAATATAAGACTTTAAAGGTTCATATCATTTACATTCAACATTTTTTATCGGATTTTTTTTTACTATTAATGTAACCTCGAGGTTCAACATTGATAGTGAAAAAAAAATCCCATAAAAAACGTTGAATGTAAATCATATGAACCTTCGAATTCTTATAATATAGGACTAGAAAACATGTGATCCAAATTAACCACGTGTGTTAAAGAACAGACTTTGCACTTTTATGATATACAGGTATGCGCATCTTCCCAATTCAAATCTGTTAAAAAATGAAAATTGAGATACTTAACGTGACGGTACCCAAATTGCACCCATTTTGACAGTTTTTCACCTAAGTTTTTTATGATAAAGACAAAATTTCCATTCTGTGTTTATTTTGTAGCCGTATCCTTCTTTATTATATAGGTACCTTCTTTATTATATAGGTACACCAATGAGTATTTTTATTTGGTATTTCTTTGATATGAATATATTCATTTCTCTAACTTTGATTTATGTTTATTGTCAGTTCATGTAATATGTTGGAGTGTGTGCAAAATAAAAATATCCATCCGAGTCAAATTAAAATTACATTAATTTTTCTTTGTGTAAAATTGAACAACTTTTGCAGGTGTTGATTTAGAAGTCTGCATGTGAAATCTTTAACGTGCATATTAAAGTATAAACAGTGGCAGTTCCAGAAATTTTCCTAAGGGAACGACCATTAACTTTAACTTTCAAAAAAGTGGGATATGGGTTTTTTTCTTTTAAAATATTATGATCCCCAACTTGATGAATTTTGTTGGTAATACTTTTATACAAACACTACATATAGGAAAGTATATATTAAATCTGAATTTATTAGTATATGAAAATTTTTTGACTCGGACAAAAAATATACCCCTCCCCAGTTTTGAAGTTAAATGGTTGAAACCTAAGGGGATTCCCACTGACTGCCTAAATGGGACCCGCTCCAGTCCTGCTTCAGTGATTTCGTATATAATTAACCAAATTTGTCTCACACTGAAAGGGGCGGCCGGGCACCCTCCCCCCCTATTCAGACTCTGATGAAAGTTTTATAAATCAGGCGGGTAGCATGCGAGGAGCTATTTTTAGAATAACTTGGCTGGTTCTCTGACGTCCAACGACTGTTTTCCCAGACAAGCACGGTCCCAGCTTGTCTTGCAAAGCATCCGTTGGACGTCAGGGCAATCTCATTATAACTTGGCATGTCGTATTAATAAACAAATTAAATCTTTATTTTGTCACAAACTTTGTGAACTACAAAGTAATGCAAACTGAAACCAAAAGCCCATCCTTGATAAAAATGTCAAGTGTGCCAAATGTGGAATTAAGACAGCAACCAGATCGTATCATAATATGAACAAGCAAGTGGAGTTTTTTAAGTTGGTTACAAGACAATCATAGCTTATGATTCTTGAACCGTCTCTGTCCCAGTTGTAACATTTCTTTAGAATGCAAATGTGTCAAACCCTAGGGTCCTCCACAAAAAAAGAGAACGTCGGACACTTATCAAATATGTCCCAATATAGCTTTAAAAAGTCATGAAACTTCAGGCTAAAATTTAAACTGCGGCCTTATTTTAAATGTCGTTGATGCCAAAACATATGATGCACTTCTCATGAGTGCAAATTAGAACCACACTTTTTTTAACTGTAGAATCAACAAATTTGGCAATAATGTACCTCTGGGGATAGGTAAAACAATGCAAAAAAAATTTTGGTGTGGCTCGCCTGGTTCGGGAATTGGTGAAAACAGTGACAAAATCCTGTAGGATATTATTTTCAGAAATCCTATAGGATAAAGTTATAATCCCATAGGATATTTTTAATTTCCTACAGGATATTAAAATCCTATGGGATGTATAATCCCTTAGGAGAATAAAAATATCCTACAGGATATATTTTCTTCCTTAGGACTTAACAAATCCCTTAGGAGAAATAAAAGCATTTCCTACAGGATATTTTTTTATCCTATAGGATATTTTTCTAATAAAATTATCCTGTGGGATAAAAGATATCCGATAGGATTAATAAAAATCCTAAGGGATTTCATTACAGAAAAATATCCTATGGGATAAACAAAAATCCTAAGGGTTAAAAAAAATCCTAAGGGATAAAAAAATCCTAAGGGAGAATAAAACTCCTATGGAGATTAAATCAAATCATAAGAGAAAAAGATCCTATGGGAGAAAGAAATATCCTATGGGAGAAAAGAAATCTATTTGAGAACAAAACCAAAGAAAAGAGAATAATTTTATATGTTCTGGTACTAAGTAAAGGTATTATTTTATTTTACCAAATATCCCAAGATTTCATTGTTCAAGAAATGCAAATTTTACTACCAATGACACAAATTCCCGATAATTGTACTTCAAGCCTGGAGCTTGCATGTTTAGTGTTTAGTTATGTTTAGTATTGCCATGTGCGTAGTTTCTTCTGTTACCTATTCTAACATCGGACTCCGACTTCTTTTAAATTGAGTTTTCCCTGTTTTATACAGTGTGGTTGTTTATTCCTCATTTGCTGAACTAGTATACATTATTGTTTAGGGACCAATAGAGAGAGGCCCGCCTCCATGTGCGAGATTTTCTCCCTGCGTTGAGGACCCATTTTGAACTCATCAGGGCACCTGTACTCAACTCTGTTGTAATACTGAGGCAAGACTGTGACACCATCTAAACCAGAACTTAATCTGTGAAAAAAATCAGAAGCAAATTCAAACAACTGTTACACATGATGTTGAGGCTAAGAATACCACCAACCGTAATTGAAAGTAAGGGCAAGTCGGAAATATGCGTCCAACAGATCTTAAATACAATCATACGTTTGCACTCATCTCTGTTGATCTGCTATCCAAATAGGAGTTAATTGACAGACAGACAGGCAGACTTTGTCGTTTCTATAATCATGTAATGATGATCTCAACATTTTTTAACAAGATTTCTTTTGAATATTTAGCATTTTTCAAATTTAATGTACATGTATAAATGGTTAAAAAGTAGTACGGTAAAACATGTGCAACACATGCTCATTTTACAATTACATAAAAAAATAAATCTTTGAAAATCGTATGCAAGTGTTTTTTTTTTTTTTTTTTTTTTTTATTAAGTATAGGTAGCATTCCATGAAGTTTTATTTTAGGTGAAAATGCCTGAATAGTTTTGCTAGTTACTATATTTCTTCGATTTTGTCCTCAATATGCATGTAGTATTTGCAACTGAACATTAACATTAACTAACAACAATAAATCCATCAACAGAATTTGATAATAACCCATATTTTTTTAACCTAAACCCTAGATGTTTTAAAAAGAGTGTGTTGTTCTCCTAGGTCTATGTGCATCTTCAACAACGAATACACCAAAACGTTAGACTAGAATATTATTCATGACTAAAATCTCTTTTTTTTTTTTTTTAAATTACATTGCTGATAATTTTTTTTATTTCACAAAAATGTATGCACTTGTTGATCATTGGTTTATACAGATAGAAAGTTACGGAAATATAGATAGTCACAATTTAAAATATATGTTGAAAATAAGAGAAAATAATCATATAAATTGCATACATTTCGCATATTTCTGTACATAATAGGAACGGGGTAAATACACACGTGATTTAGTTTATGAATATAAATATAATAAATACACACATCTTATAGGAATAAAGTCTCATCAACTATAGCATTACATATATAATTGTCATTCTTGGTTGAAATAATGGAAGGAGTCATTTAAGAAATGTACATGTACGCTGTGATTAGTAGTAGTTATTCAACTTCCTAGAAAATGTGCTGCATAGCCGCAGTTGCATTGTACACACCATAAATATATTTCCAGTCTATTTCTGTCATTTTTATATGTTAACTCAAAGACGTATATATATATCTGGTAACCAACAACAAATATTTCAATATTTGAATTTGCTGCGACTTACTGTTCATCTTTTTTCCCCGTTTTTTTTTTTTTTTAATAAAAAGCATCGTTCCAAAGGGGAATTAAAACAAAACCACTTCTATCGAAATTTACAGATAAAAACGTAAATTTACAAATAAAAATAGTTCCTGAATGTAATTTAAAATCTAAATGATTGTTTTAGTGATTGAAGTTGAGTAAGAATTTAAAACATTTATCCCACCTATGACACCTCTAAAAAGATGACTGATGATGCTTTACAATCGTGATAATTTCTGAGACATGGTACATTCTGTATAGGTAGGGATTTACTTCGACATTTTCGGGTATTACAGCGGAGCTAAATGTTTATTACCTGTATATGGTAAGGTACTCTCCAATGAAGTCTCACGTATATGTTCCAGACCATATGAGTATTTGGACCGTACGCGTACGGTCCGGACCGTATGCGTATACTCGTACGAACCGACCATACGCGTACGGTCGGACCATATGAGTATACTCATACGGTCTAGGACGAACTCGACCATATATGTATTTGGACCATATGGGTTAATTTTAGACAAACATTTATTAAATCTTTTATTGAGTTTTAAAAATTTGATATTATTACAATTAGATGAATAAAGTGAAATAGTGAACATTCAATCAATTGAAATTAAATATTTATTTAATTGTCTATCTGAATCCTAATGTGGCACTCTCACCCACCGGGGTAACACTTGCTGCCACAAGGATATGTTTTACATTTACATGTCTGTCTGAATCCTAATGTGGCACTCTCACCCAGCGGGGTAACACTTGCTGCCACAAGGATATGTTTTACATTTACATGTCTGTCTGAATCCTAATGTGGCACTCTCACCCAGCGGGGTAACACTTGCTGCCACAAGGATATGTTTTACATTTACATGTCTGTCTGAATCCTAATGTGGCACTCTCACCCAGCAGGGTAACACTTGCTGCCACAAGGATATGTTTACATTTACATGTCTGTCTGAATCTAATGTGGCACTCTCACCCAGCGGGGTAACACTTGCTGCCACAAGGATATGTTTTACATTTACATGTCTGTCTGAATCCTAATGTGGCACTCTCACCCAGCGGGGTAACACTTGCTGCCACAAGGATATGTTTTACATTTACATGTCTGTCTGAATCCTAATGTGGCACTCTCACCCAGCGGGGTAACACTTGCTGCCACAAGGATATGTTTTACATTTACATGTCTGTCTGAATCCTAATGTGGCACTCTCACCCACCGGGTAACACTTGCTGCCACAAGGATATGTTTTACATTTACATGTCTGTCTGAATCCTAATGTGGCACTCTCACCCAGCGGGGTAACACTTGCTGCCACAAGGATATGTTTTACATTTACATGTTTATCTGAATCCTAATGTGGCACTCTCACCCACCGGGGTAACACTTGCTGCCACAAGGATATGTTTTACATTTACATGTCTGTCTGAATCCTAATGTGGCACTCTCACCCAGCGGGGTAACACTTGCTGCCACAAGGATATGTTTTACATTTACATGTTTATCTGAATCCTAATGTGGCACTCTCACCCAGCAGGTAACACTTGCTGCCACAAGGATATGTTTTACATTTACATGTTTATCTGAATCCTAATGTGGCACTCTCACCCAGCGGGTGACACTTGCTGCCACAAGGATATGTTTTACATTTACATGTCTGTCTGAATTCTAATGTGGCACTCTCACCCAGCGGGGTAACACTTGCTGCCACAAGGATATGTTTACATTTACATGTCTGTCTGAATCCTAATGTGGCACTCTCACCCAGCGGGGTAACACTTGCTGCCACAAGGATATGTTTTACATTTACATGTCTGTCTGAATCCTAATGTGGCACTCTCACCCAGCGGGGTAACACTTGCTGCCACAAGGATATGTTTTACATTTACATGTCTGTCTGAATCCTAATGTGGCACTCTCACCCACCGGGGTAACACTTGCTGTCACAAGGATATGTTTACATTTACATGTCTGTCTGAATCCTAATGTGGCACTCTCACCCAGCAGGGTAACACTTGCTGCCACAAGGATATGTTTTACATTTACATGTTTATCTGAATCCTAATGTGGCACTCTCACCCAGCAGGGTAACACTTGCTGCCACAAGGATATGTTTTACATTTACATGTTTATCTGAATCCTAATGTGGCACTCTCACCCAGCAGGGTAACACTTGCTGCCACAAGGATATGTTTTACATTTACATGTTTATCTGAATCTAATGTGGCACTCTCACCCAGCGGGGTAACACTTGCTGCCACAAGGATATGTTTTACATTTACATGTCTATCTGAATCCTAATGTGGCACTCTCACCCAGCGGGGTAACACTTGCTGCCACAAGGATATGTTTTACATTTACATGTCTATCTGAATCCTAATGTGGCACTCTCACCCAGCGGGGTAACACTTGCTGCCACAAGGATATGTTTTACATTTACATGTTTTGTTCATGCATGTTCCTTTGCCAGCAAGAGAAAAAGAGTTTTGCGGCAGTTGATGTAATGAAAATCCTTCTGTTTTCCAAAGTGCAGTTTTCAATTTTGCGTGTCAAAAGTTCTATATCACCCATATCATAATTTGAGTTAAATATGCCAAATTCACATGATAGTTTGTACAAACTTGCATCTATACCAATTATATCATCAACCTTACATAATAATCGGGAAAGATCCTATCAACACTGTGTATCATCGCCACCGGAAATTGGGTACTAACGAAGCGGAGAGAAATGGAAAAAAAAGTAAACAAGGTAAGAATTCATTCAATTTAAAGCATTTCTACTGATTTGACGAGGGTACCGCTTAAGAAATGATTTTCTGATATATAATTCTTTAAATAATTAGGCCGATAAGTACAAAATTAAGACAATATTTTGTGTTATACTCCCAAGCTTGCCATAGTACCTGAAAATTTCGAGGTCGATTGTCCTCTGTCGCCCCGTTGGCAAGATATTCAACTGTTTTCATTATTTTTCAGACACGTTTTAGATTATGATAATGTGACATCATATTGACTGAAATTTGTTGTCATAAAGATGTTTTAAAGAATATGGACCAAAACATTGTTTGTTTATTGTACGGCGAATTGCAGGACGTTGTACACCTACCAGCATAGAATGAGTATGTCATCTATAATAAACCTACCAACATTTTAGGATGAGTATGACTCTATCATTCAAACTTTTACCTAACTATTTTGGTAACATAGAACCACCTATTATTTCGTATATATACCCCAAAAAACAGTAGTAGTTTACTTTTTAATTGTACGTCAGTTACATCAGACGTTAGTATAGAATATAATGCTCCTCCAACTTGAGACTCCCAATCATCAAATTTTAGATATGACTATGGCCATTTTATGAGAAGGACCGCAACATCGTTCAACACCGAGAGGTTAAAACTTTATGAAAAATTTACCAACATATCGTCCTCCATCGATAATAGATTCGGAACAGTGCCTTCAGGTCTATGAAGACGCTTTTCGTCATATTGTAAAATTGTTGTAATTGGGAAAACCCGATAATGTATACATATTGTGAATTTAACTTAGAAATAAACTAAATGTTACATAATGCGCCTATTTCTAGAATAAGAAACAAACTTCAATTACTTCTAAAGCGGTATGTGTTCGTACCGGCCAACAAAGCAGCCAACAATGTCGTGGTGGTATGACTTTCAGAAATACTACACAGAGGTTCTTTAGAATAAAATTATAAAGTCTTCGACATTCAGAACCGTGCGCTTTACAGAGTTTCATATCAAATAGTAAACAATCATATCATTACCACATCTCAGATTAAGGCCTCCTTTAAACATTTGAAAGTCCCTACTATGAATTGATAACATAAACTACACAACAACAAAAAAACGGAAAATAACGTTTCAATTGCGATCCTTTAATAGCAGACTTGTTCTTGTATTGCCAGTAATTACAGTGCAACGTCAAATTCTGTAAAGACCCGTCTAAATTCAATCTAACTGAAAAATTCAACAACAATACCGGTGTCTTGATTACATTTTTTCGTTAAATAATAAAGAATTCTCTTTTTAAATATTCTGCCGAATTCGCCCAAAGAAACTTAACTTAAATAAATCAAATATACACAGCAATAACGGTCCTTTCCTAGATTTATATATTTCAGTTTTACACGGGAAACGCTTCACAAAAATTTACGACAAAAGGGACGATTTTTCGTTCCCTATTGTTAATTTCTTTTTACATATCTTACATATACACTTACATAATGTTTATATATCATTATTGATTTCAATGAACGCAATCTATGTATTACTGATAAATTATAAGGATTTCTTGACCACACATTACTTTATTAAATTCTTTCATAGATACAAAGAGTTGGGTTGGAAGTTTGGCTGTACACGTAGAAAACTTATTACTTACGGGATAGCACATCCTAATTTTTTACGGTGATGTTGTTTATCGAGCCCGTAAACATAAAATACGATCCGAGTAATCTTATCGGTCCTTTGAATAAACTAACTTTAAAAGGTCACCAATTTAACACTGTCTTAGATCTTTGAAAATGTTTTTATCGGTATTAATATTGATTTTGTTATCAATAAGTAAAAGCCCAACATTCACGGTCCTATATTCTGTAGATACTTATATTTTGGCATTGCACAAGATCATGTTTTTTTCTGACTGTAAATGACGTCTTTATACTAAATCCATTGGATGTTGGATGTTCACTGATTGATATATCAGTCTCAGATACATGATTTTTATAAGTTGGCTTTGAGCTAGCTGGTAACTACAAAATACCTCAGGTTTGTGTGTCTTTAGTATTTTGTTAGTTGTGTTTGTGCTTTGTGTCTTTAGTATTTTGTTAGTTGTGTTTGTGCTTTGTGTCTTTAGTGTTTTTGTTAGTTGTGTTTGTGCTTTGTGTCTTTAGTGTTTTGTTAGTTGTGTTTGTGCTTTGTGTCTTTAGTGTTTTGTTAGTTGTGTTTGTGCTTTGTGTCTTTAGTATTTTTGTTAGTTGTGTTTGTGCTTGTGTCTTTAGTGTTTTGTTAGTTGTGTTTGTGCTTTGTGTCTTTAGTATTTTGTTAGTTGTGTTTGTGCTTTGTGTCTTTAGTGTTTTTTGTTAGTTGTGTTTGTGCTTGTGTCTTTAGCATTTTTTGTTAGTTAGTTGTGTTTGTGCTTTGTGTCTTTAGTGTTTTGTTAGTTGTGTTTGTGCTTTGTGTCTTAGTATTTTGTTAGTTAGTTGTGTTTGTGCTTTGTGTCTTTAGTGTTTTTGTTAGTTGTGTTTGTGCTTTGTGTCTTCAGTGTTTTGTTAGTCGTGTTTGTGCTTTGTGTCTTTAGTGTTTTTGTTGTTGTGTTTGTGCTTTTGTGTCCTTAGTATTTTGTTAGTTGTGTTTGTGCTTTGTGTCTTTAGTGTTTTTGTTAGTTGTGTTTGTGCTTTGTGTCTTTAGCATTTTGTTAGTTGTGTTTGTGCCTTTGTGTCTTTAGTGTTTTGTTAGTTGTGTTTGTGCTTTGTGTCTTTAGTATTTTGTTAGTTGTGTTTGTGCTTGTGTCCCTTAGTGTTTTTGTTAGTTGTGTTTGTGCTTGTGTATTTAGTATTTTTTTTATTAGTTAGCAGTGCCCAGCTTTGTGTCTTTAGTATTTTTGTTAGTTGTGTTTGTACTTGTGTCTTTAGTATTTTAGTTAGTTGTGTTTGTGCTTTGTGTCTTTAGTATTTTGTTAGTGTGTTTGTGCTTTGTGTCTTTAGTGTTTTTTGTTAGTTGTGTGTTTGTGCTTTGTGTCTTTAGTGTTTTGTTAGATTGTGCCCAATTGCTTGTGTCTTTAGCACTTTTTGTTAGTTAGTTGTGCCTTGTGCTTTGTGTCTTTAGTGTTTTTACAGTGTGCCTTGTGCTTTGTGTCTTTAGTGTTTTTGTTAGTTGTGTTTGTGCTCTGTGTCTTTAGTGTTTTTGTTAGTTGTGTTTGTGCTTTGTGTCTTTAGTATTTTGTTAGTTAGTTGTGTTTGTGCTTTGTGTCTTTAGTGTTTTTTATTAGTTGTGTTTTGCTTTGTGTCTTTAGTGTTTTTGTTAGTTGTGTTTGTGCTTTGTGTCTTTAGTGTTTTGTTAGTTGTGTTTGTGCTTTGTGTCTTTAGTATTTTTGTTAGTTAGTTGTGTTTGTGCTTTGTGTCTTTAGTGTTTTTGTTAGTGTGTTTGTGCTCTGTGTCTTTAGTGTTTTTGTTAGTTAGTTGTGTTTGTGCTTTGTGTCTTTAGTGTTTTTGTTAGTTGTGTTTGTGCTTTGTGTCTTTAGTATTTTTGTTAGTTGTGTTTGTGCTTTGTGTCTTTAGTGTTTTTGTTAGTTGTGTTTGTGCTTTGTGTCTTTAGTGTTTTTGTTAGTTGTGTTTGTGCTTTGTGTCTTTAGTATTTTGTTAGTTAGTTGTGTTTGTGCTTTGTGTCTTTAGTGTTTTGTTAGTTGTGTTTGTACTTTGTGTCTTTAGTATTTTGTTAGTTGTGTTTGTGCTCTGTGTCTTTAGTGTTTTTGTTAGTTGTGTTTGTGCTTTGTGTCTTTAGTGTTTTTGTTAGTTGTGTTTGTGCTTTGTGTCTTTAGTATTTTTGTTAGTTGTGTTTGTGCTTTGTGTCTTTAGTATTTTTGTTAGTTGTGTTTGTGCTTTGTATCAGTCTGATGAGTTCTTCCAACTGAATTTTATAGTTTGTTTTCTAGTTTTGTCGTTTGGATTATTTCTACATTTTGTTATTTCGGGCCTTTTATAGCGGAATGGGTTTTGCTCATTACTGAAGGCCGTACGACGACCTATAGTTGTAAACTTCCACCTTATTTAGTCTTTGGTTCAGGGTTGTCTCATTGGCAATTATACCATATCCTCTTATTTTTGTGTGTCATCTATAGACCTATCAAAATTACCAACATAGAATGAGTTTGTCATTTATAAACTTACCAACATGGGTTGAGAATGTTTCCCATTAAACTACCATCATTGCAAACATAGGATTATCATCATATATAGATAATAAGTATTACCTGTATAGGATGAGTCTGACATCTATAAACCCACCAAAATGGGATGGATATCTTACCTATCATTATTATCAGCATACGATGAGTAAGTATTATATAAACCTACCAACATTACCATAATGGATCATAATAGAATGATCATTTATAAACCTACCTACATTACCAACATAGGATGTATATGTCATCCATAAACCAACCAACATTACCAACAAAGAATGAATATGTCTGACATCTATAAACCTACCATCATAACCCCAACCATAGGATGAGTATGCCATCTATAAACCTACTTACTGAGATAGGACGAGTATGTTTCCTCTAAATCTTCCACTATTACTAATATAAGATTAGTATATCATATATAGGATAAGTATGTCATTCATAAACCTACCAAAATAGGATAAGTATGTAGCCTATAAACCTATCAAAATTATGTCATCTATTTGTACAAACTAACCAACATAGTATGTCATTTATAAACTTACCAACGTTGCCATTATAGGATGAGCATGTCATCTTATATTTCGCAGCTTCATCATCAATGTTAAAGTTTGTATATTTAGCGTATCCAGTGCGATTTGTAAAATCTTGCATTGTAATTAATAGCTGATATTCGGCTTGGGAGGTCAGAATATGAAGATTTTCGTTGCCTGCAATAAAACGTGACAATTTGTTTTCTCAAGTTAACTACTGTTAGATCGAGAATTGTAAGATTTGAAGTTTGTGAGTTACAGTATTAACAGTGTCAAAACTAGAAACCGCAAATATACAATAGTAGTTAAAACAAAAAACTATTTTGATGGTAGCGAACATACCTTGTACAATATTTTAAACAAACCTAATGCTAAATTAATCCAAATATCTCCTATATTTTTACCTTATCCTAACAGGAAATAGAGAATCAGTTATTTTGTTTAGAAAGAATAAAAAAAAAACTAGGCATATCGGAAGATACGATACTGTTGGAATGATTATTAATGGGTTTGCCTATCGACTTTTGGTCTCACCCGGATCTTACGGCTGCCTTGTGGATTTGGTGGCCATTCCTGAGCATTTGAATAAAAGTTTGTCGTTGTTTAAGTTTGTCAGACAGGAGCTATTATATTTTGTTTTTACGATGCTTTTAATCATATTTAACAGAGCCTGGTCGTTCAGAAGACTGCAAGCCATGTCGATGTAGTAAAATGAGGCGACAACGAAGTCGCGGATCAATACAGAAAGTCTGGCAATGGTACATGACATTGTCCCAACAACACCGACACAGGTTCCTCAGACGTCATTGAACATATAAATAAGGTTGGATTGTTTTGTATATTGTAAAGCACAATATCCATGTATGAAAAAAATGTTTGATCATGTGATATATGAGACTCACCAACTTAAAATCAAAAGATTCCCAACAGTAAAATATAGTAGCAAAGGATACACTACAAAAAGCCAATTATTTCAGTTCACCTATAGTTCAAGTTATTAACAAAGTTTCGTCTCAATGTTAAGTATCGAAGGCAAATTCAGAGGCATGTAATTTAAACATATACATTTTAGTGAATAGATCGAGACGGTCGTTCTTACATGAAAATGTGGTACAAACATATTACAACTAAACATTGTTATATAAAACAAAACAAAAAACTACCAAGCCAATGTTCTTCATCAAGAGTACCAAATCCAGTTTTATAATCATCCCATCCTCTGTAAAAATCAACTGCACCATTTAATCGTCTTTGGAATACCTGCAATTAAATATCCATAATTTTGTCTGAAAATGTTCATTATATCGTTTGATTATTTGTTATGTCTCCCCTTCGACGAAGCTAAACATGCTTCTTCTTCTGGTTCTCATACAACCTTATCCTTTAACATATTTTGATATTTGGCACATGGATGCAGCACCTCAAGACGAGGTGGTTTTTGATTGTACCTTTGGTATCTTCTGCTTCTTGATTTTTATGAAGGAGAAAGGAAACTCGGAAAACTTCAGTTAGAACAGCTTTATACAGTTTGTCGCCTTTTAAGAAAACTTAATAATAAAAGTAAGGAAAATCTTGTATGACTTAAAATAAAAGTTGGACGGGGAGTCTTCAACCGAGGCTGGTATTTCACATAGTCATATGAATGAGTATAATAGTGAATGGCAGCATTCCTATTTTATCTCTCGTCTAAATATACTAATTATTCTGCTGAACAAATTAACAAAGACTTGAAATTTAAGCAACACTTGTAGCAAAGATTTAATCCAATGTGGCCTTTGCGTGAACCCATTGGTATTTTTTATGTTAATAGAATTAGGGTATCTTAAATGGAAGCAAAATAATATGCTAAACTCGCTTTGAATCTGGCGTTTCTTTTAATTCTACTATGGAAGTATTATATTATAAAAAAACAAATACTGACTATATTACTTCCATGATTCTGCAAACACAAGTTATCAAATGGCATATTATCTAGTTTTTTAATTACCAACTGTGAACAGAAAAAACGTAGCACGTATATATATTCAGATGAAGAACAGAAATTTATCCGATTTATCTTGTCTCCAAAATGTTGACCATATACACGTCTATAAAATAGAAACAAATGAGTAAATTTAAATAGCACCTGTTACATTGCCTTGAATTTGACCAACAGCCATATTACGCCAATAATTTTCTTGTTATTAGGCTTTTGTATACTCACCGTCCATCCACCACCTACATTTTCTACCTTCATATTGCAATATACATTGAAGCCATCTAATGAGCCTCTCGGGTAAATCATGTACACACCACTTCCTTTTTTAATATCAATATCCCCACAATCTATTGGAATTTTGGTGTAGGATCCACCTAAAAATAAAATGTTGTACATTTATTTTTAGATATTTATGTTTAGTTTTGTACAGAATATTTTTATTTTTGAATAAGTCCGATAGTTATGCAATATTTAAACAATCATATTAGTTTCTTACATATTATTCAGAATCATGCAGGGATCAAATGTCTTTGTATGAATTAAATTCACGAAGACTATGAACTTACATTATAATGAAGTAAAATATTCCGGCTAATCTGGAAATTTGATTGGACACATTGACAGGAAATGAAACCATAGCCGCTGTGAACAAGAACGAAGAGAAAATGGCAAATAATGGTAAAATCAGGACACTCCAGTATAATGTATTATCTTTATTCGGGCTTCACAGGGGATATGGGCTCATATTCCCAGTCAATGCCCTATATCCCCTCCACCTGACGGCTAAGGAGATATAAAACACTGACAATGAGAATATGAGCCTATATCAGGGTTTGGATGGATGTCCTTAATTTTTGTATTCTTTATTTTTTTAGGTCATGTTTCTCTATTCTTTATATTTCAGAACCCCATTATTCTTTATTTATTTGCCCTATTTTTCTCTATTCTTTTTTTTTGCCCCTTTTCTGCACTTTTTACCTTTTATTCTCCGGTATTCTGTAAACCCCATCCACACCCCCCTATATTCCATGTGAAGATCCAGAATAAAATAGAATGGTTTGAATGCATTCATATACTAGTACTTAAAAGACAAACTTGAAAACTAGTAGGACTTATTACAAATTGGAAGCAATCTTGCAAAACCTGTTTAGGTGCGACTGTGTTTTCTAACAAAGGTAATTTAGCAACCTGGACCTCTTTTGTAAAACCTTCAATATCGTGGATATTTAGAGGCGCTCAAATTAAAACAGTTGGAATGCCATATCAAATACGACGATGAAGAGCCCATAAATTGGCAGCCAAGATGAATTAAACTAACATAATTATTTTCAATGAGTTTATGATCAGCCTATTTGATCATGTAATCACAAATTAATTAGCTATACATGTAGTAGAAAATGAAAAACTGATTAATTGCGTCCATAAATGGTTCCGAATTGTATTTTAATTGGTCCGAGTTATTCTTTGTTCCGACTTGTGCCGTTATGAATATAAAAATAAGAAGATAAGGTGTGATTGCCAATGAGACAACTATCCACCAAAGTTCAAATAAAGTGGATGTAAGCAATTATAGGCAACCGTACGGCCTTCAACAATGAGAAAAACCCATACCGTATAGTCGGCTATAAAATGCCCCGACATGAAAAATATGAAACATTAAATTAACTAACTGCATTATTTATAACAAAACAATAAACGAAAACAAATATGACAGACATGAACCATTGACAACCACTAAACTACAGGCTCCTACTTTGGGACAGGCACATAAAGAATATGGCGGGGTTAAACATGTTTATGAGCGCTCAACCCTCCCCATAACCTGGGACTGCAATATTACCCTAAATATTTCTTTTGGAACAGATGTAGGAGTTGCAGTATATAAAGAATAACCATACATTGTCTCGAAATATAAATTTTATTTGTACTCGGCTCAAAACAGGATAGAAATGCTCGGCACAGCCTCGCTTTCTACCTGTTTCTAAGCCTTGTACAAATAAAATTTATATTTCGAGACAATGTATGGTTTTTCTATATATAAAAATCAGTTGAAAAAGGCTTAACTCATCAGATCGATACAAAGCAGAAAAACATCAAACATAAACACAGACCGGACGTAGCAGGGTATTTATCCATCCCTCATCCCTAACAACAAAAAGGACACTAAGTACAGATCTGAGAGTACTCGCAGTTACTGACAGCTAGTTCAAAGCCAATAACAACTGATAAAAAAATCATGTATCTAAGACTAGAATATCAATCAGTACACATCCAACATCCAATGGATTTAGTTTAAAGTCGTCATTAACAGTCAGAGAAAAACATGACCTTGTGCATGTTCCGTCAGAAATTCGTTAAATATTTTCCTGTAACACTCTTCACATGAATAACTGTTGAAAATTTAAACAAACATTTAGATAAAGCACATCGTACTCTTATTAAAAATCTCTATTTTAACAAAGAAAAGAGGTTCAGTAACTGCAAGTTACCACTCATTTTCAATGATGATAAATTGTAATCGGTCCTCGAATAGTAATAAACTGCCACGGTAAAAATTCTCATAAAATATGCAACTTGAAATAAAGATGACATCTTTTTAAAAAATTAAATCATAAATGATTTATTAATAAGCATTCTCGTGTTATCTTCAAATTATCTTCAAATTGGATTTGATGTAGCTGTCTTGGTTAAATAGTGTTTAGGTTAAAGACTTGTCTAGTTCAATTGAAACGAATTTGCACTCAAGTATGAACGAACATGATTTGGTTATACAAATGTAATAAATATGAAAAAAAAGTACAACAGTAGAGGATACTCACTATTACTTTGAATACTTGTTGAATTCACCAATACCACTATGATTCCAAGGAACACTCCAGTTTTTAAAGTGAATGATATCATTTTCATACTTTAACTAATGAAGAAGATACAAGGTGTATTTAGACTAGATAGGAAAAAACTCATAAACATTGTATATAATTCAACGGCTGAATACGGAGAAGTGACACACAAAAACAGGTCTCCGCATTTAGTATTATAGATAGGAAAACGCATAAAAATGTGTTATGTAACTTCATAACGGAGACCTTCGGATATTTGTTTAAGACAGTTTCCTGTTGTAAGTTAAATAAAATCATCATCAAGGTTTTATGTTTTTGCTCATTTACTTTATAAATATTTAATTTTTTAAAATTTCTTCAGAACTTTATTTGTCAGGACATTTTTTTGTACTGATATAAAAATAGGAAGATGTGGTATGATTGCCAATGAGACAACTCCCCACAAGAGACCAAATGACACAGAAATTAACAACTATAGGTCACCGTACGGCCTTCAACAATGAGTAAAACCCATACCGCATAGTCAGCTATAAAAGGCCCCCGAAATGACAAATGTAAAACAATTCAAACGATACAAAATAATGAACGAAAGACAAATATGATATACAAAAACAAACGACAACCACTGAATTACAGCCTCCTGACTTGGGACAGGCACATACAGAATGTGGAAGGGTTAAACTAGTTAGATGGCGCCAAACATTCCTCCTTACCTGGACAGTGGTGCATCAATACAACACAAGATCACACTATACAAAACAACAAACGAAAACAAATATGATAAACAGCAACAAACAACAATCATCACTCAATTACAGGCTCCTGACTTGGGACAGGCACATATAGAATGTGGCGAGGTTAAACTAGTTTGAAGGCGCCAGCCCTCCCTAACCTGGAACAGTGGTGAGTTCTTTTCTTCTCTTCATGTCTAATTGTCATCTTTATTTTCTGATTAGATATGATCCCTTCCCAAAAGAGGTATTTACATTTTTAAACTACAAAGACAAATTATCTGTAATAGATTTTATTCCAATAGTACCAATTAACTTCATAAGTACTAGAAGAATATTCGTTTTATTAACGATTTAAAACAAATATTTTAACATTTTAATTCTATCTTCGCTGCATCTATTTAATCAAGTTTACTGTAATGTTTTTATATGTTAGATCAAGTGTGTTACGTAATTGTATCAGGTTTACGTACGTTTTTATTTTCACAAATAGCCATTTAATACAGTTAGAGATCATCAGAGATATTAATTAAGAGCTATATTTAGATTTCTTTGTTTTACTAGTTAGCCCAATGATTTGCATATGGTGCCCTATTAAAATTTATGTAAGGAGCACGGAACCTTGAGGCTCCCGCAGGGTAAAAAAACGACCTGCGACCTCCGGGCTTTTTAGAGGCGACTTCCGAACTGAGGGTCTTCTAAAAACGACCTGCGACCTGTAAAATTTGGAAAAACGACCTCCGACTTCACCCACGCTAAAAACGACCTTGCCATTTTGGGTGCGATGTTTTCTTTGTGGTCCTTTGTCGCCATTTCGGTTATCTGCAGATCGGCAAAACGGCACGCTGTTACTGGTTCTCTGTCTCAGCCTATTTTCCCCTTTCCCCATGACTGTATTTCAGTAACCAGATTGTTGTTTACCTCAACCCATGTGAGACCCCAATCACATGTCTGTTATAAACACAAGTAATAGCTTTTCTAAAAAGCTTGCCGTATTTTATCGGTGGTTTGTGGGTATAGGTTTTTTTATTGGAATCTTGCACTCCAAGCACTATGAATGTATAGTGTCTTTTTCTCCTGGTTTTGATTTTAGTTGTAGTATTGGTGGATCAGGGTTATCATGGAAGGAGGCTTTATAGTCACATATGATAATATATTATATATATATATATATATATAGTTTGTAATAGCTAGAGCAAGATGCAAACACTTTTTCTTTGTTTTGTGGAATATGATTGTTTACTCTTTATGACAATGCAAGTAGTTTTAACATGCATACTGTGTCTTGACAGTTATGTAATAGTTTGCAAGGTTATAATCAAGTTGATAAGAAAAAGTATTATTTACTTTTGAGGATTATGTATATGATCAACCAAAGTTTTCCCACAAAAGGGAGGGGGTCCCTGAAAACTCTCTAAATCCGGCTCTGACTACTATAGTTGGCCGTTCAAATATTTTTGCCGGTCGACTGATATGTATATTGAGACACCCCCCCCCATTACTAATTTCCAGATGTAGTATTATTGTAAGAAGATGTTTTGTGGTAATGGATTTGGAATGAAATATTAATTGCAAATAATTTTCTAGAACATGTACATGTTGTCAGCTGGCTTCTTATATTTTTTAATATTTTGTTGTGGTTTGTAATCTTGACATTTTTTTTGTAAGTTCTATAGATGAGAGCTTCATATTGGTATTAGCATTTAGTGCTTTATATTTGGTTGCATGTGTAAGCATATGCTTTTGTTAGTTGGAATATTTATATTTTCATTTCTGATGGCAACCAGTTCATGTAATACATATAGCATGTATAGTCAGGATTATTAGTAAGCGATAGTTGTTAGTTTATTTGTTTATGTTTATTGTCATGATTGATATGGACTATATAGCTTGCTGTTTGGTGTGAACCAAGGCTTCATGTTGAAGACCGTACTTCAACCTATAATGGTTTACTTTTACAAATTGTGACTTGGATGGAGAGTTGTCTTTGGTACTGATATGACATTCTGTTATATCTATCGACAAGATTGAGAACACATTTTTTTTGTAATAAAACATATTTAATTCTATAATATCATATATAACAATTTATCGGTAATTTGTGCATTTTTCCTTTGATGTGTACTCTCTGATAATGTCAGTATCAGTTGACTGGTCGTAATATATAAATTATTGGGTCAGTTCGCAATTGACATGCACTGGTGCGTTGTGTCAGGATCTTCTTTCCTCTTTCATTCACAAAATCATGCATGATTTTTTTTTGCAGAATTGCATGAGTGTTTTGGTGAATGAAACACTTCTCACATTGTTTGAAAGTTTCAGTAAAGTTAGTTTTGCCTTTTCAACAGATTTTGTGAAAATTCGAACAGAATATGAATGAAAAACCCAATAAACTTTTAAAAAATGCACTATTATTAATAGCTTTCCTTGCTTATTTACAAGGATTTATAAATATATCATCTATGCTATTCCGATCTGAGTTTTTATTCATACATAGTCTGGTGCTGTTCCAAGTAGTCTTTTTTCTGTTTCTTGAGAAGTATTTGTTTTACCTGTTCAGTCACTATAAAGTGTTACAATTAATATTTAGACGCAACACAGAATAGTGACCAAAAGGTACTGCTGTCATATGAGAGGAGCTAGAAAAAATTAAATGTACACATTATCAACATTTTGTGGGACCATGAAGATGTGGTTTTATTGTCAATATATAGAAAGATATTCATAGACCAAAGAACAAATAAGCAACACATTCAAAAGTAGATGTAGGATGAATTATGGAAAGAAGGGGTGCCCAAACTTGACAAGGTTTGGTGTGGAACAAGTAAAATGTCATCATTAACATTAAATGTAGGTTTTAAAAGGGGACCCAGGTCGCCTTTCCTAAATCCGTTTCTGAAATTAAAGGTAACCGCATATTTCTGGGCGCGGTTGAAAAATAAAAGAACATGACTTTGAAAAAGCAAGAATATTAAGCTAACAGAAATAGACCAAATTTGGGTGACATCTCTTAAAATGTTTGAAATAATCATGAAGTTGACAAGAAATGAACTTGTTCAGATAATAAACAGTCAGCCTACTGACAATGACAGACTTGTTGCCTCCTGAAATGTCTGCTTACAGTGCTTTCCTAAAATGATTTATAATGTGATCGTTTTCATGATGAATGCTGAGCAAACATAGATTACGCCGTTGGTTTTCTCGTTTGAATTGTTTTACATTATTTCAGGGCCTTTCATAGCTGACTATGCGATATGGGCTTGGCTCATTGTTGAAGGCTGTAAGGTGACCTATAGTTGTTTATTTCTGTGTCATTTTGGTCTTTTTGAAGAGTTGTCTCATTGGCAATCATACCACATCTTTTTTATATGTATAATGACAAGATATATTTGTAAATGTTATGTTATCTACCTAACTAAGTAAAATATATAACTGCTCGTTGAACTTCTAAATCATTGATAAATCTGCTGATTCATATCGTATCATTCAATGCTGTCAGATGCTATGTGAAAAATAAAGAAATTTAGCTTAATGTATGCTTCCATTATATTCGGCATTGTTATTCAGTAATGTCCAAAGCAGAACTTATGAAACACATGCAATAATTTATTTTCAATAGATGCATTTGAAAATTTATTTTCGGCACTAGTTAAGGGACGTCTATGTTCATGATGTCATATGATCATCTATATATATAAGAATATTTCATTAGAGTTGTCTTGATTTATTAAAGAGTGCTTTGAATCCTACTTATTGCTATTTGTCTGCCATTACTGGCCATCACAAAGGTTCACGTAAAATATTGACGTCATAATACAAAATATCTGATGCCACAATGGAAAAGTGATTGTTGTGAATCTGTTGTACATGTATGATGTCAATGGTTGAAGAGGATTCTCAGGTCAGCTGGGACAGAATTCCATAAAGCGATTAGGTGTATGGTAATTATATATGGGTACTATGTTCAGGAGGATAAATTCTAATATCCTGGATCTGGATTTCCTTATCAACCACCATCATTGTTAACGCATCCAAGTCATAAACTAGAGCCTTTACATAGTCAGTTCCATCTGCCAATATCACATATTACAAATACTTATACAAATACAGCCGATAGATTAAACTCAGCACCGTTGTATATAATTGATGATTATACATATAGTATCAGCTCATTCAGATTTGAAAATGTTAGCAAAATAGCAGCACCATCTTAAAATGGAAAACCTTGATTATCTTGAGCATGTGAATCAAACAAATAGTAATTATCATCACGACGAAATATACTTATTGTAAGACCTGATACAGTGTAATGTGAACAAATTAGAATTGGATTTACATATATCAAATGTAGTTCTCAGTGCTGTTGATATATCAATTAACAATGACTGCTGAGCGCCACCGTGTACAGTGGCGGATCCAAAACTTTTCATAAAGGAGGGGGGGGGGCTATTTGACCAACCAAGGGGAGGGGCGCCCCCCAGCCCCCTTAGGATCCCCCGTGGTGTACAACGACTCCAAAGAATAAATCATCATGTACGAGTACATTAAACTGTCTACCCCACATGCGAACATCATTTGGGACCTCGCTGTGTTGCAAGTATCTTGGGTTTTCAGGAAATAAGATGAGATCATATTAATTCAAATTGTGTTAACTTATAGTAGTCTCAGCTTCCATTATAATTTCATCTATAGTCGTAGACGTCCAGCTAGAGGGGTCATTAAACAAACTATAGTGCACTGAAATCCTTGCCCATAACTAAACCGTGATGCTTGGTGTTTGCTTCCTTGCACACACAACCATATTACTCACCTTGTTTGTTTTCTATTCTTCTAATCAGCTGTTTATCGTCAAATGTCTGTTTTGTTTACATCAGAAATCAATAAAGCGGTGAATGCGCGGGAACTGTTGGTCCCACCAACCATGCTCAGCCATACTGTTTTCCGGCCATCTGTCACACTTTTGTGTACTTTATTATACTCCACTACACCCAGTAGAGAAGTATTACATGGTTGGGGTGTCACGGAATAGAAGTTCCTTCATAATATAAGTTCCATATGGAAACAATATTCTGAATATTATTTCCACTGGAATAAATATTACAGTAAATGTTCCTAACGGAATAAATGGTATAGAATATTTGTTCCAACAGGAACATATATAATGACATTGTTTATAACAAAGTTTCCAGTGGAACTTCTGTTAGGCGGAACAAATATACGTTGACAAGGGCTCCCACAGGGTACCCCCCTGAGGTCGCAAGGTCGCGAGGTCGTTTTTAAGGGAAATGTACAGGTCGCAGGTCGTTTTTTCCAACATAGAGGTCGGAAGTCGTTTTGTATTTAAAGGATCCATTTAAGTCATTGTTGTGTCGATTCTTGTGTTATTAAACCAGGGACATATACGTTCCTGATTAAACCTTTAGTTTTAAATTAGATATTTGGACATTTTGCTGTGTCCTTGGGTTCAGTTGTTCTTGTTTTGTTTGAGGCCATCCAGAGATGGCTGTAAGTGGGAAGTTCCTGCTCTATTGAAGTTCGTGTCGTCAGCTCTAGATTTATTTTTGTGTGGCATTTAATGATCAATATGTTATTCTTCGTGCCATTAACAAATATCCGTTCTTTTCCATATTGAGACCAAAACAGGACTTGAACTTTCGATTTTTCAGAACAGTAGTTTCAACCCAACATTAAATATTTCACTAATCCAACACAATATTCATATTGAGCAAGTCCCCAGAACTCTTATAAAATCACCGGGGATGTAGAGCTGGATTTACCTACTGTGATACTTTGAACATGATCTATAGACTGATGGTAACAAGGAAATGTCTTGAAGACAGGGGTGTCCCGCTCGGCGCTTATTTCCATTTTCGATGGAACTCCTCATTTTACACAGCTGTTAGTCCGTATCATGATAAATAAAGAGTACGGTACAAAATTTCATGAAGATTCGACTTGAAACTTTTTAGGAAATCATCTTAAACGCAAAGGTAAACCAAGGTGTAACTGACGAACGAACGGATGGACGAACAGACTGAAAAACTATATTTACCGCAACAATGTTGTCGGGACATAAAACATGAAACTGATCATCAACCTTACTTGGATACATTTGTCTGTTCGAGCACACACAGAGACGCTAGTAGCTAGTGCCCTATGCGCTAGTGATGACCATCGCCCATAGTGTCCATAGTTTGAAGCAATAACCCAGACCAACTCTATGATTTCCCCTGATAAAACTCGATATGCATAGGGATGAAAATCTCTTAAAACACAAAACCATAATATAACTTTTATACAACCACTATAAGTAAAGTATATTTTAAAGCTGAATTTGTTGATATATGATTTTTAGTTGCCAAATATGCTGTTAATTGAACAATTTATTGCTCAACATAGGGTGTATAAAAACTGCCAATCTTGACTGCATATTTTCGTATTTTTGAAAAAAATGTATATCAAACCTTAATAATGTAGCTTTCTGAGGATTCAATTTTAACGTGTTCCAAAATGTAGTTCACCCCAATAATTTTTCAAAGTTTGGTCATTTTGTCTATATGATTGCGGTAAATTCGTATGATCGAGCACACCGATAAGTGTATCGCTGGGAAAACTCGATATAATGTAATCAATTTACGTGACCAATTACCTAATGTGAAGTGTATTGAAATCATCATAAAATAAATGATCAACATATTATGTTTAAAAACATGAGTCCTATAATATAAGACTTTAAAGGTTCATATCATTTACATTCAACATATTTTATCGGATTTTTTTACTATTAATGTAACCTCGAGGTTCAACATTGATAGTGAAAAAATCCCATAAACGTTGAATGTAAATCATATGAACCTTCGAATTCTATAATATAGGACTAGAAAACATGTGATCCAAATTAACCACGTGTGTTAAAGAACAGACTTTGCACTTTTATGATATACAGGTATGCGCATCTTCCCAATTCAAATCTGTTAAAAAAAATGAAAAATTGAGATACTTAACGTGACGGTACCCAAATTGCACCCATTTTGACAGTTTTTTCACCTAAGTTTTTTTATGATAAAGACAAAAATTTCCATTCTGTGTTTATTTTGTAGCCGTATCCTTCTTTATTATATAGGTACACCAATTTGATTTTTAATCCCTATTGAGTCATAGAAAAATGGGTTTGAATCGACCTCCAAACTATCCATGATTCCGTAATGAGGAGTACCCAAATTGCATCCATGCTTAAATTTACATCATTAAAAATCAAATAACAGATGTTTTGTTTTATTTTTTCAAATATTTAGAACAATTTGACATTAGTACATGCTCACTATTCATTTCTTTTAAAATGGATGCTTGTAACATATTTTTTTTGTTCATTTTTAAAAGATGACTTTTTGTGGACGTCGCATGGCGGCGTTTTCGTACATTTTTCTTTTCCAGTGAAAGCTTCAGCTGTTGATATAAACTGTGAACGTTTAGTGTATATTTGAATATATTCACCTATTTTGTAAGACGTGTATAATGTCAAATAACTAAAATATGAATTGTATAGTCTCAAAGAAAACTTTTAAGAATTTCTCAGCTGTTTATGTTGAATAGGTGCAATTTGGGTACTCGGTGCAATTTGGGTACCGTAACGTTACACACTACTAGTTTTGTCTTTGTTCAAAAATCATGAGTATTTTTATTTGGTATTTCTTTGATATGAATATATTCATTTCTCTAACTTTGATTTATGTTTATTGTCAGTTCATGTAATATGTTGGAGTGTGTGCAAAATAAAAATATCCATCCGAGTCAAATTAAAATTACATTAATTTTTCTTTGTGTAAAATTGAACAACTTTTGCAGGTGTTGATTTAGAAGTCTGCATGTGAAATCTTTAACGTGCATATTAAAGTATAAACAGTGGCAGTTCCAGAAATTTTCCTAAGGGAACGACCATTAACTTTAACTTTCAAAAAGGGGATATGGGTTTTTTTCTTTTAAAATATTATGATCCCCAACTTGATGAATTTTGTTGGTAATACTTTTATACAAACACTACATATAGGAAAGTATATATTAAATCTGAATTTATTAGTATATGAAAATTTTTTGATTCGGACAAAAAAAATATACCCCCTCCCCCAGTTTTGAAGTTAAATGGTTGAAACCTAAGGGGATTCCCACTGACTGCCTAAATGGGACCCGCTCCAGTCCTGCTTCAGTGATTTCGTATATAATTAACCAAATTTGTCTCACACTGAAAGGGCGGCCGGGCACCCTCCCCCCCTATTCAGACTCTGATGAAAGTTTTATAAATCAGGCGGGTAGCATGCGAGGAGCTATTTTTAGAATAACTTGGCTAGTTCTCTGACGTCCAACGACTGTTTTCCCAGACAAGCACGGTCCCAGCTTGTCTTGCAAAGCATCCGTTGGACGTCAGGGCAATCTCGCATTATAACTTGGCATGTCGTATTAATAAACAAATTAAATCTTTATTTTGTCACAAACTTTGTGAACTACAAAGTCATGCAAACTGAAACCAAAAGCCCATCCTTGATAAAAATGTCAAGTGTGCCAAATGTGGAATTAAGACGGCAACCAGATCGTATCATAATATGAACAAGCAAGTGGAGTTTTTTTAAGTTAGTTACAAGACAATCATAGCTTATGATTCTTGAACCGTCTCTGTCCCAGTTGTAACATTTCTTTAGAATGCAAATGTGTCAAACCCTAGGGTCCTCCACTAAAAAAGAGAACGTCGGACACTTATCAAATATGTCCCAATATAGCTTTAAAAAGTCATGAAACTTCAGGCTAAAATTTAAACTGCGGCCTTATTTTAAATGTCGTTGATGCCAAAACATATGATATAACATGTTCTTGGATTAATTTGCACTTCTCATGAGTGCAAATTAGAACCACACTTTTTTTAACTGTAGAATCAACAAATTTGGCAATAATGTACCTCTGGGGATAGGTAAAACAATGCAAAAAAAATTTTGGTGTGGCTCGCCTGGTTCGGGAATTGGTGAAAACAGTGACAAAATCCTGTAGGATATTATTTTCAGAAATCCTATAGGATAAAGTTATAATCCCATAGGATATTTTTAATTTCCTACAGGATATTAAAATCCTATGGGATGTATAATCCCTTAGGAGAATAAAAATATCCTACAGGATATATTTTCTTCCTTAGGACTTAACAAATCCCTTAGGAGAAATAAAAGCATTTCCTACAGGATATTTTTTATCCTATAGGATATTTTTCTAATAAAATTATCCTGTGGGATAAAAGATATCCGATAGGATTAATAAAAATCCTAAGGGATTTCATTACAGAAAAATATCCTATGGGATAAACAAAAATCCTAAGGGTTAAAAAAAATCCTAAGGGATAAAAAAATCCTAAGGGAGAATAAAACTCCTATGGGAGATTAAATCAAATCATAAGAGAGAAAAAGATCCTATGGGAGAAAGAAATATCCTATGGGAGAAAAGAAATCTATTTGAGAACAAAACCAAAGAAAAGAGAATAATTTTTATATGTTCTGGTACTAAGTAAAGGTATTATTTTATTTTACCAAATATCCCAAGATTTCATTGTTCAAGAAATGCAAATTTTACTACCAATGACACAAATTCCCGATAATTGTACTTCAAGCCTGGAGCTTGCATGTTTAGTGTTTAGTTATGTTTAGTATTGCCATGTGCGTAGTTTCTTCTGTTACCTATTCTAACATCGGACTCCGACTTCTTTTAAATTGAGTTTTTCCCCTGTTTTATACAGTGTGGTTGTTTATTCCTCATTTGCTGAACTAGTATACATTATTGTTTAGGGACCAATAGAGAGAGGCACGCCTCCATGTGCGAGATTTTCTCCCTGCGTTGAGGACCCATTTTGAACTCATCAGGGCACCTGTACTCAACCCTGTTGTTATACTGAGGCAAGACTGTGACACCATCTAAACCAGAACTTAATCTGTGAAAAAAATCAGAAGCAAATTCAAACAACTGTTACACATGATGTTGAGGCTAAGAATACCACCAACCGTAATTGAAAGTAAGGTCAAGTCGGAAATATGCGTCCAACAGATCTTAAAAACAATCATACGTTTGCACTCATCTCTGTTGATCTGCTATCCAAATAGGAGTTAATTGACAGACAGACAGGCAGACTTTGTCGTTTCTATAATCATGTAATGATGATCTCAACATTTTTTAACAAGATTTCTTTTGAATATTTAGCATTTTTCAAATTTAATGTACATGTATAAATGGTTAAAAAGTAGTACGGTAAAACATGTGCAACACATGCTCATTTTACAATTACATAAAAAATAAATCTTTGAAAATCGTATGCAAGTGTTTTTTGTTTTTTTTTTTTTATTTTTTTATTAAGTATAGGTAGCATTCCATGAAGTTTTATTTTAGGTGAAAATGCCTGAATAGTTTTGCTAGTTACTATATTTCTTCGATTTTGTCCTCAATATGCATGTAGTATTTGCAACTGAACATTAACATTAACTAACAACAATAAATCCATCAACAGAATTTGATAATAACCCATATTTTTTAACCTAAACCCTAGATGTTTAAAAAGAGTGTGTTTTCTCCTAGGTCTATGTGCATCTTCAACAACGAATACACCAAAACGTTAGACTAGAATATTATTCATGACTAAAATCTCTTTTCTTTTTTTTTTTAAATTACATTGCTGATAATTTTTTATTTCACAAAATGTATGCACTTGTTGATCATTGGTTTATACAGATAGAAAGTTACGGAAATATAGATAGTCATAATTTAAAATATATGTTGAAAATAAGAGAAAATAATCATTTAAATTGCATACATTTCGCATATTTCTGTACATAATAGGAACGGGGTAAATACACACGTGATTTAGTTTATGAATATAAATATAATAAATACACACATCTTATAGGAATAAAGTCTCATCAACTATAGCATTACATATATAATTGTCATTCTTGGTTGAAATAATGGAAGGAGTCATTTAAGAAATGTACATGTACGCTGTGATTAGTAGTAGTTATTCAACTTCCTAGAAAATCTGCTGCATGGCCGCAGTTGCATTGTACACACCATAAATATATTTCCAGTCTATTTCTGTCATTTTTATATGTTAACTCAAAGACGTATATATATATCTGGTTACCAACAACAAATATTTCAATATTTGAATTTGCTGTGACTTACTGTTCATCTTTTTTCCCCTTTTTTCTTTTTTTTTGAAATAAAAAGCATCGTTCCAAAGGGGAATTAAAACAAAACCACTTCTATCGAAATTTACAGATAAAAACGTAAATTTACAAATAAAAATAGTTCCTGAATGTAATTTAAAATCTAAATGATTGTTTTAGTGATTAAAGTTGAGTAAGAATTTAAAACATTTATCCCACCTATGACACCTCTAAAAAGATGACTGATGATGCTTTACAATCGTGATAATTTCTGAGACATGGTACATTCTGTATAGGTAGGGATTTACTTCGACATTTTCGGGTATTACAGCGGAGCTAAATGTTTATTACCTGTATATGGTAAGGTACTCTCCAATGAAGTCTCGCGTATATGTTCCAGACCATATGAGTATTTGGACCGTACGCGTACGGTCCGGACCGTATGCGTATACTCGTACGTACCGACCATACGCGTACGGTCGGACCATATGAGTATACTCATACGGTCTAGGACGAACTCGACCATATATGTATTTGGACCATATGGGTTAATTTTAGACAAACATTTATTAAATCTTTTATTGAGTTTTAAAATTTGATATTATTACAATTAGATGAATAAAGTGAAATGGTGAACATTCAATCAATTGAAATTAAATATTTATTTAATTGTCTGTCTGAATCTAATGTGGCACTCTCACCACCGGGGTGACACTTGCTGCCACAAGGAAGACAAGGTGGCACTCTCACCCAGCGGGGTGACACTTGCTGCCACAAGGATATGTTTACATTTACATGTCTGTCTGAATCCTAATGTGGCACTCTCACCCACTGGGTAACACTTGCTGCCACAAGGATATGTTTTACATTTACATGTTTTGGTCATGCATGTTCCTTTGCCAGCAAGAGAAAAGCTTGCTTGTTTTGCAGCAGTCGATGTAATGAAAATCCTTCTGTTTTCAATGTGCAGTTTTCAATTTGCGTGTCAAAGTTCTATATCACCCATATTATAATTTGAGTTAAATATGCCAAATTCACATGATAGTTTGTACAAACTTGCATCTATACCAATTATATCATCAACCTTACATAATAATCGGGCAAGATCCTATCAACAACTGTTATTATTACAGTAACAAATTAAAGCGGTGTGTTCCCATTTTGCCTTAGCTGTGAATTCCAGGTAAAAAAATGCTCAGGCGAGATGGGAATTGAACTAAGGCGAAATGTGAATTTAGATAAAAATTTTAAATAAACAAATTAAACCTCTGTGTTTTTATAACAATTTAAACAACATGTGATTAGGAATTGTTTCTCTTGAATTATTATTTTATATTCATTTAATAAAGTTACCATTTTATGATTTCAAAAGTTGTGAAATCAGAAAAATCTACAATAAAAACATTTGTCAGTAGGAAAGTTGCTTCTCTTGAAATATATTTTGTTTCATTTAATAAAAGTTGCAATTTTATGAATTTTATGCTATTAGAAAAATCTAAAAAATTCAATTATCCTTTACATTATGCAACACAAAAAGCTTAATAGAACAAAAAAAAACATGTTTTCCCACAGACTTGTTAACATATATAACAGAAACTTTAATAAAAAAAAATATGAAAATAAAAAAAATCTTTAAAATTGTGCTAATTATATATAATAAGGATAATCCAAGGTATACAATGACTGAACTTCTTCAAGCTTGGTCCAAATTACCAATGATTAGTTCGCCAGGCCACAAGTAGAGAACCATTTCTGCAAGCTGATGATGGTGACGTCAACAAACTACTAAGAACTTACAACAACTATGCACTGCAGACACAATATACTGTGATTGAACTTTCTACACAGCACCACCAATGTTTGACAGCATATTCACCATCCATGCATTTGTTGGCACAGTCATGTTTCCATTGGTGTATTCTCTTCTACCACAGCGAGGTGCTGACACTTATATAAGATTTTTCAATCTCCTGAAAAACATCGCCAACCAACACAACCTGAATTTCCAGCCAGACACAGTTAGCCTTGACTTTGAATGTGCATCCAGAAATGCAGTTGCGCATGTCTTTCCAAACGCAGAACTCAAAGGTTGTTTGTTCCACTACGCAAAAGCAATATGGAAAAAGACACAAGAATATGGGCTTCAGACTCAATACAAAGATGTCCCAGATGTCAACAAACACGTCCGTCGTGCAGCACCCTCACCATTACTGCCCTCAGATCGCTTGGAAGACTACTGGTTACACGCCTTGGAAAACGCACCACAGAAAGATGCCTGCACCAAATTAACTGACTATGTAATTCAGTGCTGATTCAGAAATAAAATATTTGTTATGATTGTATGATACTTGTCTTTATTTTATTCATTAAAATATGAAATATTCCGTATCCTATTTGTCATCTCTAATAAGAAACAACAACAAAGACTATTTACAAAATATATCACATAAGTAAAAAAAATACATTGTAAAAAAGATGAGCCACTATAAAAAGAATTATTAAAAAATGGGACAATCGGGAAGACACACAAAAAAAACATCTTCTTTGAAAAAATATTTCATGGCAGATTTTGACATTAAAATAACAAATATCAACTAATTGCAATACAAAAAAAAAAAAAAATAATAACTTAATTACATTGTTTACACAAAGTTCCCATTTCGCCTTAGTTAATTCTTTTGTGCCTGAAAATTTGTACTAAGGCGAAATGAGATTAATTTTATATAATGATTTTAACAGCTAAGGCGAAATGAGAATAAGCCATTAAAGCTACCTTTTTCATTCTTTGCATTGCAGTAGTTTTCGACACGTTTTTATTATATTTTCTCATTGTATTTTCAACAGATTTTTATACAATTTCTGTCCAGTATCTTTGACGGATTTGTAGTGAAGTTCATAAATATTCTAAAAACTTTTCTTCCGGCATTATGTTTACTTCCGATAACTTCAATTTCAGCGAGCATAATTAAATTAATGAATTACCGACATGCCAAATACAGGAGCTTAACAGATTAAATTAACGTGACTTTTTTTAAATAGTTAAAGTATTAAGTTTTTATTTCATTTACAATTGAACTATTTATATTAATTCGAGATTTCAGTAATGTTGATCTGTAATATACATTTGTATCTAATAAACTGGACCAACTCCTTAAAATTAGGCAGGCCGTACGCGTACAGTCCGACCGTATGCGTATTTTGAAAAAGTACGCATAAGGTCCAGACCGTACGCGTACGGTCCAAATACTCATATGGTCTTGAACATATATACTAGTTTATATTTATAACATTCACAATTCTGCATGTTCTTTATTCCAAATTCTCATTTTATTTTCAGACCGAATGTCAATAAGGATATGTAATTTTTGAAGGAAACATACTGACTATCAAACTGATTTCGGTGTTTTTTACTATGTATTAAATCATAGTGTAAATAGTAGTGCTTGTCCACTAAGTGCTGTAGTCGATATTAAGGAGTATTCTATGAATTTACTAGATTTTTTTTTCTTCAGTTAAGTGATATAAGTTTAGAAAAAAAATCTAGTCAGAATTCCCCTCAACTATGACCCCTCTTAAATCATGAATGGTCATGCTTTAAAATCCGGAGAGTTTCTTTGACATGGTACATTCTGTATAGATTTACCTTGACATTTCCGGGTGTTATCTGTAGATGGTAAAATGCCGCCCCATGAGGTCTTACGTATAGAGGTTCACGTTAATAATGGTGCTCAAAACTTTTTTTTAAATCAAGTTTTTATTTTTCGTGTAAACAGCCAAACTCTTAATATAACACTTAATTATTGGTGTTCCCAAGAGTATTTCTTCGTTTTAAACTAATTAAATAGAAAAATCATTTTGATTTTAAAAACTTCCTCTTTAGATTTATAAATTTGAACATTATTTATCATTTTTATAACATCGGATTTATCCATCCTACATATATATGAAATACATGTTCAAAATCTTTATTTGGTAAACAACGGAATTAACCCTAAATATAATTTAATATTCCACGTCGATCTATTTGTATTTGCTACCTCCTTAAATATGTATTTTAACTTTGTGTATTAAACTCGACCTTCCATCTTATGATCTATTCCAATTGACAGTCACACCTGACACGTGTGCCCTGGAGGCCCGGTTAATAGCCGATCTGCTAATTAGCGTATACCTTTTTACAAGCCTTCCATGAGTATTGCCAGACAATAATACACACATCGTATATACCTAGTCCAAGCGTAGATAATAAAAGGCCAATAAGCGTACACCTACATATTGTCTTTACAGTTTAAGTTATATACTTTAATTTGATCACCATATCCGTCGGAAAAAGAAAATATTTAAAAAAAATAAAAGATTTAAATTAGTGCTGTAGACAAAAGTAAATTGAAACGGAAAACGTAAATATAGAAAATGATATCTCATGAATGTAAAATTAGCATGTCTGTTCATTTTATTTTCTAATAGCTTGGGATCCTGGCTCACTGCTCGACAGTAGACGAAATATTAGATTCGGTCAGGATGTACATGATAAAGAAAGCACCTGTTTGACTCGTGAAAATATTTTTAAACGTTTTAAAGTTTTATCTTTGTAATCGAAATTGTCAAAAGATTCTGATGAAAAATTATATAAAATGTGACGCAAATACTAGGGACCAGATGATATGATATAATTGGAACAAAGGACATGAAATATAGAAGTAGACTATTTAAAAATAGATAATTCAATATTTTATATCTTTAAAAATTTCGACACGTGCCACATTCAATATTGATTGCCACCTGTGTAATCGATTGAAATTCACGTTCATTCAACCAGGAGCAGTTTGTTACGCACGTGTATAGTTTGAGCATGTATATGTTATTTCAGCATGTTTTTTTTTTTTCGTATGTTTTGTATTTGGTTTATTAAATAAAATTCTGGATAAGAACAAACGAAAAATAAATAAAAATAGTTTACTCTGGATACTCTATTTATCTTTAAAAAAAAGCTTCACAAATTCCACAAGGTTTGACAAACTTTTGACTTAATACTTTTCTTAATAATGTTAATTTAAACTGCGAAAAAAACTGAATCCATTTATCGGTTAAATACGGACAAACGAAATTGTAAAAATATCCATGATCTTTAAAATTTATTAAACTATTGATTCTAGTTTATAGATAACAGCAGTATTTGTAATTTAAACTAGTTTGATGGCGCGCAAACCCTCCCCTAACCTTGGATAGTGGTGTAACAGTACAACATAAGAACAAACTAAAATAAACAGCTGCGCCATGAGCGCATGATACGCCCGTCGCCTTGTGTGTGAATTTTTATGCAATAATCATAAATAGTTTCTGACATACGGCCTGACATGTGAAAACCCCCCCTTTTTTTTTTACAAAAAACTCAATATCTCTAAAATAAAATTTTGAATCAAAACCAAAAAGTATACAGATCTTTAGATTAATATAACTAGGAAGTGTGTAAAATTTAAAGCAATAATCATAAATCGTTTTTGAGATACGGCGCGACATGTGAAAACCCCCCTTTAAAAAAAAAAAAAAAAAAATCAATATCTCAAAAATAAAATTTTGAATCAAAACCAAAAAGTATACAGATCTTTAGATTAATATAACTAAGAAGTGTGTAAAATTTTAAGCAATAATCATATATCGTTTTTGAGATACGGCGCGACATGTGAAAAAACCCTCCCCCTTTTTTACAAAATACGCAACAACTCAAAAATAAAATTTTGAATCATCACCAAAAAGTATACAGATCTTAAGATTAATATAATTAAGAAGTGTGTAAAGTTTTAAGCAATAATCATAAATTGTTTTTGAGATACGGCGCGACATGTGAAAAAAAAACAAAAAAAAAAAAAAACAAAAAAAACACACACCTGTTTTAGTTATCAAGTCCCGTAACTCAAAAAGTTTTAATCTTATTGTCACCAAAAAGTATACAGATCGTTTGACCATCATAAGAAACAACTATGCCAAGTTTCATGAAATTTGGATAAGTCGTTCTCAAGTTACGGTGCGACATGTTTACGCCGGACAGACAGACGGACAGACGGATAGACGGACAGACGACATTTGTATACCATAATACGTCCCGCCAAAATTTTGACGGCGTATAAAAATCAGTTGAAAAGGGCTCCACTCGTCATGCCTTTTTGCAAAGATAGAAAAAGTATTAAAACATGATCATATAATATAAAACTGTCTTAAAAATGATAACTACGTTGGGTAAACTTGAGCAATCACACTGATCC
Organism: Mytilus coruscus; assembly: GCA_017311375.1. Taxonomy (NCBI): domain Eukaryota; kingdom Metazoa; phylum Mollusca; class Bivalvia; order Mytilida; family Mytilidae; genus Mytilus; species Mytilus coruscus. The sequence goes on from CM029601.1 coordinate 26,628,570, forward strand.
CTATTTAGACTGGAAGGTATTCAAACGTAACTCTAGAAAAAAGACATATTGTAACAGTTGAAAAAAAAAACAGAACTAAGTTCCATTTCATTTTGACTGCCCTCTTTATATTAACTGTCGAATTAACAAATTAGCAAAATATATACTTCGTACATACAAGGACGTATATTAGTTATACGTCCTTGACTTTTATATCTTTAAAAAAAAATTTGCATAAGAAAATAACCAGACATTAGATATGTTCACCATAAAAACACGTATAAGGATTTATTATTGTTTTAAATCTTTTTTAAATTCAACATCTATAGTTTAAATCTAAAGTATAAATCGGTTAATTTAATGATAAGACATAGAAATTTGTTAAGTGTTTTTTCTTTAAGTAAAGAAAAATGTTTGTCCCTCCAAAATAGCCCCCATATAATTGGTCATTGCGTTAGTTGGAGCTAAATTTTGGAGACAGTGGCCCGACTGCCATACACAACAGAAAACGAGCAGCAAACAGTTGATACAACATTTGATATGTATGACAGACGGACACAAACTGGTTGTACTAAACAATTTCAACTACCACAAGATACCCTATGAATTTATTGACATACTTGAACTCGTTTAAGGAATATATTCCTGAACAATAACGAATTCAGCATGTTTACTGTACAGACACCAGACACCAAGTGATGGATAAAATTGTTGCTTTTATTGCTTGTTTCATTTTTCAGTGCAATATTTGATTGATTAATTGTTGGTTGCTTAACGTCCAGTGGCAAATATTTCATACATATTTGATTGATTGATTGTTGGTTGATTAACGTCCAGTGGCAATTATTTCATGAATATTCAGAACTAGAAGTCGTTTAAGAAATAGATTATGAAGTATTTAGCATTACAAAATTTAATGTTATAATTTTCTCATCATTTGGTAAAAGGATATTTTCTAAGCTGTTAAAATTTGTAAGAATCATAATTTTTTTCTGACAAAATTATATCTTTTGCTCTAAATCAACACATACGATTCGGAAAATAATAAGAACATTGCAACTTAAGTCTCGGGAATTATTTGTATATTAAGGCTTTTGAGCATATAATATCAAATTCAATTATTGCCGACATTATGGTTTCATATGTTACAAATAATTAACCAGTTAAAAAACAGTAAGGTCTTTCCTAACGTATACAATCATGACAAAAATTACTTTTTGATAAAACAAATGTCGAACAGTTACAAAAATAAATAAGTACAGTATGAAGCCTTTGTAAACAAGTTTCAAACTTGTTGAAAACTTGTGGTTTTGATAAACCACAAGGACGCCACATGATTTTTTCAATTTGATATAATCGCAATTCGTAATAACTATGGAGCAAGTGATATAAAGTGGAAATGCAAGCATTATGTTTTTTTTTTTTTTATAGTTATGCAAAATTTACTCAATTATTTGTGATTCTTTTTTTTTATGAAATTTAGAATTTATGCATTAAATATCAATCTCTACCATAATATAAAAACAATGTACATACATGAAACAGCACCCCTTCTAGTCCTTAGTGGCATATTATAAGTCCTTAGTGTTTAGACGAATCGCCTGTTTTGCAGCACACTGAGCTAATTTTCCGGCGGCATGTTTTTCAAGAGCGTGAACGACCATTTAATTTTGAGGGAGGGGGTTCAATCTGATTTTTTGGTGGTACCACACTAGCATCAAATAAAGGCAAAGACTTCTACTCAGAATTTGTTTCATTTCTCCCTGATCAAAATATTTTTCTTCAATGTTGGGAATCAGAAATTGATAATATTTTTAAGAAACAAGTTCGGTGACACCATTTTTTCTTTTTATTTTCTTAAAGCATATTATTAAACCTTTCTTCTCATATTTTATTTTAAATTCTATCTCATAGATTTCTATTTATTCACAAAATTGTTTTTTTTTTCATGAATAATCTATGCAAATTTGTGCAATTTTGCACGACTTGTAGCTTGGAAAATAGTTACAAATACTATTTATTATATTTCTAAAAAAACATAGTAAAATCTTCATTAAGGCAAAGTATAAGAAAAATTCTATCTGAGGAAATATATACCGCTAATCCACCTTAAATAATTTTCAAGAGCATTTTACGGAATAAGCATTATTTTTTTAAGGTAAAGAAAAATGCCCTAAAAATTTATAGTATACAGAAATTAAGGACGCCTATCCAGACCCTAATATATATGGCAAGCCGTCGAGGAATTTATTCCCTTTTTTTAATATTGATTTATATTAGAAAATCAGTTTTAATATTTAAAAAAATATATGATTTTTTAATATTCTAATCAAAATTCCCTAATGACAGCAGTGCTAATTATCAATTATAAGAACTTAATTTGCAGAATAATTAGTGCAATACAGCATCATATTTTTCAACCATTCGCTCAACATGGAAAGCAAGTGATGATGCCCCTTAACGCACAAATGAGGTTCACTAAAACCAAAGATTTTGATGGAAATGCACCAAACTGGAAAGTGGTTTATTAATGTGATTTCACGGTCTTGCCAATCTCTTTGTATATATGTCTCTTGTAGAACTAAGTGTTCTGGTAATTTTTGCTGTTTCTCAATATCTATTATATTAGTATTCAAAAAATGAAAACACTATAATTTTCATGCGTCAGAAGTTCTTTTCTGGAATAATCTTCTTAAAGAACGCTCAATGCTAAATATATGAAAGCCAAAGCTGTATAAGAATCAAAACAGTTGAGCTATATCACCAAAATGGACCTAAAAATAAAAGCCAAATCCTTCTAAGGTCATCTTTGTCTCAGGGAGTTGAAAGTTTCTTAATAATTTTATAATTTATAAACAGACAATTTAAGAAAGGTTTGTTGATTACTGATACCCCTGGGGACTGGTAGTCCACATGCAGTGGTATCAACCCAAAATAATAAAGAAAACAAATTCAAACCTATTTTTCTGAAAATTACAGAGATAAATCTGAATTGTTGATAATTTTACTCTTGCTTACTGCTTTAAATAATTTAAGTCAAGCCAAAAAGTGCATTTTACCCTAGGCCTATATTCTTTTTTAAGCATCAGTGGCCAAGTCTTTCTAAACTAGATACTCTAAGTAGCATTCAGATAAAGTCTGGTAAATTTGGCCTTGTAGTTTCACAGATTTTTTTAAAGGTTAGGATGAAGGATGCTTAGTGTTGGTATTAAGCTACTTAGCAACAGAAATTGTGTATTTTGTATGAAAATGATTTTTTTTTGTTCAACTGATACACAATCAATAGGCAATACACAAAAGAGGGACGAAAGATACCAGAGGGACAGTCAAACTTATAGATCGAAAACAAACTGACAACGCCATGGCCAAAAATAAAAAGACAAACAGACAAATAATAGTACAGATGACACAACATAGAAAACCTAAGACTAAGCAACACGAACCCCACCAAAAACTGGGGGTGATCTCAGGTGCTCCAGAAGGGTAAGCAGATCCTGCTCCACATGTGGCACCCGTCGTGTTGCTTATGTTATTACAAATCTGGTAAATAGTCTAATTCGGTAAGTCACATTCGTGAAAAGGGAAGGGTATTGTAGTTACGACATAAGGAACATATCCGATATCATCTGTGAAACGGTTATTCCATAACGGTCAACCAACTCGTGATGGCGTCCGTAAAATTTACGAAGGGATGACTTCAACTTCACCATTTGGAACTCTTGGTTTAATAGCTTCCTTGTGAGCAGCAATCCTCTATCAAGGAAATCATGATAGGAAACACAAGCCCGGGAATATCGTATCAATTGGGAGATATATACTCCGTATGCAGGCGCTGCTGGAATGTTGCTACATAGAAATGGAAAGTTCACTATTGGGAAGCTGAAATCATCTCTTTTGTCGTAAAGTTTTGTTTTCAACCGACCCTCATCGTCAATTTCTAGATGTAAGTCAAGATATGAGGCAGACTTAACTGTATCTGTAGTATCCTTTATCTCTAGTTCGATGGGATAGATTTGTTCAACATAGTCACCAAATTTTGTATTATTTAGTGAGAGAACATCATCTATATAGCGGAACGTAGAGTTAAAGGATATTGCTAACTTCTTATCTTTCTTCCTTAAAAGTTCCTGTATGAAGTCAGCCTCATAAAAATAAAGAAACAATTCGGCAAGAAGAGGGGCACAATTGGTTCCCATTGGAATTCCGACAGTCTGTTAACAAACACGTCCTCCAAACGTAACAAATATGTTGTCAATCAAGAAATCAAGCATCTTGATAATGTCAGTTTCAGAGAATTTTTTGTTTGAATTGGAGTGATTCTATACAAAGTACCATTTATCCCTCCCCAAGACAAGATACTTGTATCTACGTTCTCCATTCTTTTTAATGAAACAAAGTAATACCAACTCTTTCAATTTGTCTTTTAGTTTGGAATGGGGAATACTTGTGTAAAGTGTAGAAAAGTCAAATGTTTTAATACTATTGCAAGATGAGAGAGTCTTAGACAATCTGTTCCTTGAACTGCTTTTTTCAAATTAACATGTGACACAAGTCACACAACATACATGTACACGCACTGGATTCTAAAAACACTGCAAAGGATCTCATTTGTGTAGAGAGCACAATGTAGCACAAAAGTGAATAAAAAAACCACAAAGAACCTAAACGTGGTTTTATCCCATATGTGCGTCTTTCGAAATATTAACTTGAATCCATTTAAACAATTTTTACAAGTTTATAAGTTGTGGCTATCCCTTAATTTTGTCTCGTTGATCAGAAAATAAATTAGTCATAAACTAAACTTAACCGAGTGACTGAAAAAATAAAATCATGTGAAATACCCCTAATTTCAGAAACCTCTTTCCTGTTACTGGCATTTGCCGTCCAGATTCAAACTTAATTCAAATGATAAGATCTATAATTGAGCAGATACACCTGCTTGCAAAAAAAAACAGTAAATGAAATACCAAAATTAAAAACGAATGTGACCAGTATTTTGTGTTTCATAAATTAAGTGTTAAAATCAAAAAAGCTTTTGTCAAACATTACTTCATTATCATCTGGAAATAAGAAAGTTAAATGTCTAAGGTAACTAAGGGGCATAACTCTTGAACGGTTATTCCCAAAACCATCAAAATGGACCTTGAACAGTTTTTCGATGATCCATGATATTATGTACAATTTGAAAGGATTGGGTCAATTGGTACTATAATTATCATCCAGAAATCAAAGAAATAACATTTTCAAAGGCAAGCCGCAAATCTTGAACAGCAATTGTGAAAAAAATCAAAATCTAACTTGACCTGTACTTTTATGGTCCACTCAAATACATTTCATTAAAGAGTCTATTCATATAATATTACTATAACTTCTATCCCTTAAATATTTAGGCTTAAACAAAACTAACAATATATTCATGTAGCTGATTACCCAGACAGCTCTTCTGGACACTAGATTTTAATGATTTTTAAAACAATATCCATGTATACAAATTGTAAGCATATATACATAAAAGATAATCATAAAAATCATAATTGATGAAATGCTTCTATGCTGTACTTTAAATTAAATACCAAATAATGACAAAATCTCTATCATCAACAATCTCCCTGCCAGGAACAACCATGACAACCGACTAAAACAAGTGAACTTGGTCAAACTTCTTTAACAAGAGTGCACATGCTGAAATGTCTCGCCTTCTTTACTAACCATTGATTTTATGTTGATAGTCCTAAATATAAAGCTTTACTACATGTAACACATAAACTTAACATGATCCAAGAAAATGAGGTCAAGGTCAGATAAACCAAACAAGAAATACATGTACACCTTACAATCATTCAATAAACCAAACATAGTTGACCTATTGCTTATAGTTTCTAAGAAACAGTCTTAACCAAGAAAACTTAACATTGACCAATGAACCATGAAAATGAGGTCAAGGTCAGATGAACCATGCCAGACAGACATGTACACCTTACAATAAATGTATGCATTAAATATAGTTGACCTATTGCTTATAGTATCTAAGAAACAAACTTAACCCTGAAAACTTAACATTGAACAATGAACAATGAAAATGAGGATAAGGTCAGATGATACCTGCCAGACAGACATATTCACCTTACAATCCTTCCATACAACAAATAAGTTGATCTATTGCTTATAGTTGAAGAAAAACAACAGATCAAAACACAAAAACTTTAATAACACTGAGAAATGAACCATGAAAATGAGGTCAAGGTCAAATAAAACCTGCAAGACTGACATGTACATCATAAAATATTTCCATACACCAAATATAGTTGACCTATTGCCTATAGTATCAGTAAAAGACGTGCAGAACTCAAAAACTTAACTTTGACCACTGAACCATGAAAATGAGGTCAAGGTCAGATGACACCTACCAGTTGGACATGTACACCTTACAATCATTCCATATACCAAATATAGACGACCTACTGCTTATAGTATCTGATATACGGACTTGACCACGAAAACTTAACCTTGTTCACTGATCCATGAAATGAGGTCGAGGTCAAATGAAAATTGTCTGACGGGCATGAGGACCTTGCAAGGTACGCACATACTTAATATAGTTATCCTATTACTCATAACAAGAAAGAAATTAACATTACAAAAAATGTTGACTTTTTTTTCAAGTATAGTCACTGAACCATGAAAATGAGGTCAAGGACAATGGACATATGACAGACGGAAACTTCGTAACATAAGGCATCTATATACAAAGTATGAAGCATCCAGGTCTTCTAGCTTTTAAAATATAAAGCTTTTAAGAAGTTAGCTAATGCCGTGGCCGCTGCTGCCGCCGCCACCGGATCACTATCCCTATGTCGAGCTTTCTGCGACAAAAGTCGCAGGCTCGACAAAAACTGAATTTGTAGTGGGAAAATGTTGGAAACCTGAGTCCAAAACCTAATGCTCTGAAGACCGTCTCAGGAAGTATACTTTAGACAGCATAAAAAAGTGTACAATTATTCAGAACAAAACAATTGATAAAAATATAAATTATATCAAACTCAGCTAAAAAATAAAAGAATGTGTCTGAGGACACGCTGCCCTTGATCAAGCTTTGCAATTTTAAAAATTGTAAAAAGGAGCATAACTCTAGAAAAGTAAGTGACTCACTGCCGAAATTTGCAACTTTCCAACTGATAGGGGCATTACTCTTAAAAGTAAGTGCGGAAACAAAAATGGGACAAAAGGAACAACAAAAGGACAGAAGGACGTCAAGGGTAACACTTAATGCCTCCTTTCCCTATGGCAGGGGCATAAAAAAACAAAAAAATTCAGAAAAGATATATTATATTTAACGGTGAAAGCCAAAATATACATTTCATTTTCTCTTTTATTTTAAGATTCTCCATTCTTTATAACTTCTGGAAGTGTTTCGACTAGACATGGACCATTATTAATATATCTAAAAGAGTAGGTCTTCAAATAAAAGTGATCCATTTCAATTAATTTTCAAAGTACCAATTAAATCTAGCCAATGGGGAAAAAAATGATGAATACAATCTGAACTATGAACTCAAAACAAAACTATACATACCAATAAACTGTTAACACAGAAATATGTCTCGCTTATTTGTTATTTTGATAATGCAAATGTTGAAATTAAAATAACAATACTTTTACATGTAAGTTATGCAAATATTCAAAGTCAATGAACCATGACTAAAGGTACAGGGCTAAACAACCTCCATGGAAATGAGATGTGCCAATGCTAATACAACTGCATACCAAATACCATTGACTTTTCATAAGTCACTAGAACTCACCCATGAAATCGTGGGCATTATAGCGTAATTGAAAGTATGTAAACTGTTGTAGGATGAATTTTTGTAAAAGATTTATGACTGGAGAATTTCAGGAAAGGTATCAAAAATCATCGGTACTTGAGGATAGGACAATTGTTTTTAGCCCTCCCCCTTTTTTCCAAAGTCCGTTATTTTTGTTTTCTGTTTTTCTGTATACTATGAACCTACATATATACTTTAAATATAAGTGTATTTGCAATTTACTATCAATTCCAAGTTTACTATCCACGGCGGTCACTGATATATTATATAGACTAAGAGACTATCCACGGCGGTCACTAATATCTTATATAGAGACTCTCTATATAATATATCAGTGACAGCCGTGGATAGTAAACTTGGAATTGATAGTAAATAGCAAATACACTTTATTTATAGTATATGTATGATCATAGTTTACAGAAAAACACGAAAATAATTGTCCTGTCCCCAAGTACTTATGAAAATTAAACAGTCCTAAATGGAAGTCTTTTCTATGACTTAAAAGTCCGTCCGATGATGGAAACAATATCCGGACTCCTTTATTTTCGTTTTCCTCCTAAAATAACCCAAACTGAATAATCATAAGCAAGGATGACAAATGCGACTATGCATGGTACCTATAGGACACAGAGGCATGATGATTAATTTACTGTGGAAGGAAGAGAAGAGACACACAAAATGAGGTCTTCTCGTTTAATAGTATAGATTCCCTTTAAAGAAACCTAAACACAAACATTAATTTGTAAACCTAACAAAAGTTTCAAAGTCAATAGACCATGACTGAAGGGGCGGGGCCAAAAAATCTTCATAGATGAGATATGCCGATGCTTATACAACTGCATACCAAATATCATTGACCTACCACTAGTGGTTCCCCATAAACTGACATAATCACAAACTAATACATGAAAACTAAGCAAAGTTTCAAAGTCAATAAACCATGACTGAGGGGGCAGGGCCAAATAATCTCTATGGAAATGAGATGTGCCAATGCTAATTCAACTGCATACCAAATATCATTGACCAACCACTAGTGGTTCACCATAAACTAGACCTAATCACAAACTAATACATTGTTGACGCCGCCGCCGACGCGGAAAACAGCATACCTATGTCTCGCTTTTTGACTCCGTCAAGGCGAAACAAAAACCAGTTCAGTATCAATATGCATGACAAAAAATTGTCAAGAATGGACATGAGTAGAGCTACCTGAATATATCCTTTGGTTTTAATGGTAAAAAGAGAGATTTTAAAATTCAAAATAAGTTATCTATAACTTACAATCTTGTTGAAAATGGAGAATCTTTACACTATTTTTTTTTGTAAAAAATTATAAACATTTTCTCAAACATACACAAAAATTGTCTAAATTACATTCTTTACTGGTACAGTCACCCAATCATTTTCAATAGCCACAGTTAAAGTTACCTGAAAAAGAAATATTCATTCTTAACCATATCTGTCAAAACTATGTGAAAATAATTGAAACAATATTTAATGCTAAAGAATAATTAACTGGACATTACAATTATGATGCATATAACATTTCTTTACCTAGCTTTAAAGTGACCCATGAACATAACTTTTAGACTACCAGACTTTGTTGGCAAAAAAAAAAGATGAAAAACAAGCCGTTGTTTGTTGTCTATCCTATTTTTTTTTTGTTTATTGTTTTATTCTATATCAAGTCTTTGGTTTTCTCATATGAATTATTTCACATTTTGCCATGTTGGGGCCTTATATAGCTTACAATACAGAATAGGTTTTGCTCATTGTTGAAGACCATAAAATGGCATTTTATAGTTGCTATAACATCCTTGTCATGTGGTTTCTGGTTGATTAATGTCTCATTGGCAATCATACTACATTTCTTAATTTCTATATTATTAGTGGTATTAATTTAGATAAAAAAACAGAGAGTAGTTATCCAAAATTCAAATCTTTAATTGATTTCCCTTATTTGTATCTTGATACCCCCTTCCAAATTATACATACACTTATAACATGAAAAATTCTAGTGACATGCTCTAATTTGAATAGTTCATAAATCTATGTATTGATTCTTACCATAAAAGTCAGCTCCAATGGCCATTCCCAACCTCAATCCTTACGGACAAGCTGTGATGTTAACCTGAAATATAAAATGCCTCATCATCAAAAATTGTTTAAACTGATCATTGTTGGTATACTTATATATATTTAATATAAATACTGGTAGTCTATAAATGTGTAATAGATGTTGAGAACATGTGGATTAGACAGCTATCCAGCAACCCAGCAAACTTTTATGTAATTACATCAGATCCTAAAATTAACTTATATTACTAGTACTGATAAATGAGAGAGTAGACCTGACCAACTCTAAAAGCCTAGAGAGAATTTTCAAAGAAATTTTATAATACATTTGGGTTTTTTTTTTCTCCTCAAAACTGGAATAACATTCTGGTACTTACCTTCCTTTTAGATGTATTAGACCCCAAAGTCTTATTCCCAACACCATGAAAAACATGTCACAGAAAGAACCTAAAAAGGAATTAAAATGGATACATTATTATATATTTTATAAATCCATTTCTGTCAACATAAACATTTACTAAATATTGTTTTGATTTCTTACTACATGTTCACAATAGTATAACATCAACACCTAAGTTTGTATAATTAATATAAAGATGGGAAAAAAAAGGAAAACAAAGTATATGATTTGATTTTCAACTGCATTAAAATCTGCATATTTTACAAAGTTATTTCCCATTGAATTAACAAATCTTGGTGTTTATTGAATTTGTCTCCCCTTGGAAGTTCTATTCCAATCTCAGGATTTAATATTGCTATTTTAATAGAAAATCTTGTTAATATACTTGGTACATGTATCTTTAAATATTAAACTGGTAAAATAATTCTTGGTCGGGTAGCTAGATGTTTTCACAACTTTTAGTTTTCAGTTTTCTGACTTGGAAAATATGTTCTCACCCTTCACATGGCTACTGTTAGAAAAACATTAATAATGTCTAATACAGCTATTTTTTAAATTATTTATTTTTAATCATCCTGATAAGAATTCAACTGGCCAATGTACATGTAATGGTGTATAATATCATACCATTAGTCCTTGCAGGTATTTAAGTTGATTTCTTCTGTGTGTTTTTTCCCATTAAAATCAATAGTCAGTACCATATTTTATTTCTTTAAGACAAACAATTACACACATAGGACATATAAAGACCATCAGAAATAATAAATACAGTATTGTAACCTATATATCTCCGTAAGAACTCTGTAATGGAAATAAATAATAAAGATTAGTGATGTTTGAAAAATTGTTGTCACTTCTATCAAAGCAGGCTCTCTTAAAAGCTGATTACAGTAGATTTAGCTTCATCTGTGATAAAAATAAAATATATAGAGTATAGAGTATATAGTATAGAGTTAAGGAAATCTATATGCCACTCTCCCTGGTCTGTTAGCCATATTCAAGGTCGACAACTGAAACATCCTCTCTAAGCTGATTCATCAGCAAAAATCCAAAATTACAAATTAAACATTTGTGAGTGAACTCTGAAATGAAATATAAATATATATACAACCATACACATAAAATATATAAAATAAAATCGATCAACTAACCTTACTAATAGCTGCGGATCTGTAGCTCTTAGGTCCTTATGATATTTATTGAACATAGATGGTCCTCAAATAGTCAAAAAATATAATAAAGCCCTAAGAGCTACGGTTTCGCCTCTACCTTACCATCAATTCTTTGAAGTAACCTATTTAAAAAAAAATATATATATACAACCATACACATGAAAATATATAAAATGAAATAGATCAATCAACCTTACTATTTAAGCTGCAAACTGTAGCTCTTAGGTTCTTATGATATTTATTGAACATAGATGGTCCTCAAATAGTCAAAAAAATGTCATAAAGCCCCAAGAGCTACAGTTCCGCAGCTACCTTACCATCAATTCTTTGAAGTAACCTCTATAAAAAATAAATATATATACAACCATACACAGAAAAATATATAAAATGAAACAGATCAACCAAACCTACTATTTATAGCTGCGGAACCATAGCTCTTAGGTCCTTATGATATTTATTGAACATAGATGGTCCTCAAATAGTCAAAAAATATCATAAAGACCTAAGAGCTACGGTTCCGCAGCTACCTTACCATCAGTTCTTTGAAGTAACCTATATAAAAAATAAATATATATACAACCATATACATGAAAATATATAAAATGAAATAGATCAACAAACCTTACTATTTATAGCTGCAGTACCATAGCTCTTACGTCCTTATGATATTTATTGAACATAGATGGTCCTCAAATAGTCAAAAAATCTCATAAAGACCTAAGAGCTATGGTTCCACAGCTACCTCACCATCAATTCTTTGAAGTAACCTATATATAATATAAATATATATACCATATACATGAAAATATATAAAATGAAATAGATCAATCAACCTTACTATTTATTATAACTGCGGAACCATAGCTCTTAGGTCCTTATGATATTGATTGAACGAAGATGGTCCTCAAATAGTCATCAAATATCATAAAGACCTAAGAGCTACAGTTCCGCAGCTACCTTACCATCAATTCTTTGAAGTAACCTATATAAAAAATAAATATATATATATATAACCATACACATGAAAATATATAAAATGAAACAGATCAATAAACCTTACTATTTATAGCTGCAGTACCATAGCTCTTAGGTCCTTATGATATTTATTGAACATAGATGGTCCTCAAATAGTCAAAAAATAACATAAAGACCTAAGAGCTACAGTTCCGCAGCTACCTTACCATCATTACTTTGAAGTAACCTATATAAAAAATAAATATATATACAACCATATACATGAAAATATATAAAATGAAATAGATCAACAAACCTTACTATTTATAGCTGCGGAACCATAGCTCTTAGGTCCTTATGATATTTTTTGAACATAGATGGTCCTCAAATAGTCAAAAATATCATAAAGACCTAAGAGCTATACAGTTCCGCAGCTACCTTACCATCAATTCTTTGAAGTAACCTATATAAAAAATAAATATATATATATATAACCATACACATGAAAATATATAAAATGAAATAGATCAATCAACCTTACTATTTAAGCTGCAGACTGTAGCTCTTAGGTCCTTATGATATTTCTTGAACATAGATGGTCCTCAAATAGTCAAAAAATATCATAAAGACCTAAGGACTACGGTTCCGCACCTACCTTACCATCAATTCTTTGAACTAACCTATATAAAAAATAAATAGATATACAACCATACACATGAAAATATATAAAAAGAAATAGATCAATCAACCTTACTATTAGCTGCAGAACCATAGCTCTTAGGTCCTTATGATATTTATTGAACATAGATGGTCCTCAAACAGTCAAAAAATATCATCAAGACCTAAGAGCTACAGTTCTGCAGCTACCTTACCATCAATTCTTTGAACTAACCTATATAAAAAATAAATATATATACAACCATATACACATGAAAATATATAAAATGAAAAAGATCAATAAACCTTACTATTTATAGCTGCAGTACCATAGCTCTTAGGTCCTTATGATATTTATTGAACATAGATGGTCCTAAAATAGTCAAAAAATATAAAGACCTAAGAGTTACGGTTCTGAATCTACCTTTACCATCAATTCTTTGAAGTAACCTATATAAAATATAAATATATATACAACCATATACATGAAAATATATAAAATGAAATAGATCAACAAACCTTACTATTAGCTGCGGAACCATAGCTCTTAGGTCCTTATGATATTTATTGAACATAGATGGTCTTCAAATAGTCAAAAAATATCATAAAGACCTAAGAACTACGGTTCCGCAGCTACCTTACCATCAATTCTTTGAAGTAACCTATATAAAAAATAAATATATATATACAACCAATGACTTTACACATGAAAATATATAAAATGAAATAGATCAACAAACCTTACTATTTATAGCTGCGGAACCATAGCTCTTAGGTCCTTATGATATTTATTGAACATAGATGGTCCTCAAATAGTCAAAAAATAACATGAAGACCTAAAGACTACGGTTCCGCAGCTACCTTACCATCAATTCTTTGAAGTAACCTATATAAAAAATAAATATATATACAACCATACACATGAAAATATATAAAATGAAATAGATCAATCAACCTTACTATTTAAGCTGCAAACTGTAGCACTTAGGTCCTTATGATATTTATTGAACATAGATGGTCCTCAAATAGTCAAAAATATCATAAAGACCTAAGAACTACAGTTCAGCAGCTACCTTACCATCCACTCTTTGAAGTAACCTATATAAAATATAAATATATATACAACCATATAAAGGAAAATATATAAAATGAAATAGATCAATCAACCTTAGTATTTATTATAACTGTGGAACCATAGCTCTTAGGTCCTTATGATATTGATTGAACATAGATGGTCCTCAAATAGTCATAAAATATCATAAAGACCTAAGAGCTACAGTTTCGCAGCTACCTTACCATCAATTCTTTGAAGTAACCTATATAAAAAATAAATATATATATATATAACCATACACATGAAAATATATAAAATGAAATAGATCAATCAACCTTACTATTGAAGCTGCAGACTGTAGCTCTTAGGTCCTTATGATATTTATTGAACATAGATGGTCTTCAAATAGTCAAAAAATATCATAAAGACCTAAGAGCTACAGTTCCGCAGCTACCTTACCATCAATTCTCTGAAGTAACCTATATAAAAAATAAATATATATACAACCATACACATGAAAATATATAAAATGAAACAGATCAATAAACCTTACTATTTATAGGTGCGGAACCATAGCTTTTAGGTCCTTATGATATTTATTGAACATAGATGGTCCTCAAATAGTCAAAAAATATCATAAAGACCTAAGAACTACAGTTCCGCAGCTACCTTACCATCAATTCTTTGAAGTAACCTATATAAACAATAAATATTTATACAACCATGCAAATGAAAATATATAAAATGAAATAGATCAACAAACCTTACTATTTATAGCTGCGGAACCATAGCTCTTAGGTCCTTATGATATTTTTTGAACATAGATGGTCCTCAAACAGTCAAAAAATGTCATAAAGACCTAAGAGCTGCAGTTCCGCACCTACCTTACCATCAATTCTTTGAAGTAACCTATATAAAAAATAAATATATATACAACCATACACATGAAAATATATAAAATGAAATAGATCAATCAACCTTACCATTTTAGCTGCAAACTGTAGCACTTAGGTCCTTATGATATTTATTGAACATACATGGTCCTCAAATAGTCAAAAAATATCATAAAGACCTAAGAGCTACAGTTCCGCAGCTACCTCACCAGCAATTCTTTGAAGTAACCTATATAAAATATAAATATATATATAACCATATACATGAAAATATATAAAATGAAATAGATCAACAAACCTTACTATTAGCTGCAGAACCATAGCTCTGAGGTCCTTATGATATTTATTGAACATAGATGGTCCTTAAATAGTCAAAAAATATCATAAAGACCTAAGGACAACGGTTCCACAGCTACCTTACCATCAGTTCTTTGAAGTAACCTATATAAAAAATAAATATATATATACAACCATACACATGAAAATATATAAAATGAAAGATCAACAAACCTTACTATTTATAGCTGCAGTACCATAGCTCTTAGGTCCTTGTGATATTTATTGAACATAGATGGTCCTCAAATAGTCCAAAAATATCATAAAGACCTAAGAGCTATGGTTCCGCAGCTACCTTACCATCAATTCTTTGAAGTAACCTATATAAAAAATAAATATATATACAACCATACACATGAAAATATATCAAATGAAACAGATCAATAAACCTTACTATTTATAGGTGCAGAACCATAGCTCTTAGGTCCTTATGATATTTATTGAACATAGATGGTCCTCAAATAGTCAAAAAATATCATAAAGACCTAAGGACTACGGTTCTGCAGCTACCTTACCATCAGTTCTTTGAAGTAACCTATATAAAAAATAAATATATATACAACCATATACATGAAAATATATAAAATGAAACAGATCAATCAACCTTACTATTTAAGCTGCAAACTGTAGCACTTAGGTCCTTATGATATTTATTGAACATAGATGGTCCTCAAATAGTCAAAAAATATCATAAAGACCTAAGGACTACGGTTCCGCAGCTACCTTACCATCAATTCTTTGAAGTAACCTAATAAAAAATGAATATATATACAACCATACACAGGAAAATATATAAAATGAAATAGATCAATCAACCTTACTATTTAAGCTGCAAACTGTAGCACTTAGGTCCTTATGATATTTATTGAACATAGATGGTCCTCAAATAGTCAAAAAATATCATAAAGACCTAAGAGCTACAGTTCCGCAGCTACCTTACCATCAATTCTTTGAAGTAACCTATATAAAAAATAAATATTTATACAACCATACACATGAAAAAATATCAAATGAAATGGATCAACAAACCTTACTATTTATAGCTGCAGTACCATAGCTCTTAGGTCCTTATGATATTTATTGAACATAGATGGTCCTCAAACAGTCAAAAAATATCATAAAGACCTAAGAGCTACAGTTCCGCAGCTACATTACCATCAATTCTTTGAAGTAACCTATATAAAAAATAAATATATATATAAACCATACACAATGAAAATATATAAAATAAAATATATCAATCAACCTTACTATTTAAGCTGCAAACTGTAGCACTTAGGTCCTTATGATATTTATTGAACATAGATGGTCCTCAAATAGTCAAAAAATATCATAAAGACCTAAGAGCTACAGTTCCGCAGCTACCTTACCATCAATTCTTTGAAGTAACCTATATAAAATATAAATATATATACAACCATATACATGAAAATATATAAAATGAAAGAGATCAACAAACCTTACTATTTATAGCTGCGGAACCATAGCTCTTAGGTCCTTATGATATTTATTGAACATAGATGGTCTTCAAATAGTCAAAAAATATCATAAAGACCTAAGAGGTACAGTTCCGCAGCTACCTTACCATCAATTCTTTGAAGTAACCTATATAAAAAATAAATATTTATACAACCATACATGAAAATATATCAAATGAAATAGATCAACAAACCTTACTTTTAGCTGCAGAACCATAGCTCTGAGGTCCTTATGATATTTATTGAACATAGATGGTCTTCAAATAGTCAAAAAATATCATAAAGACCTAAGAGCTACAGTTCCGCAGCTACCTTACCATCAATTCTTTGAAGTAACCTATATAAAAAATAAATATATATATATAAAACCATACACAATGAAAATATATAAAATGAAATAGATCAATCAACCTTACTATTTAAGCTGCAAACTGTAGCACTTAGGTCCTTATGATATTTATTGAACATAGATGGTCCTCAAATAGTCAAAAAATATCATACAGACCTAAGAGCTACAGTTCTGCAGCTGCCTTACCATCAATTCTTTGAAGTAACCTATATAAAAAATAAATATATATACAACCATATACATGAAAATATATAAAATGAAATAGATCAATCAACGTTACTATTTATTATAGCTGCGGAACCATAGCTCTTAGGTCCTTATGATATTGATTGAACATAGATGGTCCTCAAATAGTCAAAAATATCATAAAGACCTAAGAGCTACGGTTCCGCAGCTACCTTACCATCAATTCTTTGAAGTAACCTATATAAAAAATAAATATATATATACAACCATACACATGAAAATATATAAAATGAAAGATCAACAAACCTTACTTTTTATAGCTGCAGAACCATAGCTCTTAGGTCCTTATGATATTTATTGAACATAGATGGTCATCAAATAGTCATCAAATATCATAAAGACCTAAGAGCTACGGTTCCGCAGCTACCTTACCATGAATTGTTTGAAGTAACCTATATAAAAATAAATATACATACAACCATATACATGAAAATATATAAAATGAAATAGATCAACCAACCTTACTTTTATAGCTGCAGAACCATAGCTCTTAGGTCCTTATGATATTTATTGAACATAGATGGTCATCAAATAGTCATCAAATATCATAAAGACCTAAGAGCTACGGTTCCGCAGCTACCTTACCATGAATTGTTTGAAATAACCTATATAAAATATAAATATATATATACAACCATATACATGAAAATATATAAAATGAAATAGATCAACAAACCTACTACTTAAGCTGCAAACTGTAGCTCTTAGGTCCTTATGATATTTATTGAACATAGATGGTCCTCAAATAGTCAAAAAATATCATAAAGACCTAAGATCTACGGTTCCGCAGCTACCTTACCATGAATTCTTTGAAGTAACCTATATAAAAAATAAATATATATACAACCATACATGAAAATTTATAAAATAAAATAGATCAATTGACCTTACTTTTTATAGCTGTGGAACCATAGCTCTTAGGTCCTTATGATATTTATTGAACATAGATGGTCCTCAAATAGTCAAAAAATATCATAAAGACCTAAGAGCTACGGTTCTGCAGCTACCTTACCATCAATTCTTTGAAGTAACCTATATGAAAAATAAATATATATACAACCATATACATGAAAAAAATATAATATGAAATAGATCAACCTACCTTATAAACAATTCTTTACTTAGGGAAGGTTTGAAATTTTTTTTTAAAAGTGTTAAACCCATCCATTTGCTCATGTGCTTGTCAGAATTTGGTGTTCATATAAGTTCTTTGTTTTTTTTCTGTTGATTTTATTCATGACTCTTTTAGACTTGAATCAAATTTACACCTCATGGCTATTTGTCTGCCATTACTAGACATCACAAAGGTTCACGTAAATTTTGACATCACAATAGAAAAGATCTGATGCCACAATTGGAAAGATATCTGACGTACGCCACCACGGAAAAGATGTATGACGTCAATAGTTCAAAAGGCGCAGATTCTCGGGTCAAGGGGCACAGATTTGCAAATTATAAGCTATAAGGTCTATTGTATAATACATCGGACTATAGTTGATGATCTCTATTATGTCTTTGGCTATTCATTTTCATTGGGATGCTGCCTCATTGATGTATACCCTGCATTCCTTTTTTCATAAAAAGCATTAGGTACTTGCATGGGGACAGGACAATTTTTTGTCAACCCTTCCCCTTTTCCCAGAATCGTTTTTTTATATATTATATAGAGATAAGGACAGTATCTCACTTCGTAACTCATCACCTATTTTCCTACATGAATTCTTTGAGGAATCCCAAGTCTAATTCATTTAATATCCTTCCCGTCAGTAGGCATAATTTGTTTCCAGCTATCATTTTTCGTTTTAAGCAGGAGCACTTTTAATGATATTCAACGTCTGTCGGCAGAGCGGATCAATTTTGTTCATCTTATTTTGATTCTTAAATGACGGAAGTATGATTGTATAGGCAACAACTCTTAATTCCACACCAACTCTGGTTCCCTGAAACAAATGTCTTGAATGTTATTGTACAGCACAATAAGGCACTAGAGTTCACCATATTAGTATAAAGTATAAATAGACACGAGCACGTTAAAGGTTTATTTATACTTCATACTGTTATGATGAACTCTCGTACCTTATAGTGCTGTTCAATAACAATCGGGACATTTCAGTTCAGGGAACCGGACTTGGTGCAGAATTAAAGTTGTCGCCCATACAATACTTGAGTTATTTAAGAATCAAAATACGACGACACAACGAACAAAATTGATTCGTTCTGCAGACATTCCAACTTCAAATTTCATTAAAAGTGCCTACTGCTTAAAATGAGGAACGATAACAGAAATTTAATATTTTATGAATTAGACTAGGGATTCCTCAAAGAATTCAAGTAGGAAAATAGGTGATGAGGTACGAGGTGAGATACCTTCTCTCTATATAATATATATCAGTGACCGCTGTGGATAGTAAACTTGAAATTGATAGAAAATAGCAACTACAAGTTATTTTTAGTATACAACAGAAAAAAGCAAAAATTATTGAAATTAATAGAAAATAAAAAAATGAGAGATTCTGTAAAAAAGGGGGAGGGCTAAAAAAAACTGTCCTGTCCCCAAGTACCTAATAGGTAAATAGACTCAAAAAAAAAAATTATAGTACCCTATTGCATAATTTTTAACCAACAAAAAAATACTCACCACATATAATTATAGATGAGGTTCTTACCATACCCTTTGGTAACTACAAAGATAGCTGTTTTACTGTACACATTGCTTGCTCTTCAAGGTCATTGAATATTGTTCTGCTCTGTTCAGTTGTTGGGTTCCTCTAAAATATCAGATAAGTATAAAATATTTGAAAGGATGGAAACTTAAAACTTTGTTTTATTTATAGTTCTTTATAAAATGTTTATTCAATCTAAGACATTCATATAAAAATAAGGAGATGTGGTATGATGAGACAACTATCCACCAAAGTTCAAATGAAGTAGATGTTTTAGTCATTATAGGCAACTGAACGGCCTTCAACAATGAGATAACCCTAAATCATATGGTCAGGTTTAAAAGGCCCTTAGACACTAAAAATATGAAACAATTCAATTGAGAAACTAACAGCCTTATTTATAACAAAACAGTTTACATAAAAACAAATATGACAAAAATGAACCAAGGACAACCACTGAACTTTCAGGCTCCTGACTTGTGACAGGCACATAAAGAATGAAATATGTCGGGGTTTTTAAACATGTTTGTAAGTGTTCAACACTCCCCATAACCTGGGACAGAGGTGTAACAGTACAACATAAGAACAAACTATAAAAATCAGTTGAAAAAGGCTTTACCAATCAGATGGATACAAATAGAAATACATCTAACAAAAACATGAAGTAGACGTAAATGGGTACTTATACATCCCAAAAACAAAAAGACACAAAGTACAGATCTGAGAGTACTCGCAGTTACTGACAGCTAATTCAAAGCCAAGAACAACTAATAAAAAACATATCATAGGGAACATGTGTACTAAGTTTCAAGTTGATTGGACATCAACTTCATCAAAAACTACCTTGACCAAAAACTTTAAACTAAAAACTTTAACTTGAAGCGGGACAGACGGATGAACAAACAGACAGACGAACGAACGGACAGATGAACGAACAGACAGGCTAACGAATGGACAAACGAACGGATGCACAGACCGAAAAACATAATGCCAATAAATGGGGCATAAAAATCATGTATCTAAGGCTTAAATATCAATCAGTACACATCCAACATCCGATGGATTAAGGGTAAAGACGTCATTAACAGTCAGAGAAAAACATGACCTTGTGCAATGCCAAACTATAGGTATTGACAGATTGTAGAACCGTGAAAGTACATATGTGTAATATTTATGCTTATAAGTCGTTCCCTTTAAACAAACCTAAACACAAACATTAACTTGTAAACTATGTAAGTTTCAAAGTCAATGAACCATGATCAGGGGTGGGGCTATATAATCTCAATGGAAACGATACTTGCAAATGCCAATAAATTAGCATACCAAATATCATTGACTTAACATTAGCAGTTCATCTTAAACTGATCTAATCACAAACTAATACATGTAAACTAAGTTTAATTCATTGATGACAAAATCAATATTTACACCAATAAAAACAATATTCAAAGATTAATTTACAGTGTTGAATAGGTAACCTTTTAGAATAATTAAGTTTATTTAAAGGATTGATAAGTGTAACCCGGATTGTTTACGTTTTCTTTAGTACAAAAAATTCTCCTTTATTCAATTGTCATATTTCAATCAATTTCTAATATATTTATCTCAACAAGAATAAAACATATCCAACCAAATATTAATATTATCCCATAAAACTTAAACCATAAAACATTTCTTTGCATGTAAATATCATTAAGTAAGATTAAGGTTATTGTTCCATGACTTATTGAGGTTCATATGGATGTAGATGTAGATGACTATAAATTGTATAATACATGGCAAATATTTGTAAATACTGAATATCAGCTCATAACTAAAGCAAAGAAACAGACAGATATTATTATGTTGAAAAGATATGTTATAATTTATATCTGATTAATCTCTTTAGCTACAAGTATATATATCCAAAAGGTAAAAACAAGAGCGCACACGCTGAAATGTCTCGCCTACTATACTGACCATTGATTTTATGTTGATAGTCCTACATATAAAGTTTTACTACAAGTATCACATTAACATTTATGATCCAAGAAAATGAGGTCATGGTCAGATAAACCAAGTGGGAAATACATGTACACCTTTAATACAATCCACCCATACACAGAATATAGATGACCTATTGCTTATAGTATAAAAGAAACAGACCAAACCATGGAAATTCTATACTGACCAATGAACCATGAAAATGAAGTCAAGGTCATTTGAATCCTGCCAGACAGACATGTACACCTTAAAATCATTCCATGCATCAAATATAGTTGACCTATTGCTTAAGGTATCTAAGAAAAAAAGTTAACCACGAAAACTGAACACTGACCAATCAACCATGAAAATGAGGTGAAGGTCAGATGATACCTGCCAGACAGACATATACACCTTACAATCATTCCATACACCAAATATAGTTGACCTATTGCTTAAAGTTTAAGAAAAAAAAGACCAAAACACAAAACTTAACATAAGCAATGAACCACGAAAATGAGGTCAAGGTCAAATAAAACCTGCCAGACTGACATGTACAGCATTAAATATTTCCATACACCAAATATAGTTGACTTACTGCATACAGTATTAGAAAAACAGACCAAAACACAAAAACTTAACATTTAGCAATGAACCGTGAAAATGAGGTCAAGGTCAAATAAAACATGCCAGACTGACATGTACATCGTAAAATATTTCAATACACCAAATATAGTTGACCTACTGCATACAGTATTAGAAAAACAAACCAAAACACAAAAACTTAACATTGAGTAATGAACCGTGTAAATGAGGTCAAGGTCAAATAAAACCTGCCAGACTGACATGTACATCGTGAAATATTTCCATACACCAAATATAGTTGACCTACTGCATACAGTATTAGAAAAACAAACCAAAACACAAAAACTTAACATTGAGCAATGAACCATGAAAACTAGGTCAAGGTCAAATAAAACCTGCCAGACTGACATGAACATCGTAAAATATTTCAATACACCAAATACAGTTGACCTATTGCATACAGTATTAGAAAAACATACCAAAACAAAAACTAAACTATGACCACTGAGCCATGAAAATGAGGTCAAGGCCAGATGACACCTGCCAGTTGGACATGTACACTTTACAATCATTACATACACCAAATATAGCACTTAGACCTATTGCTTATAGTATATCAGATATGGACTTGACCACGAAAACTTAACCTTGTTTACTGATCTATGAAATGAGGTCGAGGTCAAGGTCAAGTGAAAACTGTCTGAGAGGTATGAGGACCTTGCAAGGTATGCACATACCAAATATAGTTATCCTATTACTCATAATAAGAGAGAAATTAACATTACCAAAAATCAACTTTTTTTTCAAGTAGTCATGCACTGAACCATAAAAATAAGGTCAAGGACAATGGACATATGACAGACAGAAACTTCATATCATAAGGCATCTTATATACAAAGTATGAAGCATCAAGGTCTTCTACCTTCTGAAATATTAAGCTTTTAAGAAGTTAGTTAACGCCGCCGCCGCCGGATCACTATCCCTATGTCGAGCTTTCTGCAACAAAAGTTGCAGGCTCGACAAAAACCAGGGTTTGTAAAAGTTTTTTTTTTTAATTTACTATTATACCTGTATACACTGGGTCTACCATTGTTCAAAGTCTATATAATGGAGTTGTAATAATGTCTGGCTATCCTAAATGCATCTGAATACAAAGTTAGACGACTGTAAGTTCATAGTACTCCAAGAACTGAAAAGAAAGATTTAATATTAAAACAGGTCATGAAAGTTTTTACATACCGGTAGACTAGAACTTGCTGATGAGAGAAGTCAAACTCGCCTTAATACATTCCGATTTTCATTAAGTCAAATGACCCTAGAAATATTAATAAATATAAGGTTTTCAGATCCAGGATTTTGAAAAGGGGGGCCCATAAATGTAGCTCCATAAGGGGAAAGGCACCCCCTTAAATCAGCCTCTGCTTTTGCAAAATTTGAAGACATGTACAGACATTTGGAAGAGTGTTTTACAAAATTCTCCCAATATATAAATAAATGTGAAGAAACTGTAACAGTCATCATTTTGTTTCACATCCAACCTTATTGACTGCATGAAAATTTTGTGAAATCTTTTTGATTCTACAAAAGTAATTTTCTAGAACTAAAACTTTTCAAATCCCAAAGTGATTGCATTGAAGCAAATAATTATAACTAAATAATACCTTAAACTCCTCATAAACCTCTGAACATATTTGGTGTACCAACAAAGATCTAGAGGAAATAATCCATGTCTTTATTTAAGGAAAGATCAAACTAATTTGGAGTCAAATGCTTACCTTTTGATCACATGATCATACAGGTAATAAATCTGTTCACTCAAATCTACTCACTTCACACTTGAGTAACTAGCTGTGTACAAAAATAATTTAACCTGACAAAGGTATTTCACTAAATTATGTAACAGAATTTTGTTCAGATAATAAAACATTCCCCTAAAGGGAAAAGTTTTAATTATAGGTTAGACAATACTTAGTCATGTTTTATGAAAATTTAAAGCCCAAGGCTAACGCTCATACTTAATCATGAAGAATATTAAAGGGATTATCATTCTCTTACATATATTTGTACGACTTTGCCTCCATCATAGCTTTAGAAAAACAGTACAATAAGGGATGTGTTACAGGACACTTTTTATGAAGACACAGGACTCTTTTTATGTACAAGTCTCTCGTGCATTCATTGAGTTCATTTTTATCTTTTATCACTTTATCCTTAACTTACACCTTGTGACCTAATTACCTTGATTTATAAATATAATTTATCAGTTTGGGAACAACCCTCCAAATGAGGGATATCCCTTAAATGAGGGACTGTTCCCCAGACAAGAGGTCATTTTGCTGTTGTAGAAAAGAACTAGAGGCTCTCAAGAGCCTGTGTCGCTCACCTATATTTACTGATGCTTTGGAAATCATGTAAAGTAAGGTTAAAATCATAATTAATAGTATAAGATATTAGATATTATAATGATATCTAAGATAATAACAAAAAACTGCAAAATTTCTGTAAAATTACTAACTCAGGGGCAGCAACCCAACAATGGGTTGTCGGATTCGTCTGATAATTTCAGGGCAGATAAATCTATATCTGATGAACATTTTTGCCACCTGTCAGATTTGCTCTAAATGCTTTAATTTCAGAGATATAAACCAAAAACTGCATTTTACCCCTATGTTCTATTTTTAACCATGTCGGCCATGATGGTTGGAAGACGGGGTCATCAGACAAATTTTTTAAACTAGATACCCTAATAATGATTATGGCCAAGTACAGTTAAATTTGTCTCAGTAGTTTCAGAGAAGAAGATTTTTGTAAAAGATTACAAGAATTTACAAAAAATTGTTAAAAATTGACTATAAAGGGCAATAACTCCTAAAGGGGGCGACTGACAATTTTGTTCATGATAACTTATTTGTAGATCTTACTTTGCTGAACATTATATCTGTTTACAGTTCATCTCTATCTATAATAATATTCAAGATAATAACCAAAAACTGCAAAATTTCCTTAAAATTACCAATTCAGGGGCAGCAACCCAACAACAGGTTGTCAGATTTGTCTGAAAATTTCAGGGCAGATAGATCTTGACCTGTTAATTAGTTTTACCCTTGTCAGATTTGCTTTAAATGCTTTGGTTTCAGAGATACAAGCCAAAATCTACATTTTACCCCTATGTTCTATTTTTAGCCATGGTGGCCATCTTGGTTGGTTGGCGGGGTCATCGGACATATTTTTTAAACTAGAAACTCTAATGATGATTGTGGCCAAGTTTGGTTAAATTTGGCCCAGTGGTTTCAGAGGAGAAGATTTTTGTAAAAGCTAACGACGACGGACGAAAGACGCCAAGTGATGAGAAAAGCTCACTTTGCCCTTCGGGCCAGGTGAACTAAAAAAGAAAATCTTAGCTTTTTTAACTTAAAAGTGGAAAAATTCTTTTTTTAAACAACTTTTCTAAAAAAGGGGTCCACTTATTTTTAATAATAAAGAAGATATATAAGTCCATCAATATTACTTCCGGTTCCGGTTGAGGCCAATATTACTTCCGGGCCCGGTTGAGGAACATGTGCATTTTAATAATAAACAAACTATGATAAACAATTCCTAAATATAGAAGGACAATTAAAGGTCCAGGGAATGTTCCAAGTAATATATATATAAAGACTCCTTATATTGTTAACATCCACCACAACAGCCAATTATCGCCCTCATGCCCATTATCTACATTCTTTGACCAAAAACTTGTCACGTCATTGTAAAAACTAACAATACTATGGCATCTATTTTTGACGATCAACCTAAAATTGCCGTTGAGAGTGTTACTCAATCCAATCTTTGGATGCCCGACACTAAATTTATTAAGTATAAGTTACCTGATCAACCAAAACCACCAACAGGCATTGCTATCAGGGCACCTTTTGAAAAACTTGATCATGACTTGTACAGGCCAGCTGCGCGTATGGTAGCATTCCGAGTTGAATCAAAAGATCGGTTTCTGCTTTGGATAAAAACTTTTGCTTTTCGCTACCATTCCCCATTTGGGGCTCTTGACAACTATACTTGCAAGTAGACAGACAAAGAAAATACTAAAGAGGGCAACATAGGTGAAATATTTATACAATTTTCAAGGGCACTGAAGATGAAATAAATACTGACTCAAACAAACTACTTAATACATTTCATTTATATCCAACAACTTTCTCATAACAGTTTAAGGAACACATTATTTATCAAGGACAAAAAACAACTAGAGTTCCAATATCTTTAATCAATACTAGACGATCATTTTAAACTAGACAATTACATTCACAAATCGTGAACACAATAGTCTTCTTGATTCATCCAACACAGAATACACTGACTTCATAACACAATTAGACCAAAGTGAGACAAAACCTATGAAAATGTCAACCCCTAGTAACGCCAAGAACACATGATACTGTGATAAATAATCTACTGAAAATTATTCTTGCATCATTGCAACTATTAGAGAGTAAACTATGTGAAGTGTCAAACACCTGTGCAGGCTTTAAAGATGACAACCCTACAGATAACACTCATTATAACTATGATAGCAAAATGTCAAAACTAAATCAAAATATTGATGACCTGAAAGGTTTTAATCAACAAAAATTAGAAAAAGAGCTTCAGTGTCTTGTGTTATCATCTAATCAGATGAAGAAACAATTTGTAAGTTCAGCAGTCCTTAACAAGAAACCTGTAGACTTTGAAAAGTCAATTTTGACAAAGATAAATTTACAAAGAAACGAAGTTTAACTTACACTGTCACATTAAAGGAAAATTCTGGCTTAAAGAAAGCGTTGACAAATTTGGAGTCATCAAACTCAAAGCTAAGAACACAAAATGAGGCTTTTGAGGAGCAAAATTAGTTTTTAAACATTTTTTAGAAACTATAATCTGATCTTGAAAAGCAACTTCATGAGATACATGTACCTGAAATTGAATACGAGGTAACCATAAGCACACACAACCGATTTACAGGGCTTACAACACAAAATGATGACATGACAGATATAAGTGAAAAAATCAGAGATGAACAAAAAGTAAAGAAAGATGATGATAACAGTATTCATGAAAAAATCAGAGATGAACAAAAAGTAAAGAAAGATGATGATAACAGTATTCCTAAAGAAAAACCATACAGGTATGCTCAAGATCTAGAAGTAATTATTGATGCTCATGGAAATGGTCTAACTTGGCATCAATACTGTACAGAAACATACAATCCAAAATCAAGGTTCTTGGACCAGGAAAGAATAAAAGGGTGCAGGGGAGACTATTCTTAAAACAACCAACAAAGACACCAGACATATTGTCTTAGGTGTAGGAAGCAATGACTTGAGTATCAAAACAACTACTGCATGTGTTAGAATGAAATGAAAATTAAACCTTATAGAAAACACATAAAACAGTCATACTCGTTCCGACATACATGTTTTACCAACATCTGATCGTGTCAAACAGCCCCATTTCAACAAATAAAAACTTGTAAGGGTTCCACGGAACCCAGTGTCTCGCCTACTTTTTCTGTTGTCTATGTTATCAGTGCAATAGGGGAATGCACATAATAGATTTACAGTTAATGAAATAAAACGTTTGAAATGTATGAAAAAAGTTATACTTGTAAAAAATTAATACAGTATGCAATCAAATCTATAGATTTATAAAAGAGTTGAAACATAAATTTCTAGAATGAACAAATGATAAAGAAGATAATTTTTACATTTTCCTCTAGATACTATCTTTTGATTGTAAGAAGCTTCTGTCCAAGTTTGGTAAAAATCCAGGATGGTTTATGAATCTAATAAATGTTTCAAAAACTTTAACTGCAGACTGTATGTAATGTTAACTGGAAGAAAAACTAAGTCCATTTATAAGTAATATACAGAAAAACAGGAAATAAATTTTTACAAAATTTCCTTCTAGATACTAGCTTTTGATCATAATCAAGCTTCGAATTCTGTCCAAGTTTGGTAGAAATCCAGGATATTTTAAGAAAGTTATTAAAATTTTTAAAATTTGAACCACAGAGTGAATGTAATGTTAACTGGCAGAAAAACTAAGTCCATTTATAAGTAAAATACGGATAAACCTGATTTTTTTTTTTTACAAAATTTACTTCTGGATACTATCTTATGATCATAAACAAGCTTCTGTTCTTTATAGTTTACGAAAGTTATCAAAATTTCAAAAACTTTAACCACAGGGTGAATATTTGTGGATGCCGTAGACGATGACGACGATGGAATGTAGGATTGCTTTGTCTCGCTTGTGACAAAAGTTGCAGGCTCGACAAAAAGCAAAAGAATTCAATGAAGAAATAAAGAAAGATTGCTAAAATCAATCAGATGTTTATTCAATTTGAACAATGACATAAGTGGTATTAACACGTCCATTTATCAAGAGGATGGCATTCATTTTAATCAATCATCAAAAAATGCCTCGTCAGAGTGCAGCCTGATACGACCGCAGTGGTCAAACCCTAAACTGTTGGGGCAAATTTCAGGACACAATATTCAAGCTTGATACCTACTTAATTTGGATTGTGATCAAATTTCTGACATAATATAGGTTTCTGACACAAAATAAATGTGGTCAAAGATCTTACAAATCTAATGCGCAATACTGTGCAATTGAAGATTTCTTCTTGAAACTTTTCAAAAATTTGAAATTCTGAAAATTTTGAAAAAAAAAATATGAACCCTTTTAAAAAAATTGTAAACTCCCCCTTCCCCCAAACTTTTTGAATTCCCCTTTTAGCATTAACCATCAAACTCAATTGCAGTCTTTCATTTGTAGTACGGAACCTTGTAGTACAATTTTAGAGAGATCCATACACTTAATCACAAGTTACTGTCTGGAAACTAGAAAAATGCTTTTTTTTAACCATAAAAGCCCGTTTAAATACATCATAAAAGTATTAAAATAGAAAATGACATCATAGTCATGGCTAAAATTAAAAAACCGTCACCAGCAACTTTTAATAGTAATATCTAAAAATAAAATTCCTTTATCAGCATTTAAAAGTAACTTCTAAAAATAAATTGTCAGCTAGGACTTTGCAACCATAAAAACCCATTTAAATACATCATAAAAGTATTAAAATAGAAAATGACATCATAATCATGCCTAAAATTAAAACACTTTCATCAGCAACATTAAATAGTAATATCTAAAAACTAGAGGCGCCAAGGAACCTGTGTCATATTTTTATTTACAACTGATGCATAAATCAATGCAACCGTTATACTTTCGCTTTAGTTTCAGAGATATAAGCCAAAAACTGCATTTTACCCCTATGTTCTATTTTTAGCCATGTCTGCCATGTTGGTTGGCAGGCAGGGTCATCGGACACATTTTTAAACTAAATACCCTAATGACGATTGTGACCAAGTTTGGTTAAATGGTTAAGTGTCTCAGTTGTTTCAGAGGAGAAGATTTTGTAAAGATAACAAAAATTTACAAAAATTGTTAAAATTGACTTTAAAGGGAATAACTCCTTAAGGGTCAATTGACCATTTTGGTCATGTCAACTTTTTTGTAGATCTTACTCTGCTGAACATTACTGCTGTTTACAGTTTATCTCTATCTATAATAATATTCAAGATAATAACCAAAAACGGCAAAATTTCCTTAAAATTGCCAATGCAGGGGCAGCAACCCAGCAACGGGTTGTCCGATTCATCTGAAAATTTCAGGGTAGATAGATCTTGACCTGATAAACAATTCTACCCCAGTCAGATTTGCTCTAAATGCTTTGGTTTTAGAGATATAAGCTAAAATCTACATTTTACCCCTATGTTCTATTTTTAGCCATGGCAGCCATCTTGGTTGGTTGGCTTGGTCACCGGACACAATTTTTAAACTAGATACCCCAGTAGTTTCAGAGGAGAAGATTTTTGTAAAAGTTAACGACGACGGACGTCTTCGGGCCAGGTGAGCTAATAAAATTCCTTCATATTCATAATCATGGCTAAAATTAAATAATTTTTAAAATAGAAAATGACATCATAATCATGCCTAAAATTTAAAAGCCTCCATCAGCAACATTAAATAGTAATATCTCTAAAAATAAAATTCTTTCAGTCATACATAATCATGGCTATAATTAAATTACCTTTATTAAACATTTTTAAAATAGAAACTTCTAAAAATAAATTGACAGCTAATCACCTAAAGACAATACATTTCTTTATAAATAATTTACAAGCAGTGTAAGGGAGGTGATTTGACAATATGTATTTGAATTACCTCCCTTACACTGCTTTAAAATTATGTTTTGTACTTAAGAAATTGTCCATTAACCTGAAAACCCTTGTTTTTCCCCCTTTTTTTCCCGAATCCCTAATCAGTTTGAACCATAACCCCCTAAAGCAAATTCTTACCATCCCTTTGTGATATGGTAACTTGTGGTATAATTTCAGAGAGATCCATACACCATTTCACAAGTTATTGTCTGGAAACTAGAAAAATGCTTATTTGGGCCCCATTTTGGCCCCTTATTCCTGAACTGTTAGGACCATAACCCCCAAAATCAATCCCAACCTACTTTTTGTGGTCATAAACCTTATGGTAAAATTTCATAGAAATCCATACACTTAAACAAAAGTTATTGTCCGGAAACCAATGTGTCTTCGGACGACGACGACAATGTGATACCAATATACGACTGCAAAATTTTAAGTATAAAAACACATTTGAACCCAGTATTTGGACTTAAACCTTATAATGAGTACAAAACTTCTATTTCTACAAGTAAAACACAAAACGTAAACTTTAGACATAACCACTCCTATGGTCGACAAAACAATGACAATCAGTCTTACAGGCAAAACTACATGTACAATGAAAACTAAACCCCCTATAACTATTATATACCGGTAGTCAACAATATCACAACGCTAACAGTGGGAGATCCAACAAAAGTGAGATGAACCTACTTCTCAGTAGACTCATTGAACTTGCACGATAATTGAGCTACAGATTTAACTGAAAAGCTTTTTAGTACAGTACATTTAGCCATATACTTTAATTAAGGCCAATTAGAATAACAAGCATTTATTATAGTTGTTATTTTTATTTTTGTACAAAAATCACAATAGTATGTTTTCATTTTTTATTTACGTTGCTTGCAAATGTCATTAATTACATGTATATTGTAATATACACTCTTTAAAAGTATACTGTAGTCTAGGCACTATTACATACATATTGCTATCAATGTTTTATGATACATTAAATTAGAACACATCTCATGAAACAGAAAATTTAGATTTACTTCCTTGTCCCATGTTTGAAACTCATTATTGTGTTTAAAGTTAAAGTAAAAGAAACTTATATATTTATATATTATTTTGATAACTAAATGAAATAGAAAATATACACATTACACATATATATCAATGACTTATACGTCCCTGCATATATTAACAAAAAAGATCTGTAAAGTAATGATAATGGAATTATTTCCCTTTCCCAATGTCCTTTGTAAATAGGTTGATTTTTGACTTACTCTATACATGGTTTAAATGAAGATATACATCTCTGGATGATTTGTTTATTGAAAATATTTGCAAATATTTAGTTTGTTTTGCTGAAACTATGTTGAGAGAGTCTCCGGGAAATCTTCCAGATTTTTACATCTCCCTATATAGTTAAGCCTACTAAGGCCAAAAAAAAGGGGGAGACCATCAGATGGCAAGCTTGTATTTATAAAAGCCAAATTTAAAAATGTAATTTCTGAAATAAAACAGAACAACTTCTCAATATATGGTTAAAAATACATGGTACTTTCCTCAATTTGGAGAAAGACATTTTTTTATGTTTACTTACAATGTATATCAAACCATATATTAATAAGGATGTTTCTGAATTCACATTCACAAAAATGGAAAATGATATTTCTTTTTTTTCTATCTAAAGGTGAGGTGATTTAAAGCGGTGATTTTAATGCAGCACAGGAGGGTTAAATGACTTTATTCAAAATGATAGTGTTAATGACAATTTTACAGACTGTCCAGTACCTGAAGATTATACACATGATTTACCCTCTAAGACAGAAATCAATTAGATAAAAAAAAAACAATGTCAGCATCTTTATTATCACATTAATTATTAAGTGTAAGCTGGAATGGCTGTTTGTATAAACAGTACTTATATATTACATATACATGTAAGTACAATATATACCCTTAGACAGGAATCAATTAGAAATAAAAAAACAATTTACATGGGAATCTACTAGTTGATATCTGTAAGTCCTCTCAAGTGAGAATTGTGAATGGAAGATTTCTTGGTGACTCACTTGGCTACTTTACATTTTGTAATAGGTAATGGTAAGAGCACAGTAGATTATATGCTGACATCACAGAATTTATTTTATACCATCAATAACTTTATGGTAAACCCACCTACTGATCTATCAGATCATTGTTTAATAGCATTGAATATTTTTAATTTTAAACACCCTAAAGAAATAAAGAAGGAAGAACTATGGTCCCTTCCTGGTACTTTTAAATGGACCGATCAGAGCAAGGACATTTATATTGACGCTTTTTTTTAGAAGAAAACAGTGTAGAAGACATTCTATCTTTAAACAAACTAATTGACGATAATAGTTTTAATGATATTGATTTCTTAGTTACCAATACAAATGAAATCTATTTAGAAGCTGCAAAAAAATCAGTTTCTTTCAAAGCAAATTTTAAAAAATCCATCATGCAAAGACAAACAAAAAAGGCAAAACTTAAAAAAGTATGGATGTCAAATGATTACTTACTCCTTGGAAAAGAAGTTTGCTCCCTTGGAAATAGATTAGCTAAAGCACCCAATAATAATGCATTAAGACTGACTGATGGCAACTGTAAAAGAGAATACAGTGAATAAACTTAAAAATAAACTAGAAAAGTTTTTTTTTTCAATCCTTGATAAAACAAATAAATGATATAAATCCAAAGAACACCAAAGAATTTTGGGGTAGCATTAATAATTACAAAAAAAAAGAACAATAACTGTGAGGCTGCTATTTCTGCCAAAGAATGGGAGATTGACATTATAAAAATTTACTTGCTTCAAGTGAAAATGATAAAACTGATACTAAACAAAATATAGAGAACAAAGACCATAACTTTATTAATACATCCCTTAATGTCCCTATTACATGTAAAGAAATCAAAGACAGTGCATTAAGAAGTTACTAATAAAAAGGGGAAAATCTGGAGGTCCTGATCTGACAATTAATGAGTTTCTAAAGGTAGGATCAAACACTTTAGTTTTACTTCTGACAAAACTTTTTAATAATTTAAGATACTTAATTCAGAAAAATTTCCCAAAAGTTGGAACATTTCTCTATTGACATCAATTTATAAATTTGGTGACCCATCTGATTGTGGGAATTATAGAGGTATAAGCATAACAAGCTGTCTTGATAAAGTATTTACCTCCATATTACAAAAAAGACTTAGTGATTTTCTTGAACAAATAATTTATTATGTTCAAATCAAGTTGGTTTTAGAAAAAATTAAGGAACAGTAGATCATGTCTTTATTTTAATAAATTGCTTCGCCAGGTGCAGCTGGATACGACCCCAGAGGTCCAACCCTGAACAATTGGGGCAAAAATGGACACAATATTCGCGCTTGATACAGGTCTGAATTTGGATTGTAATTAAATATTTGACACATAATAGGTTTCTGACACAGAATAACTGTAGTCAACTTTGAATTGGTTATATGATTTGAATTTATATTCAATTTTTTGCTTTTGTGCAATACACTGTGCCTGTGCGAATTGACCCCCCACCCCCCAAAAAAATAAATAAAAATTAATCCATTTTTTTTTTTGCTTTTGTGCAATACACTATGCTGTTGCATATTGAACCCCCTCTTTTTTTTGGAAAAAAAAAAAAAATCTGAAAAATCCCCAAATGGAGTTTGCAACCATAATTACCCATTTAAATACCTCATAAAAGTCTTGATAAGATAATTTAAAAGCAGTGTAAGGAGGTAATCCAACATTGTACAATTTTGTTTTGGATTACCTCCTTACACTGCTTTTAAATTGTCCATTAACCAGGAAACCTTTGTTTTCCCCTTTTTGCCCCTAATTCCTAAACAGTTTGAGCCATACCCCCCAAGCCAATCCTAACCATCCCTTGTGGTATGGAAACTTGTGGTTTAATTTCAGAGAGATCCATACACTTAAACACAAGTTATTGTCTGGAAACTAGAAAAATGCCTTTTTGGGCCTCTTTTTGGCCCCTCATTCCTAAACTGTTAAGACCATAACCCCCAAAATCAATCCAAACCTTCCTTTTGTGGTATTGAACCTTATGGTAAAATTTCATAGAAATCCTTTCACTTAAACTAAAGTTATTGTGCGAAAAACCAATGTGTCTTTGGACGACGACGACGACAACGACGACGTCAACGTCATACCAATATACGACCGCAAAAATTTTTTGTGGTCATATAAAAACAATAATAAACAAATATTTGTTTAAATGCAAAAAGAAACTATACGTGTGTTTTGTAGATTTTAAAAAGGCTTTTGACAGTGTCTGGAGATCAGCTCTCTTAAAATTACAAGATAAAGGAATCCAAGGCAAATTTTATAACATACTGCATGACATGTACTCTAATATGTTATATTTATGTAAATATCAGAATATGTTTACTAAGCCTTTTCTTGCTAATCAATGAGTCAAACAAGGAGACAGTTTAAGTCCTGCTTTATTTAATATATTTGTCGATGACATAGTAAAATACTTCGATACCAAATCAACTAGTGCAGTTAATTTACATGATAAAAAATTGAACCATTTATTGTATGCTGATGATTTGCTATTGATATCTGAATCTGCAACTGGTCTCCAGAACTGTCTTGATTCTTTGCAAAAATATAGTGCTGAATTGAAACTGGATGTGAACTTCAAAAAAACAAAAATTATAATTTTCTCTAAAAAAAAGTAAATAAAGAAAATTTCTACTTTTATTACAGTTCTAATGCAATCGAAATTGTTGATTATTATAAATACTTAGCAGTTGATTTTCATAGCTCTGGAAAATTTATACAGGCAGTGTCAAGCCTCTCAGATAAAGCTAAAAAAGCATATTTTGCATTGGTCTAAACTCCCATACAGTGAAAACTTGTCTGCAGCTTTTTAACTCAATGATAGTTCCTATTCTAACTTATGGATCAGAAGTATGGATACCAGAATTCAAACCAAATTTTGAAGCATTAGACAAAAGTAAATTTGAAAACACACAAAACTCCATATTTAAAAACATACTTGGGGTTCATGGAAAGTCTTCCGATCTAGCAGTGCGGTGCAAATTGGGTGCATTACCTACTAATACTATGTGCTTCTCAGTGATATTGGTGAACAGTCTGGTGGTCCACATGAAATTCTCAAGGCTGTTGTGGACAAAACTCTAACAAGTAGAGAAAATTTTTGGTCTAATAAATTATCTGAATCATCCAAATACATTGGAATATCCTTGAACAAGC
This sequence comes from Mytilus coruscus, assembly GCA_017311375.1. NCBI lineage: Eukaryota > Metazoa > Mollusca > Bivalvia > Mytilida > Mytilidae > Mytilus > Mytilus coruscus. The sequence continues at coordinate 26,664,718 of CM029601.1, forward strand.
ATTGTAATATTAATTTCAAACAGAAACTAGAAGATTTCTACAAAAAAAAATTATATTTGAACTATCTAAAATAAAAGATGAAAACTTTTATTTTTTAATAAAATTTATACTAAATTTAAACAAGAATAATGTTTAAACTTTAATGTTCCTAAATATCTCAGAAAAAAACTCACCAAATTAAGAATAAGTGCACACTCATTAGCAATAGAAACTGGTAGGTATGCAAGACCAATAATACCCTCTAATGAGAGATTTTGTAAATTTGGCATAGGACAAATTGAAAATGAGATACATTTCTTGATTGAATGTTCTCAATATAACAAAATTAGATCTAAATATAATATCAATGAAACAAATTCAAATAATTCGAATGAAAGTTTTTTCAAAATTTTAAATCCCCATTCTGTAAAAGAACTAAAATCAATTTGTATGTATATTGCAGAAGCTCTTGATTTGAGAGACCACCATACTGTTTCATTGGATAATAATCCTTTATAGCCGCTTGTGCATATACACATATATCTTACATATAGGTGACTGTGTTTTTAAGTAAAATTATGAAAACTTAGAATAATCATGATGTATATGTGTATGGTATCATGAAGAATTCTGAATGTTATGGTATCCATAGACCATATCTAGAATTGACTTATGACTTGTTGTTACATTGATCTTTATTTCATTTATAGTAGATGTTATTGTTGAATATATTATTGTCTGTACTTGGATCAAACCTCTATTGTGCACTTTCCAATAAAATATTGAATTGAATTGAATATTACAAAATTCTTGGACATGTTTTGACCATATAATACCAGGTTGATGTATAGTTCTTTGGGAAAAGTTTCTTCAAATAATATAAATATGTGCCCTTTTGTACTAAGAAGTGATTTTTACAAAAAAATATGTTTTTATCACTTGAAATGTACCCCTCATAAAAGAGATAATGCATTACATTGAGGGGTTACACCTCATTTGTGGGGTTGTTCCCAACCTGTTTATATGAAAAGTGTTCATATAAAGAATTATATTTATAAAAAAGCTAACTATGTACCAAAATGCTGAAATTAAATAATGTGTCAACGAAGTTACTGACTGCAAGAGTTACTGCAACGATAAAATATTTCCATGTACAAACCTCTGCCAGGGACATAAAATGAAAAAAAATCGTGTGTCACGTGATCAGTACGTGGGTCCACTCGAAAAGAATAGTAATTAAGCTGGTTCTCGGCTGACTTCTACACTTTGTTCATAGTTTGATAACCCGAATAATTCAGTCCCTCTCCGTGATCGACTCTCCCACTCGCGAGGTTAATGTAGCCATCGTAGAGCAGTGGAATATAACGACTGAATTATTCGGGTTAATAGTTTGAGTGAAGCCAAGGACGTATGTTTGTTATACGTCCTTGGTGCATATCATATAAGAAGTCAGTTGCTGTATGACCCATAACATTTAAATTATATCCATATTCAATCTAAATATTATCGAATGAGATATATTATATTATGGGGCAGGAACAGGAGGATTTGTTTTTGATCGATTAATTATTTTTGTAGACTAACAGGACAGTTTAAAGTCATTATGCACCAATTAATCAGAATTAATCATCATCCTCTGGAAGTGAATCTTCTGAATTCCCAACTGCATATATTGCATACATACCAGGTATTAAAATTGGGCTGTAACTAGCCTCTTTTAAAAGTAATGCCAAACATATTCGCCTAGCGGAGGGAGGCGAAACAAAATTCGGTAAGGGTTTGGGGACCACTGAAGGCCCCAAGAATTTGTAGAAAAAATGATGCAAAATCGTCCATTCTGCGCATTTCCCAGACCCTTTTATTTCTTAATCTGAAAGGCAAGTTCTGTTTTAAATATTTTTTCGACAATATTTTGGTCTCAAAGCAAAATATATAGATTCAGTGTAGGACTTTTTGTTTAGTTTTTATGGACAACATCAAAAGACTAATATGTAGGATAAAGCAAAAAAAGTAGTTCACATAGTTGAGTATGTGGCTGCTGTTTTTTTTTTGTTTTTTTTTATTAGTGTTCCGGCTTGCAGAAAATCTTTTATACTTGTCAATTATGTTTTTTTTCAAATTACGTTAAGAGGGGGCTGATTATCATTGATATAACTATGTCAAGTAAGTTTTTATAACACATTTCTATTACAACTTGATGTAGTTCCTAACTGGGATACAATTTAAAGTAGTTTGTAAAATTAGATAAAAAAGTCATTAAATAAAATAAAACTCAAGATTAAAACAAAATGACTAAATTACAAATGGAATGCAACACTTAGAGAATAAGGAAGGGCAATCAATGAACAAAAGGCAAACCCCGGAACAGATAAAGCACGAAACGACAAACAATAGACAAAAAACACTGAAAACTTAAAAAATAAATGAAAAACATGGATCCCGAAAACCGGGGGCTACGTCAGAAGGTGAACAGAACTTGCTTCTTGCAAGGCACTTGCCGTAAAAACAATTTGATATGAAGACAAGCTTTTGTTTTTGAAATTTCCTACATGAGGCATTTGCCTCAATGTAGTTATGGCCCTGTAATAAAAGTGAGGTAAATGCAGTTCCTGAGACAATATACCTCAAGTTAAATGAAACCCATTTTCAGACATTTCAAGTAAATTAATATTTATACATGGTATTATTAAAAGATTTGGGAAGTTTTTCCCGAAAAAACTATGAAAAAAGATGAATTTTGGAAGAATCTGGTGCCATCTTATACTTTAGAATCGCATTTATAAAATGGCTTAATAGACCTGGCGAGTTATTTATTTTCAAAACATTGTAAGTCAGGTTATTTATTTTCAAACTACCACAGAGCAAACCATTCATTTTTGTTATTATCAAGGCTGAGTTATTTATTTTCAAAATCCTCCTGCATCCTCCCCAAAAAATATCAAATGGTCGTCCCCTTGTTTTATAGTCCCAGCGGTCTCTAAAAACAAAGCAAAGGACCCCCTTTGTGCACAAAGGAGCACAAAGGAGTATGATAAGTGCACAAAGGACCTGAAATTGTTTATTAAACGGGGGGAAAGTGATTTCTTACGAAAAAAAATATTGATTCATATTAAAATACTTGAGTTAAATTGGTATTAAAGAGCTACTAAAACGCTAAAATGATGTTTGTCTTATTCTAAAGTTCGTAATTAACGTTTAGGACTGCAAAAAAACGATATAATTTCATCTTGTAATTATCGAGGTATTTGCAAATTACTGTCAGTTTGTCATTTGAACACCTGAACGATTTAGTAAAACACGCCACTACAACTCATTACTTATACCCAACGGAAGTGACGCACAGTGGGTATCCCTGATCAAATTCGTGTTAACAGATCACGGCTTGATATATATCGGTGACAATTATTACATTGAGAATCAGTGGCGGATCCAGGGGGTTCGGGGTTGGAACCCCCCTTTTTTTTTGACGATCAATGCATTTGAATGGGGACATATAGTTGGAACCCCCCTTTTAAAATGGCTTGATCCGCCCCTGAGAATAATGATACACATTTATCGATGCTTAATATTCGTATAATTATTTTATCAAATGTTTATAATTACAAAAGTATTGAAAAACCACAAGCACAAATCTGAAATTGAAGATTTACGAAAACGTGTTCCGTAATCGGTACGTATATGCATAAGATTACGGCCCTTTTCGATAATATTTTATTATACATATAATTATATATTGAAAAATATTGAGAAAACATGAACATATAAATAAAGACTGGACATTAAACCGGGGAAAAAAATAAAAGTTAACACTGTTTGTCAAGTTTTCAACATCACAGTTAATAAGTTTTGTATTACATGTATGAGGACTTGATTGCGCTTTGGATGAACAAAGCGTTGTAAATTCTTTACAGTTAATTATCAGCGTTCAAAGACCGTTAAAAACAATAACATTGTTGAAAAAACAATTATATGTACTAATTTATTAAAAAAAAATAAATAAATAAACTTCAGACGTATGCAAAATATACAAGTTTTCTAAATATAGATCTCACAAGCGGCGATCAAAGACATCGTCTATTGAAGTTAAAACTAGAGGCTCCAAAGAACCTGTGTCGCTCACCTGATATTTTTATTTACAATTGATGCATAAATCAATGCAACCGTTATACTTTTGCTTTAGTTTCAGAGATATAAGCCAAAAACTGCATTTTACCCCTATGTTCTATTTTTAGCCATGTCTGCCATGTTGGTTGGCAGACAGGGTCATCGGACACATTTTTTAAACTAAATACCCTAATGACGATTGTGACCAAGTTTGGTTAAATGGTTAAGTGTCTCAGTTGGTTCAGAGGAGAAGATTTTTGTAAAAGATTACAAAAATTTACCAAAAATTGTTAAAAATTGACTTTTAAGGGCAATAACTCCTTAAGGGGTCAACTGACCATTTTGGTCGTGTTTGACTTATTTGTAGATCTTACTTTGCTGAACATTATTGCTGTTTACAGTTTATCTCTATCTATAATAATATTCAAGATAATAACCAAAAACTGCAAAATTTCCTTAAAATGGCAGCAACCCAACAACGGGTTGTTTGATTCGTCTGAAAATTTCAAGACAGATAGATCTTAACCTGATGAACATTTTTGCAATGTCAAATTTGCCCTTTATGCTTTAGTTTCAGAGATATAAGCCAAAAACTGCATTTTACCCCTATGTTCTATTTTTAGCCATGTTGGTTGGCAGGCGGGGTCATCGGACACATTTTTTAAACTAGATACCCTAATGATGATTGTGATCAAGTTTGGTTAAATTTGTCTTACTAGTTTCAGAGGAGAAGATTTTTGTAAAAGATAACATAAATTTACAAAAAATTGTTAAAAATTGACTTTAAAGGGCAATAACTCCTTAAGGGGTCAATTGACCATTTTGGTCATGTCAACTTTTTTGTAGATCTTACTCTGCTGAACATTATTGCTGTTTACAGTTTATCTCTATCTATACTAATATTCAAGATAATAACCAAAAACGGCAAAAATGTCCTTAAAATTACCAATGCAGGGGTAGCAACCCAGCAACGGGTTGTCCGATTCATCTGAAAAGTTTCGAGTAGATAGATTTTGACCTGATAAACAATTCTACCCCATGTCAGATTTGCTCTAAATGCTTTGGTTTTAGAGATATAAGCCAAAATCTACATTTTACCCCTATGTTCTATTTTTAGCCATGGCGGCCATCTTGGTTGGTTGGATGGGGCACCGGACACAATTTTTAAACTAGATACCCCAATAATGATTGTGGCCAAGTTTGGTTAAATTTGGCCCAGTAGTTTCAGAGGAGAAGATTTTTGTAAAAGTTAACGACGACGGACGACGGACGACGACGGACACCGGACGCCAAGTGATTAGAAAAGCTCACTTGGCCCTTCGGGCCAGGTGAGCTAAAAATGAGAAATATAAACCATTTTACTCAAATCTTATTAGAAATAAAAGAATATAAAATGAGAGAGTTCTTTACTGAAACACTCAATCTATATAAATTCAATATGATTCACTCTCAAGACAAATAACACTGAAAACTAAAAATAAATGAGAAACATGGATCCCGAAAACCGGGGGCTACGTCAGAGGGTGAACAGAACTTGCTTCTTGCAAGGCACTTGCCGTAAAAACAATTTGATATGAAGACAAGCTTTTGTTTTTGAAATTTCCTACATGATGCATTAGATTTCGACACCATGAACTTTGTAACAGCTTTCCGTGTTTTACCAAGTATTATGAGATGAGACTTGAAAACCGTTTGTTCCAGAGGTGGATTTAGGGGGGGGGCAGGCGGCCCGTCCCCCCCCTTTTGTGGGAAACATTTGGTTGATTATATAGGGAATCACTGAAGCATGACTGGAGCGGGCCCCCTCTTAGGCAGTCAGTGGGCCCCCACTTATGAAAATTTCTGGATCCGCCACTGTGTTCAGTTATGTTAATCAACCCTATCGCAAATATGACTCTAACAGACTCTGGACCAACAATAACTGTGAGTCGATGAACCACCGCTTTAAGGTAGCACTGAATTAGAAACCTCACCAATTACCGGAACTGCTAGAGAAAATTTACAATGTAATCCAACTTCACCACACAGATGTAAGACGAAGTATAGTTGGCAACGCCGGGTAATTACGAACTTTTTGGAAATTTCAAGAAACACAAAATACAACATTCCAAATGGCACAGTCTTTCCCAAATTGAAAAAGAAGTGCTTTACAGAAAGCTTGCCAGTGACAAAAAGTTCAGTGACAATATGTTAAGAGCGGCAAATGGTTTTGCGATACCGAAGGTTAAACGTCTAGCCAAGAAGCCTGGGCAACGTCACTGGCCAATATCAGCTATCCTTTATAATTTTCGAAGTTTTGGCAAATGCTTTACCCTTGAAAAATTACAAAAATAAAATATTAAGAATAATATTTGACATTTTTATCGTTTATATTATTTTTTAACTATTTAAAAATTTACATCCATGCATGAGCCATCAATTAACCCGGATATAAAATCGGTTCCGAACCGATACCGGTGAAAACACCAAATCGTACATTATTTAAATCAAATCAAATCAAATATTTTATTGTCGTATAAATTTTACAGTTTGTGACCAACATGTATTAACACAATAAACATATATACATACATATCAAACATACACAATAAAAACAGCATAAAAATTTATAAAAACAAACAAGCTGTTAAGAGTCCCCGTCCCCTGCCCTCAGTTCTAATGACTTTTTAAGAAGGATCCTAACTTATTTGCTTGTAAAGGCGTTGATGGATTTAGTAAATAATGCTTTTTTTCTTCTTCATTCAAATTATTAAAGTAATTATTTTCAGTACATATGTGTTCAAAAAAGGCATTTCTTAGTGTTTTATTATAATCACAATAGAGTAAAAAATGTATCTCTCTTGGGATTTTAAAATACCTCCCCTTTTCAATTAAGAGGGAGTTTAAAATCGCAATTTTTATTGAAATTGTTGGGGTTTTTTACATTTATCTTCAGGAATTATAATATTTTTATGCTTTGAAAGGAATTTCAGGTCCTTTGTGCTCCTTTGTGCACAAAGGAGGTCCTTTGCGGTGTTTTTAGAGATTCATTGAACACGATGAAAAGAAATTTGTACTTAATCGTGTGTCACGTGCCGGTTGGCACGCGCTAATTAACAAGTCTTTAACTTCAAAATCAAAATATCTATTGATACTAAATTTCATATTTATTGTTTATATGCTTATATCTTCTTTTATTCATGTTATTTGTGCTCCTTAAACACCGTTCAAGTTTCCTTAGTGCAAAAACTTTGTACTTATTGCACTATGAAGACTTAGTCCTTTGCGGTATTTCTTTCTACACACCGCTATGCGGTGTCGTTCTTTTTTCATAAAGATATTTAGTAAAACAAAATAATTTTTGGTAAAGATAATTTCCTGTAAAAAATGACGGTCTTGTAATCGGCGAGGGACGTTTGCGCTTTTTCATAGGACATTTGCGCTTTTTTAATGGACTTTTGCGCTTCAATTCATAGGACATTTGCGCTTCAATTCATAGGACATTTGCGCTTTTTAAACATGGACATTTGCGGTTTTTGTATAGGACATTTGCGCTTTTACAATATTTTCTGTATGGATAAAAGTTAAACAGTAATTCCATTGCAAATTCGTGTTTAAAAGTTATGTCATAGCACATTGATATATAGAGATTAATACATAGCCTTTTCCATATCGGCCCGGGTATCATCCCGAGACCATATATCAGCCCGAGACGTAGTCGAGGTGCTGATATGGGTCTAGGGATGATACCCAGGCCGATATGGAAAAGGCCATGTATTAATCTCTTTATCACATACTTCCGGAAATAAAGAAGATTAACACAGGAAGCTGATATGGATTTTCTGCCCGGGCCGATACGGCCATATCAGCCCGGATAGTGACGTCATTGGTCTGATACGGGGTTATCAGACCAGGTGTGCAAATACGACTTGTTTTCTTCCAGTCGTTACACATATGCAAAAAGCACTGTATTAGGCATGAAGTATATGATAAAGTTATATATACTTAAAAGTAAACATTATAAAGTTTAGTTATCACAGGTCAGTTATTGCTTGATACCTGAAGCCCATATTTAAGTCTCTATATCTTATAATTCTTGACTGAGATGCCTGTTCATCAATACAACGAATTTTTATGTAATAAAGCGACTGTTGGTCAATGATAAAAATCCATCGTGGCATATGCATTTTGTCCTCTTTACTTTCTCTTTAACTTTAAATTCTACATTAAAGACTGTGTCAATGTGAACTAACTAACGACAAATATAAGTTGAATTTATTTACGTAACTCATTAAAATTACAGGTTGACGGCTATAGATAAGAAGAGCAAATGTCCGGTCAATTTACTACAGGTGTATCAAAATTTAAAGCGCAAATGTCCATATTGTTTGGAGAGCATCGTGTTACAGGTAAAAAAGTGCAAACGTCCTGTGAATGATTTTGAGGACATGTCACACGAATTAAAACAGGAAATAAAGGTTTCGATCAACGAGGTTAAGGAAGAGAATTAGGAGCTTAAAGATAACATAATTGATTTACAATGTCGCTCAATGAAAAACAATCTCATTTTCACAGGCCTAAGAGAACCAGAAAACGAAAACACAGAAAACTTGATTCGCGGTTTTATTAGAGACGAACTACACATCTATCACAAGCTTGAACTAGGGAATGTGCATAGGTTCGGTACCGGAGCCAACCTGGAAAACGTGGACGACCTCGGCCTATCGTCGCAAGGTTTATTTACCACAATGGTCTGGCGATGGTAATGTCAAACACCTATAGACTAAAAGGAAAACCATACGGTGTAAACAAACAGTTTCCAGAAGCCATCGAGCAGGCCAGAAAAAGTCTCTATCCTATTATGAAAGAGAAGAAAGCTCAAGGACATCGTGTAAGACTTGTTAGAGACATCCTATATGTAGACGGAGTGATATACAACCCACATACTTTAAATTCTCCATCGCCTAACAACATCAATCGAAAAGATGGACTAATTACGCCTGAAGACTACCAGTCGCGTAAGAGACGGCGAAGAGAATCGCGAAACTCAACCGACATTCCATAGGGAGCCCCAGAAAAGAACAAGTGTAAGGGTATGACAAACTTACTTGACAGTGAACAATGCTCAACTCGAACGAGTATCTGTAATTTTAATATGTTAACTTTGAATTGTTGTGGTGTAATTAAACGTATGCATTATCCCGAATTTATAGATATGGTTCAGAAATTTGATTTTATTTCTCTTGTTGAAACTAAAACAGATGATCTAGATAAGATAAATATTCCAGGATTTACTTTTCATTTGAAAAATAGAAAAAATATAGCAAGAGTTAAATCAGGGGGCATAGCTTTCGGCTATAAATCATACCTGGAAAATTTTGTAAGGCCAGTTGAAAATGTCAGTAGTCTAGTATATTGGTGGAAAATTTCTTCCGATTTACTTAAAACTGACCAAGATGTCATAATAGGAAATATTTATATCCCTCCGGAAAATTCTGTATATAAGGTTCCTGATGCTTTAAACGAATTAGAACAAGAATTTTTGAAATTTTCTGTAGAGTACAAGTATATACTTTTAAATGGTGATTTCAATAGTAGAACTAGTCGAGATGTAGAATATATTGAAATTGTTCATAGTCAACATGATATTGTCGATACTGATAATGTAGATATTTTAAACAATTTAGAATTCTATGATATGTCTAAAGTTAGATGTAGTATGGACACAAGTAAAAACTCTTATGGTAACATGTTGTTAGAAATGTGTAAAAACAATAATCTAATTATCCTTAATGGTAGAGTTAATGGTGACAAGGAAGGCAAATTTACTTGCCGTCAGTCCAGTGTTGTTGATTATTTTATTTGTACATATGATTTTCTATGTTTCGTTGTAAATATGTATGTTAAAGACTTTTCCAAGCTGTACTCAGATGTTCACTCTCCATTAATATTATCATTAAATTTTAAAGATGGTATTGAGGAGGATGGGCACATTGCTGAGAACAGCGTGGAAAATGCAAGCGAAGTAAAACGGGTACAAAAATGGGATGTTGAGAAAAAAAATTATTTCTTAGAATGTATTGATAAGGACGAAATTTCAGATTTGGTAGCCCAATTAGAATCAGTTGACAGCAACCTTTTATCTCAAGGCAAAATAAACGAAGTAGTTGAAAAAATTAACAGCATATTTTTGAATGCTGCAGAAAATGTTCTAGGTACATATAATGCTAGCCAAGGGAGTCGTACAGGAAAAAACTCGGGCAAAAAGGGGAACAAACCATGGTTTGATAAGCAATGTTGGAATAAGAGAAGGATTTACAGGGGAGCAAAGAGAAATTATTATAGTAATAGATCTGAAGCAAAAAGGGAAGAAATGAAAAAGACCGAACGGGTATATAAACGCCAGATGGATAAATCCATGAGGGAATATAGGAAAACATTTCAAAAACATATGAAAAACCTGAGGACAAAAAATCCGAAGGAATATTGGAAAATTTTAAATCGGGGAGGGAAAATAAATAAACCTAACATAGCACTAGATGTACTGTTTGATTTTTTCAAAAATTTGAATAACGCCGATAATACTAATGACGTCACAACTGATCCGAATGACATTCAAGGTGTGAATGAAGTTTTGAATTCAGAAATAACCGTAGAAGAGATTAGCAGGTGTATTCGAGAATTGAAAAACGGAAAGGCCAGTGGCGATGATTTAATAATCAATGAATTTATTAAATGCACATCACACATTTTTATGCCCGTTTATGTTAAACTTTTTAATATGATTTTTGATTCTGGTACATTGCCTGAAATATGGCTTATGGGAAATATTATACCTTTTTATAAAAACAAGGGTGATCAAAGTGATCCCCAGAATTATAGACCAATTACTATACTCAGCTGCCTGGGAAAACTTTTCACATCTGTCTTAAATTTTAGATTGAGTTCTTTCTTAGAGGATTATTTATTATTAAATGAAAACCAGGCTGACTTCAGAAAAGGTTATTCCACAGTAGACAATATATTTGTTATACATATATTATTTGAGTTGCTAAAGAGGAAAAAGAAGAAACTATATTGTGCATTCGTTGACTTTGCGAAAGCTTTTGACACTGTTTGGCGGTCTGGTCTCTGTTCAAAACTTTTAAAACATTCAATTAACGGAAAGATGTATAACGTTATTGTCAACATGTACAATAATATCAAATCACGTATTCACTTTGGATCAGATTTTTCTGATTTTTTCCCTTGTTCCATTGGAGTTAGGCAGGGAGAGAACCTCTCTCCTTTGCTTTTTTCTATTTATCTTAATGATCTGGAATTGTTTTTACAGAATAATAATATAGAAGGTTTGTGCACTATCTCTGATGAGTTAGAAATAGAGTTAAATGTTTATTTAAAATTGTTTGTCATTTTATACGCTGATGATACTGTCTTAATGGCAGAATCTCAGATAGATTTATAAAGACAACTTGACTTCTTATATGAATATTGTGAGTTATGGAAACTTAGAGTAAATGTGCAAAAAAGTAAGATTGTAATTTTTCACAAGGTAGACTTCCGCAGAATATTGTTTTTAAGTATGATAATATAATACTAGATATTGTTAGTGAATTTACTTATCTTGGTGTATTACTGTCTAGGTCAGGAAATTTTTCAAGAGCTAAAAAAAAGCAACACATGCTATGTACGATATTATTCGAAAAGGAAGAGTACACAATCTGTCAATTGAATGCCAACTTGATCTATTTGATAAAATTGTGAAACCAATACTGTATGGATGTGAAGTATGGGGTTTTGGAAATAATTCAATAATCGAAAGGGTTCATATTAAATTTTGTAAAAAAGTCTACTCCTGATTTTATGATATATGGTGAATTGGGAAGATATCCATTAGATATTTCAATCAAGTTACGAATGATAAATTATTGGTTCAAGTTGGTAACTGGAAAACCTGACAAATTGCCTTTTATTTTGTATAACTTAGCCACTGTCAATTATGGTACAAATATTTTATGGTTAAAACAAGTCAAATCAATTTTAGACACGTGTGGCTTGTCATATGTATGGGACAATATCTTTTTTGTTAACAAAACATGGCTACATGTAACCATTAAACAGAACTTAATAGATCAGTTCAAACAAAATTGGCTAGCAAGCCTACAGGAATCACCAAAAGCATTAAATTATCGTTTATTTAAAGATTCTTTGGAGTTTGAGAATTATATAAGTATTTTGGATGACAGGCAGATATCTTTATTTCTTAAATTTCGAACTCAGAACATGAAATTTCCAATAGAAACTGGAAGATGGCAAAACATAGAAAGAGAAAACAGAAAGTGTATATTGTGTAATTTAGATGCCATTGGTGATGAATACCATTACATTTTTAATTGTTCAGCTTTTGATAACTGTAGAAAACAATGTATTGCATTTCATTATAGAAATAGACCCAACACGTTGAAGTTTTATGACTTAATGAATTCCAAAAAATGTACAGAACTGAATGAGCTATGTAAACTTATCAAGGAGATCAATAACAAATTGAACTTTTCTGGGTGAACAATTGTGAATGCCTCTATCTACTTTCGTACATTATTTATTTATGTAATTGTATTGAAATATGTATAATTATCTCTATACCTTTGTAATTTGGTTTGTGAGAATAAAGAATATATATATATTGTGCCCCTTGTAATCATTTCACTTTTCACATCTCAGCTGACACTCTATTATTTACAACAAAAGATTATAAAAAACACCTGTGGTTGGTGTAGAGGTAAATTCAAGCTAATGCCACATTCAAGATGTTTTTTTTCTAACGGTTCCTTAAAAAAGAGGGTCTGGATGGGGGTTTACAGAATAGAGAATATTGGGTAAAAAGTGCCAAATAAAGGCAAAACAAATTTAATGAATACAGAAAAATCGGGAAAAAAATAACGAATAGAGAATGATAGAGTGCTAATATATAAAGAATAAAGAAAAATGACTGAAAAAATAATAGAATACAGTGATGGAGGACCCCCATCCAGACCCTCATAAAACTGACACAAATTTCTTACATCTATTTCATTTTCACACCTAACAGTTTCGGTTACATCCTGGTTTGCCCACTTTTAATTAGTAATACCCCAATTATCAAATGGTTATATAAACAAAAAAGACAAAAGGTTTACTGATTAAAAAATTGTATTGTCTGTTCTAGTTATCTTGCTATTTTATGTGTACATAGATCTCTGTAAAATTCTATAGGATAAGATTGTATGCAATCGATGCATATTAAATTTTTTTTTTCTTCCTATATTTGGTTGTGGAATTTTCATTGAATTGATTCTTTGAAGGAGATAAATGAAAAGAAATAATAAATAATAAATTGATTTTGATATATAATTTTAATAGCACTAAACAATTAACAATGTCAATAATACATAAATGTTATTAGCACTGAAATTTATTGTTCATAATGCATTTAAAGCACCAAACATAATATGCAAAAATAAAATTGGAAACAATTACAAATATCATGTACAAGAATGTCTTTATTTTAAATGCAGACGGGGTAATGCTGCATCTGTATATTTTAACACATCGACAAGTCCTTGTTCATATTAAGCCTTCAGTCCCCGAATTCCAATGCATCGATTTCCATGTATCTGTGTCTTTTTGCTTTTTGGAAACCTCAAACCTGCCGGCACCTACAGCAAACTGTATGGTGGTACAATCAGTGAAAGCGTGAATTTTCATATGCACCTCAATTATCTCATAGATATTTGGGTGTGCGTGGTGGACCATCTTCTTGATTTTACTGTGCTAGCCTTCCAAGTGGTTGGTAGTGCGTGGTTCCTCAGTCAGGTAGTTGTTCCAGAGGAAACGGTGTTCTTCAGCCCAATATTCGGTGACGTAATCTGTAAAGTGGTTGTGTCAGGAACAATCTCTGCTTCAGCCTTTTCTTCTGATGTGTCTAGCCAAACATCTTCAAGTTGGTCCTTGTGTATTGTCATGATAAGACTACTGCCTGTCGTACAAGCTTGGTGATGTCGTTGTTTTCTTTGTAGTAAGTATAAGTCTGCAGTCCACATTTCTGAGTCTTTCACCAAATACATTGGGTAAAGGGGAAGAAAGACTTGAACACCAGGGAAGACGTTATGAGCTGCATTATTCGTGCATTGAATACTTAAATAAATTATAAAATCTTAGAAGATTCAGAAGAGAAAGAAATCTAATTACATTATTTTATTATTAAGCTTCAAATGTTATAGATATCGTTCTTTTTCACAAATTTTAAATATTTATTTCACTATAACTTAAAAATGTGTTGTCATAAATTAAGATAAAGATGAATAGATAGAAATCTGATTTCAATTAATTTTTTATCAGTTTATAAACCTTTTTTTTTTTATTTTATAAGCTTATTTAAAATTCTAATGACATAATCTCTTTTTAATTAAATTTTTAGTTTTTATTGTAATATTTTGTCCTTTTAAATCTAATTATCAATATTCTTATAACATTTATCTCTTTTTAATTTTAAGTATAGTTTTTATTGTAATATTTTGTCCTTTTAAGTCTCAATATTAATATTTTTATAACATTTATCTCTTTTTAATTATAGTTTTTATAATATTTTTCCTTTTAAATCTCAATATTGAATAAATTTTCTATAAAAAATGTGTATTTTTATAAGATTTTACAGGTAATTTACAGGTAAATAATATGCCTCAATTCAAGAAACAGACTTTAATTGTTAAAACAACAATCCCCTATGTTTATATATGCATGTAATTAAAAGTGGGCAAACCAGGATGACACCACAGATTCTGGGTATATACACATGGTGGTAGGCGTACGCCTGCAAAGATTAAGTAGGTGTGAAAATTTTAATCTGGTAATTGAGATTAAATATAAATAAAAATATGAAGATGTTAAAAATATTTACACCTTTTTCAATTATAATGTTCTATATATTTGCTAGATAAAAAGAAGAGAAAATTTAAACTTTAATATCATATTTGGTTTTATTGAAAAATCCTTAGTTGATGCCGTGTAACAAATGAAAGTGGACACACACTTTCATCCTTATATCACTTAGGGAATACAAGTACATGTATTTGCGTTGTAGTAGTAATAATAATAAGATTTATACTCTGGATTCATAGCAAACTCTAGTAAAATCCCTGTGATCATAAAATGCTTTCTTTCAAATTGTTTCTCATCAAATAATTCAAAGCCTATATGACACTAATCATCATAAAATTTCAAATTATTTTCCAAAGGCTTTTTTCTTACGTGAACAATTGGATAATATTTTCTAAGATATTTGTGACTTTCATCCTAATAATATCAAATATGTGTGACTTTTCCCGCATCATACATGTATATCATAGATGGACACATTTTTTCCCGTTAATTCTCTGAATATACTGAACAGTATTTTAAAAGAAATATTTCTACTCTGCTACACGTTTTTGCATTTAAAACTCGCATTATTATTTGGTTGAGAAATATCGGGTTGTTATAATTTATTATTTCTATAGAATTTGTAAAGAGTAAAGAAAAAAATTAGAAGATGCACCTTAAATACTGTATTTTGAGTTCGATATATATATCTTGACTTGTCAATTCAATTCAATACTTTATTTACACTGAGACACAAACTATGTGTTACATGAGTACAATACAATAAATGACAAATAGACAGGAAAATAGTAACAAAATTATACTATTAAAAGATCATAGAACTTATATATAATGTACATGTATCTTACTATATGAGAATAGAAAGTTTCTTGATAAATATAGATAAATTATGCAATAGATGACAATGACATAAGGACAGCATCTTTTGCATTTTCAGTACAGACGGGTATGTTGTATAATAATTCGGTATATTTTTTTCCGAAGTTCAATGATAGAAGTATTATTACATGCATATAAATAAGGATATTCATCACCAACACATTCATTACATAAGGGCCATATACGATCGGTTCTAGCGATGTTGTACCATCTGCCAGATTCCAAATGAATTTTGAGGTTACATGTTCTCAGTTTCGAAATCTAGATTTTTTTTATCCTCTGGAAGACGAAGTAAATAATTTTCAAGACCAAGCTGAGCGTTAAATAACTTATAATATTCGTCACGAGACGAATTATCAATATTACTAAACCACTTTTGAAGAAACTGATCCTGAAGAATCTGTTTTATTACAGGTTTTATAGTTAAATAATCAATGTATTGGTTGAAAACATATAACCTAATTCTGAGTTGTCAAATATAGATTTCATAAAAATCACCCATTTAAATTTACAAATATCATCGCTATGTAATTTGAAAATAAGCTTATACATATAGAGTTACTAAGTTTGTTTTCATTTTCAGCCATTCTACTCCAAAATGATCTTACTCTTAATTTTACTTTTATTTCTAATGGAAACCTTCCTAGTTCTCCGTATACCATACAATTTTTCTGATCCATACAATAAAATAGGTTCTACAAGATAATTCAGGGTTTTCATTAAGAGCCGGCACCCGGCGGAATGTCGCCGTTTCAAAAGACGGAAATCGCCGGTTCAAATGCTTAAACAAAAAATATTTTTGAAGAGAATAAATTAAAATCAAAGTTTTATTAACCTTTTGTCTCATGGAGTTTTTAGTTTCATAGATTTTTCAAAAACGATGGCTTTTTATAACCGACTGGACCATTTTGTCTGACTTGAAAGTAAACTTAAAATCGGCGTCAGTAAGACGTTTGCCTGCATTCAAATACGATCTTCAATCAATCGCTTGAATGATCAAGATTGTCAATGGTAAAATCAAGAGAAATATCGAAATAAAAACGAATGTTATCAATGGATAACTCATGAGAAACCAAAATTAAAAAGTTTTAGGAGGCATTTTTTTAAATTGAATGTCAATAAATTAAATGAAACTGAATGAAATGAAAGACCAAAAGTAAATGATTTCTTTACCAGCAAAAAGACAAAATCATTGGAACCATTTACAGGTAAAACTTTTTATTTGAAGTTATTAAATTTCAAAGAAGCCTTAGAAGGTCTGTACAGTCTCATGTTTAAATAAGTGAGGCCTGCCCAAGCTTGCCTTCTATGCCCTTTTTATAATGTAACAAGTATTTCATTAATTATTACTACACCCGTTAACTCTTGGGGAGGGAAGGGGGGATTGAAAATAGTGCCTAGGCTAGGAAGGGTGCTGCCCATTTGTTTTTTTTTTTGTTTTTTTTTTTGGACCTTTTCTCTTCAGTTTGTAGTATATAGTTCCAGGGTTATCACTGCCCATTTGTTGTGGATGGGGCCATCAAAGAAGCCTAGGATAGGAGGAAGGCTTCCCATTTTTAATTTATAGTTGGACCTTTCCCCTCAAGTTTTACTGAAAAAGCAGGTAGGAGGGTAAATGCCAAGGCTAGGGAAAAGGCTCTTTTTATTTTTTTCAGTTATAATTTTCCCCTTGCTGATCATTAGCCCACTCGTTGAAAAAAGTACCAATGTTAGGATGGGTCCTGCCTCAGTTTGAATTTTTTTTACATTAACCTATCTCGAATGGAAGCCTTTGTTAAAAGTGCTGGGTAAGAAGGGGTGGACATTTTCCCACTTCAGCATATATGTCCTTTCCCAGGTTTGCATGTTTTTATTGAAATATAGAACACATGAAAATAATATTTCTTTTCTGGATCAAAACTGAAATTGTCAGATTTTGCAGATGACATATATACATGTAGGTCTTTACATAAATATGAGAAGACGTGGTATGAGTGCCAATGAGACAACTCTCCATCCAAGTCACAATTTGTAAAAGTAAACCATTATTATAGGTCAAAGTAAGGCCTTCAACACGGAGTCTTGGTATTAATAGTTTATGCTGACCCTCCGTTGCTTTCTTACTTTTTGCGAAATCTGGCAATACAATAACAATTAAGATTATTTTTGATAATATTTTTATTTGTCTTATTTTAATACGCAATATCACAAGATTGACCTTACAAGCTAAAAAAAAAGATAACATTCCTATGAAACCCCATTTTTTATGCACTTGTAAATAGTTTGAAAATGCCTCAGAGTGCACCATTTTCAATGTAAGGTCAAACATTTTTAGGGGGGGGGAAGCCCCCTGACCCCCCCTGCCTTTTGGTCAGCCACTTCAAATTAGTAAACAGCCTGTTCATTGAAAAGTTATTGAAAGCCCTGTCAAGATTATCAAACAATTTTAGTTGTAAATCAGTGGGTAAATGTAAATTTCCAATTTTTGTATATGCAGCAAAAAGTGCTTTTTGCGATTGTTCCACAAGTTTTTTCTTTACACAAACAAATGACCCATTATAATTTAGCAAAATACCAAGGTATATATATGTATAGCTATCTAAAATTTCAAGAGATGTACCATTAAGTTTAAAATCAAAATCCATTCTTGCTTTGTTTTTTCTAAAAATCATCACTTTAGTTTTACCAATATTCACACTAAGTTTCCACATAGTACAATGATTTTCAAAAACTTTGAGAGCATTTTGCATTTCATCATAATTATCAGCAAAAATTATAGTTTCAACTGTATACAACAAAACAAAAATTTCTAAAAATACATGTAATTCATTATAACATTTTTCTTTAATTAATTCTAGAGGCAAGACATTAAGATCTCTAAAGTAGTCTTCTAAGTCATTTAAGAATATGGAAAACAAAAAAAGGGGAAAGATTTTCAACCTGACGAACTCTAATCATACACGGGGAAAAATCTGATCTCGTATTATTGTATTGAACACACGATTAAATATTATATTAGTATACATGTTATATATAACTTTGAAACATTTTCCTTTTATCTGTCTCTTTTTTTTTTTCACTTTGAAAATGATATGAGCCAGTCTATGCGAAAAGGTACAAAAAGTCCTTTTGATAAACTTTACAGGAAACGTTGTTAAAGTTCGTTAAAATATTTTTGAACAAGAATGTGTCCATAGTACACGGATGCCCCACTCGCACTATCATTTTCTATGTTCAGTGGACCGTGAAAATGGGGGAAAATCTCTAATTTGGCATTAAAATTAGAAAGATCATATCACAGGGAACATGTATTCTAAGTTTCAAGTTGATTGGACTTCAACTTCATCAAAAACTACCTCGACCAAAAACTTTAACCTGAAGCGGGACGAACGGACGGACGGACGGACGAACAGACGAACGAACGAACGAACGGACGGACGGACGGACGCACAGACCAGAAAACATAATGCCCCTGTACTATCGTAGGTGGGGCATAAAATTTATATTAATGTAAACATCATAAATTTGTCAAGTCTGTCCCGAATTTGTCAAATAAAACCGTTGCCCACTTTGATTGCACTGATATCTGTATTGTAAGCGAGAGACTTATTCCCACTGCTACCGTTGAAAAAAGGGTAGGTTTGGGTGGTAATAGCTTAATGTAAAGTTTTAATCATGGTTCAACTTTATTTTAGTAGCTTTTATCAAGCCAAAGATCTATTTTATTCCGAACGGACGTCTCTTTTCAGCAAGGTTTACTGTCGAGCGGGAGAAGACAATATTTCTATACCCAAGTCAACCCTTTGGGTTTGAACAAAAAGGGGATAAGGGTAAATATTGACGAGACAACAACCCAACGACACAGACAATCAAGACATTTAGAATCAACATGTAGTCTTTTATAATAGAGAGATCCCTATACAGAATATCAAGCTCAAAACCGCTTCATGTATAAATAAAGTAATTTAATATTATCTATCGTTAAAGATAACTCAACAGGCACAGAAATGTTTTGTGTGGTTGAAAAGTTTTACCATTTCATTTTTTAATATCGATCAGTGGAAATCATAAAAGGTACATGTAATAATTTTTTTTTTTTTTTTGCTCCTTAATGCCACTTGCTTAGCGGAGGAACCGCAAGTACAAATGTGGACGTCTTTAGTTTGACCCGGCCGGGGTTCGAACCCAAGACCTCCCGCACTAGAAGCAAAAACACTATGACGAGAAATCCGAAGCGGTCAGAAGAATACAATATCATACCAAAAAGCTAAAGTGCAATAAACAATTCAATCTCATAGAACTCGCCCTTTTACTTAAGCCAGCAAAAAGTATTTAACCTATTGATATCATTGATAACTTCACTTAAGTATCGATGGTCGACTTCAGAGTAGATTTTATGGACCAACGCTTTCTGCACATTAAGAACTCTTGCAGCAATTCTTTGAGGAATTCGTCTGTGGCCAGCTGTTGAAAGGCTAAATTTCTGTCCTTTTCCAATATATCCTCATTTTCCAGTGGCATTCCAAATTTCATGTCAAACCTCACAGTCGACCTTCGAGGGCCTACCTATTGTATTTATAATTAATGTGTTCTCGTTATGAACTTACATGAAATATTTGCCACAGGACGTTAAACAAACAACATTAATCTAACAACTTCTTAAATAATTCCTTGTAAACAGTATACACGAAGACAAGATATTGTACTATGCTATAAAGTAATATTTCCATGTATATCATTCGATAATTATGGAAACTTAAACGACCTTTTTTCAGTTATCTCTTTGAAAACTACTACATGAATTTTTTTTCTTTCGTTCTTAGATCTACTGTTTTATCACGGTCTATCATATATGATTGTGTCAATTTATTATAGAACTAAGACATTTAAGAATAGATTTTTAAGGGGTGATTGCTTAGTGTAAAGGAAATGATGGATGACTAAAATAAAAGTGTTTATTTTCATGTAATATATTGTATTTCAATTTAAGAACGATTGTCAGTCTTGCCAAAATATCTCATCTTTACCAGTTTTGTGTGAGCCACTAAAACCTACATTACTTGATTCTAAATATATTACATTTAGGCCTTTTAAATACAATTTTATTCATTGAAGTTGACAGGCACAGTTTTGAATTAAAACTAACAAACAAAACAATATTTATTAACCAATCGGACTGGACAAGAGAACATTTATTATTTTGCATTTGCATGTCACGTAGTATAGGCAAGGAACATAATTAAAAACAAATTGAACATTTATCTGAATATTCTCAAAGATCCTATGCATCTAGGTCTGTTTGATTAGAAGTTGTGATAAAATCTGTTTTTTAAATAATTATTTAATTGTTGGAGGAAATTTACTTACTGTTTTCGTATGGTCTGGTCTTTATAAGATTTCAAGATCGTAAATAACATGTATGAAATATTTGCCACTAAACGTTCAGGAAATATCAATAAAACAAATTCCATGCATGAAACGGAAATTACCGAAAATAGCCATTGGATATATTGCATTAACGACAACTTTATATGATATTGGAATATCATGCATTTTGTTTAGTACGATTCACCAATTAGAATGAAATAATAATGATTTGATAAAGGTAAATCATTTTGGAATCGTTATGATATATATGAACCTGCAAGCCAACAATATACGCTAAACAGTTTTTATTGGAAGATAGAAAATGAAAGGATATGGAGTAAATGTACATGGGACAAAATCGCACACAATACATAGAAAACATAGAAAATTATCAATGAACAGGGCTTTTATTCCTGTTCTTCATCTTGACAGTTGATGTAGGGTCTTCAACAATGAACAAATCATTCATACCCCACAACAAGGTCAAGACGGCCCCTAGCGTCGACGTAAGCGGTACTATTGATAAAAATAAAGAAATTTTATTGTCTTAATATCTTTCCTATTGATGTGTGATGCTCGATATTCTGGGCCACACAAACTATTTGCATTGACAGTCATAACAGTATTGTAAACGTTTGAAGTGCATGATGTAATTTTTAAGGTATTATGTTCAATCAAATACAGAAACACTGGGACAAGCGAACCATAAATATATTTTGTAAAATACCAACAAAACTGACAAAACCGTCTTAGAGGACACAACGTATCCAAATTTTATCCTATGGGAGAAAAAAAAATCCTATACGACAAATTTTATCCTAAGGTAGAACAAAAAATCCTACAGGACAAAATTTATCCTAAGGGAGAGAAAAAAAATCCGATAGAAGAAAAAATATCCTATGGGAGAGAAAACATCCCACAGGACAAAATAAATCCCTTAGGAGAAAAAATAATCCTAAGGGACATTTGTTTTTCAGAAAAAAGTCTTTCATGATAATCCTATAGGATAAAAAAAAATCCCATCAGATTTGACACTTTTTTTTGAAAATCCTACAGGATTTTAAATCCCGTAGGATATTAATATTATCCCATAGGAGATAAATTCTCCTATAGGATAAAACAATCCCATAGGATTTAAATATCCTGTAGGATATTACAAATATCCTATGGGATTATGACTTTATCCTATAGGGTTTCTGAAAATCCTGTAGGATTTTAAAAATCCTATGGGAGAAAATAATATCCTACAGGATTTTGTCACTGTTTTCACTCCAGTTGCCGAACCAGGCGAGCCACACCAAAAAAATTTTGTATTGTTTTACCTATCCCCAGAGGTACATTATTGCCAAATTTGTTGATTCTACCGTTAAAAAAGTGTGGTTCCAATTTGCACTCATGAGAAGTGCAAATTAATCCAAGAACATGTTTAATATGTTAATGTTCAAAATTGAATATACAGATGAACTTTCGTGGGTCTTTCCTTTCCCTCAGTGACTAGCATTTTCTAAAAATCACCTAGCCAGTTCTTTTGAAAACGTACTTCGAAGCTGGATTTAAAGAAATTGCCAATTTAAGACACAAAGAAGATGGCCTCTTTACAGTCCAACAGCAATGCACAAACTTTAGGAAAACTCATTTATTTTATCTTGACATCTTTCTACAAAGCTCAGTTGCTCAGTTTCTTTATCAATAGAAATTTAAAACATGAGCATTCAGAATTTACATGTAAACAAACCACAAACAAAATATTGAAAGACGTGGTTTTACTGACAATGGAGGCAACAATATTGATTAAAGAAATCTTCAAGATTTACAAAACATTACCGACAAAAGCCTTCAGTTGGGCAATCTTACTGTAATCTAATTGTCTCTACTGATAAATAATGCAACACTAATGACACATTTAAGTTTTGGAATGATTTTATTCACAGAGACGTTTCTCATTGATGTACAATTCTTGCTCTTGTCTTTTCGGAGTTTAAATTGGGAATTACAAATTGCTGCATGGAAGAGAGTAGCTCCACATTTCTATGCATATGATCGTCATATGTACTTGTGAATCATTCCATAAAACATCCGTTTGATATCCTTTCAATGCCAAAAACTGTCTAATACCCAGCTGAGAGCTAGTGGTTTTTCTGCCATAATTACAAGAAAAAACTGGCTACAACTTGCACTGGACCAGGCACTCTAATCTTACACCGATCTTGATGTTAAACAGTTAGTTTAAAGGCCCCTCCGAAACTGTTGGATTCTCTGACAGTCTTCCTTCCATGCAGAACATCGCTGCAAAATAATTTGAACATTCAATTAGGTGATATAAATAATATTATTTGGCAATCCAAAGAGAACCTAAAAATATTAGACAAATGTTTGAACAGAGTAATGCCCCAAATAACAGCCATTTTGCTAGACAATGAAATTGAAAAACTAGTTAGTTGCATGTCCCTTTATCTTTTGTTTCAGTTAAAAGTAAATGCAGATCAGATCTTTGTTTCTAACCAAAATTTTAAACCGGTATTTGGAATTCCAGTATTGTGATTGCCAAATTTAGCTGCCCCCTGAAAATCAAATGGTTGTTACCAAAGATGAAAATAATCTAAATTTCGTAATATTTTCACCCGACATCCCCCACTAATTTGTTCAAGGGATGGTGGTTTTACCTTTTTTCGGCTTTCAGTATGTCATATTCCATATCTTTTAATGAAAATTTCATAAATTAGATGAATTTCTTGTAAATTTCTACGATATTCTTTATCATTTGACAAAATACCATGCATCTGAATTAAAAATGTTTACTATTTGAAAAAGCGCGCCTCTTTTACTTTAATTTACCTCCCTTTATTTCACGTAGCAACACAAATAAAAAAACTGCCAATCTTTGCTGCATATCAATTGTTTCCCCGATAAAAATATATATCATGCAACATAATCAACTTTACAAATTGGGAGAAAATCAAGGTGTTCCAACCATTGGATAGTATTAAAAAAAATAATGAAAGGATGGCATGATTACAAGTTTGAACCCTGACGACACTGAAAATCGAAAATTCACGCATTTACCTATCATATGAAGATACGATGAGGTGATAAACTTAACAATTAACAATTTACCTGATTCATTATCATATTCACACGATGAGGTGATAAACTTGACAATTAACAATTTACCTGATTCATTATCATTTTCACATTATGTTGACACGTCTTAGTTCGTCTGTGCTAGCTCATTTCAAACCAGCAAAACAATTACAGCAACATCCGTTTTTCTTTACCGATCGCCTCTAGTCAGAAGAGCGCACTGTTTACAGGGGAGGTAATATTTTGTCACCAGTTCGCACACTGTCTTAGATGTTAAAATCTGAACTGCCATCAGTATCCTGAATTTATCAATTTGATTAGTGATCATGAAATTATATGTTTATCTGAAGCAAAATACTTATCATTTTGATAATGTAAACATACCGGTCCCAGAATCTTCTTTTAAATTATAAAAAACGGAAGTGAAACTCTATAGAGTTAAATCGGGTGGCATAGATTCTGTGTATAAAAATTAAATATCCAAAATAAGTGCTATGGGTTAAGATATCTGCCGATTTCCTACAGACTGTTTAAGACGTGGTAATTAGAAACATGAACACCCCCCCAGAAAATTCATTGTACAAAATAACTGACTATTTTAATGAACTAGAACAAGAGTTGTGAAAACTTTATCTGCTTGTAGGAAATTTAAATGATAGAACTGCTACTGATAGTGACTTTTCTAATATTTCAAACAGCAAATATGGCATAAATAGTGACTCGGATATTGGTAATGATTACTCAAAACTTAAGTAAGATATGCTAGTTTTAGATGTAGTGAAGATAAAATGAAAAACTCTTATGGTAACACTTTATATTCTTGTATGTAAAAACAGTCTATCCATTTTAAATGATACAGTAAATGGTGATAAATTCACTTTCTAGTTCTGCAATCTTATTGGTAGAAGTAGGATTGCAGAATTAGAAAATGAATTAATGCTTTTGAATTCAAGTGTCATGTCGCAAAATTCTGTAAATAAGTTGTCCAAACATACAAACGAAGTAATTTTGGAATCAGTTGAACAGGTTCTAGGCATCTTTATTTTTAACACGAAGGAAAAAAATGAATACGAAAGAAATCAAGCCATGGTTTAACAAAAAAATCCTTCAAGCGTAGAAAGTGCTTGCGAATTGAAAAAAGACTATATAAAAACAACAAAACGACAGCTAAACAAGCTCAGATGAAAGATGTAGAAGTGAAGTATAAAAATCAGATGAATTATTGGATACATGAGTAAAGAAAAACTCAGAAAAAAAAGCAAAATTTAAAAACCAGTAACCCCAAGGAGTTCTTGAAAATTTAAATGCAAAAACGGAAAAACGTACACCAAGTATTTCCATCGATGTTCTCTCTAATTAAAAACACGAATTCATCAGAATCAGTCGACGATATCCGTGTTTCACAAGGACCAAATCAGATCAAAGAAATTTTAATTGGTATTATAACAACAAAAAAAGAACTATGTACATGTATTGAAGATCTGAAAAATGGAAAATCATGTGGAGATTACAAAATTATTAACGAATATATTAAAAGTCCATTTTATATCATTATGCCTATCTATGTTCAGTTTTTTAAATGTTTTTTTCGATTCGTGTTTAATTCCAGAAGCAAGGTTAATTTAGAGATAGCTGTATTGTATTTGAAGCTTTACGGACGTCTATCGGTAGTTTTACTGTCGCAAATTAAGTTTACCTGGCAACGCGTAGCGGAAACAGGTAAATGGATATTTGCGACAGTAAAACTACCGATGGACGTCCGCAAAGCTTCAAATACAATACAGTTATTTCTATTCTAATGCAAAATAAACAAATCATTAATTTTAGTCATAATTTCGGTGTAAAATTTTCATTAAATGAAAATGCCGCGAAATGATGTTGTCTTCATTGGCGCCTACACTAGGTGTCGTCATATGTATGCTTCCGGCATCAAACGTGAACACCGGGCGTTTTCTGGCTTCTTGTCAGCTTCAGAATGTAATAAAAGTTATATTGATAAAAAGAAGATTTCTATGTGCAAAACGTGAGTTTTTTTGCTTATTATTGGAGAAATTACATGTTAATACATCCGGAATTCAAAATGTCGGCTTCCTTAGTTACAGACAGGGAGATTGAGAATTTTACGCTTATTGTCATCCAATCAGAACCATGGATACAAAATAATTGCATTAGAATCGATATCAATCCTTTCAATACAAATAAAGGTGATACAAAAATATGGCAAAAAATAGACCTATCACAATTCTTAGCTTCATGAAAAAGCTATTTACTTCAGTTCTGAATTCGATACTTTCCATTTTTTGGAAAACTGTTTATTGCTAAATGAAAATCAATCAGGATTTAAAATGTCAACTCTTAACTTTTTGATAAAATCGTCAAGCCTATTCTTCTGTACGGATGTGAAGTTCGGGAAGTCACCAATAATTCAGTTATCAAAAGGGTTCAACAAACAACGCCAGATTTCATGATATATGGAGAACTTGGTAGATATCCTTTAGAACTTTACATGATATATGGAGAACTTGGTAGATATCCTTTAGAACTTTACATGATATATGGAGAACTTGGTAGATATCCTTTAGAACTTTACATGATATATGGAGAACTTGGTAGATATCCTTTAGAAC
The DNA here is from genome assembly GCA_017311375.1 of Mytilus coruscus. Lineage (NCBI taxonomy): Eukaryota > Metazoa > Mollusca > Bivalvia > Mytilida > Mytilidae > Mytilus > Mytilus coruscus. Next base: position 26,691,630 of record CM029601.1, read on the forward strand.
TTTACATGATATATGGAGAACTTGGTAGATATACTTTAGAACTTTACATGATATATGGAGAACTTGGTAGATATCCTTTAGAACTTTACATGATATATGGAGAACTTGGTAGATATCCTTTAGAACTTTACATGATATATGGAGAACTTGGTAGATATCCTTTAGAACTTTACATGATATATGGAGAACTTGGTAGATATCCTTTAGAACTTTACATGATATATGGAGAACTTGGTAGATATCCTTTAGAACTTTACATGATATATGGAGAACTTGGTAGATATCCTTTAGAACTTTACATGATATATGGAGAACTTGGTAGATATACTTTAGAACTTTACATGATATATGGAGAACTTGGTAGATATCCTTTAGAACTTTACATGATATATGGAGAACTTGGTAGATATCCTTTAGAACTTTACATGATATATGGAGAACTTGGTAGATATCCTTTAGAACTTTACATGATATATGGAGAACTTGGTAGATATCCTTTAGAACTTTACATGATATATGGAGAACTTGGTAGATATCCTTTAGAACTTTACATGATATATGGAGAACTTGGTAGATATACTTTAGAACTTTACATGATATATGGAGAACTTGGTAGATATCCTTTAGAACTTTACATGATATATGGAGAACTTGGTAGATATCCTTTAGAACTTTACATTAAGTTGCGGGTTTTAAATTACTGGTCGAAACTTCTGACAACAAAGCAAGAAACACTACCTGTTATTTTGTATAATCATGCATATAAAAAGTATGGGATAAATATTCCATGGCTTAATGATATAAAATCTATTCTAGATAGTTGTGGATTGTCATGTATAAAAATAAGGAGATGTAGTATGATTGCCAATGAGTCACTTTTCCATCAAAGTTCACATGAAGTCGATGTAAGCAATGTACTGCCTTCAACATGAGAAAAGCCCATACCGTTTAGTCGGCTATAAAAGACCAAAATATGAAAAAATCTGAAACAATCAATTGAGAAAAACTAACGGCCTAATTTATAACAAAACAAAAGTTAAGAAAACAAATATGCCAGATATGAACCAACGACAACCACTTAACTACAGGCTACTGACTTGGTGCAGCTGTATATAGAATGTGATGGGGTTAAACATGTTTGAAGGCGCCAACTTCCCTAACCTAGGACAGTGGTGTAACAGTTAAACATAAGAACAAACTTTAAAAATCAGTTCAAAAGGGCTTATCTCATCAGATCGATACAAAGCAGAAAAAACACCAAACAAAAACACAGACCGGATGTTAGGGATGCACGGTACTTTGTTAACAATACATTGTTATTTCACAATGATAAAGTTAGTGTTATAGACAAAAAACAAAATTGGCACTCAATAGTATCAGAATCATCAAAAGCCATTATTCATCGTCTATTCAAAATAATGCTGAAAGGAAAACTATTTCAAAATCCTAGATGATAAAACTTAATTTTTATTAACATCCTACTGAATCTTGAGGTTGAATAATGTTCCAAGGAAAATCGATATTGTAAACTTTGTAATTTAGGAGAAATTTATGATGAATTTCAAAATGATCAAAATTTTATGACGAAAGAGATATAGTTTTGAAAACTTATTATCGAAATAGACCAAGTATATTGAAACATCAGTGTGCTGCATAATTAGTGCAAATGTATCAGACTGGTTAACTCTCTAAGGGTAATATTTTAATGGTATTAAAATAATATTGGAACTCACTATATCCAACAAATTAGACAGAACCATAACAATAATCAGAAAATGTTTAAAATTTACTAAGGACAAACAAAACTCATATGAAAACTAAAAGCAAGGAATGAAATCAGATGCTTTGGAAGGGAAAAGTTCTTGTTCCAGCAAATAACAATATATAAACTTTTTGCATTGTCTCGTAGAATCATTCATGATCATAAACATAATTTTCTTCAAGAGTTGTCTTGAAGTCGTCTTTAAAATGTGTCCTTTATAGACGGCGATCAGAGTTGTCTCTGAAACAAGTTAGTTGCGTCCTTTAAAAGAGGGGCGACAGATACCAGAGGGACAGTCTTTAATGGTTCCGAGTCGCCTTTTAATTGGTCCGAGTTATCATTTTTTTCGACTTGTCCGAATTCCAAAGTTTTCTGTTAAATAATAGGTGTTATTATATAACTGTAATTCTAATATGACGTCCTTATTACGCTTTGTAAACAAAGCCGTGTTCTAATTAGCAGAAAAAATGTTTGACACATGCGCACAAACTTACTGTTTATATTCTCGTTATTTTCATTGTTATCCTAATAAAATATATACATTTAGGCAGCTTACATAAACTTTTATTATATATTATTTATCAACCAACATATATTTACCCTGCTATTAGTTTTTTAACTTATTAAATATGATAATGTAATGTACATACTCCACGGGGAGCAAACAGAAACAGCCAAACATTTTTATGGTATTTTCGTACGCTTCGACCTATAAAAATACTGTATTTATCCTATTACAATCGAAATAATTGAATTATTTCTTAATTGTTTTTTGTTATTTCAACCCTAATCACTGCTTATTGCTCAATAATGATAATTGGTCTGCGATTTGTAGTAAAGGTAAATATTCTTACAAAATATGCAAGTAAACTTCTTTGAACACAGAATAACACACGCACTCTCATGAAATCTTCAAATTGGACCCGATATAGTTGTCTTGGTTAAAATAGTTTTTAGGTTAAAGACATGCCTGGTTTAAATGAAAGGAATTTGCACTAAGGTGTGAACGAACGTGATTTGGTTACACAAATAAAATAAATTTACAAAAGAATTTACAACAGTAGAGGATACTCATCATTACTTTGAACACTTGTTGATTTCACCAACACCACTATGATTCCAAGGAACACTCCAACTTTCAAAGAGAATGATATCATTTTCATGAACTTCGAAGATACAAGCTGTATTTAGACTACAAAGGAAAAAACCTCATGAAATTTGTATAATAAAACTGCTGAAGACTGAGAACTGACACACAAAAGCAGGTATCCTCATTTAGTATTATAAAAAGGAAAAACGTGTAATATAACTTCAAAACGGAGACATACGGATATTTGTTTCAGATAGAGTTTCCTGATGTAAGTTAAATAAAATCATCACCAAGGTTATATGTTTTTGCTCATTTCTTTTGTCTTCTGTGAAATTTCAAATATATAATTCTGTTATTTTTTGTTTAATTTCTTCAGAACTTTTTTTGTCAGGACTTTTTTTTATTGTATTGATATACAAATAGGAAGATGTGGTATGATTGCCAATGAGACAACTCTCCACAAAATGACACAAACATTAACAACTATAGGTCACCGTACGGCCTTCAACAATGAGTTAAACCCATAACGCATAGTCAGTTATAAAAGGTTCCCGAAATGACAAATGTAAAATTTCAAACGAGAAAAATAACGCCTGATTTATATACAAAAGAATGAACGAAAAACAAATATGATATACAGCAACAAGCAACAACCACTGAATCACAGGCTCCTTACTTGGCACATACAGAATGTGGAAGGGTTAAACTAGTTAGATGGCACTAAACCTTCCTCCTAACCTGGGACAGTGGTGCAATAGCACAACACAAGAGCACACTATACAAAACAATAAACGAAAAACAAATATGATAAACAGCAACAAACAACAACCACCATTCAATTACAGGCTCCTGACTTGGGACAGGCACATATAGAATGTGGCGGGGTTAAACTAGTTTGAAGGCGCCAGCCCTCCATTAGCCTGGAACAGTGGTGAGTTTTTTTCTTCTCTTCATGTCTAATTATCATCATTTTCTTATGTTTTGGTTAGATATGATCCTTTCCCAAAAGAGGTATTTACTATTTACATTTTTTTTAAACTACAAATGACAAAATATCTGCAACATATTTTATTCCAAAGGTACCAACTAACTTCATAAGTACTAGAAGAATTTTCGCTTTATTAAGGAAATTTCCTTTTAAGTGTGGATGTTGACAGTCCTTATAACAAGAAAAAACTAAAGACATTTAAAAGTAAACACATGATAACGATATTAAAATAAATATTTTAACATTTTTAAAACTATCTTCGCTGCATCTATTTAATCAAGTTTACATTCTTTAAAAATACCATTTAATCTGTTACAACTGTTACAGTATAATACCTACTGTTTGGAGATATCACAGAATGATAGTTATTGACTGCAATAAAAAAAACTATGAAATTATAATCTTTTTATAGAAGTATATTTAGACGAGATAAACTATTCTGAAAAAAAGCTGAAATTAAGAAAATCTATCATAGTATCATGATGAAAAAAGAAAAAAAATCTGGAAATATGATAAGAAAGGACGATAAATTGATATCTCACATAATATTCTTTTTACGACATTTACTTTATAATTTTATTCAGGGTTTTAAAAATCCATTGCAGAAGAAAAGGTGAAGGAATGATAGGCTTCATTTTTTGCCACTTGAATTCGAAGAAATATTATCAAGTTATGATTAAATAACTTTCTGCAGAAGTTTACAAGACATACATCTGTCAGATATCAGTTTTCACTATTTTGAACTATAGTGTAATGTAGAATTTAAAACTTCTTGCATTTAATTACAAATAGCCTCATTTTGAGGTCTTGTCTTATTTAGATATCAGCCTTAACCTTACCAAAAAGATAATTTGGCTAAAAGATGTCTTATAAAAAAATATTGATGTGGGGAAAAGTAATTTTTCGTCGATTGTGACAGCTCTGATGGCAACTTATCAACAAATAACCAACACGAAGGGTGCCACTACATTTGTACTGAAGCAGAAATTGCTTACCCTTCCAGATCACACGAGATTTGTCGATACTTATGTTTTTGAGGGGTTTTTGTTGCTTTTACCAAAGTTTCCAATATCGTAATTTGTGTTATTTTGTTTCAATGCATGTGCTGCTTCTACGAGTAATAGTCTTTCTGTCCTTTTGATTTTGACGTTTGATCAGTGTTTAGAGTTAAAAGTTCAGAAGAAAATTAAGATAGGACATGCATACATTTTTAAAATGCACCACGTTTTGCTTTGTGTGGTTATAAAAGTATTGCATGGAATGAGAGACAGAAACTGTTCCAAGTTTTGCATGTTACGCTTACTGTTCAGTACACATGAACTCCCTGGAATACGTGTTTACACAATTGAAAACGAATGATGATTTTTTGGGGTTTGTTTGTATTTCGAGAAATTCAGTTATAAAGAGCAATATTCGTTATATCAGCAACTGGATGCCCATCTCCCCATGTTTTGTGAGTTATGTCACTTTATTAATGTAATTTTAAGTAGGAAACACTCTGATAGACACAGAAATCAACTTAGGCTCTTTTGGTTGGCTGCACATAACATTTAAGTGTCATTTATGTCTCATTATATCTATGAACTTTGCATATTGACCAAAACATTATTGACTTACTAGGTTCCGCGTCTAATTTTTTTAAGACACTGATGTTTTAAGAATACTGTAAATTCAGAAATTATTGCGTGCATTTATTATTGCGATTTTGTCATTTTAGACTAAAATGCGATTTTAATTTTGCGATATTGAGAAAATCCTGTTTAATTCATACAAAAATTTCAAAATGCAAGTTTAAATTATTGCGATTATAACTCTGTCGCATTTTCGCAATGATAAAAACATCGCAATAATTTCTGAATTTACAGTATCAGATTGATTGAAATTTGTGTTTTGCACCAGCAGCACAAACTGCTATATCGAAGCATTTAACATTGAAAGAATAAAATAGAAATGAACATTGAATAACAGAAACATTAGACACAAAACGGGTATGATTATTGACTGCCACATAAAATTGTGGAGACTTTTGAAGGGTCTCAACTTCACCCTCTCATAAGCTTATTCATAAAGAGTGATGCTAGGTGTCGTTTTCGTGCTAGGATCGTGGAACTCTGTCAACACGGGTTGCGTGTCCAATACAACCGTTGGTGTATCTGGCAGGAGTCTTATTGTAGAATTGTACAAGGTCAAAAGTTAATCATAATTGATTGTTTCCCACTCAGCTATTCATATAAATGATATTGATTTTTATAAAAATCAACTCGTTGTAAAATGTGTAGCCATTGTCATAAACTATCTTATTTTCAACGGTAGAGGAAACATCCTAAAAAAGTTGCAAAAACAGATCAAGGCAATTTAATTCTAATTTTAAAGGTAAGCTATTATAATAAGTTTATATAAAGTCAAAGATGTTAAAACCTGTCGCCACTGTCAAAACATTGTCGTTTAACTGAAGAGAACTAAATAGAAGATTTGATGACACGGAATACAATTTTCGTTTCCTTTTGTTGGTTTTCCTTCGGGGGAGGGAGCTGCGATGTTCCTATGATCCAACTCATTCACTATGCCCGTGTCTGTAGTAACACTTAGATTTCATAGAAAGTATTCTATGTAAAACTGGTAAATTAATAAGTCTGTGATTCCGTTACCACAAATAAATTAAACCTTTACTATATTCTGTTATACATATAAACTGCCACATTCCTATGAGCCGGTACAAAGCCAAGATACTGTTATTCTGTGGTTGTCGTTGTTTCATGTCTGACAAATGTTTTTTTTTTTTTGTAAATTGAATTGGTATAAATTAGGGCGTCAGTTTTCATGTTTGAATTGTTTTTCTGTCAGAGCCTTTTATAGCTGACTATCCGCAATTGTTTTTTTTTATTGTTGAAAGACGTACGGTGACCTATAATTGCTTACTTCCACGTCATTTGAACTCTGGTGGATAGTTGTCTCATTGACAATTATACCACATCTCCTTATTTTTATAAAGATTTGGTTTGGAAATTTTGATGTACACGTAGAAGTTTAAACCTATTCTGAAAAGTTATCAAATTATGACTGTAGTATGATCGTAGAATTTGTCTTCTAAGTGACGTGATTAGAAAATCGTTGTTTGGCGTAATTAAAATAGTTGATAATAGAATGGTGTTTGTTTCGTTTGTGTGTTTCGTTTTTTAGTAAATCCATTACATCATAGATAAATAGCAGTGTTTTACAATCCAACAAACTTAGTCCAATTTCAGATGACAAAGGTTCCATACGGGGAAGTTGTATATCAATACAGAAGACTGGATACATGAACGTTCACATACCTTATTTTTCCATCCAACATATATACAGTTAGTTCATAAAACCTATATGCAAAACAGTAATCATGGCAACATACATTAACCCGCCGCTACTCGCAGATCGAGAGCGGGCCGAACCGATGCGTCATATGGTTCTCTCTCTTTTCTCTGACTCACTTTTTTTTCAAAATTAACCTTTATAAAACATGATCATAGAAATGTTTTGACCAATGAAAATGGAAAAAGGTACTTATAAATAAATAGTTTCCAAACAATGAAATATATCAAAAGCAGATTAAATTAAGTGTTAATTGACATTATTCAATCTATATACAATTGGTATGTTGACAAGTAAATTAAATGGATGACCATTGTTGTCAAAAAGTATTCTCACGACACAATCTTAATCCATAAATATTTCCTAGTGACGCTAACACGATTAATAAATGTCTCTTATAAAATTATTTGAAAAATAGTTCAAAATCTTGTTTTCCGAACAAAATACACTTTTAGCTTAATAAAAATATTAAAACTTAACTACTCATAAGAAATAATGACTTTTGATACCAACCACGACATAAAAAGAAGAAAATGCTCAAATCCACAATTTCAAGCATTTTCACAACATGACATAAGGGACGTAATATCCCTAAATTGATTTTTTAAAGGCTTTATTTTATTTTACCGTCTTTGAAGTCATTTGAACTTGTATTTTCCAAATATGATTGAAATACTCGTGTTTATTGTGCATATCTGATGTCAAATCGTATGAATTTAAAACCCAGTAACTTGTATTTCATCCATTTTTAAAAGGGTAGAAAGCTGAAGCCTTAAATAACAATTATCAATTGCATATGGTTAAAGTTGTATTTAAACCGAATTGTCGAGGTTTATGTACATTTTGTACACGTTACAAAATGCGCAAATTTGTTTGCTATTTATTTTCCATAGGGTACCTGTGGTGTTCAACGGTTCAATGTTTTATTTCTTGAACACTGAAAAAAACTAAAAAACAATGGAAAACATTTCCTGTTACCAAAGAGTTAAGTATTTTATTACAGCAACACACATGTACATGGTTAATGCGGAAAAGTGTTTATGGAATACAGTTTGAATGGTTCTTTAATAAAATACAATGAATATATTTTCTATCCTTAGTCAAATATAGATTTGATTTCCATTTGACAACAGAATATTTTTAAATCAAAATGGAAAAGCTTTCAAATAATTCCAACCCTAATCATCCAACAAGGTGCCACACAGTTCTGAATACTATATATGGTTTTAAAAATTAACTATATCGATAGAAAATGATCAATAATTGTCTAAATAGGAACAACAAAGATATTAAATGAATAATCTACAGTAAGATTTAAAACAAATAAAAGGGGGTTTCTTAATAGGTGTGTGAATAATGTGCTAACACATACTAAATAAATAGTTTTAACTTTCTATTATTTCATTTCCAAAATAATGAATTTATTGCAATGGTCGTATCATCATGGTCGTTTCCTTCAGAGAGTAGTGGTAGCCTTTCCATACTTTCCAATTCACACCGTCAGCATAGGATGTATGATTTCCAGCATGGTAAATTCCGTTCAAGTTAGACGAATGACAATCCCCGTACCACCACCCGCCTTTATGATTTACAGCACAACTTCCTGAATAAACATCATTATCCTGATCTTTAGTACTAAACTTCTTACCACTGTGATAGCTAAAGGAGTCTCCTATTAATAGAATTTAATGAAAATAAAATAATTTATGAAATTAATCTGTATCAATATGAAAGTTGAAAACATTGACAAATTTTGTTCACATTAATTTTTGATAATAATAGCGTTTGTTTCATTCTAGTTATCGCGTAATGTAAAATTGATATTTTTTTTGTTATCAGTAAATGTAATTTCAGTATTAAAAATGAAAGACCCGTTATTTGTTAGAATTGATATACAGAAATGATAAATACCAATTACAAGTTAAGAGCACAATGAGATAAATCACGATGGAACCAAACGTTGAGGAATTAAAAAAGTATTGTTATATATCTACGATTTGATCATTGAACATTAAATTTGAAAGTTTTGACAGAAAGACCAAATATAGTCTTCAACCTCATTTTTGATGTTTGGCCCAATAGCCACCACTTCTTTGTCAATAATTACCTTTCCTTATCAAACAATTATAGACTACATGTACCATAAAGTGAAATTTACAAAACACTGTTTTCAGCATATTTGTTAATTCATACGTTTGTAGTTTTTCAAAGTTATTCGAAATATCATATAGGAACATTATGAATTTATATACAATGGGAGAGGGGCTGAATAGAATAAAATCCAATATTTGGACAACATAATTTTGGAGGAGAAAAATATATAAATATTGCTCACCGACATTTCCAGTGAAAGTAGATGCAGACAATTTCATCGTAAATTTAGAAGCTTCATCATCCACTTTAAAGTCGCTGTATCGAGCATATCCATTTTCATTTGCGAAAGTCTTCATTTTAACTAAGAGTTCATAATTTGCTTGGGATGTCAGGATATGGAGTTTGGCATTACCTGAAGAAGAGTTTCAAACTTCTTATAGTAGTTATGCATCAAAATCATTGGAACGAAGTACACTTAAGTTTTATATATTCATGGAAACTATAGTTTAGGTGAGGTAATCAATATGTAATATAAATGCTATAAAATATTGATGTATATTGTCTTTGACAATTTCCAGTTTATAAGTAATACAACGATTAAAACCTGGGATAAAACTCACCGAAGCAGAGTTTACTAAGGTATTTTTTTCTATTCTTTGTAAAATCTTTTATGTTGTTATGTTCTTAGATGTTTACTATTTTTTACCTTACGAACTTTGGTTTCGATGGTACCCGATAAGGGTTATTCCGGAAACACTTGTTATACAAAAAATCGGTATATTATAGGTTTTTCCAAATATTCGAAATATGTTCTGCAAAAGCATCAAAAGGATGTTTACCTACCAAGCCAATGTTCACCCTGAAGAGTTCCGAACCCTGCTTTATAATCTCGCCAGCCTCTGTAAAAGTATTCTTCACCATTTAGTCTACGTTGGAACACCTGAACAGTCAAATAATAAGACAAACTGTTAATATCTTTTTGTCACTCTAAGCAAAATGTCCAATCAGATTCGCGCGCACTATAATACACAATAAGGTTTATACAAATCTAATAAATAAATTTCAGCATTACTCTTTATACATTGTTGTAGCGTCACTTAATATTTGAGAATTACTTTAATTAATGAAATCACAGGAAATACTAAAAAAATGAAAATTAATATAAAAATGATACTAACTGTCCAACCTCCATCAACATTTTCCGAATCCATATCACAGTAAACATTAAAACCATCATGTCCCGATCCTTCAGGGTATATCTTATACACCCCACTTCCCCGTTTGATATCAATGTCACCACAATCTAAAGGGCGATTATCTGAAATATAATGAATCATTCATCAGCGTATACCTTTTATCAAATGCTTTGAATTACTAGTATTACTTTTGTCTAGGGTTCTTAGTGATTTTATTCACACTGCATGTAATTATTAACTAGATATAAGAAGATGTGGTATGAGTGCCAATGAGACAACTCTCCATCCAATTTGTAAAAGTAAACCATTATAGGTCAAAGTACGGCCTTCAACACGGAGCCTTGGCTCACACCGAACAGCAAGCTATAAAGGGCCCCAAAAATGACTAGTGTAAAACCATTTAAACAGGAAAACCAACTGTCTAATCTATATAAAAAACGAGAAACACTTATGAACCACACCAAAAAACGACAACCACTGAACATCAGATTCCTGACTTAGGAGCTACCATTTGATTTTTATGGGGTGGCTAGGATGAAAAATTTTGTCCGCCTTTTATTTTTCCTCTATTCGGTCCTGCCTTTTATTTTCACTCTATTCGGTCCTGCCTTTTTTAGTCTATCCTGACTTTTTTTACATAAATTGTCGTCCTGCCTTTTTTGCAAATAATCTCATCCTGCCTTTTTTACTCAAAACTCCTGTCCTGCCTATTTTTTCAAATTTCATCCTAGCCCCATAAAACCAAATGGTAGCTCCTTAGGACCGGTGCAAATAAATGGGCCATTCCATTTAATATCTGACAGGGGGGATGAATTGGGAGATTTGTTTTGATTTGTATCAGAAAAAAAAACATCATGAAAAACTACCTATCAGATTTGAAAATTAAGACCTATCAGATGTAGAGTTTCTGTTTATAATGGGTGGATGGGCTATCATGGGAAAAATTGACCTGTCAGAATTTTTTCCTGCAAGGGTTGTACCCATCAGAATTTTGCTGACACTTCAACCTGTCAGAAGATACCTTCCATCCCTTGTAAACTTTCATTTAGTACATAATATATGACTAGTGAGTGTATCTTCGTTGTAAGGCAAAAAAGTATAAAACTACTTTTTTGGACTTGGGTTAATTAAGGACTTTGCATACGGTATAAACATCTGCCTATTATGGAAGATAGTATGTTGTCTTCTAGATACCTTTTGTGTTGCTGTCATATTTACATTTATTCCACACCACCTTTTATTCATATTTGTATCATTTGAAAGTATTTACAGTAATAAGGCAAAACAAAATAGTGTGCTTGGTTTATTCTAATTTAGTTCTATAGTTGTCACTGGTTTTTCAATAGGAAATTGTTTTAGGGTCGCAGGGATGTTAAAAAAGGATAGATTGAATAAATTAACCGAATACTGCATTTGTATTTGCTCTCTTTTGCATGGTTAAAGCTGAAGGGAAAGAATGAGAGTTAAGAGGATGTATTAAACTTCTCCTATTCGAAATCTAAATTCAAATAACATTCTTCAAGCTGACTTATAAAAGACTTGAATACTGCAGAATTGGCCCGAGAACACAGTAATTTCGAAGTGCATTTCTTTTAGACAATAAATTCAAATTAACAAAATCTACTATTGGGACAAATAATATCAAAGTTATAGAAAAGTCTACCAGCTCTAACTCAAAATATTGACAATTCTATGTTAAGGGGTCTAAAATTCAGTTTGACAGCTTCAGACATACTAGTTTTTGACCTTTTGAACTGGACCAAATCACAACTTAACATAAAGATTCAGCATCCAAATTTTTTTACTTAATATTTCATGCATAAAATATAAAGAAATAAATTTGGAAAGTGTATGAACAAAATTTGCAAGTTATACACTGTCCACACTAGGGACTATATTTGTAGACAACGAAAATCTAAGGACGATAACTGTAACCTCGGACTTAATAGTATAGAAAGACTTGACCGATTCTAATAAAACTTTGCACGACCTAAGCTTAGGGAATTATAAGATAGTTGGCCAAGTTTCATGGCCATAGCATATATATCATAGAAACTATGGCTATTTTAGTATTGACATTTGGATGTTTAATTTTGACGTTTAAATCAAATAATTTCAACTATCAAGATTTGGGCTTTAAAATTTTGAATATTGCAAAATTTGCTTTTAAATGCTCTTAGATATAATATATAAGGTATTAAAAGAACTTAACACTCATTTGATTTATCAGATTTATTACAATTATTCAAAAGTCAAATTTATATGAGCCTGTTCCTGAAAATTGAGATTTTCTAATTAAGGGAGCCTTACATAAACATGCATTTTTCCAACCAATTTGAAGTTTTGGAAGTTTTTACTATAAATTATTCTTCCATTTATATTAAATGTACTTTAAATGGAAAAAAAGTTACAAAAGCATACCACATGAGTATAAAATGGTCTTAGGTCATGCAAGACTGAACATTATTTAGAGTCAATTTAGGCGTAGCACATATTTATATATAAATATGCATACAGAAGCTCTAAGAAATGGAAATTTGTTACTTTTGCTCATTTCTATGCTTAGATGTCATGATACCAGAAGTCTGATTGCAAAAGGACTCTTGCATTCAACTTTTTGCAGACAGTATGGTCTGATGCACAGTTTTTCACTTTTCAACGGAAAACTTGCATGTAGTTTTGGTCTTAACTGGCATATATTTGAACCACATGCTATCCTACAGAAGAAAATAAAGGTAGTATATGAAATGGATAAGGTGAACAGATCATTGTCAAGTGCTTTTTTACAAATTTAGTGAAATATTTATGATGGACTACAAATTTTATGTACAAAGCTCTTCACATTTCACATACATCAAACAGGCCGTTCGACCAGTTCCTAATTACAACACATTTTGCACATTTTTTCTGTGATAATCGTCTTTTCTCTACATTCAGAGTTCACAAATGGTTAAAATTTTGAATTAATCATAGAAACACAAATATCAAAGCATAAAAGCTGTCAGATAGGAAGTCAGCATGCCTCTTAGGCATAAAATGGAAACTGCTATAAAATGCTTATTTTAGCTGTATAATGCCATAATGGGACATTTTAACAGAATTTCTTTCAATTAAAGATTTAAATCCTTTACTTTTATTGAGTTTGACAAATTGAAACCAGCACACCATTCAGGAAGTTGCCAAAGTACAGAATCTACATTTCCTGAATTCATCTCTTAGGCCCGAGAACACAGTTATTTCGTAGTGCATTTCTTTTAGATAATAAATTCAAATTAAAAAATCGCACCTGCTCTATCTCAAAAGATTTTTACAGTGTAGTGTACTACTATTGGGACAAATAATATCAAAATTATAGAAAAGTCTACCAGCTCTAACTCAAAATATTGACAATTCTATGTTAAGGGATCTAAAATTCAGTTTGACAGCTTCAGACATACTAGTTTTGACCTTTTGAACTGGACCAAATCACAACTTAACATAAAGATTCAGCACCCAAATTTTTTTAACATGTAATTTCATCCCTTTACTTAATAATTCATGCATAAAATATAAAGAAATAAATTTGGAAAGTGTATGAACAAAATTTGCAAGTTATACACTGTCCACACTAGGGACTATATTTGTAGACAACGAAAATCTAAGGACGATAACTGTGTCCTCGGACCAATTGCAAATAAAAACCTGTGTAAATATCTGCAGTATCAGACATTTTCAGTTAGAACCCCCCTTTTTGTTCTCTAAAAGATTTCTAATAATGTCTTTTTAAAGGAATCATTAAACCCCGTGTATATAGTTCTTTGATTTTATCAAATGAACATGTAATATCCACTGAAGTTTAAAATTACGTTAAATAACAGCTTTTGATATACAACCACACATCCCATATAGCCTGATATGACCCGACACTATTTAAGTGTTTCTGCAGTTAAAGACATTGATGGTCATCTTAAGATGCATTACTTTTATATTATCAAATATAAAAATTATTCATACATATAATATATCAATATACGTATATTAAAATTTTTCATCAATTGATTTATGCAGATCTGCTAGCATCATGGGTCAAACTGTCAATTTTATGTTATTGTCATTACAGTTATAGGACAAAGGCTAGTTTCTAGGTTTTATCAGCCAAGTAGCTAGAACATTACCCTATTTACAACATATAGATAAATCATTTAGTCAAAGTTAACACTTGTTTAAATGTGTCTTCACTGCAGGAGTTTCCCTATGACCATAATTAATATAGGACTAGAAAACATGTGATCCAAATTAACCACGTGTGTTAAAGAACAGACTTTGCACTTTTATGATGTACAAGTATGCGCATCTTCCATATTCAAATCTGTTTAAAAAAAATGAAAAATTGAAATACTTACACACTACGCAATAGTTTTGTCTTTGTTAAAAAATCATGAGTATTTTTATTTGGTATTTCTTTGATATGAATATACTCATTTCTCTAACTTTGATTTATGTTTATTGTCAGTTCATGTAATATGTTGGAGTGTGTGCAAAATAAAAATATCCATCCAAGTCAAATTAAAAATGCATTAATTTTTCTTTGTGTAAAATTGAACAACTTTTGCAGGTGTTGATTTAGAAGTCCGCATGTGAAATTTTTAACGTGCATAAAGTATAAACAGTGGAAGTTCCAGAAATTTTCCTAAGGGAACGACCGTTTAACTTATTAAAAACAGGGGTATGGGTTTTTCTTTAAAAATATTATGATCCCCAATTTGATGAATTTTGTTGGTAATACTTTTATACAAACACTACATATCAAAATATTATGAAAGTATATGTTAAATTTGAATTTATTAATATATGAAAAATGTTTGACTCGGACAAAAAAACATACCCCCTCCCCCCGTTTTGAAGTTAAATGGTTGAAACCTAAGGGGATGCCCACTGACTGCATAAAAGGGGGTCCGCTCCAGTACTGCTTTAGTGATTTTGTATATAATTAACCAAATTTGTCTCACACTGAAAGGGGCGGCCGGGCACCCTGTCCCTCTATTCAGATTCTGATGAAAGTTTGTTAATCAGGCGGGTAGCATGCGAGGAGCTATTTTTAGAATAACTTGGCTAGTTCTCTGACTTCCAACGACTGTTTTCCCAGACAAGCACGGCCCCAGCATGTGTGGCAAAACAGCCGTTGGATTTCAGGGTAATCTCGGACTATAACTTGGCATGTATTAATAAACAAATTAAATCTTTATTTTGTCATAAACTTTGTGAAGTACAATGTCATGCAAACTGAAACCATGAGGCCATCCTTGATAAAAATGTCAAGTGTGCCAGATATGGAATTAAGACGGCAAACAAATCGTATTATAATATGAACTAGTCAGTGGAGTTTTTTTAAGTTGGTAACAAGACAATCATAGCTTATGATTCTTGGACTGTCTCTGTCCCAGTTTTAACATTTCTTTAGAATGCAAATGTGTCAAACCCCAGGGTCCTCCACAAAAAAAGAGAAGGTCGGACACTTGTCAAATATGTCCCAATATAGCTTAAAAAAGTCATGAAAATTTAGGCTAAAATTTAAACTGCGGCCTTATTTTAACTGTCGTTGATGCATATGATATGCTATGTTCAAAATTGAATATACAGATAAACTTTCGTGGGTTTTTCCTTTCCCTCAGTGACTAGCATTTTCTAAAAAATCACCTAGCCAGTTCTTTTGAAAACGTACTTCGATGCTGGATTGAAAGAAATTGCCAAATTAAGACACAAAGAAGATGGCCTCTTAACAGTCCAACAGCAATGTACAAACTTTAGGAAAACTCATTTATTTCATCTTGACATCTTTCTAAAAAGCTCAGTTGCTCAATTTCTTTATCAATATCAAAACATGAGCATTCAGAATTTACATGTAAACAAACCACAAACAAAATATTGAAAGACGTTATTTTACTGACAATGGAGGCAACAATATTGATTAAAGAAATCTTCAAGATTTACAAAACATTATCGACAAAAGCCTTCAGTTGGGCAATCTAACTGTAATCTAATTATCTCTACTGATAGATAATGCAACACTTATTACACATTTAAGTTTTGGAATGATTTTATTCACAGATAGTGTTTCTCATTGGTTTACATTCCTTTGCTCTTGTCTTTTCTGAGTTTGAATTGGGAATTACAAATTGCTGCATGAAAGAGACTAGCTCTACTTTTCTATGCATATGATCTTCATATGTACTTGAGAATCATTTCATAAAACATGCGTTTGATATCCTTTCAATGCCAGAAACTGTCTATTCCCAGCTGAGAGCTAGTGGTTTTTCTGCCATAATTACAAGGAAAAACTGGCTACAACTTGCACTGGATCAGGGACTTGATTCTTACATCGATCTTGATGTTAAACATTTAGTTTAAAGGCTCCTCCGGAACTGTTGGATTTTATGACAGTTTTCCTTCCATACAGAACATAGCTGCAAAATAATTTGAACATTCAATCAGGTGATAATAATATTATTTGGCAATCAAAAGAGAACCTGAATATATTAGACCAATGTTTGAACAGAGAAAAAGCCCCCCAAAAAAGCCATTTTATGAAATTGAAAAACTAGTTACATGTAGTTGCATGTCCCTTTATCTTTTGTTTCAGTTAAAAGTAAATGTAGATCAGATCATTGGCTCTAAATAAAATTTTAAACCGGTATTTGAAATTCCAGTATTTAACTGCCCCCTGAAATTCAAATGGTTGTTACCACGGATAAAAATAATCTAAATTTCGTAATATTTTTACCCGACACCCTCCATCCCAGATGACTGATAAGAAAATGACCAGCTATGTTTTATGAATTTTTATACACGAATATTTCATTACATAAAATAGATTGGCAGGAACAAGTGGCAAACTGTGTTCTGACTTTTTTATGAATTTACAAACACAGAATATACAAGTAATTTTTAATCGATTTAATACAACAATGCATAAATTAAAAAAAGGACTATTTTAATTCAGTATCTTATTTTGATTTTAAACGATATTACTAAAAGGAGTTAGAAAAGATAAAAAAAAGAAATATGACTAATTTTTACAAATTGACTTTTTTTTTTTTTGGATTTATTGTGAATTGGAATAAAAAATTAAGAAGATATTGAGTTCAAATTTTGCTTACCAAGGCCGCAGGCACTTGTCGCTGAATATTTTTTTTTTACCTTTTATAAATTTTACCCCCCTCAGAAAGAACCGTCCACCCCCTTTAACAGACGGGTTTAAACGTTTTAGTAGGCGCTAACCTTAACCCTAACCTGAAACAATAGTGAAATATCACAACATAGAAAGACACACTATAAAATATCAATTGAAATGGCTTAACTCAATCAAAAGACGTATTAACAAAAACAAGTGAACATACACTGAACGAATAAATGTTATCTATGACACAATGTAAATTAATAATTTAAAAAATTAATTAAAAAAAGGGGATGAAATGTAAAACAATTTCAGAAAGACTACCATACCCTTGGACAAAATGCGGCCAAATAAAATAACGTACACAGGTAAATAAAAATAATTTTGTTGTAAGGTATACATGGAGTACGGAAATATTTTTTACAAAATAAATAATTTTGTTGTTCATAGTATGAGAACAGAAGTGAAAATTTATCGTCATACCAAACACTTATCAAAGGTGGTATATATTAAAAATAGCGAAATATTACACTAAATAAGTAAACATTAAATAACAAAAATGCATAACAAATTGTATCAACAGGTCAAATTAAAACGAAAGTACGATTTGAGAGTACTCGCAGTTACTGAAAGCTAGTTAAAAGCCAAAAACAATTAATAATAAAAAATCATGCATCAGAGATTAAAATCAACTAAAACACATCCCAGGGATTTAGTGTGTTAACGTCATGGACAGTCAAAGGAGACATGACATAGAATGGTTGAACGCTACGTCAATAACAGATACCCTAGCAGCAGCAGTGACACTTCTAGGAATGACCATCGTATATTACCATTTCCACAGCCAATCAACAACACCAGATACATCCATACATTATAGTTTCAAAATTTTACAATAGAACAGACTGCAACAAATTCAGTTCTTTTCCCATTCACAGTTGGTTTCTGGGACTCATTTCAACAAAACATAATCAGTGCTACCTCTTTGGATCCGATAAAGACTGATCCAAAGTCATTAAATTTAGATATCTATTGAAGTATATATCTCCCAGTTGATACAATATTCCAGGGCTTGTATTTCCTATCAAGATTTCCTTGATAGAGGATTACTGCTCACAAGTAAGCTATTATACCAGGAGTTCCAAGTGATGAAGTTGAAATCATCCCTTCGTTAATTTTACGGACGCCATCACAATTTGGTTGACCGTTATGGAATATCCGTTTTACAGATGACAACGGATATGTTCCAATTATCTTACCGAATTAAACTTTCACCAAGTTTGTACTAACATGAGCAACACGACGGGTGCCACATGTGGAGCAGGATCTGCTTACGCTTCCGGAGCACCTGAGATCAACGTATTTTTGTTGGGGTTCGTGTTGCTTAGTCTTTAGTTTTCTATGTTGTGATTTGTATACTGTTGTTTGTCTGTTGGTCTTTTTCTTTTTTAGTCATGGCGTTGTCAGTTTATTTTCACCTTATGATTCTGAATGTCACTTTGGTATCTTTCGCCTCTATTCTAGATCAGTTTGTTAATATGTAAATGTGTTTTTATTTTATTTTCGCACTCATAAATTTTTTTATTCCAATTTTAAAACTGTTAATTGTCGTTAGCATCTGTTTGTGATATGCTGACGTATAGCCATCAATGTGCTGACGAATTGTTGTGTGGTGTAGATTTAAATGTCTAACACTAAAATATATAAATAAATATAGAACAGTTCAAATGTACAACGACTAAAAGATAAAAGGTAAAAAGCACAATAACTTAAAAATAAACACAAAACAAAAAGACGTAAAATAAAGAATTAGTTTTGCAATTTCTATACCAAAAAGGTTTTTGTCAAGGATTATTGAACACGCCTAGAGAAAGAGGTGTTTATAAAAACCTGATCATGTTATGTCCTATATAGAACCTTTAAACTGAACCTTTGATTCCAAGGAAGTTGCCAAACATTATTATCCGGAAAAAAATATTCATGTTAATACTTTTAATCAGCTATTCACACACATATTTTTGATAAGGAAAATAGAAGAACAAAATAAATGATGGTTTCATAGTACCTCCCTATATAGATCAGTTCATCCTATCACAGTACGATTCGTAGAATAATTGAAACGTCCTTCCCATTAAGGGTTAGTGTGCAAGAATAAAAATAATCTTTCTCCAAAACAATGAAGTATTGTTTGTAACACTTGTTTTAGCCTAATATTGAAGTTAGAACATAGTTAAGAGAACGGAAAAGACATTCACTTGTTAAAAGCCGTCAACATATATCTTTTTCTGTTTTTCTCTGAACTACACTATGGGAAAAATGTGCCAGTATATACAGTTCTTCATTGTTTTTTTTTTCAGTTTTGTGCTTAAATACATTATGTGAGTACGTTAAATTTGCGTCTTTAATTATATGCAAATCATGTGTCTAACCATTTGTTTTGCACCTTAAAACACTCGCTTTTGCACGGAAGTCGTGTCATTTGGATTTATTGTGTAATTAGGTACGATACAAGACAATAAAACAATACATGTTCGTTTTTTTTTTTTTTTTTTCGTATTTCTGTCTTTTCTTCTACCTTATTTTAACCAGTGAATTCTTTTTGCGTCTTTTAAATAATGTTTGAATTTTATACACAAAAATGTTTTGCAAGTAAATCGATTGAAAGAACCTTTAATACTGCTTGAGTAAATGAATAAAGAATATAGCTTATAGTTTTTTATAACTTTGATGCATCATTGACTTCATTTGTGTCATATATGCAAAATACAATGTTTAAAATGGAGATTTGTTTTAGATTTTGGTGGAATTTTGCGGTATTTCGAATATTTTTTTTTTGGGTGTATTATACACAAGCAAGATAACAGTAATCACCTGAAATACTGGACAGCAAGACATACTACATCAACCACTATCAACCGACTACTCCGAAAACACAGACTTCCAAACAAAGTCAAACACCAACGAATACACATGATCCAGATAACCTTTCTTGTACATGCACAAAGTCTGATGGGGTTAAACCAGTTACCTGCGCAAAAATCTCCCCTTTGCCTATCTAGACAATATGTAAAACGATAACACACAATAGAAAATATGCACAGTGTAGGTTCCAACAGGATGACCATCATTATAAAAGTCAATTGAAATGGATAGTATACGTGAGAGGTCCATAAGACCCTTAAATCACCAGACTATGCATCGGTAGGGTGATAAAGATTGATAAACTTGTAGAATGCAGGTGAAAATACTGAACTGTTTTTGCTCACTAGCGTTTCTAAAACACCTGTCTTTAGAATTTGGTTTAAAATAACGTGTTATTGGTATAAAAATTTTAGATTTAATAAATATAGATATAAAATGTATATGGGCTACTTATAAATCTCCTTTAATTACTTTCTAGTTTTGATTCATTACCTTATAAAAAATTGTGTTTATAATTGTTGATTTGTGTTACTAGTGCTCTCTCTTTAGAAATGAAAATGACACATTAATGTTTAAATGTTTACCTGTACCTCCCTTTGATCATAAGAACGATGTTACCCTCACCTGATATCCTTTTAAGGAAAATTTGAAGTATACGATTTTTAAATTTTTTTAGTAGATACAAAAAAATACTAATCAATTCTGTATCCATTAAATCTTTCCTTGCAATTGACAATGTGAATGAATGGGTATCAAACTTCAAAGACTCTGAAATGGATACCAAAGAGCCTGTAGACAAACAGAAATATAAAAATATGTGACATTTATACTGAGGACCATAAATAAGAGTTAACAGTTTAAAAATCCATATTAAATATACCAAAATAAACAAACTGACTTAATTGTATGAACTCTGAACGGAAGGGAGACTGGTGCGTCGACAGGTTCAATTCTCTTGCTACGCATACATGTAAAACACACTGCCAAGTGAATCAAGACAGAGTAACCACAACAATGACAAATAATCTTTGTCTGAAATACCCAAATACATGAACTGGAAGAAAGCACCATTTCAATCATGTCTTCACCGAAACACTAGTTACTGGAAGGATAAAAAATACTTGCTTCATCAATACACTATAGTTTCAAACATTGAACACCAGAACAGACTACTACAAATACAGTTCTTTTCCCCTTCACAGTTATTTTGTTGGACTCACTTCCGTTCCTCACAATTGACAATAAAATATAAATGAATGGGCACCGGACTTCAACAGAAATCAATTCCAAAGAGTCCGCAGACAAATAGAAGAATAAAGATATAGTGACGATTATGCTGAGGACCATAAATAAGAGGCAACAGTTTGAAACTCAATACTAAATATACCAAGATAAAAAAAAATGATTAAATTGCATTAACTCTAGACGGAGAGAGACCGGATGCTTCGACATGTTAAACTCTCTAGCTTGCGCATGCAACACCCTGCCATGCGATTCAAGACAGAGCAGCCACATCAATCATAGACGATCTTTGTCTGAGAGAGTTGAAACTTTAGAATTAGTAAAATAACAAAATACATGAACTGGGAATTTACAGACAAAAAACACCATTTAAATCATGCCTTTATCGATGCACTAGTTACTGGGAGGATATGAATTTCCCTTTAAACGACACTTGTTTATACCGTCATCGGGTTTTTTCGATTAAAAAAAGACAAATGGTCTGAAACAGAGCGGCCAAATTCTGCAAAAGTCAACTTTGCATAAGTGAAAGAGGGACGAAAGATACCAGAGGGACAGTCAAACTCATAGATCGAAAACAAACAGACAACGCCATGGCCAAAAATAAAAAGACAAACAGACAAATAATAGTACAGATGACACAACATAGAAAACTAAAGACTAAGCAACAAAAACCCCACCCAAAACTGGGGGTGATCTCAGGTGCTCCGGAAGGGTAAGCAGATCCTGCTCCACATGTGGCACCCGTCGTGTTGCTTATGTTATTACAAATCCGGTAAATAGTCTAATTCGGTAGGTCACATTCGTGAAAAGGGAAGGGTATTGTAGTAACGACATAAGGAACGTATCCGATATCATCTGTGAAACGGTTATTCCATAACGGTCAACCTACTCGTGATGGCGTCCGTAAAATTTACGAAGGATGATTTCAACTTCACCATTTGGAACTCTTCGTTTAATAGCTTCCTTGTGAGCAGCAATCCTCTATCAAGGAAATCATGATAGGAAATACAAACCCGGGAATATCGTATCAATTGGGAGATATATACTCTGTATGCAGGAGCTGCTGGAATGTTGCTACATAGAAATTGAACGTTTACAATTGGGAAGCTGAAATCATCTCTTTTGTCGTAAAGTTTTGTTTTCAACCGACCCTCATTGTCAATTTCTAGATGTAAGTCAAGATATGAGGCAGACTTAACTGTATCTGTAGTATCCTTTATCTCTAGTTCGATGGGATAGATTCGTTCAACATAGTCATCAAATTTTGTATTATTTAGTGAGAGAACATCATCTATATAGCGGAACGTAAAGTTAAAGGATATTGCTAACTTCTTATCTTTCTTCCTAAGAAGTTCCTGTATGAAGTCAGCCTCATAATAATAAAGAAACAAGTCGGCAAGAAGAGGGGCACAATTGGTTCCAATTGGAATTCCGACAGTCTGTTGAAAAACACGTCCTTCAAACGTAACAAATATGAGACGCAACCTTAGTTCTTGAACAATAACATATAATTTAAAACTGCAGACAATATGTATAATTGTGTAACAAGTCAATGTCGAAGCATTTGTTAATTTGCGGGTCGACAGTCTACTAGGGGCAATAAGGTTTCATTTGTGGAACAGATCTGTATATACTCTAACTATTTATAAAGTATTTACATTTAAGGTACTCAGACTTTTAGAGAATAATGTTTCACACACAAAGTTCTCGTTCATCTTTTCTTACGAATATGTAATTGAAAATTCATAGAATTATGAAATTGTTGAAATAATCCTACTTGTCGAATGTATCTCATAGAAAAGATTAAATATATGTATTATAATGTACATAAGCGCGCAGGAGATGTAAAAAAAAAATCCGATTTTCAAGATAAAGCGATGCGAAATAATCGTAGTAGAGAGAAGAAAAAGAGAAAAAAGCCTATCAATATCTGTGTCATCCCTATAGTAAGAAATAATTTTGTTCATAAAAATGAATACAAATTTTTACAATTCAATGGAGATAACAAGCTAATTTAAACTTAACAATCATTGATACTTACTGTCAACCGCATACACAATTAAATCTAATATACAGACGAATGCTACAAATATCGAAGTGAATGACATTTCAGTATGCTTATCTTATTCTTTTGCTTATCATACAACACACTAAATCAAGAAAATACGATGTTAAAATAACCAATTGCGAAGTTTTAATGTAACGACGGAAAACATGTGATTCGTTTCCCTGTACCGGAAAAAACATTCATATTTTTTTCTTCTATTCATATTTTGTCATGTGAAAGTAAAATCTATTTATTGACATATCCGAATGGATAACAACTGTCATATTCCTGACTAATGTCCTGGTTTATAGCTAGCTACTCTAAACTTGGTTTTGGTTTCGGTTTTGTCCCAAGAACAAATCTGTCTTCTTTTCTTTTCGCAAACTTGTTTGTTCGTTTTTAAACGAATTGTTCTCATATCATGCACTCTATATTTTCTTGACATTGTTCTTGCTCTCTTGATCTACGCATGTGAATCTTCGTCTAGTGATGTCCTGTGATGAGGAAAGAGAGATCTAAACATGTTAAAAAAATAATATGTTTCCTGAGTCTTAAGATTCTTGTTTTTTTTTTCTTTGGTCATTTATGCCAGTTCAGCAGTGTCTTATGTTTTACAGACAATTCTGTTATTGTAGAGGGATGACAGTTTACCCGTACCAATGGAAGCATCTTGTATGTTTTTCATTTTCTTGAGAGGTGACATACTCGCAGATTTTCGCTTCCATCCGAAACGACTTTTCTCTCTCTCCAGTATATGATATTCAGCCAACAACTTAGTCAAGAAAGACTTTTACTCGTCTTTTTTTCAAATTGAACTCATGCAGTTACTTTTATCCTTTAATATCTAATTGAAATGTAGGTAGACCTCAACAGTAAAAACATGTTTGGCCTCTCAGATTTTCTCTATTTAGTGATTGTCAAGATTATTGATAAAACTAACATTTTACGCCTTTGCTTGTTGGCTATATTGGTTGGCAGGCGGAATCATCGATCCCATTTTAAATTTAGATACCCAAATGATGGCTGAGACCAAGTTTGGTTCTAATTTATCCAGTCGTTTCAGAGAATATTTTTGTAAAAGTTAATGGGCGACGACGGAAGACGACAACGAAAGCCAAGTGATGATATTAGCTCACTTCACTCATTGGGTCAATGTAATTAAAAGATTTGAAAATTGAAAAGATTACAAATATTATGCACAGCTAAATATGCATAGCTGGTGCTTTGGTGTATTAAGGATGTGTCAGAAGGCTACAGTTTACTCTTACCTGTAAAGTATTGCAGAAAGCTACATTTGTGGATGTATTTTTTCCTCAATCTATACTAAGCCTTACATAATACCTCACATGTACAAAAACACATTACTACAAATAATCAGAAAAATATTAATTTTTTTCGAATAATACATT
The DNA here is from genome assembly GCA_017311375.1 of Mytilus coruscus. Classification (NCBI taxonomy): domain Eukaryota; kingdom Metazoa; phylum Mollusca; class Bivalvia; order Mytilida; family Mytilidae; genus Mytilus; species Mytilus coruscus. Next base: position 26,716,884 of record CM029601.1, read on the forward strand.
TTCTTGTTAGAAGACTAAATTATAATATTTGTCCTAATTCGCGGTGCTAAACATCATCATTTTGTCCATCCACTTTGTTCCTATATACAATAGCCATGCAAAATCGATAAACTAGTATCCCTAGTGTTGATAAATAATGTAAAAGTAGTGGGACAAAGATGGTATCAACCATTTCCATAATTTCAATATTAGTACAATCTCCTTATGAGGTTTCGGGGATCAGGATTGAAAACTGTAGTTGAATTTTATTTCACAAAAAAAGTACATAATTTTCCAAATGTCTAACAAACCAACAAAATATCAGAAATAACACTCATAACAGGTTTCATAAAGTCTCATCATAAAATTTTCATTAAAACATTTAATTCGAATTGAATTCGAATCAATGCGAATCGAATTCGCTAATCGCGTTCACACACTCTTCTTTTTTAATTCGAATTGATTCGAATTGGCTTATTCGAATTATTCAATTCGCATTAGAAATACGTTTTTGTTAATTCGAATTAAAAGTAAACGTCGTTAGGACAGTAAAGCGAATTTTTTACGCGCATAGAATTGACGTTAGGACGTAAAACGTTTCGAATGCGAATTAAACTAATTCGAATTAGTTAATGCGAATCGAATTCGAATTACGTGTGAACTCAGCATAAAATCAAGAGTATTGATGAGAGGCCAGTCTGTAATTTATATCGTCAGATCATCATAAGAAAGAACCATTTTGATTTATTATCATGCATGAAGCTCTTGTGGGTGAAAAATGTTAGAACTCTCCCGAGTTTTTTTTTTTTTTTTTTTTCGTTGTTCTATTTACAACATTACAGTAGGCGGAAGGGTGAGGAAAAGTTTTTTTTATTATTTGTTTTAAAGAAATATTTTATTTACAAGTAAAAAGCTTATTGCTGTATTTTTTTTTTAACGTATTCAGAACAACCACTCACGGAGAGGAGTTGTTTCAGTTCAATTTGATTATTCATAAACTGTATGTAATATGTCAAAATGTGTAGTTTAAGTTCTGCTTGTTCTAATTCACTGGTTTAAATACTTGCCACTTGATTCCCGCAGGGACTGACAGTCTTCAATCAGCATCACCAACCCAGTGAATGGTAGTTATATTATCGCACTATGTCATTTCAAGTGCGATTTCCACATGTTTCTAGGAACCCTTCATTAGAAACGTTCATGACAAAAGTTTCAGATGAAGTTTGATTCATGCCAAACTGTTATAAGCACGACAAAATAAACTAAATGCACCTTTACGTTAAATATTTTATTGCAGTTGAATATAGATATCATTGACATCTACAAAATAGAAACTATCTTCTGGCAATCATCTGCTGGGATTTTTTTTTTTTTAAATGCATTGATAAGAATTCGTAAATTTCAAATGAACATATGCATCTAAAATTTGTCTAAATGACAAAAGTCGTCAAATATCATGAAATACTGCTCCTTTTAACTTAAGTAAAGATCATATTAAAGTTATTTATAACAATGATTTAGCTTCATAAAATACAAATATCACAATTTTGCATATAAACAATATTTAAGAACAACGATGAAGGGAATTATTTATGATATCTGGTTGAATCATCTCAATACATGCAGTAAATATATGACCTTGAATTGAAATTATGCAGAACTGAAATTTTATCCTTATTTTAATTACACCATTCTCATAATATGCTTAATGTGGGCAGAATTTATAACTTTTTACAGGGCTCCTCCATAAATTGTGTAAAATCAATACACCAATCAATCAGTGAAATTGATAAATATCTAATGTTTGTAATATTTTAGTGCATCAGTTTTATTAATTAGCATAGACGAGAGACAATTGTGTATTCCATTTATATAAGCTTGTATTTACATAAGATTTGTTGTGGTGCCGTGTTTCTCATTAACGGCAATAATTCACCCTTTCATGATTCACTCCTAGGGTGTATACTCAAAACCAACACCAAAACTTTGTTCATAATGTTCCTCAGTAAATAGTAGATAGGAACTAGCCTGATAGAAAACCTTCTTCACTTTTAAACTGTTGTTTACTACGTTGGCGGTGGAAATAGGGCACCTGTCAATGGTGACGACGAAGCAAAATTAAAAAAATACTCATCCTTTTTTAAATCTGTTATGTTTTCATGATACATTATTACTATAGTTTAATTCGCCTATAATTAATCCTGTTAGGAATCTGTCAATAGTTTATTGTCTCTCAACTTAGTTCACAGCTACAGTATTCTGTTAGGGTTTATGGGCGTAACTTTCCCATGTCATTAAATTACTCTTTGTTTTATATATACTGATGTATTGAAAATTGTAATCATGGTGTGTGTGTAGATTGTACTTTAATAAACATGTATACTCTGATGAAAAGATCATCACTGCAACCCACGATAAATATGTAACATTGGCGACGAGGATATGGAACATTTTTAGAGGACTTTATTTTTACAATCTGCTAAAATTTTAACACACCTGAAATCATGAAAATGCCTACTTACGGTCTGATGGAGGAATTTAAGTTTGAAAACAATTTTGAGGAATATACCTAGATAAACACAATGTATTATAATGTTCGTGACAAAAAGAGGTCAATTTTTCTCACAGTCTGTTGAGAAAAGACTTATAGTTTGTTACGGAACTTATGTGCTCCACCAAAGCCAAACACAAAAGCATTTGACAACCTTAAAGAAATTTTAACGGACCATTTAAGACCTAAACAGTTGATTATTGCAGAACGATACAAACTCTAAGAAAACTGGCTGACACTTTTCAATTTAATGCATTTTTAGAGGAAGCGTTAAGAGACAGACTTGTTTGTGGACTGTATTCAAAAACCATCCAAAGGAAATTATTACCCGAAAGTGAACTTGATTTGAAAAAGCGCTCGAAATTGCTGTTGGTATAGAAGCTGCGGAAAAAGAAAGCAACGAATTTCGAAATGAAGTATCAACTACCCATAAAGTGACACTGAGATCGTCAGAATGCTACAGCTGCGGAATATCTGGACATAGTGCGGAAAGTTGTTTCTATGAGAATTCAAGATGTCACAGGTGCAAAGAAATTGGACATATAGTAGATAATGCAGAAAAAGATAACTCTGTAAATGTATCAACACTTATTGGCATTTAAGTAAGTAGAGGTAGCCCCGCATTTTTTTTTTTTTTTTTAACTTAGAATAAAGAATGGAAACGGAGAATGTATCAAAGAGACAACAATTCCACCAAATGTACAAAACAACCCAAAGCAGTTCGACTTCTATTAAATTCAATGTATGGCTAAATAATATGGATACAAAAAGGACAACAAAGACACTTTATGGGTCATTTTCAAAATCTGTCCATTTTTGAGATAGAAATTGAGAAAATATTTTATCAATTTAATTCAATGTTAATTATTCTTATGGACTTTTATTTATATGAACAAAATCTAAAATATGAAATCTTAATGAAACTGGGAAGATTATTTTTAATGCAAATTGAGATAACAGAAATTACGGAATTTGTCAACTACATAACGGTAGTAATTATGTTGATATCTTAATGTTTAGTACTAATAAATGACGACTCTTTCTTAAATGTCATAAGATAATTTTTTTTCTTATTACTTCGATTATTACAGTCTTCAACGACCGATTTTGACATTTGCTTTTTGTCACCTATATAACGATATTGTCAACCACACAACAAAAATGTTCACAACATGATAAAGTTGTAGTTGACCGTGACAGTAAATATATTTATGAAAGTATAACTACTCTTTTCTTGAAAATAACAGCGCCATATGAGACTTGTATTAACCGAATTTATACGTATGTTGAGCAATACGACGGGTGCCACATGTGGAGCAGGATCTCCTTACCCTTCCGGAGCACATGAAATCACCCCTGTTTTTTGTAAGGTTCGTGTAGCTCAGTTTTTATTTTTATATTTTGTGTTGTGTGTTGCTGTTTGTCTTTACGTCGTTTTTCATTTCGTGCTATGGCTTTGTCAGTTTGTTCCCACATTTGAGTTTGATTGTCTTGTTAGACTTGTATGTTTTTTTTTAATTTTGGTTCATCTCTATGTTTCGTAGTGTAGAGTGGCGTTCATTTTCCCGATCTAGTATACATTAGCTTTTCGGGGCCTTCTCAAGCCCGCCTCTGGGTGCGGTATTTCTCGGTGTGTTGAAGGCCTATTGGAGGCCTTGTGTTGTTTTGTACATTTGGTGGAATTGTTGTCTCTTTGATACATTCTCCGTTTCCATTCTTTATTCTAAGTTAAAAAAAAAAAATGCGGGGCTACCTCTACTTACTTAAATGCCAATAATTGTTGATACATTTACAGAGTTATCTTTTTATGCTTCCAATACTATCATGATATGTAGAGTTAATGCTGAGGCACTTCCTAGTTAAAAAGGAGTGTCAATAGTTATATTTGGCAAGCAAAAACGTGTTCATTTCACATGTAGTTGACAAAATATCAAGGACACTATAAACAAATGAAATAAATCTAAAAGCATAGCCAACTACTATTTAATGCCTTTATAATATCATTTCTACATTGTATTTTCTATCTTAAAACAGAAAATTGTATGATTTTTGTAATAATTATAAAGATGTCTATTTTGATACGATATTTGGTATTTTTGGTACATGCAATTTAGGGTCATTTTAGAGGTTTGAGCACGATTTCCAAGAAAATCCGGGTACCTATTCCTTATGTTTCTTCTGCAAGTAGTATAACTTACATATCAACGCTGCAATATGCAGGACACCAAAATTCAAATTATGATAACAGCCGTATTTTTCTCACGGGTTAGCCGGACAAGAATATGGACGGATTTTGAAAATGACCCATATACCGCCTTGCTTGCTAAGCGGCTGCATAATAAGTTTTGTTTAACGAGATAATGTATTCATAAATAGGTAAACGATAAATATAGGTGACTATAGACAAAATGTGTCTTAGCAATGACGGTCATGTTTTCGTTGACGAGCACATCGGGTATGATTTCTGTCTCAATTCGTTCAGCAATTGCTCTGATTTAAAAATTGAATGCACAGGTGACAGATGATGGATATAACACTCATGCATTTCCTAACTAATGTGTGATACCTTTAAAATATAATTCTTTGCCATGCTTCCAGACAGGATAGAGTTGTACGCAAAATATACACTGAGACCACGTGGTTAAAATATCAAACCCCGCCGACAGATTTCAGACCAAGTTGACTTTCAACAACTGAATTTGCAATATTTTGAAATCAAGTTTATTTGTGAAAAGTACACTTAGTTAGATACAAACAATACAAATATACTTTCAGTAAATGAGAAAGGTGAGAAATAACTCGACAAGTAAATATTATTAGCAAGGAAAGCGAACAAAAACAACACCACAAGATGAGAATATACATTTTGTTCACTTTGTTAATATAAACTTGTTCATAAGAAGTTAACAAGTTCACTTTTAGAAAGTCGGAAAGTAAAGAAAATAACTCCACTTGTAAACAAAATGAAGTATACAAGGTTTGTTGCAATGCAACTATCAGACTAGTTGTATGTTACAATTGAACAAAGACCATGTACACAAGGCGAGTATATACTTTTTGTTCACCTTGTCAAAGTAAACTTGTTCAGAAAAAGTTAACAAGTGCACTTTCGGAAAGTCGGAAAGTTAAAAAATAACTAAACAAGTACACAAAATTAAGTTCACAAGGTTTGTTATAATGCAACTTTACCACTTATTTTTTTTCAACAAGTTGAGCTGAGAACTGATCAACTCGTGACTATTATAAGCTTCCATACCGTACAGTTAACTTCCATCTCATGAAACACTATTTTTGTTAACAATCGCAAAAGACTCTTTCAGGAAAACGTCATAGAAACATGATACAACATGATATCTTTGTTCTTTGGTCGTTGATACCGGTCGTTTGGGTTTTTGTGTTCGTTTCAGATTTGTAATTCTGACAACAGTAATATTAAAGGAAGCGTTTTATTAATTGTGTACATTTAAATAAAATTATAATACATTGTATTTCAGGAATCAAGTATTGCGATTTTTTTCGTTTTCCATTTTCAGAGTTTCTCAGTTAGTCAGTTTTTTCCGTATGATGTACACAGTTCAAATCGAACAATACAAAGCACGTGGTTTTGTTTTATTTCACTCTACGCATCATCATTGTTGTTGTCTTCAATGAGTAATAAGAACCTTTCCAAGTTTCCCATTCTATCCCGTCAGAATAGGAAGTGTGTGTTCCTTTAAGGTATCGTCCATTCAAGTTAGAATTGTGGCATTTGTTGTACCACCAAGCTCCTTTGAACATAGTAGCACAGTTGGATTCATGGGTATCATTATCCTGATCTTTAGAACTAAACAGCTTACCATTATGATGGGCAAGTGAGTCACCTTTCAAAAAGAGCAATTTTTAGATAAACGCAATGTATTATAAATAAGAGCAATTTTTAGATAAACACAATGTATTATAAATCAGTTATCTATATATAGGTTGTGCATTTTATAAACAGACTTTTATATTTCACTAATCAAAAGAAATTATCTGCAGTCTTAAAAGTGGTGCTATAAAGTTTTACGGTAGTACGGGAATCTTCTGCCATCTTGAATCGTAAAGTTCATGAAGCACTAGAATATAAATGAAATAAGCGTTTTTCAAGAATGCAATTGATTTGCAAGACTTTTCATCAAAATTAAGAAAATTATATGGGTTTTACTTATTACTATGGCTGTTAAAAATACAAAATATTTTATTGAAGAATTAAAAAAGCTTAAAGTTAGTCTGATGACGGAAAATAACTCAAATAAATTATTTGTTTTAAACAGCACACAGTTAAAAGGTTATTTTGTATTATAGCAACAAATAAAAAAAAAAAAAAAAAAAAAAAAAGTACAATGACCCCATTTTTCCCGACAATTTTTCAAAGCATTTTATAAGAGCTATCTATTCATATTTTATTTTTATTTAAAAACTTGTCATATGGTCTTTTATCTATTCACAAAATAATTGTTTACGTGTATAATCCTTACAAAATGTGTCAACCTGTAGCGTGAAAGCAAGCTCGATTTGTTACAATTATTATCATATTTTTGAAAATAGCAAGATATAAACAACATTCCCCGTCTCCCCTTTTTGAAATTTATGAATCCGCCTATATCAAAACGATTATTAATACTTACCAACATTTCCAGTAAAGCTCGAGAAAGCCAACTTATATTTGGATGCTTCGTTCCCAACTTTGAAGTTCTTATATTTTGCATATCCATTATGATTTTCAAAGTCTTTCATTGATATCAACAGTTCATAATTCCCTTGCGATGTTAGGATATGTAGTTTGTCGTTGCCTGAATTGTTTACATAGAATATGAAAGATTTAGCCATAAAAACAAACCAATAAACTAGGAGTTTTTGTTTTGTTACCCTGTCATAAAAGCATAAAATTGATGCGGTATGCAACATGTCAAAACTACTGTATATGTAGATTTTATTTTGTTGCTCAATTTTGCTGATTACAGTTTCTTTCTTTCTTCTATAGCTTCCATAAAAACACTTAAATAGGTAAACAAATTTACTTAAGAGCAATAACGCCTATAATGAGTCGACTAAAACTTTCGACCATGTTGACTTGTTTTCAGAACCTGTCTATCGAATCCTTTTTTGCTATTTACTTGTTACTGTTTCCACCAAAAATACAAAAACGGATAAAAACCGTCATTCAATGACAAGGACTTTTATACGGGAGTCTACTGACGACTTCGGCCTTTTGACTTATATAAAGTTCTTACTTTGCTGATAATTTTTGTTACATATCATAAAATAAATAAACAATAAGAAAATCGTCATTTAAGAGCAACATATCAACTAATTATTTCGACCATGCTTACTTTTTTGTATATCTTGTTCTGCAGATCACGTTTGATATTCATAATTTCTCTCTATCTTAATAAATATATAGTTTCAAGAAAATACCAAAAAACATAAAAATTGGACCTGTTTATTCAGAGGTTGTTATTTGTTCAATAAATACAGCAGGGTGTTCAGAGAATGCAGCCATCTCCTACAGCGGGGTATTTGTAACTATACTATAATCTTGGAGATTGCCACTATCAGTAGACAGTATCGAATTTAAAAAAAACGTATGTTATTGTAAATGCAAATACTTAATTCTATATTAATTAGTATACATAAACAAAGTAGCGTTTTCCTTTAAAAAAAAATGAACCTACCAAGCCAATGTTCTCCCTTAATTGTCCCAAATCCTTCTTTATAATCAGCCCATTTTCTATAAAAATCCACCTCACCATTTATTCGACGCTGAAAAACCTAAAAGAAAGAAAAAAATGTAACAATAAAGGATTTTCCTTTATCTTAAGACAGATTTGTCACAGCAACCAACAATCAATCAATCAAAGGCACCACGAATTGAAACTGCCCCCCCCCTTTTCAATCCCACACACACAGACGAGGAAATCAATGAGCTAAATAGATTTCAAGTAGAAAAAAAATCACCCACGATGCGTATCACAGCGTTAGTGTGATGTTATCAGTATTAATTTTAAAGTCGAAGATATAAAATCTAATTCATTTTTCGAAATTATTATTTGTAAAAAAATCAGAGGAGTTCTAGCAATTAAATTTTCTGGTTTTTTTTACCACCTAGAAACGATGGACATAAATGAATATTTTACGATTTCTCACAAAAAACTGAACAACTCAAAATTCCTTATGTCCTTTTTTTTCTGTTATGAGAATTAAAAGTCAAATTTATAGACAACTGTTATATAGTCACGGTTGATAGTGCCTCAATTATCAGGTTTCTAACATTGATAATGTGAAAGGATTGTTAGACAAACAAATCAGCTTTCATCCTCATTTGTTAAGTTTGAAATTTTAACTTATAATTCAAGTTGTGCACATTTTACATACAAGCCAAACAGCAAAACAATATCCCAGCCGGTTTTTCATATTAAATGTAGCAGTGACTAGATTGTAAGTGTTTCTCTCTGCATATCGCAGTTCATTCCATTAATTCATACCTTTCATTTCGTCAGAAATTTTAAAAGCCTGCTGTGGAAAAACAGACAAGTCATTAATGTTACACAATGAATTACATATTCATTTTGTTTTGACAATACTGTCTACATATCAATACATATGAAAACTTGATATTGACACCACAACTCACCGTCCATCCTCCGTTTAAATCTTCTGTATCCATATCGCAATATACATAAAAACCTTCTAATGAACCCTGAGGGAATATCTTATATATACCACTTCCGTGTTTGATATCAATGTCTCCACAGTCTACAGGACTTCTAATGAAGTGTTCTCCTGTTGAAAGTAGTACATTAAAGATTCCAGGAGCAGTAATTCTTTTGTATAAAAGACAAGACATGTGTCACGAAAAGGAAAGACTTGCGAAACATAAAATCTGTTAAATTCTGAAAGTCTAGAGAATAAAAACCTATTGTTTTTGTTTATAGATGTAGTTTATTATCAACCTTTAAGATCAACCCATGCAATATCTTCGAATATAAAATGTATTTGTACAATGCTAAGGAAACAAAGAGATTGATAACTATATGTTTTTTTATCCAAAATAATAAATGATTAACCCTCGTACACTGCAACCCAATATTTAAGAAGAAAAATGTGACTCATATACGACATGTACATATTATTATGTTACATGAAGCGCTACACAGCATACTTCATTAAAATATATAATATGTCATTGATATTCATATAAAAACGACTTGAACAACAATATTATCTAAATTGTGTTTTAGTATTTCATTGTTTTCATTATTGTGCTAAATTGGTGGGTATTATTTGTGAACTTTGTGTTTGAAATGTTCTCCATTTCGAAAACATTAATACACTTATGTCTGGAACAAATTTGTCACAAAAAAATAGTATGACGTCCGCACTTTTTCAACAATCAGCCACCCTGTCTCATTATCTTTATGGTAAGCTATAACAGGTCCAAGATTAACAAATTCGTTAAACAGTTAAAAAAAGATAAGTACAATTTAACGATTTAATTTATCCCAAAAACAATAAACCCAAGACCATAACCTCACGAGACGAAGTGCTCATGGGGTTGTCGAGTGGTTTCAACTAAAACTATGGTATGAGTTACGATACACCGAAAATTACCCCCAAAATATGGAATATCTGTTTTAACCTATCACAGCGAAAGAGACGAATGCAAAGGGTAAGTGTTGTTATTAAACTAAATTATTAATGAAGTATATGTTGTTAATTTTCGATTATTTATTTATAAATCTGAGGAAATTAATTTCACAAGAATAATTTGCTTGATTTTGAATAAATCATACCACGTTTTAATTTGTACCAAAATACAAAAATAAGGAGCCCAACCCATCCCCTAACCTGGGACAGTGGTGTAACAGTTCAACATATGAACAAACTATAAAAATCAGTTGAAAAGGGCTAAACTCATCAAATAGATACAAAGCAAAAACAAGTAACAAAAACACAGAGTGGACGTGGCAGGGTAAAAAGCCTATAGCGTAAATTAATGAAAAGGGGTATTAAAATGGTCACGAATACGAAAACATGTTGCGTGGATAGGCCTAAAAATTTCAGCTTCTTTTATGTTATCCAGAACTACCTAATTTTAACGGTCTACTCTAAGATGTTAAAATTTTAAACATTAACTGCCATGGTTTAGTGAGAAAATCGCAGTATCCTGAGTTTATCAATTTGATTAGTGATCATGATAATATATGTTTATCTGAAACAAAAAAACTGATCATTTTGATAATGTTAACATACCGGTACCAGAATCTTCTTTTAAATTATAAAAACGGAAGTGAAACTCAAAAGAGTTAAATCAGGTGGTATAGATTCTGTGTATAAAAATGAAATACTCAAAATAAGAGTAGCTTAGTGCTATGGATTAAGATATCTGCCGATTTCCTACAGACTGTTGAAGAGAAGGTGATTAGAAACAGGAACATCCCTCCTTCCCTAAAAATTCATTGTAAAAAATAACTGACTCATTTAATAAACTAGAACAAGAGTTGTGTGAAAACTATATATTCTGCTTGTAGGAAATTATAATGATAGAACTGCTACTGATTGCGAATTTTCTAATATTTCAAACAGAAAATATGACATAAATAGTGACTCCGAAATTGGTAATGATTTCTCAAAACTTAAGTAAGATATGCTAAGATTTAGATGTAGTGAAGATAAAATGAAAAACTCTTATGGTAACACTTTACATAAATGTATGTAAAAAAAAAACAGTCTATCCATTTTAAATGATATAGCATATGGTGATAAATTCACTTTCTAGTTCTGCAATCATATTAGTAGAAGTATGATTGCAGAATTAGAAAATGAATTAATGCTTTTGAAGTCAAGTGTTATGTCGCAAAATTCTGTAAATAAGTTGTCCGAACATATAAACGAAGTAATTTTGGAATCAGTTGAACAGGTTCTAGACATCTTTATTTTTAACACGAAGGAAAAAAACAATACGAAAGAAATCAAATCTTTCTTAACAAATAAAGGTGATTCAAAAGTATGGAAAATAATAGACCTATCACAAGTCTTAGCTTCATGTAAAAGCTATTTATTTCAGTTCTGAATTCGAGATTTTCCATTTGTTGGAAACTATTTATTGTGAATGAAAATCAATCAGGATTTAAAATGTCAACTCTAACTTTTTGATAAAATCGTCAAGCCTATTCTTCTGTACGGTTGTGAAGTTTGGGAAGTTACCAATTATTCAGTTATCAAAAGGGTTCACCTTCTGTAAAATTTGTTGAATGTAAAGAAATCAACGCCAGATTTCATGATATATGGAGAAATTGGTAGATATCCCTTAGAACTTAACATTAAGTTGCGGGTTTTAAATTACTGGTCGAAACTTGTGACAACAAAGCAAGAAACACTTCCTGTTATTTTGTATAAGCATGCAAATAAAAAGTATGAGATAAATATTCCATGGCTTAGTGATATGAAAACTTTTCTAGATATTTGTGGATTGTCATATATAGAAATAAGGAGACGTGGTATGATTGCCAATGAGACAATTTTCCACCAAAGTTCACATGAAGTCGATGTAAGCAATGTACTGCTTTCAACATGAGAAAAGCCCATACCGTTTAGTCGGCTATAAAAGACCCAGACATGAAAAAATATAAAAAAATCAATTAAGAAAAACTAACGGCCTAATTTAAAACAAAACAAAAGTTAAGAAAAACAAATATACCAGATATGAACCAACGACAACCACTTAACTACAGGCTCCTGACTTAGGGCAGCTGTATAAAGAATGTGACGGGGTCAGACATGTTTGAAGGCGCCAACCTTCCCCTAACCTAGGACAGTGGTGTAACAGTAAAACATAAGAACAAACTATAAAAATCGGTTGAAAAGGGCTTAACTCATCAGATCGATACAAAGCAGATAAAACCCCCAACAAACAGACCGGATGTTTGGAATGCACAGTACTTTGTCAACAATACATGGTTATGTCACAATGAAAAAGTTAGTGTTAAGACAAAAAGCAAAATTGGCACTCAATAGTATCAAAAGCCATTAATCATCGTCTATTCAAAAATAATGCTGAAAGGAAAAACTATTTCAAAATCCTAGATGATAAAAACTTAATTTTTTTTTATTAACATCCTATTGAATCTTGGAAGTGGAATAATGTTCCAAGGGAAAATCGATATTGTAAAGTTTGTAATTTAGGAGAAATTTGTGATCAATTTCAAAATGATCAAAATTTTATGACGAAAGAGAAATAATTTTGGAAACTTATTATCGAAATAGACCAAATATATTGAAACATCAGTGTGCTGCATTATTTGTGCAAATTTATCAGACTGATTAACAAATTGCCGGACTTTAAGGGTAATATTTTAATAGCATTTAATTATATTGTATACACACATTTTGTATAAGAAAAAAAGCTGAAACCTCTTTTTAATCATTGTAGATCATACATAATTTCGTATTAATTCTGACTATTTGTTATATCATTTATTTTAATTAAATTATAATATCTTTGTACAATAGATTTTGGTTAATGAGAATAAAGATATATATATAGTCGTAAACATTATTGACTGTCTTTACACATCATGACATGCCATGCCATATTTTTCAAAGCAGAAGATCCCACAATTGGAACTCACTATATCCAACAAATTAGACAGATACATAACAATAATCAGAAAAAAATATAAAAAAATTACTCAGAACAAACAAAAATCATATGAAAACTAAAAGCAAGGAATGAAATCAGATGCTTTGGAAGGGGAAAAGTTCTTGTTCCAGCAAATAACAATCTATAAACTGTTTGCATTGTCTCGTAGAATCATTCATGATCTTAAACATAATTTTCTTCAGGAGTTCTCTTGGAATCTTCTTTAAAATGTGTCCTTCATAGACGGCGATCAGAGTTGTCTCTGAAACAGGTTAGTTGTGTCCTTAAATGGTTCCGAGTCGCCTTTTAATTGTTCCGAGTTATAATTTTTTTTCGACTTGTCCGAATTCCAGAGTTTTCTGTTAAATAATAGGTGTTATTATAAAACTTTTTATTTTTATTTCAAACCTAATCAATGCTTATTGCTCAATAATGATAATTGGTCTGCGATTTGTAGTGAAGGTAAAAATTCTTACAAAATATGCAAGTAAACTTCTTTGAACACAGAATAACACACGCACTCTCTCTCGTGTTATCTTCAAATTGGACCCGATATAGTTGTCTTGGTTAAAATAGTGTTTAGGTTAAAGAATGCCTGGTTTAAATGAAAGGAATTTGCACTAAGGTGTGAATGAACGTGATTTCGTTAAACAAATATAATAAATACACAAAAGAATTTACAACAGTAGAGGATACTCACTATTACTTTGAACACTTGTTGATTTCACCAACACCACTATGATTCCAAGGAACACTCCAATTTTCAAAGAGAATGATATCATTTTCATGAACTTCGAAGATACAAGGTGTATTTAAACTACAAAGGAAAAAACCTCATGAAAATTGTATAATAAAACTGCTGAAGACTGAGAACTGACACACAAAAACAGGTATCATCATTTAGTATTATAGAAAGGAAAAACGCATAAAAAATATGTAATATAACTTCAAAACGGAGACATACGGATATTTGTTTCAGATAGAGTTTCCTGTTTTAAGTTGAATAAAATCATCACCAAGATTATATGTTTTTTGTTCATTTATTTTGTCTTCTGTGAAATTTCAAATATATAATTCTGTTATAAAAAAACTAACGGCCTGCTTTATGCTAAAATAATGTCTGTGTTGTTCCATCGTTAACGGCTGTACTTTGCAGCAACGACTTTTAATAGGAGAAACGCGATGGGTTTCATTAGTGGAGCAGCAACTATTGACTCTTCCGGAGCATCTGAGTTCATGCACGGCCATAATGGTGCGTCTGGCATACAAAATGTCAATCCTGGTATCTATGATGAGTTTATTTCAGTAAGAAAATTTATAAGAAGTAGTGGATTCGGAAACGATTATTAACTAGCGACTATAATCAAATTTACCACTTTTTATAAATTCTTAACTGCGGAACCGTAACTCTAATGGTCCTTATTATGTTTTCTGATTTGTGGTCCGCATTAAAATTTGAATAATTTTTTTACCAAAATAATCAATATTTTCACATTTGTGTTGTTTAACATCTACTGTTGTATAAAATGAAGCTTGTAACTGGTAGGTTTAGCACAATTCAAAGCTGATTTTTAAATTAAGATCTGTATGCTTACCCGAAGCTTGATGAATCAGAAATCGTATCTATGTTACCAAGTCGTTAATTATTTTGTAATTAACATACCTACTATAGATCTGAGTTGACATTCCAAGGAGTTTTTTTTCATATTACCACACTTAAATTTGATCAAAATATAAATTTGCATGCATGCAAACGAAGTATAAACCTTTAAAAAACATACTATTATAAAAGATGTTCTTAGTGTTTACTATAATTTGTACTTGATGCAAACAAAACATTCACTGCTCAACCCTTCGGGATACACACACACGTTTCTTTCTAATTAACCTTTTTACTGTCGTAGATTTTTACATTGTTCCACTCACCGTCCATCCGCCCCCTACGTTGTCCGTCTCCATATTACAAAATACATTGAATCCATCCTCAAATCCGTCAGGGTAAATCATGTATACACCACTGCCTTTCTTGATATCGATGCCACCACAGTCAGAAGGAAAACCGATGTAAGATCTGCCTATAAATTTAAAATCACACAATGCAAGTGCTGTAAATCAAGATTGAGAAAACATTCTTATCCTTTGAGAAAGGTACTGATTCAGAATGCGATTCTTTGATTCCCTCTGATTTTTGTTTGTTACCTTGATTTGTATTTTTGCAATAGATTTATGACATTTGAACATCGTTAAACAACAGTTACTGCTGCCTTAATGTAACGTTCATTTCAACATATATTTAAATTTTTGAAACACTAAAAATAAAAATGTTTTTTTTTCAAAACCTTTAAAAAAAGAAAACAAATATCCATTAAAATGAGGAGATGTTGCACGATTGTTAAAGAGACAACTATCCACCAATAATGAAGAACAAGAATGCGAACAAATTCAGGTCATTTTTAGCCTTCAACAATGAGCAAACCTCATACCGTTTACTTAGTTTTGTGAGGCCCTGGGATGACAAATATGATATAATTACAAAGGGAAAACTAACAGCCTGATTTATACTAAAACAGCAGATAAAAAATAAATTTGACAAACAGCAACCTACGAAAACCATTGGATTACAGGCTTATGGCTCGGGACTTGCACCTATAGAATGGGGTGCGGTTAAAAGTTTGTTAGCGCTCAACCCTGTACTACAATTGGAAAACGCTGCTACAGGACTCCATTACAAGAAATTAAAAAAAAAATCATTTGCAGAAGGATGTCCTCATCAGATTGGTTTTACACACAAAAAACATCAATCAAAATCACAACAATTGTTTATACCGATCTGCGATTTATATATTTACTGCTACCTATATTTTTAAACAGTTCTGAGAAAATCTCGAAAACACCACATTTAATCGATGTGCAAATTGCTGATTTGATCCTCGGTTTTGATTGTTGATATGATTTCACAGGTCTGCAATTTGGAAACAGGCTTCATAGAGAATTCGGCAGACCTAGCAATATAACGTTATTTGTAAAGGTACGTATGCAATTTTATATCCAATAGAGTGTAGTAAGATTTATTTTTTTATTTTTTGGGGATATTGAAGGGAAAATAAAACAGACCAAAAATTGTTCAGATATTTCTCTTAATAAATGTCTTTGGGTAAACAATTTATTTTCAAGGGTCTTTGAAATCATATGTTACATAATTGAGGGTCTGAATGGGGATTACAGAATAGATAACAAGGAAAAAAATAAATAATAAAGAAAAATGAGCACTCGGTGGTTTAGGTATAACACATCATTGAACCATACTGATCTCTTTAAAAAAGGCAGTGTAGAACTGACTTTTTCATAGTGAAGAATATTGCCTTTAAATTAATGGTATTTGCAAGACATTTGATGGCACGAGAAATGTAATTCGGTGCTATTTTTCTTCTCAGTTCAAAAAATTGTGATTGGTAATATCTGATAAGATATAACTGCGAGTTTGGATACATTTAAATTGAAAATCTAAATTCCAAAACAAATTCCCAAAAAGTACAAAACAAAAAAGAAAGATAAGAACGCAGCAAGAAATTTTAAAGCTTTGAAGGATTAAAATGTCAAGCTATTTTGCAAAAGATAAAAAAAACTCTGTCTGGTATCATCTGATGAAACCCTCTAAAATTGTTTATGTTTATGTCTCAAATTTTCAGATTTTACTCTTATGTCAGAATTGATGACAAAATCATATTTTGACATCCACTTTATCTTTTGAAATTCAAAGTATCTAACTAGGATGTTTCTACTTGAATCACAATTTGCATTATATACGCAAGCCATTGAATCTGCCGATATCATTTATTTGTTGCGCAATGAACAAAGTAGTGACGGAAATGACTGCTTCTCAAACCACATCAAATAAGTCATGGTGACATCTAGTGGTTTTTAATTACATTGTGTATAAACATGTAGAATCAAACATGCTTTTTACAGTGACGACAGTAATCGAAAATAAAGTCAAGTGCAAAGACAGAAATAAAAAAGTATAACAAAAATACCGAACTCCAAGGTAAATTCAAAAAGAGGGAAATCCATAAAAACTGACAAAATCAAACTTTATTAACCATCGGAACGAGAGAAAAACAACTGTCATATTCCTGACTTAATAAAAGTTTCCCAGCATCATACAAACTAGGAGCCGAATCCAACATTAATTGCAACAACTAAATATTGTTTACCTGAAAACTATTATTACAGAGTGGCGAAAGATACCAAAGGGACATTCAAACTCATAAGTCGAAAATCAACTGACAACGCCATGGCTAAAAAAGAAAAAGACCAACAGACAAACAATAGTACACAAAACACAACATAGAAAACTAAAGACTGAGCAACACGAACCCACCAAAAACTGGGGGTGATCTCAGGTGCTCCGGAAGGGTAAGTAGATCCTGCTCCACATGTGACACCCGTCGTGCTGCTGATGTTAGTACAAACCCGGTAATGAGTCTAATTCGGTAGGTCACATTCGGGAAAAGGGGACGGGATTGTAGTTAGAACATATCCGCTACCATCTTTGAAACGGATATTCCATTACGGCCAACCAACTCGTGATGGCGTCCGTAAAATTTACGAAGGGATGATTTCAACTTCACCACTTGGAACTCTTGGTTTAATAGCTTCCTTGTGAGCAGCAACCCTCTATCAAGGAAATCATGATAGGAAATACAAGCCCTGGAATATCGTATGAACTGGGAGATACACTACCTAGAATTGGATCACACTTTTATTGTCGTTTCTACCCTCTTGTAAATCAGTACTGAACGGCAACATGATAATAACAGTACTGTTACAGAACTGAAAAACTCAGTACCGTTACAGAACTGAAAAAATAAGTACTGTTACAGTACACAGGGGCGGATCCAGCCATTTATAAAAGGGGGGGTCCAACTATATTTTTCCCATTCAAATGCATTGATCGTCAAAAAAAGGGGGGTTCCAACCCCGGAAGACCCCCCCCTGGATCCGCCACTGGTACAGCAAAAATCAATACTGTTACAGTACTAAAATAATCAGTACTGTTTTAGTACTGAAAAATCAGTGCTGAATTTACCAAAAGTAGAACATTACAATTTTATCATGTAGCCGTTCAGTACTGATTCACACGTTGGTAGAAAAGTACAATAAACGTGATATATAATTCTTGGTAGTGTATATACTCCGTATGCAGGCGCTGCTGGAATGTTGCTACATAGAAATGGAAAGTTCACAATAGGGAAGCTGAAATCATCTCTTTTGTCGCAAA
Organism: Mytilus coruscus; assembly: GCA_017311375.1. Lineage (NCBI taxonomy): Eukaryota > Metazoa > Mollusca > Bivalvia > Mytilida > Mytilidae > Mytilus > Mytilus coruscus. The sequence goes on from CM029601.1 coordinate 26,735,355, forward strand.
GTTTTGTTTTCAACCGACCCTCATTGTCAATTTCTAGATGTAAGATAAGATATGAGGCAGACTTAATGTGTTAGTTGTGGACCGTCTGGAACCCCCGAATATTCGGTCATCATACATGGTACAGGTACAAATATCTGGTAACTAAGTATATTCGTTCGTTCAGTTCTTCAGACGTCAATATAGTATCGCCAGATTAATGTCTTAGCACAATAGCTGAACGAATTTAGATTTTGAAGTTAGAATATTCGACCCCTTTTGTAATTCAACCAAATACGTTAAAAAAAAACCAGACGTATTATCGAGTTCAATTCACACGGCATAATCTTTATCACATACGCTCGAGACTTAAAGATTAAAAGCTTAATAAAAACAAAATTATGAACATATAGATAAAAAAGAACATAAATAGGACAGCCAAAAATGCATTGATTCAACTTTGTTTGAGGGAGTCGCAATCAATTATAACCAGGAATCTATCCGAAATAAAAGTTCGCTTTTATTTTCTGATTTTTTAGTTTGTCTTATTTCGGGTAACCACAACTCTTAACATTATTCAACATCTACATATATTGTTCATTCTTTGAAAGGACAAATATAATGCTCAATCTGACAAAATTACGCATATCAACCCTTATTCAACATACGGCAGCTATGTTTCCTAACTTTGATATAGATAATGCACTATGACTTATTTTAATAATACTCACTGGAAACGCTAATAGAATTTACTAGTACGATTATTAAACAGAATACCATCACAAAGTACCACATGGATTCCTTATTGACCATCTTGGCGGATGCAAAACTCAAACGTAGAGTTAAACGTCGTATTATATACTAACTTAACTGCTCAATATAATACAGGCCGGAAACGAATAATTGCTATTGGGTGAAATGCTTGTGAGAAAGATGCAGATCTTGATTCATCGTTAATGTATCATTGAAATTTAAAAGGTGTCGTGTTTCTAGTGTTCGGTTTAAGAACGTGTTTACAAAATCATTCGAAAATTCTATTTTAAAGAAGCTTTTATGTATAATACATATATTATCATTTGTTTGGGGTTGTACCCTTAAATTGGTAATCGGCAAGTCTTTATGAATTTGAGCCAGAGAGTTTGTCAAAATAACACATTTGGATATTCTAACGACTTCCTAGAGGGCTTTATTGAGGAAACAATGCATTATTTTTCTACAAAAATGGGAATCGTAGAAATCTTGTGATTTAATTCGAACATTAAATTCAACGAAGACAATTCATATCTCAACAAACAGTCGATATTCCAAAGGGTAAACTTTTACACCATACTAACCGATTTGATTTTGTATTGATATGAAGCAGAACTTATACAAATCTCAACGAAATAAGAAAAAAAAAACGTGTTGCAAAATTTCACGTTCAAAAAAATTGATCATGTTTCTTCACTCAATAATCCACATTACAGCGGGTGTCTATGTCTTATATATCCAGTGAACTTGACGTTAACTCCTAACTACCCTACAGCCTGTCGATACTTTTATTTTGGCATTGCACAAGTCATGTCTTCTTTGACTGTCCACGACGTTAAAACACTAAATCCCTAGGATGTGTTTTAGTTGATTTTAGTCTCTGATGCATGATTTTTTTATTATTAACTGTTTTTGGCTTTTAACTAGCTTTCAGTAACTGCGAGTACTCTCAATTCGTATTTTCGTGTTAATTTGACCTGTTGATACAATTTGTAATGTATATTTGTTATTTAATGTTTACTTATTTAGTGTTATATCTATCTCACTATTTTAATATATACCACCTTTGATAAATGTTTAGTATGACTATAAATTTTCACTTTTGTTCTCGTACTTGGAACAACAAAATTATTTATTTTGTAAAAACATTTCCGTACTCCATGTATACCTTACAACAAAATTATTTTTATTTACCTGTGTACGTTATCTTATTTGGCGGCATTTTGTCCAAGGTTATGGTCGTCTTTCTGGTATTGTTAAACACCTAAATCCCTTGTTTTATTAATTTTGTATTTAAATTGTGTCATAGATTAAATTTATTCGTTCAGTGTATGTTCACTTGTTTTTGTTAATATGCCTTTTGATTGAGTAAAGCCATTTCAATTGATATTTTATAGTGTGTTTTTCTATGTTGTGATGTTACACTGTTGTTTCCGGTAGGATGAAGGTTGGCGCCTATTAAAACGTTTAAACCCGCTGCATTTGTTTGCACCTGTCCTAAGTCAGGAACCTGATGTTCAGTGGTTGTCGTTTGTTGATGTGGTTCATAAGTGTTTCTCGTTTCTCGTTTTTTATATAGATTAGACCGTTGGTTTTCCTGTTTGAATGGTTTAACACTAGTCATTTTGGGGGCCCTTTATAGCTTGCTGTTCGGAGTAAGCCAAGGCTCTGTGTTGAAGGCCGTAGTTTGACCTATAATGGTTTACTTTTACAAATTGGATGGAGAGTTGTCTCATTGGCACTCATACCACATCTTCTTATATCTAGTTAATAATTACATGCAGTGTGAATAAAATCACTAAGAACCCTAGACAGAGTCCATTGTACTTATTTGAGCCTTTTTTGGAACTGCTATAAACGAACGAAGATGTTAACAAGTATAAGCAAAGTCCATTAAAATGGTAAGCAAGTGTTGATTACTGTTCTTTTTAATTTCAACATATCTACCTACAAAATGCCTAGTATTTAATTGTTTCATTGTTTTACCTAAAATATCGGAGAAATATATTTTAAATGTTTTGACCATTTTGCTGATAGGACTTTTTGAATATTAGCTCGCAGTGTTTAATGTGGCTATGACTTTACAATTGTTTGGTCATGTATTCCAGAAAAAAACACGCATTGTTATATGCATAAGGCGTATGCTATTTTTATGTTACAATCTCTGGGTCGATAAAACTGTTTTATATATACTGCATACCCCCGAAGATACCCTGTCAGTGCTTTGGTAGTTTAATACTTTGTTGTAGTATTTTAAAACTCGAGGAAAAATATTCACCTTGGAAGGTTCTTATCTTTCGGTAAAGCTATAACATATACATTTACTTTTATTAGTTATGATTAAAAAGAATCAAGAGAGGCGAAAGATACCAAAAGGACATTCAAACTCATAAGTCGAAAATAAACTGACAAGTCCATGGCAAAAAAAAAGGAAAAGACCAAAAGACAAACAACAGTACTCGAAACACAACATAGAAAACTAAAGACTGAGCAACACGAACACCACTTACAGAATTAACTCATTACACAATTTGTCTCTTGAAAAAGTTGTGGTATTCTGAAGAAGCATTCAATTCATTAAACGGATGCATGTTTAAAAGACTTAAATACTTTTCAACTGAAACATTTATTTCAGCATACACATATATCCCTGTAAAACTGTGTGCAAATTCGTCTGATTGATGGGTCTAAACAACCATAAATGATGAGATTAAAACGTTGTTAATGTAGAAAAAACTTACGAAATTTGATATGAAATGCCCACTCTGCATGCAGTGTTTAGGTTATTTGGAAATATTTAGCTTATATTTTCCAGTGGTACAAGAATAAAATTTTGAAGGAAAGTCACAGCAAATATTATGGAGATAATGAAAAATAAATGGTCTTTGCAGTTTCTTTTGTTTTCAATTGAAAGTGTTTTTCATTCCTATCCTACTCAATTTTTTATCTTTGACAATTGAAAAAGAATGGTCTTTGATCTCATTTGCTTTCTTTACGTTTTGGAGTCCATCAGTGTTTAACATCTTTGGTTCTTCGAGATACGTTGCTCTCATTTTATCATGTCCGTATAGATGAGTATAGTATAACTAAAATAAGTGTTCCTGTCAAATAAATCAAAGACATAAATCCATAGAAAAACAATTGTTTTTTTTCTTCTTACGATTGTTGAAAACAACCATTTAAATCCTACGATCACGTATGAGTGACCTTTCATTGATCATACCGGCCATAATAAAAATATTGATACGCCTATAGCCAACTTAGTCATCTACAAACCAAATGGTGTGCATATCTTTTGAAATCGGAACATTACGCAACACAGCTATTCTATCAACACTATTTAATCCAAGAACAAGGACGAACCCGAAGAAATTGAAGATCTTCCAAATAAGAATGTTTTCAAATTTATAAAGAAAAAGGAAAACGGAAAAGTCAAATAGCATAACTAGAAAGCATTCAAAAATATGGTAAAAAAGTAACAAATATTCTGTAGTTGGTCATCAGTGTTGTAGTATGATGACACACCAATAACACGTGAAGATTTCCAATACACGCCTGGTAAACCGTCAAATCTCAACCAAAATGTTAAGAGTGGTAATTTTTTTACTGAGACTTCCTGTTGTGCTTTTCTGCAGGCATGGAACACAAAACGGAAAATTTAAGGACGGTTTGTTGTCCTTTCACTAGTGTATTTAAAACTTGTGGTTGTTCTAACAAATTGGAGAACATCGTGTCACAGATAATTGAATGAGAACTTTCCTCGATCACTACACGGGGCAAAATAAAACCATCAATAACATTAGAATTACTTTCCCCCTCAGATCACTAACACTATAGAAATCACAGTTCAGGACACTGATCATGGATCATTGTTAGTTTGAAAATTGTATACTGTGAAAAAATTAACAATCATTTTCTCAAAAAGAAACATAAGACTATAAATCAGGTCATTCAAAGTCCCAGTGAAGTTTTCCACGCATGACATTTTGGTTGATATTTGATGCTATACCAGGCTTGGGTGTAGATTGTGTCCGTCATTGTCGGATAGGATTAAATTTGAGTTAATTGTCCGTGCACCTTAGTTTGTTTTCAATATTTAAGTTATCGGAACAAAAAGTCTACCCAGCATGAACAAAGAAAATGAACTAGAGGCTCCAAGAAGCCTGTATCGTTCACCTTGTATTTCTGCATAAATTTAATACAATGCACCAAAAATAGTTGTGTTAGAAGGAAACTGTGCGGGCCAAAATCTTGTCTTGCTGATCACTTTTGCTAGAAGGATTTTCGACTATTCATTGTAATATTACAACTTAAAGGCAAAAGTGAAAAAAAGGCATTAAAATTGTGATTTAAAGTCAAGTTACAGTAAAATTTTGTATACAACTTTGGCTTGTTGAACTTTAACTGAAAATCGAAAAAATAATGTAGTCATATTTTTTTATTTTCTGAAATATTAGCGATTGAATTCTATTTAAAATAGGTGAAACTTTGGAAAGTACATGAAATGGGCGAAAAACGTTCTTAAATTTGTTTTAAAATCATCAAATCTCCAATTTCAAATACATAGATTTTTCTTCAAAAACAATTATATGTTGTTAGTACACAAATTTCCGTTTTAATGATGTAAAATAATAATAGGGTCACCGACTTCATTTTAACGGTATACATCAATCAAAGTGGTTTTCTAGTTGAAAAAATACCACAAAATGTCGAAATAATCGTAACGTCATCGCGATGTCGATTTTTGACGTTTTTTACAACCAAATTACTAGGTAACGGATTGGCTAATACAACAAAAACGAAGTCGGTGACCATATGATTTTTTATATTATTAAAACGGAAATTTATGTACCAACAACATATAGTTTTTTAAGAAACATCTATGGATTTGAAATTGGAGATTTGATTATTTTAAGAAAAATTTAAGATCGTTTTTTACCAATTTTATGTGTTTTCTGTACAAATGTTCACCTATTTTGAAAGAATTCAATCAGTAATATTTCAGGAAATAAAAGAGATAAATGCATTATTTTTTTCGATTTTTATTTATAGTTCAACGAGCCAAAGTTGTATGCAAAATTTTACCGAAATCTGTAAACAACTGTATAGAGTCATTAATTTATTTTGTCACCAGTTTAGCTTATTTCAAATAAAGTCTTCGTTCTGAATAAACATTTAATATTTTCCACGGGTCGTTAAGCAAGCAACAATCTAATCAAACCAAATAAAGTCTTTATTTTCAAGTATGATCATATATATACTAGTCAACGAAAATGGCGATACACAAATTTGAACGCATTCAATATAAGCAACAGGAAAACTTGTTAAATTATCCAATGAAGCTTTCATTTATCCAAGCGAGTGCATATGATTCAGAAAACTTAGCCCAAGTCGGAAAGTGACTAATTACTATGTTATTGAGTAAAGGGGTCAAATTGATTTAGTGAAAGATGGTTTCTGCGAAGAAAATTATTATCAATAAGGATAGTATAAAAATAAGACGACGTGGTATCATTGCCAATGAGACAACTCTCCACCAGAGACCAAATGACATAGAAGTTGACATCTATAGGTCACCGTACGGTCTTCAACCATGAGCAAAACCCATACCGCATAGCAAGCTATAAAAGGTCCCGAAATGACAAATGTAAAACAATCCGAACGAGAAAACTAACGGCATTATTTATGTTTATATAAAATGAAGACATCACGTTATAAATTCCATGCGTCCGAAGCGCTTTTCTGGATTTACATCCATCAAGAACGCTCAGAGCCGAATATTTGAAAGACATATTATCTTTCAAGTCTTTAGTTTTTTAATTCAAATATATAGGTTTTTGAAAATTTTGGTAAAAAAAATCTTTTTTAAATCAATAAAATTGCTTATCAAACATTTGTTTCCCTAAAATCAATGGTTTTGATGAGAATAAAAACACAAGATTCATTAAACGTTTATTTAGACCAATAAGGCGCATTTTTGTTTTACTGATGCCGTGTATCAAATTTCTATATATATCATATCTAGAAAATGCATGGCCTTGTATTGTTTCGTTTCTTTACTAGTATAAATACTTGTTGTGGTGTGTTTATATACAAATAGTAGCTCTTCACTTGAACTGCAACGACACGAGACGCTTAATTTAAGAAAAAGATAAGAAGTAACATGAAAAATAGAATATATATATTTTGATTGATGATATTTGATTTGTTTTAGAGGAAATCTATCGTACAGTAATTTTTTTTTATAGTAAAAAAGTTTACCCTACCCTCATTAAATAGATGTGGGATGTATTGATATACACAATATGTGTGTCGGGGGTATCTGTGCGTTTCCATTGAGGCTTTTTTTCTTTGTATGTTTCTGGGTTAAATCATTTTATTCATGCTTCCGTCAACTTCTTTTTTGCAAAATTAAAGATTAGAAATTCCTTGAAAAATATGTTGTTATCTTATTTATATTTGCTAGATTGTGAATCACTTTATTTTGTATAATTATAATTGCCTATCGTCTAATGGCAAAGAATGAAAAGGCGGTTAGTTTATAATAAGGAGATGTTGTACGATTGCTATTGAGAGAATTATCCACCAAAACGACCAAAGAAAAAGTATTGAACAACTAACTATAGGTCACCGTACAGTTAACTTCCATCTCAGGAAACACTATTTTTGTTTACAATCGCAAAAGACTATTTCAGGAAAACGTCATAGAAACATGACACAACATGATATCTTTGTTCTTTGGTCGCTGATACCGGTCGTGTGGGTTTTTGTGTTCGTTTCAGATTTTTAATTCTGACAACAGTATTTTTAAGGAATTGTTTTATTAATTGTGTATATTTAGATAAAATTATGATACATTGTATTTCAGGAATCAAGTATTGCGACTTTGTAAAGTAGACCTCCATATTCAGAGTTTCAAGTTTATGAGTTTTCAGTATGCTGTACTCAGTTCAAATCGAACAACACCAAGCACCTGGTTTTGTTTTATTTCACTCTTCGCATCATCATTGTGGTTGTCTTCAATGAGTAATAAGAACCTTTCCAAGTTTCCCATTCTATCCCGTCAGCATGGGAAGTGTGTGTTCCGTTAAGGTATCGTCCATTCAAGTTAGAATTGTGGCATTTGTTGTACCACCAGGCTCCTTTAAACATAGTAGCACAGTTGGATTTATGGGTATCATTATCCTGATCTTTAGAACTAAACATCTTACCATTATGATGGGCAAGAGAGTCACCTTTCAAAAAGAGCAATTTTTAGGTAAACGCAATGTATTATAAATAAGAGCAATTTTTAGATAAACACAATGTATTATAAATCAGTTATCTATATATAGGTTGTACATTTCTATAAAAAAGACTTTTATATTTCACTAATCAAAACAAATTATCTGCGTCTTATACGTATCACGGTGGTGATTAAGGTTAACTAAGATAAAATTTTACGATAGTATGGGAATCTTCTGCCATTTTGAATCGTCAAACACACGAAACACTAGAATATAAACGAATAAGCGTTTTTTCGAGAATGCAATTGATATGTCAGACTTTTCATTAAAATGAAGAAAATTATATGGGTTTTAGTTATTACTATGGCTGTTAAAAATACAGAATATTTTATTGAAGAATTTAAAAAAGCTTAAAGTTAGTCTGATGAAGGGAGATAACTCAAATAAATTATTTTTCTTAAGCAACACACAGTAAAAAAGTTATTTTGTATTATAGCAACAAACAAAAATAAAAAAGACAGAACGGTGACCCCATTTTTTTCGACAATTTTTCAAAAGCATTTTATAAGAGCTATCTATTCATAATCTATTTTAAAAAAAACACACAAAAAAAACCTGTCATTTGGTTTTTATTATCTATTCATATAATAATTGTTTACGTGTATAATCCTTACAAAATGTGTAAATTTTTCACAACCTGTAGAGTGAGAGCAAGCTCGATTTGTTACTATTATTATCATATTCTTGAAAATAGCAAGATATAAACAACATTCCTCTGGTCTCGCCTTTTTGAAACTTATGAATCCGCCTATATCAAAACGACTATTAATACTTACCAACATTTCCAGTAAAGCTCGAGAAAACCAACTGATATTTGGATGCTTCGTCCCCAACTTTGAAGTTCTTATATTTTGCATATCCATTATGATTTTCAAAGTCTTTCATTGATATCAACAGTTCATAATTCCCTTGTGATGTTAGGATATGTAGTTTGTCGTTGCCTGAATTGTTTACAATTTAAATAATTATTTTTTGCCTGAATTGTTTACAATTTAAATAATTTTTTTTTCCTGAATTGTTTACAGTTTAAATAATTTTTTTTTTTTTTTGCCTGAATTGTTTACAATTTAAATAATTAATTTTTTGCCTGAATTGTTTACAATTTAAATAATTAATTTTTTGCCTGAATTGTTTACAATTTAGATAATTAATTTTTGCCTGAATGGTTTACAATTTAAATAATTGATTTTTTGCCTGAATTGTTTACAATTCAGATAATTAATTTTTTGCCTGAATTGTTTACAATTTAAATAATTCAATTCGATATAATATTAAGACAAACTTGTATTAAAATTTGAAGTAAAGAAGATTATTCGCAGTTATACAAACTAAGTGGAAGAAAGGTAGACAACACCATGACCAGGGAAAGGGCGAAAAGACAAACAACAGTCCACAAAATACTTCATAGAATATGAAAGATTGAGCCATACAACACAAACCCAGCAAACTATGAGTTTGTATTGCTCCCCTGTCATAATACCATAAAATTGATGTGGTATGCAACATGTCAAAACTACTGTATATGTAGATTTTATTTTGCTGTTCAATTTTGCTGATTACAGTTTCTTTCTTTCTTCTATATCTTCCACAAAAAACACTTATTATGGTAAATAGGTAAAAAAATTACTTTAGAGCAATAACGCCTATAATGAGTCGACTAAAACTTTCGACCATGTTGACTTGTTTTCAGAACCTGTCTATCGAATCCTTTTTTGCTATTAACTGGTTACTGTTTCCACCAAAAATACAAAAACGGATAAAAATCGTCATTCAGTGACAAGGACTTTTATACGGGAGTCTACTGACGACTTCTATAAAGTTCTTACTTTGCTGATAATTTTTGTTACATATCATAAAATAAATAAACAATACGAAAATCGTCATTTAAGAGCAACATATCAACTAATTATTTCCACCATGCTTACTTTTTGTATATCTTGTTCTGCAGATCACTTTTGATATTCATAATTTCTCTCTATCTTAATAAATATATAGTTTTCAAGAAAATACAAAAAAATATAAAAAATTGCCCTATTTATTCAGAGGTTGTTATTTTTTGAATAAAGACAGCAGGGTGTTTAGAGAATGCAGCCATCTCCTACAGCGGGATATTTGTAACTATACTATAATCTTGGAGATTGCCACTATCAGTAGACAGTATCAATGTTAAAAAAAAATGTTTGTTATTTTAAATGCAAATACTTAATTCTATATTAATTAGTATACATAAACAAAGTAGTGTTTTCCTAAAAAAAAATGAGCCTACCAAGCCAATGTTCTCCCTTAACTGTCCCAAATCCTTCTTTATAATCAGCCCATTCTCTATAAAAATCCACCTCACCATTTATTCGACGCTGAAAAACCTAAAAGAAAGAAAAAAATTCGTAAGGGTTCCGCGGAACCCAGTGCATCGCCTACTTTTGCTGTTAGTCGCAGGCTCAACAAAAATGGGGAAAATATTAATAAAAATTTTCCTCTAGATACTATCTTTTGATTGTAAGAAGTTCTGTTCAAGTTTGGTAAAAATCCAAGAAGGTTTATGAATCTAATAAATGTTTTAAAAACTTTAACTGCAGACTGTACGTAATGTTAACTGGAATAAAACTAAGTCCGTATATAAGTAATAATCGGAAAAACAGGAAATAAATTTTTACAAAATTTCCTTCTAGATACTAGCTTTTGATCATAAACAAGCTTCTGTCCAAGTTTGGTACAAATCCAGGATAGTTTAAGAAAGTTATTAAAATTTTTAAAGCTTTAACCACAGAGTGAATGTAATGTTAACTGGCAAAAAAACTAAGTCCATTTATAAGTAAAATACAGATAAACAGGATTTTTTTTTAACAAAATTTACTTTTGAATACTATCTTATGATCACAAACAAGCTTCTGTCCAAGTGTGGTACAAATCCAGGATAGTTTAAATAAAGGCAACAGTAGTATACCGCTGTTCGAAACTCATAAATCGATAGAGATAAAAACAAATCCGGGTTACAAACTAAAACTGAGAGAAACGCATCAAATATAAGAGGAGAACAACGACACAACAAAAACACAATATTAAAATGTAAAACACACAGAAACAAACTATGATATAACAATGGCCATATTTCTGACTTAGTACAGGACATTTTAAGAAAAAAATGGTGGGTTGAACCTGGTTTTGTGGCATGCCAAACCTCCCGCTTTTATGGCAATGCTAAATATAACATTAAAATGACAACTTTACATGGCAGGACTACAATACAAATAAATGGGAGAACATATAGGACAAAGAAACACACGAATAATAGCTAACAAAAGGTACTAGGTTTAAAATTCAATACGTCAGACGTGCGTCTCGTCCACACAAGACTAACCAGTGACGCTCAGATGAAAAAAGTTTGAAAGCCAAAACAAGTACAAAGCTGAAGAGCACCGAGGACCAAAACTTCCAAAAAGTTGCGCCTAACACGGCCAGGGTTTTAAGAAAGTTATTAAAATTGGAAAAACTTTAACCACAGAGTGAATGTTATGTTAACTGGCAGAAAAACTAAGTCCATCTATGAGTAAAATACGGATAAACAGTTTTTTTTTTTTTTACAAAATTTTCTTCTGGATACTATCTTATGATTATAAACAAGCTTCTGTCCAAGTTTGGTACAAATCTAGGATAGGTTAAGAAAGTTATTAAAATTTGAAAAACTTTAACCACAGAGTGAATGTAATGTTAACTGGCAGAAAAATTAAGTCAATTTATGAGTAAAATATGGATAAACAGGATTTTTTTTTTCCAAAATTTACTCCTGGATACTATCTTATGATCATAAGCAAGCTTCTGTCCAAGTTTGGATGAAATGCAGGATAGTTTAAGAAAGTTATTAAAATTTCAAAAACTGTCACCACAGATTGAATATTTGTGGACACCGCCGACGACGACGACGACGACGCCGATGCCGACGGAATGTAGGATCGCTATGTCTCGCTTTTGCGACAAAAGTCGCAGGCTCGACAAAAATGTAACAATAAAGACTTTTCCTTTATCTTAAGACAGATTTGTCATAGCAACCAACAATCAATCAATCAATGGCACCACGAATTAAAACTGCCCCCCACCAAACCCACACACACAAAAGAGGAAATCAATGAGTTAAAAAGATGTCGAGTAGAAACAAAATCACCCACGATGCCACGATGCGTATCACATCGTCAGTGTGATGTGGAAAGTATTAATTTTAAAGTTGAAGATATAAAATCTAATTCATTTTTTGAAATTATTATTCGTTAAAAAATCAGAGGAGTTCTAGCAATAAAATTTTCTGTTTTTTGACCATCTAGAAACGATTGACATAAAAACATATTTTACGATTTCTCGCAAAAAACTGGGCAACTCTAATTTCCTTATGTCCTTTTTTTTCTGTTATGAGAATTAAAAGTCAAATTTATAGACAACTGTTATAGTCACGGTTGATTGTGCCCTAATTTTCGGGTTTCTAACATTGATGATGGACAAACAAATCAGCTTTCATCCTCATTTGTTAAGTTTGAATTTATAACTTATAATTCAAGTTGTGCACATTTTACGTACAAGCCAAATCCCAGCCGGTTTTTCACATTAAATATAGCAGTGACTAGATTGTAAGTGTTTCTCTCCGTATATCGCAGTTCATTCCATTAATTCATACTGTTCGTTTCGTCAGAAATTTTAAAAGACTGCTGTGGAAAAACAGCCAAGTCATTAATGTTATACAATGAATTACATATTCATTTTCTTTGACAATACTGTCTACATATCAATACATATGAAGACTTGATATTGGCACCACAACTTACCGTCCATCCTCCGTTTAAATCTTCTGTATCCATATCGCAATATACATAAAAACCATCTAATGAACCCTGGGGGAAGATCTTATATATACCACTTCCGTGTTTGATATCAATGTCTCCACAGTCTACAGGACTTCTAATGAAGTGTTCTCCTGTTGAAAATAGTACATTAAAGATTCCAGGAGCAGTAATTCTTTTGTATAAAAGACAACGCATGTGTAACGAAAAGGAAAGACTTGCAAAACATAAAATCTGTTAAATTCTGAAAGTATAGAGTATAAAAACCTATAATAATTGTTTTTGTTTATAGATGTAGTTTATTTTCAACCTTTATGATAAACCCATGCAATATCTTCGAATATGAAATGTATTTATACAATGCTAAGGAAAGGAAGAAATTGATAACTATATGTTGTTTTATCCAAAATAATAAATGATTAATCCTCGTACACTGCAACGCAATATTTATGATGAAAATGTGACTCATATACGACATATACATTTTATTATGTTACATGAAGCGCTACACAGCATACTTCATTAAAATATATAATACGTCATTGATATTTATATAAAAACGACTTGAACAACAATATTATCTAAATTGTGTTTTTAGTATTTCATTGTTTTCATTATTGTGCTAAATTGGTTGGTATTATTTGTGAACTTTGTGTTTGAAATGTTCGCCATTTCGAAAACATTAATACACTTATGTCTGGAAGAAATTTGTCACAAAAAAATAGTATGACGTCCGCACTTTTTTCAACAACCAGCCACCCTGTCTCATTATCTTTATAGTAAGCCATAAAAGGGCCAAGATTAACAAATTCGTTAAACAGTTAAAAAAAGATAAGTACAATTTAACGATTTAATTTACCCCAAAAACAATAAACCCAAGGCCATAACCTCACGAGACGAAGTGCTCATAGGGTTGTCGAAGGGTTTCAACTTAAACTGTGGTATAAGTTACGATACACCGAAAATTACCCACAAAATATGAATATCTGTTTAAACCTATCACAGCTTTCGCTGTTCAAAATCCCATATTGCATAAATATATATATATATATATATATTGTATTAACAAGTCTATATTGAAAACAACGTTCAAACCTATGATTGCGTTGGATAAAAACCGCAATTTTTATACGTGTGCATGCAAAACAAATTTCTTGTTAGAGGGGCCTAAATACAGCACAAACAACATTTTCCAAAAGACCAAAAAAGTGAAAAAGTATATTTTAACAAAACGCATTTGACTAACAGGTCGAACAACAAATGTTCTTGAATCCTGCTGACTGCCATTGGCGATTGCCAAATAAACGGATCACAAGGTGTAATAAATGGATCTTAACTATAAATTTAATACCAAACAGAAAACAATAAACTTGCGGCGAAGATGGTATACCGCAAACAAAAGGTGCAAAGGTTTTTTGTACACCATATCCGGATTTCGACAATTAATGTCTCTTCAGTGATGTTAGGAATCGAAACGGTTATTGGAAGGCCACATGATTTACCTCAATTTAGGATAGACTCTTGAATTTTGAGGAGTCAAAATAGGATGAACGGATTATATAAACCCGAAGGCAAATATAATACAAGCCCAAACGAAAAAATATAAACAAGTCTATATTGAAAACAACGTTCAAACCTATGATTGTGTTGGATAAAAACCGCAATTTTTATGCGTGTGCATGCAAAACAAATTTCTTGTTAGAGGGGTCTAAATACAGCACAAACAACATTTTCCAAAAGACCAAAAAGTATATATATATATATATATATATATATATATATATATATATATAGGCATAGCTGTCTGACTATTATTCTGCATCAGAGATTCAAGGGTTAGCCGAAAGAGACGAATGCAAAGGGTAAGTGTTGTTATTAAACTAAATTATTAATGAAGTATATGTTGTTAATTTTCGATTATTTATTTATAAATCTGAGGAAATTAATTTCACAAGAATAATTTGCTTGATTTTGAATAAATCATACCATGTTTTAATTTGTACCAAAATATAAAAATAAGGCGCCCAACCCTCCCCCTAACCTGTGACAGTGGTGTAAGAGTTCAAGATATGAACAAACTATAAAAATCAGTTGAAAAGGGCTAAACTCATCAGATAGATACAAAGCAAAAACAAGTACAACAAAAACACAGAGTGGACGTGGCAGGGTAAAAAGCCTATAGCGTAAATTTATGAAAAGGGGTATTAAAATGGTCACGAATACGAAAACATGTTGCGTTGATAGGCCAAAAAATTTCAGCTTCTTTTATGTTATCCAGACCTACATAATTTTAAGGTCTACTCTAAGATGTTAAAGTTTTAAACCTTAACTGCCATGGTTTAGTGAGAAAATCGCAGTATCCTGAATTTTATCAATTTGATTAGTGATCATGATATTATATATTTATCTGAAACAAAAAAACTGATCATTTTGATAATGTTAACATACAGGTACCAGAATCTTCTTTTTAATTATAAAAACGGAAGTAAAACTTTATAGAGTTAAATCAGGTGGTATAGATTCTGTGTATAAAAATAAAATATACAAAATAAGAGTAGCTTAGTGCTATGGGTTAAGATATCTGCCGATTTCTTACAGACTGTTGAAGACGTGGTGATTAGAAACATGAATATCCCCGCCCCCATCTTTTCCCTGAAAATTCATTGTACAAAATAACTGACTCATTTTATGAACTAGAACAAGAGTTGTGTGAAAACTATATATTCTGCTTGTAGGAAATTTTAATGATAGAACTGCTACTGATTGCGAATTTTCTAATATTTCAATCAGCAAATATGACATAAATAGTGACTCGGATATTGGTAATGATTACTCAAAACTTAAGTAAGATATGCTAAGTTTTAGATGTAGTGAAGATAAAATGAAAACTCTTATGGTAACACTTTACATAAATGTATGTAAAAAATCAGTCTATCCATTGTGAATGATACAGCAAATGGTGATAAATTCACTTTCTAGTTCTGCAATCATATTAGTAGAAGTATGATTGCAGAATTAAAAAATGAATTAATGCTTTTGAAGTCAAGTGTTATGTCGCAAAAGTCTGTAAATAAGTTGTCAGAACATATTAACGAAGTAATTTTGGAATCAGTTGAACAGGTTCTAGACATCTTTATTTTTAACACGAAAGAAAAAAGAATACGAAAGAAATCAAGTCTTTCTTAACAAATAAAGGTGATACAAAAATATGGAAAATAATAGACCTATCACAAGTCTTAGCTTCATGTAAAAGCTATTTACTTCAGTTCTGAATTCCAGACTTTCCATTTGTTGGAAAACTGTTTATTGCTAAATGAAAATCAATCAGGATTTAAATTGTCAACTCTAACTTTTTGATAAAATCGTCAAGCCTATTCTTCTGTACGGTTGTGAAGTTTGGGAAGTTACCAATTATTCAGTTATCAAAAGGGTTCACCTAACATTATGTAAAATTTTGTTGAATGTAAAAAAATCAACGCAAGATTTCATGATATATGGAGAACTTGGTAGATATCCCTTAGAACTTAACATTAAGTTGCGGGTTTTAAATTACTGGTCGAAACTTGTGACAACAAAGCAAGAAACACTTCCTGTTATTTTGTATAAGCATGCATATAAAAAGTATGAGATAAATATTCCATGGCTTAATGATATAAAAACTTTTCTAGATAGTTGTGGATTGTCATATATAGAAATAAGGAGATGTGGTATGATTGCCAATGAGACAATTTTCCACCAAAGTTCACATGAAGTCGATGTAAGCAATGTACTGCCTTCAACATGAGAAAAGCCCATACCGTTTAGTCGGCTATAAAAGACCCAGACATGAAAAAATATGAAACAATCAATTGAGAAAAACTAACGGCCTAATTTATAACAAAACAAAAGTTAAGAAGAAACAAATATGCCAGAAATGAACCAACGACAACCACTTAACTGCAGGCTCCTGACTTTGGGCAGCTGTATAAAGAATGTGACGGGGTCAGACATGTTTGAAGGCGCCAACCTTCCCCTAACCTAGGACAGTGGTGTAACAGTAAAACATAACTATAAAAATCAGTTGAAATTCGCTTAACTCATCAGATCGATACAAACCAAAAAAAAAACTCCCAACAAATACAGAGACCGGATGTTTCGAATGCACAGTACTTTGTCAACAATACATGGTTATGTCACAATAAAAAAGTTAGTGTTATAGACAAAAAACAAAATTGGCACTCAATAGTATCAGAATCATCAAAAGCCATTAATCATCGTCTATTCAAAAATAATGCTGAAAGGAAAAACTATTTCAAAATCCTAGATGATAAAAACTTAATTTTTCTTATTAACATCCAATTGAATCTTGGAGGTGGAATAATGTTCCAAGGGAAAATCGATATTGTAAAGTTTGTAATTTAGGAGAAATTTGTGATCAATTTCAAAATTTTATGACGAAAGAGAAATAATTTTGAAAACTTATTATCGAAATAGACCAAATATATTGAAACATCAGTGTGTTGCATAATTTGTGCAAATGTATCAGACTGATTAACAAATTGCCGGACTCTAAGGGTAATATTTTAATAGCATTTAAATAATATTGTATACACACATTTTGTATAAGAATAAAATCTGAAACCTCTTTTTAATCATTGTAGATCATACATAATTTTGTCTTAATTTTGACTATTTTTATATCATATATGTTTAAATTAAATTATAATATCTTTGTACAATGGATTTTGGTTAATGAGAATAAAGATATATATATAGTCGTAGAAATAAACATTATTGACTGTCTTTACACATCATGACATGCCATATTTTTCAAAGCAGAAGATCCCACAATTGGAACTCACTATATCCAACAAATATGACAGAAACATAACAATAATCAGAAAATAAATATAAAAAAATTACTAAGAACAAACAAAAATCATATGAAAACTAAAAGCAAGGAATGAAATCAGATGCTTTGGAAGGGGAAAAGTTCTTGTTCCAGTAAATAACAATCTATAACTGTTTGCATTGTCTCGTAGAATCATTCATGATCTTAAACATAATTTTCTTCAGGAGTTCTCTTGGAGTCTTCCTTGAAATGTGTCCTTCATAGACGGCGATCAGAGATGTCTCTGAAACAGGTTGGTTGCGTCCTTTAATGGTTCCGAGTCGCCTTTTAATTGTTCCGAGTTATAATTTTTTTTTCGACTTGTCTGAATTCCAGAGTTTTCTTTTAAATAATAGGTGTTATTATATAACTTTATATTTTTATTTCATAACTAATCACTGCTTATTGCTCAATAATGATAATTGGTCTGCGATTTGTAGTGAAGGTAAAAATTCTTACAAAATATGCAAGTAAACTTCTTTGAACACAGAATAACACACGCACTCTCGTGTTATCTTCGAATTGGGCCTGATATAGTTGTCTTGATTTAAATAGTGTTTAGGTTAAAGGCATGCCTGGTTTAAATGAAAGGAATTTGTATTAAGGTGTGAACGAACGTGATTTGGTTACACAAATATATATATACAAAAGAATTTACAACAGTAGAGGATACTCACTATTACTTTGAACACTTGTTGATTTCACCAACACCACTATGATTCCAAGGAACACTCCAATTTTCAAAGAGAATGATATCATTTTCATGAACTTCGAAGATACAAGATGTATTTAAACTACAAAGGAAAAATCCTCATGAAAATTGTATAATAAAACTGCTGAAGACTGAGAACTGACACTCAAAAACAGGTATCATCATTTAGTATTATAGAAAGGAAAAAACGCATAAAAATATGTAATATAACTTCAAAACGGAGACATAGGGATATTTGTTTCAGACAGAGTTTCCTGTTTTAAGTTAAATAAAATCATCACCAAGGTTATATGTTTTTGCTCATTTATTTTGTCTTCTGTGAAATTTCAAATATATAATTCTGTTATTTTTTGTTTAATTTCTTCAGAACTTTTTCTGTCCGGACTTTTTTTTTTGTAACAAATAGGAAGATGTGGTACGATTGCCAATGAGACTACTCTCCACAAAATGACAAATAAATTAACAACTATAGGTCATCGTACGGCCTTCAACAATGATTTAAACCCCTACCGCATAGTCAGCCATAAAAGGCCCCGAAATGACAAATGTAAAACAATTCAAGCGAGAAAACTAACGGCCTGACTTATGTACAAAATAATGAACGAAAAACAAATATGATATACAGCAACAAGCACAGGCTCCTGACTTGGGACAGGCACATACAGAATGTGGCAGGGTTAAACTAGTGAGATGGCGCCAAACATTCCTCCTTACCTGGGACAGTGGTGCAATAGCACAACACAAGAGCACACTATACAAAACAACAAACGAAAAACAAATATGATAAACCGCAACAAACAACAACCCCCATTCAATTACAGGCTCCTGACTTGACACAGGCACATATAGAATGTGGCGGGGTTAAACTAGTTTGAAGGCGCCAGCCCTCCATTAGCCTGGAACAGTGGTGAGTTCTTTTCTTCTCTTCATGTCTAATTATCATATTTTTTTTATTTTTTGGTTAGATATGATCCTTTCCCAAAAGAAGTATTTACATTTTTTTAAATTAAAAAAGACAAAATATCTGCAATATATTTTATTCAAATGGTACCAACTAACTTCAGAAGTACTAGAAGAATATTCGCTTTATTAAGGAATTTTCCCTTTAAGTGTGGATGTTGACAGTCCTTATAACAAGAAAAAACTAAAGGCAATTTAAAGTAAACACATGATAACGATATTAAAACAAATATTTTAACATTTTCAAAACTGTCTTCGCTGCATCTATTTAACAAGTTTACTTTCTTTAAAAAGACCATTTAATCTGTTAAAACTGTTACAGTATAATACCTACTGCTTGAAGATATCACAGAATGATAGACTGCATTAAAAAAAAACTATGAAATTATAATCTTATTTTATAGAAGTATATTTAGACATACTAGAGATAAACTATTCTAAAAAAAAGCTGAAATTAGGAAAATCCATCATAGTATCATGATGAAAAAAAAATCAGGAAATATGATAAGAAAGGACGATAAATTGATATCTCACATAATATTCTTTTTACATTTAAACTAATCATTTTATTCAGGGTTTTTAAAAATCCATTGCAGAAGAAAAGGTAAAGGAATGTTAGGGATTCATTTTTTGCGACTTGAATTCGAAGAAGTATTATCAAGTTATGATTAAATAACTTTCTGCAGAAGTTTACAAGACATACATCTGTCAGATATCAGTTTTCACTATTTTGAATTACAGTTAACATACTAATGTAGAATTTAAAACTTCTTGCATTTAATTACAAAATAGCCTCATTTTGAGGTCTTGTTTTATTTAGATATCAACCTTAACCTTACTAAAAAGATATTTTGGCTAAAAGATGTCTTATACAAAAATATTGATGTGGGGAAAAGACTCATTTTTCGTCGATTGTGACAGCTCTGAATGCAACTTATCACCAGATAACCAACACGACGCGTGCCACTACATTTGTACTGAAGCAGAAATTGCTTACCCTTCCAGATCACACGAGATTTGTCCATACTTATGTTTTTGAGGGGTTTTTGTTGCTTTTAATATTTCAAGATCGTAGTTTGTGCTATTTCGTTTCAATGCATGTGCTGCTTCTACGAATAACAGTCTTTCTTTTCCTTTTCATTTTGACGTTCGATCAGTGTTTAGAGTTAAAAGTTCAGAAAAAATTAAGATAAGACATGCATACATTTTTAAAATGCACCATGTTGTGCATGTTTACGGTACACGTGTTGCTTTGTGTGGTTATAAAACTATTGCATGGCATTAGAGACAGAAACTGTTCCAAGTTTTGCATGTTGTGCTTACTGTTCAGTACACAAGAACTCCCAGGAATACGTGTTTACACAATTGAAAGCGAATCATGACTTTTTTGGGTTGTTTACATTTCGAGAAATTCTATGGCGTACGGAAAGGGTCAAAAGTTAAAAGAGGTGCATAAGCTATAAAATATAGCTTATGCTGCTTTGTAGCATAAGCTATATTTGACGTCCCAAAAGGGTCAATATATATTTGTCTGGTTATGCTGCATTTTATCGCATATGCGATATCACAAACATTGACTATGCTATATTTTCAAATTGTAGCCTATGCTGTACTATTTCAAACACATCATTAAAGGGTCAAAACTCGAAAGTAGCATAGGCTGTATAATTTATTTTGATTAGACTGTATATCTTACTGTTGGAAGGCGTGTTTAACGAATCTAGTCAGTTGTCATCACTTAAGTCTCCGCCCTTTTTATCAGTACTTATAGAAATGAATATATAATGCGATCATTCGAAAACAAAAAAACCTTTTTAATGATCAAGTCCGAGTTTATTGAAAAACAAATCATTTTTAATATTATTACATTTTATATATTTATATGCTTTGCCTGGTATATTAGTGGATTTTATCACACTGGCATCGGGTAATTTTAAAACCAGGTGATTGGAAACGCAGCACACATGAATAATAATTTTCTTATTTCAACTCTGTCTCGGGTGATGTATTAATTATGTACCCAGCAGAGCCTTCTCGCTAACAAATATTCACATGTACGCCCCTGTCGTGGCAATTAAGTACCTGCAATATCATTTAGTAAATGTTCAGATCAATAGGTCTAAGTATATAGTATTGAATGTTTCTTTAAGTAATTTCATAGGGTTGTACATGTATTAATTAGCGTTGACCGCGCTTCATACAAAATGTACTTCGGTCAACCCTATGAATTTACACAAAGAAGCATTCAATTCTTAAATAAAATTTTCAAAACCTAATAATAAAATTATCAAGACATTGTCCGAATAATCCTTGAACTTTTGGCTAAGGCCGAAACACGAACAGATATGCCAGTGACAAAAAGTACGTACATGCAGCAGGAGAATTTGATTTCAGCTTTAAAGTGGGACTAAGTTCATAATTTGATAAAACATTTTTTAAAGTTTTCAAAAATATTCTCTGGCTATAGTACTGCTCTTAATAAGACATTAACAGGAACATTTTGGGGACTAGTCTTCAGCTGCCGACGCCAAGTTTTTAATTTGAACAAGAAATATAGAAAAGAGTCTTAACAGGCTATTCCTTAATT
Organism: Mytilus coruscus; assembly: GCA_017311375.1. NCBI lineage: Eukaryota > Metazoa > Mollusca > Bivalvia > Mytilida > Mytilidae > Mytilus > Mytilus coruscus. Next base: position 26,757,322 of record CM029601.1, read on the forward strand.
CTAGAAAAATTTCATCCAGGAAACTTACTTTCTATTTTGAAATGATACCAAAATCTACGTTCTATCATACATAATTCTATAGTTTTGGAAATATTCAGAGCTCTCTGTTACATCCATAGACAAATAAAGAACACAAAAAACACAGAACAGAATGAACTATTCCTTGAAAATCGGCACAAGCAATAAAACAGAAGATCAGCTTTAGAGCGAGAACAAGAGGTCATAATTCTATATTACACAATTTTGAAGTTTTTATTCAGACAGAATCCAGAAACATGGGGAAAAATTAATATTTCACATAAGTGAAAAGTGCGTGTATGTTTTGTTATAATAAAACACCAATGCAACCACGCATCCCATATTGCATGATAGGACCCGACACTACTTTAGTGTTTCGGCAGTTAAGCTTGGGATGGTCATTTAAGATGCATTATTTGAGTATAATCAAATATGAAAGTTATTCATGTATATATTGATATATTTATATTTTAATTCTTCTTCAATAGATCTAGTTATTATGACAGATCTGCCATCATCAGGGTCCAACTGTCAATTTTATGTTAAAGTCTTTAACTTTGATCTACTAAGCATGTCTCCAACACTCTTGTGTATGCTATACGCAACAATTGGTGCTGTATTGAATATTTGTACACAATCTTCGTCAAACTGTTGTAAATGCACGTGTTTCATAAAACGTGTCTTATTTTATATTACGTATATATGGATTATATTTAGTTATTAAAACTAATGGAATATTTTGTTTTTCTTTTGATTTGTTTTGTTGTAGTAATTCAGTACGGTCAATTGATAAAGCATCAGTAATACTATCATCTATTTCCAGGTTATCAGAACCCTTTCTAATAATTTCACTTTGAAATTAGTTAGATTGTTTATTAATTTGTTATGGTCACTTGTGTTTCTAATTTGCCGTATTGCTTCACCTTTAATAAATCCTCTGAATACATGCTGTGAGTGACAGCTATATCTGTGCAGAAACAGATAAGAATTGGTTTCTTCAAAATGTATTTCAAGGTCAAGCATGCCATGTGTTGTAAATCTTTGACCTTTGATTACATCAACATCTAAGAACGACATTTTATCGTTTGAGATTTCATAGGTGAACTTTAATAAGGGGTTATAATTATTTGCTAGACGAAACGAATCTATAATTTCATCTAGATATGCAGATCTGATTAACTTTCATAACTTTGCTACTGCAAAAATATTTTGTCATTGTTCATTAATTTTAACTAAACAAATGATTAACTACGCAAAAATTACTCCAAGTACAGTACTTGTCTGTTCTTCTACAAGGAGGGTTAATTTTTAAAAAGAGAGGCAAACGATACCAAAAGAACAATCAAATTCAAAGGTCGAAAACAAACCGACACAGCCATGGTGAAAAACGAAAACCGACGAGAAGACAAACAGAAGCCAACATATCACAGCATAGAAAATAAAAACTTAGCATCATGAAACCCATTTAAAACTGGGATGATCTGAGATGCACTGGAAGGAAATTATATCCTGCATTTTGGCCACGGAGGATTTTTTCAAATATGAAAGTAATTGTGCAATAACAATCATTTTAGAAAGCCTTCAAAGTTTGTTTATATGAACATCAAGATTATTTTCACGCATTTTATGGGTTATTTTCTTTTGACAGTCCGTATTTTCCTTAGGTCCAGAAAATTTTGTAGTACAAAATGTATATGTTTTAACACAGAGAAAATTTCGCACCCGGTGGCGGGCTACATCTGGCCCCTAAAAGAAAATGTGTACTAAATCATTGAAGAGGCCCCTGACTTGGGAGAAACATGCAGCAGGGCCAAATGTTTACAAACACTTTTTTTCAAACGATCTTTTTGATGCAACTTTACAAAAAATGAGACGAAAGTCAAATGATTTTATTTGATCTCTATGGATATATGTAAACAGTTTGAGAAAAGGTATCACTCCAAGGGATTGAAATTTCAACTTTTGACCTTTTGAGGAAATGTGTGACACCTTTACACCACTTTTAGCAAAACCTGTAGGTTGGTGCCATGGATACGTCAAAATACCTTCTAGCTTTAACCTTTCAACTTCTGGATATCAAATCTATACAAAATACTGATTACATACATATACACATATATGACACAAACAGTAGGCTTAATTTGTAAGAAAGGAAAGAAAAGGGGCTGGTAAAATTTATGTATATTGTTATCTAACATAAGTATCAATCTGGGGACAAATCTCATTTGGTGATGTCATTTTCAAGAAAAGAGCAACGGAAACTACCATAACATATCAGCTTCCTACTCTACTTTGAGGACGTTTTATAAACATTTGGGGACGTTTGTTGAACTCCCGCAAGTCTTTCATTTGCCCATACAGCTGTCGTCGTGTCAACCTCTGTCTCACCTAGATTCCTTGGCGCACGTTGTTGTCTACGACTTGTTGTTCGTCTTCTACGCTCTTTTCAAGGTCCTTCACAGCTATTAACCTGTCATTCTGGAAGACTAACCACCTTGCCTACAAATCCAACTGCTTTATTTTGACGTAGATATCTTAAATGTCTGATTTTACTCAGACCTTCTGTAAACTACTGAATCTAACCAAATGAATTAAATAGAGAATGTGTCCATGGGACACAAATAATGCCCCGCTTGCATATATATAGCATTATAAAGGGTCATTACTCAAAATCGATAAAAGTGACGCCATCCAAATTCGCACATGATCTGTGTATTATGGTAATAAGCATTGTGTATACGTGTCATAACATTTGGTTGGGGCAAAATTTAGAGAGAAGGGAAACTAACTGATTGGACGTACGTACGGACGGACAAGGTTAACACTAATGCCCTCCGCTGCGGCGGGGCTTAACACATTCAGACGTTTTTATACTGAAATTGTACATACCGACAAATTCCGACTATCCCTACGACCCTATACGACCAGGTCGACCTGGTCTGGTCAAGATCGGGCTGAGATCGAGTATAGTTGATTTGGTCTAGCTAGTTGAGTAAAGATCGTCTAGAGATTGTGAATTGGTCGGAATTCGAATATGTTTTCAATTAGTGGTCGGGTGGGAGTCTTGATGGAGACATTAATGAGTCGTGAATGGTCGAGTTAAAGAAATTCTGAAGTTAACAAAATTTACTTATAGTTCACAAAAAAAGAATTAATTTGAACTTTTTGTTAAAATTAATCCAAATACTACAGTCAAAGGTTGTCGTTTTCATCTTGGACAAAATACAAAATTTAAGTTTAGCTAATGAGGACAAAGATAGGTCAAATGAAATAGAAAAATGGTTAACGCAGATTTTCTGATTGCCATTTCTTCCAGCGGAGGAAGTTGAGGACAGTTTTGCTGACGATATAATGTCAGATGCTCCTGTAAATAAAAAAATGAAACAAATTTGCCGACTACATAGAAGAAATTTACGTAACTAGTGAGCTGAAATTACAGTGTGGACGACTGTGTCTAATGAAGTAACAAATCGTACCAACAATGGTCCAGAGTCTTTTTACAGCTATTACCACATGTATTATACCCATCGCTATCGCTCGGAAATAATCCAATCTAAATGCCCAACCCATTGTGAAATGAAAACAAATCTATACGGCTGCCACAAATTATTTCTTAAATATAAGAATTGAAAATGTGGTATGATTGCAAACTATGTTCTTAACAAATATGATAGACAACCACCAACATGTTATCTCATTTTCCTAAAAAAAAAAAAAACTCATAAAATCCGTAAAATTCAGGTTAAAATAAAACTCAGGTGAAAACTCAGGTGAATTACAGGTAAATTCGCGCAAGCGTATTAATACGATTTCTTCGCGCAAACGAAATGCTTGTCATTTTGAATTTCGCGCAAATGTAGTTCGCCCGTATAATATGTTTACGGTCGCGCAATCAAATCCCAAAACAAGTTATTTTATACATATATAGTACCAACGGGATTATATGTTTATGTATGTTAAAATATATTCGGCGTAAGACGCTTAACAAATATAAGAAAACTGCAGTCTCACTATATATCATGACACCAAATATCGAAACGTAGCATCACACAAAATAACTCTTTGGATAATAGCAAAAAAAAAAACCTTAAAAAACCCCTAAATGGTATTGTCATATAAACTATTTGCATATATATGTAAGACTCATCGGTCTCTAATCGACGGCCTTTCCTCAAATCGAAGTCAAATCCGACGACATTAGAATAACATGCCAAATCGACGGCCAATCTTATATCCCACTAATCGACGTCTTTTTGTTGTTTTCAAATCGACGTCCGCTTTTAGCTTCTCTAATCGACGTGACGGCGTGCATAACATCACAGTACCCAAATTGCATCGAGTACCCAAATTGCACCTATTCAACAAAAGCGGTGCCGGAATTTTACAAGTTTTCTTTGAGACTAAATAATTTGTAATTTTGTGATTTGACATTATACACGTCTTTCAACAAAGGTAAATATATATTTAAATATACACAAAACGTTCACAGTATATATCAACAGATGAAACATTCACTGAAAAAGTCAATCTACGGAAACGTCGCCATGCGACGTTCACAAAAAGTCATCTTTTAAAATGATCAAATTAAACATGTTACAAGCATCCATTTCTTAAAATGAATAGTAAGCATAGACTAATGTCAAATTGTTCTAAATATTTGAAGAAATAAAGCAAAACATCTGTTATTTGATTTTAAGGATATGAATTTAAGCATGGATGCAATTTGGGTACTCCTCATTACAGAATCATAGATTGTTTGGAGGTCGGTTCAAACCCATTTTCTATGATTAAATATGGATTCAAAATTAAATTGGTGAAACCATATAGTAAATAATGACACATCTACAAAATAAACACAGAATGGAAACTTTTGTCTGGATCATAAATAAGCGTAGGTGAAAAACTGTCAAAATAGGTGCAATTTGGGTACCGTCACGTTATAGCTGAGTCCACAACCGTAACGTCTTCAAATTACCAAAATCATTTACGACGTCGGCATTTCCTCCCAGAAAACGTAAGCGTAACAAAACACTGGACACTTAGTTTATAACACACTTTTAAACATAAACGTTTAATATATTTCTTTTTTCGAACAACAAAGCACAGCAAATACACAATCTGGAAACCTAAAAAAATATATGCTAAGAGCAGTGTAATGGCTATGCCGTGGACCCTATTCAGAAAATAGTGTTAAAACGTCATTTCTTTAAACTGTAACATAATAGCTGGAAATTTAAAAATCCCAAACGTATCAACCATGGTTGTTTTGATTTTTTTGGTGAAGTTCGTATGACGTCATAGTCCGAATCCGAAAATTTCTATTGTACGAAAATGCAGGAAAATACGGTTGTACAAATTTCAGGTCAAAAATCTATTTTATGCTTATTTAATGTTACAAGATTCACATATTTTGCCGTTTTCTCCATGTTCGTTGCATACTTTATAGATTTAATTTTGATAACCTTTTAATTCTGTGGATTGTAATGGTTAGCTTTAATCATTTTATCATAAAACATCCCATTTAAAATATATGTTTAACACGGTTGTATAAAAGTTAAGTATGAAGTATTAAAAGCGCATTTAACAGTTGCCGTCAACTTTGTGCACGCCGTCACGTACGCTTTATTGATTTGCTGCAATGACGTCATAACTTTATCAAATGACCGATGTTTATACAGGTTGTGATATCAATTTTAAATTTAATAGATTATATAAAACTAAGGAGATTTGGTATGATTGCCAATGGGACAATTATGCAATAGAGTTCAAATGAAGTGGATGTAAGCAATTATAGACAACCGTTCGGCTTTCAAAAATAAGAAAAACCCATTCCGTAAAGTCGGCTACGAAAGGCAACGACGTGTAAAATGTATACAATTCAAACTAGCAAACAAACGGTCTTATTTATAACAAAACAATTCCGAAAACAAATATGACAGGCATAAACCAACGACAACCACTGAACTACCGGTGTTATATATAGCCATTCTTTCCCATGCCAGTTTCCCCAAGGGGGAAAAACTAGCATGAGCCAATTTTACCCCCGGGGAAATGTTGTATCATTGCCATTCTTACCCCAGCGAAAAATTGACAATAGTATACATATAGTCACTTTTCCCCCATGCTAATCTTTCCCCCACAGTATAGATTTCACTATATACAGTCAAACCTGTTTTAAGAGACCACTTATGGGATAGCAAAAAAGTGCTCTCTTAAGACAGGTGGTCTTTTGATAAAGGTTCGATATTTATGAAATGTACTATACAGAGGGATCTAAAATCGGTGGTCTACAGTCTGTGGACACGGCTATCAGTCCATCTATATGTCTACCAAGCTGTGTCTATATGTCCAACAGTCTGTCGACATGGCTATCAGTCGGTCTATATGTCTACCAAGCTGTGTCTACATGTCCAACAGTCTGTCGACATGGCTATCAGTCGGTCTATATGTCTACCAAGTTATGTCTACATGTCCAACAGTCTGTCGACATGGCTATCAGTCGGTCTATATGTCTACCAAGCTGTGTCTACATGTCCAACAGTCTGTCGACATGGCTATCAGTCGGTCTATATGTCTACCAAGCTGTGTCTACGTGTGCATCAGTCTGCTACATGTCCACCAGTCTGTGTATGTATAGAAAAGAAGATTTGGTATGACTGCTAATGAGAAATTCTCCAGAAGAGATCAAATGATCGACACAGAAATTAATAGCCATAGGTCACCTTACGGCCTTCAACAATGAGCAAATCCCATACCGCATAATCAGCTATAAAGGTCCCAAAGTCAAAATGTAAAACAATTCAAACGAGAAAACTAACGGCCTAATTAATGTACAAAAACGATCGAAAACAAATATGTAACACAGCAGTCTGCCAACATGTCTACCAGTCGGTCATTATGTCTACCAAGCTGTGTCTACATGTCCATCAGTCTGTTAACATGTTCACAAGTCTGTCTACATGTTTAATCGTTTGTAATTGCATTTTGTTGTGTTGTTTTGTCTGATCGTTCAAATCATCTATTTGCTAACAGCTACATGCATTCTTTTGACCTGAAAATTCACTGGGTATATTCTCCATACCAATACCCTTCACCACACCACCCTTTGTTTACACCGAACTCCAAACCCCAGGGAAAAGGCGTCTTTTACTTTCATTTAATTAACATGATTTTTCACAATGAAATGTATGCAACGCTTTTCTTGGTGAGTATTTTTTTTTATCGTCTTGATATGATTTTTTTCACATCGTAGGTGTCCGTAAATGACAAAGTCAGTCTTCGTGCTCATTTATGTTTGTGCACCTGATCTTTAACTTTGTGTTGTGCAACACAGGTCTGAAAATTGCAAACATTTTTTAGGGACAGCTACAGCCCGCCTCCGGGTGCTGGATTTTCTCCTTGTGTTGAAGACTCATTGGTGACCTTGGTCTGTTTTCTGCTCTTTGTTGGATGGTTGTCTCTTTGATACATTCCCCATTTCCGTTCTCAATTTTGTTGTTTTCAAGATGGAAAAGGCATAACTTTATATAAATACAAACAAAAACAATATCCCAACTTCTAATTGCATAGGTTTTCTGTCTCTGCACGGGTTTCTCATCGTTGTTTTTAAATTTTTCATTTAACTATTCCTTACTGGCAATTCTTGTTTGCGTTCAAATGCCAAACAGTTTTCGTTAGGGTTCATTATAAGCCAAGGAAAATTTTAGTATGTATCGCCAAAACAATTCACGTTGCAATTTTAGTTTTTCTGACAACAGGTTAGTATAACTAGTAAACTTGTATTTCAATGATGCAAATAAAGCATCAAAATTAAAAAGCCTACTTATATCCGGTTGACAAACTGTCGTTTCACAACCATAATAAATATACATGTTTTCGCAGTTAATGTCTGTCTCTGCATGATTGGTGTCCTTTTTATATGAAATGTAGCATTGTTTCATAGATATATATCTCGTTAGTAGTTATTTCGTTATTAAAGAACAACCCGTCTGGAAGAATATAATCATATTACATGTAGTTGAAATTGGCTTTGACATAGCTTTCGGTAAATGAGTGTGCTCCTATTTCGGTGCTTTTTTGTAAGTTAATTGTTTTTAAAAGCACTTATACTCCCATAATATGGACCTATGGCTTACAAACATTACACATGATATACATACAATACAGTAAAGCAATGAAAATGAACAATATTGTAACCCGTACATCTACAGTTTTAGTGAAGCAAATTGTAATTGATATTTTACAGTTTTTTCCTATTGTGTGCTGTCCTAGGTTGGAGTTTTTTTGTGATTTTATTTTTGGGGGAATGGGGTGTCGAGCGCCTACGAATTTGTTTAATCCCGCCACATTCTGTATATGCCATTCCCAAGTAAGTTGCTTGTAGTACAGTGGTTGTTGTTGGTTCGTTTTGTTTTCGTAAACTATTTTGTTTTAATAATTAGGCCATTAGTTTTCTCGTTTGAATTGTTTCACATTTTTATTGCCAGGGCATTTTATAATCGACTATATGGTATGGGCTTTTCTCATTGTGAAAGCCGTACGGTGGCCTCTTGTTACTTATTGCCACGTCAGTTTAATTCGTTGGATATTTGTCTCATTTATGCTGGATATAGTCGACCCTGTGCACGTTTAGGGCATGCGGGGTCTTTTTGTAGATCTTGTACAGCTACAACTGATGGGGTAGATATCTGCATTCGATTGATGTAGTTTCTGGTAATTCCTGTACCTCCACGTCTCTCATGCTGGTTGGAGCGGGTATACCGATAACCTCTGGGTTTGATGATGTTTCATCCGTATCGGACTTCTTCTGAAAGAAAGCTTTCAGGCGGCGAGTATTTTCTCTGTCCAGCTTTCGATGTGTTCTTTTCTTTGTCATCTCTCTTTAGTTGTTATCTTTCCTAATGGCGTCCATCTAACTGGTAGAGTGTACTGTCCATTCCTCCTGGTTAAAGACCAGTCGGCAGTTGTACTTCCTTGTACAGCTAGTACATGTACCGATGTGACATAATTGGGTAGAGATAGAGTAGGTTTTGCATGATTCATATGAAGTCATTTTACCATATTAGTATTACGAGACATCATAAACATGTCTGTCCAGGGAATGTCTTCTTACTGACCTGATCCTGGTTTGCCCTCCTTTCCCATCACGCTGAGGGGAAAAGTAAGATCATGCCAATTCTTCGGGGAGGGGACTAGATCGATCCAGTTCTACCGCCCGGAAAAATAGCATGGGGAAGAATAGCTATAGGACACCGGCACATACAGAATTTGGCGGAATTCAACATATGTGTGAGGGGTACGCCCGACAGTCCGACGCCCCTTTAGTCCGACTGTTCAATAGTCCGACGGTTCCATAGTCCGACAGTTAAATATTCCGACAGTTCGATAGTTCGACAGTTCGATAATCCGACAGGGTGACACATAATTATACAAGTCAAGGGCTTAAATATTCTTATTTTTGTCCCGCTATCACACTTAGAGTGTTTATTCAGGCCTTTCAACCCATCTTAACTTGTCTTAGCTATTTCTCTTCTCAGTTTAACCTGAGTATGATTTAACGTAACATATTGTAACAATACGCACGTGTCAATGTGCAAAACCAAACATAAAATGTTTTTTTTTTTTAACTTCTGCAATTAAATGTTTAAAACTATTTGAACCTTCAAAGAAAAGGACTTGGGCCAATTTTCCTGCCTTTTGTTCATATACGTACTGGTGTAGTTCGATAATTGAGATAGACAATCTCAAATCAATCAGATATGTAATGAGGTTTTTTTTTTTTTTTTAATTATTAAACAGTGCTTTTAAATAAAAGATAAAACCAAAATGCTGATACTTGGATTAATCATAAATCACATACTTTTTTCAGGAACTTTAAGATTTAAACAATTATACTTCTTCATGGTTGTAAAAATTCTTCATGTTGATGAATCTGTCATTTAAGTGACTTTTGAAATTGTCATTTAAATTAATTTATATTCTGAATACCAGGAAAATGGTCTTTATGTATTTTCACAAAAAAAAAAAAAAAAAGTTCTAAAATTCCTTCAGTTACAATAAAATACTAGTATAATATGAGACATTCAGATTTGAAACCTCATAGCTGACAAAACTGATGACGTCAGTATAGCGATTGTACGGTATAAAAGGACAGACAGAACCAAATTAAAATGCATGAACTTCAAACTTTTATTTGAAAAAACGGTGATGTGTGTTCCCCGGTTGATGATGCAAGCACAGGAAGTGTCAAAATATGGCTTTGTACTATATTTGTAGAAATGTCAGTATATTTTTGTAAATTGACATCTTTGGTATGTTGAAAGTTCACATGTACAATACAATATCTATGTAACGAAAGCTGAAACTATAAAATTTTCTTATCATTTTCTGTAATAGTCCCCGAATTATTTCACTATTGGAATAACCAAACCCTTCCGGCTTCACACTAATACAAGAACAAATCGACTGAAAGCGGTGTACAAATGGTACTATTGTTTGTTCAAACACAGACCCTTAATCAACAATATGCTGTCAATTATGAAATCAAGTATCTTCCAAGTACATTTTGTTGGAATTTATAGTTTATAGTTATTTTATTTGCTCAAAGAGTCAAAACGGTAAAGACGCACGTTTTCGAACTTAGGAAGTCTTCTCCTTGAAACAATACTACAATTTAGTTTACATGAAAATATATATATGCACTAATGTTGTACAAAGGATAATTTCGAGGTGATAGATTTAAAGCATAACTAGAAAAAGCACACAGGATGAAGAAAAAGCTACAAAATAGACGAAAAACGTGAGTGAAGTATATGGATACCGTCACGGAGTATGATGATGTATACAGCATAGTATAGTAATGTTCAAAGTTAGGCAATAAGGTATCTTTTAGACCCTTTAATAAATATAATTATAGACATTTTTTAAATGTTGCAGTTTTCTTCATAACTAAGGTCCGGCGGTACTTCCTTGAGTCACCTAAGCAAGATTATCAGTTACTATTTCAAGATTTTGTATATTCCTTTTAAACTTTAACTTTCACAATAAATCTGGCCAAGTGTTTCGATATATATTTGTATATATTTTCAACATGTTCGTTCCTTTTGCATCAGAAAAATAGTTACTTCTAAGTGTTTAGGAATATCGTTGAGAATAGTGTACACAATTTCATCATGAATCAAAATGGTCATAATCGCCTTAAGTTTCAAAATGCTTACAACTTCCAACTTTCTTTCATTGTCTGAATTTTTATTCAAAGATTTTTGAAGATGTCAATATTGTAACCAACTAGTGTTTGAATTACACCAAAAATAATGGCACAGTCAGGAACCTAATGTTCAGTGGTTGTCGCTTGTTGATGAGGTTCATAAGTGTTTCTAGTTTCTTTTTTATATGGATTAGACCGTTTGTTTTCCTGTTTGAATGAGTTTACGCTAGTCATTATTGGGACCCTTTATAGCTTGCTGTTTGGTGTGAGCCAAGCCGGCTACGTGTTGAAGGCCGTACTTTGACATATAATGGTTTAAATTTACAAATTGTGACTTGGATGGAGAGTTATCTCATTGGCACTCATACCACTTCTTAAGATTACCAGTTGCCTTAGTTACAGGGTCATGAGACGAAAATAAAGGGAAAACAGGTATAATAGACAACTTGAAAAGTGGGGACATACATTTAATAGAGTAGTCCGATGTCGGTAATCTGCATCTTTTCTGCCTACTTGGCCCTGATGCATGTATACATTTTCTGTTGATAATCAATTTGACATTATAATTATAAAAAGAAGATGTGGTATGATTGCCAATGAGACAACTCTCGAAAAGAGACCAAATGACACAGAAATTAACAGCTATAGGTCACCGTAAGCATGTCTTACTATGGCATAACATTTTTATGGCAGTGACAATATATATAGCTACATTCAGTTTGATGAATCGATGTTACCACTGTGCTACCATCTTGTTGTTCTATTTCACATTGCTTTCCCCTTTACAACAGCCAAGAGAGAACTGAGGAATGTTGAAAATCAGTTTACCAATTATCATGGTCAATTTGTATCGATTTAAAACTGTTTTAACATCGGAAGATAATGTTTATTCTTTACAGGTGAATCTGGTAACCATAAATCCTTCGAAAATGTTGACAAATACAAACTTTGAATATCGATCGCGAATTCTATGGCAATTACAAAATATATGTCTCCTTTACGTTACATACTATTAAAAATACCAAATTTGTATATATTTTTATAAAACGTATTGTTTATTTGTAATGCCATATTTTCGATACAATTTGACATCAAGTTCAATCTAGCTGGGTATTTGCATAATATTGAAGTGTCAAAACTGTTATGCAAACTTGTTGTCTGCCCATAAAGTGAGAACTGTAAATAATACCTTGTCCATCGGATTTCTTATGATTAAGAAATCAAGGCTTAGTCAGGAATCTGATGTTCAGTAGTTGTCGTTTGTTGATGTGGTTCATAAGTGTTTCTCGTTTCTCGTTTTATATAGATTAGACCGTTGGTTTTCCCGTTTGAATGGTTTTACACTAGTAATTTTGGGGCCCTTTATAGCTTACTGTTCGGTGTGAGCCTAGGCTCCGTGTTGAAGACTGTACTTTGACCTATAATGGTTTACATTTATAAATTTTGACTTGGATGGAGAGTTGTCTCATTGGCACTCATACCACATCTTCTTATATCTATTTAGAAAATTTAAAAGTGCCTAGAATATCAACCTATTAATGTTAGAGCTAGCTAGATTTGATTATTCACTTCCTCCCGACCATGGCTGTATATATATTGAGTCTGAAATAAAGACTGGCTAAACTTTTGGGACATATCAGCAAATCGGTAACCTAATTTTGCGAGAAAAAAAATGGACAATATACATCCCATTTTAGCGAAATAAGAAAACACGTAGGTCACTTTACGGAAATTGCTTCGTGTTCCGTCTATTATTTGTATGTAGATTGTAAGGATACAAAGTGGATGTGTTCATAAAACTTGTTTTTCTTTTTGTTTCAATTACTTTTATTTATATTTATCAATTAATACATGACTTCGAACAGTTTAATATTTCATCGTTTCTTGAAAATTCTTATATACATGTACTGAATAGACTAAGTGCGTACTATAGTAAAACGTATAACGAACACACATTTCGCTAATCTGTGCTATAAAACAGACATGTAAACATATTTCTGATGATTGAATTCAGTATAAAATGAATAGTACATCAATCTCATTCTTGTATTTTCATCATACAATAGACAATTTATAACTAGTGCTTGCTGTATGGTGTGATTTTTACTAATTTTGTAAAGTCTCACAGCGACTTTAAGACGTTCAAAGGCATTGTTTTTGTACCTGTACCTTTTGGTTGTTTGCCTGAAATGTTGAGGATTCGGTATCATTGTCTACACTATTCTTTCTCTCGGTAGCACAATACAAAGATTATTTTACCCCAAATCAGACAACTTTAAACTGATGTAATCTCTTTCATCCAGCTTTAAATTTTAAAGGGTACCAAAAGAAGAAAGATTAAAGTGCCATATATCAGTCTAAATGTTGAACTATTTTTTATGGTTTTACTTCTTTCAAATAAATTTAGGAATCGATTGCAAAAATCCGATTTCAAAATTCTGTGTATTTAAAATGATGAGAATTTCATTATGACATAATTATTACATAATTAATTATTAGGTAATTAGTTGCTATATTGTGATGTCCACACTTGACTGAAATTATCTTCTTTGTTATTCATTCCATCCCAAAATATTTTATAGATTCTTTTACAACACAGTTTGACCTCCGAAACCATGTCTCAGATTTTCCATATTGCATTTCATTCTCTCATAAACCTTCAATGAAGATGTCAACCTCAGTTTATAAGAGATCACTAAATTCAATTGGTTATAACATTTGTTCTATTGATGCTTTTGGATCTGAGACTATATGTTGAAGATAACTGTTCAAGGAACAACATGTGTGAAAATCAGGCATATAGGGGCACACTTCTAGTACTGTAGCTAATTTCATTTAAAACTACATTTTATGTCAAAAATGAATGTGTCAATATTGAATAAATAAGAATTTTCCTACTTGTACACCATTTACTTCAATATAATTCACACATGTACCATGTGGATACTTCAGGATTGGCCTTTCATCATAAATCAGTTAGGTTTTGACCAGTAAGAAAGCTTTCATTTCAGCAATTCCAAATATACAAAGAAAATGCACACACAGCAACGCATCAAAATACATCTGGCGGGAGATGTTATATCATCATTGACCTTGCTGTAAGTCACGGTTGCTACTGACATGGTCAAAACTCCGCTTATTATGATAAACAGTTACAATAAATAATACCAGAAGTTTAATTACACATTGCATTTTCAATATGGATTTTATTCCTTTTAGTCACACAAAATAATATATTTTGTTTTTGCATTCATTTTGTTACAAAAAGTAAGTTATGCATGTGTACACAAAATGATCAGTTGGTCAGTTTAGATGATCTTTATGGGGATTTCTAGAAATATAATTGTATACAATGACAATATGGTGTTTTACTCCAAGTATATTTTTTTTTATTTTGCAGTTTGAAAATGAAATATTTAATTCTTTTAATAAGAATTCATATTTATTACATTATTCTCAAGAAATTCTAGTATAAACATCAGCAACATTAATTGTTAAAAGAAGTAACAAAAACAGATGAAAATTAAATTTTGATAAAATTTAGTTGCTTTTATATTGTGCTACCTTAAATATAATTCTAAGATAAGCATGATTATTTCATGTAAATATTCCGAATATTTCATTAACTCTCTGAACTCGACTATCAATTACTTAAATCATAATGCTCTTTAATTTTCACACACCTAAACAAAATGTGGTTCTGATTGGCGTTATCTTAATTTGTGAAAAGCCTTCAAAGTTGAAGAGTAATTGACAGTAAATATATAATAGAATCATTTGTGATTGACAGTAATCCCACCTTATAACCATATGGCACAATACAGCTTATGCTACATTTACTTTTGACCCTTTCGGGACTGTTATAACTTAAATGTAAATAATGTACATGTTTCAACAATTATAGCGTAATCTGTATTTTCTTTTGAACCTTATGGTACGTCAACTGGACGCTTAAGCTGCATATGCTATTTATTACAGCATAGGCTGCATTTAATATAGCATATGCTGTATTAATTATAGCATATGCTGTATTAATTATAGCATATGCTGTATAAATTACAGCACATGCTATATATTATAGCCTAAGCGACATTAATTACAGCATAGCGTACATAAATTATAGCTTGCTGCAGTTTATATAGCATATGCTGTATTAACTGTAGCATATGCGAAATAATTTACTTTTGACCCTTTCCGTATGCCATAAAATTCAGTTATAAAGAGCAATATTCCTTATATTAGCAATGGATGCCCATCTCCCCATGTTTTGTTAGTTATGTCACTTTATGTATGTAATGGTAAGTAGGAAACACTCTGATAGGCACATCAATCAACTTAGGTTCTTTTGGTTGGCTGCACATAACATTTGAGCGTCATTTATATCTCACTATATCTATGAACTTTGCATATTGACCAAAACATTATTGACTTGCTAGGTTCCGCGTCCATTCTTTTTAAGACAATGATCTTTTAAGAATATCAGATTGATTGAAATTTGTGGTTTGCACCAGCAGCATAAACTGCTATATCGAAGCATTTAACATTGAAAGGATAAAATAGAAATTTACATAAAATAACTAACAGAGACATTAGATACAAAACGGGTATGATTATTGACTGCCACATAAAATTGTGAGAGTTTTGAAGGGTCTCAACCTCACCCTCTCATAAGCTAACTCTTAACGAGTGATGTTAGGTGTCATTTTCGTGCTAGAATCGCGGAACTCTGTCAACACGATTGTGTGTCCAATTCAACCGTTGGAGCCTCTGCCAGGAGTCTTATTGTAGAATTGTACAAAGTCAAAAGTTAATCATAATTGATTGTATCACGCTCAGCTTTTTATTCATATAAATGAAATTGATTTTTATAACAAGAGCGCACACGCTGAAATGTCTCGCCTTCTTTACTAACCATTGATATTATGTTGATAGTCCTAAATATAAAGCTTTACTACAACTATCACATAAACTTAACATGATCCAAGAAAATGAGGTCAAGGTCATAGAAACCAAACGAGAAATACATGTTCACCTTACAATCATTCAATACACTAAATATAGTTAACCTATTGCTTATAGTTGTTAAGAAACAGACTTAACCAAGAAAACTAAACATCGACCAATGAACCATCAAAATGAGGTCAAGGTCAGATGAACCATGCCAGGCAGACATGTACAGCTTACAATCCTTCCATACAACAAATATAGTTGACCTATTGCTTATTATTAAGAAAAACAGACCAAAACACAAAAACTTAACAAAAACAAAAACAAACAAAAACAAAAAACAAAACAAAAACGTCCGAGGTTGATATTTATTAATGTTTTAACATGTAATTATCTATCCAAATTTGCCAAAAACTATTTTTGTTGTTGTTTAATCATTAGTAATGTATTCCATGTCATTAGACAAATCATTGTTTAAGTTTACAGTCTGTGGTTAAATGTGTATCTTTAATACGTTTGGTTTTATATGGTTATATATGTATCATTTATACATATGGTTTTATATGGTTATATATGTATCATTATACATATGTTTTTATGGTTGTATATGTATCATTAAACATACGGTTTTCTGTGGTTATATATGTATCATTGTATCATTGTATACATATGTTTTATATGGTTATATATGTATCACATCTCTATACAAATGGTTTTATATGGTTATATATGTATCATTATACATATGGTTTTCTGTGGTTATATATGTATCATTATATACATATGGTTTTATATGGTTATATATGTATCACATCTCTATACATATGGTTTTATATGGTTATATATGTATCATTATACATATGGTTTTCTGTGGTGATATATGTATCATTATATACATATGGTTTTATATGGTTATATATGTATCCCATCTCTATACATATGGTTTTATATGGTTATATATGTATCACATCTCTATACATATGGTTTTATATGGTTATATATGTATCACATCTCTATACATATGGTTTTATATGGTTATATACGTATCATTATATACATATGGTTTTATATGGTTATATATGTATCACATCGCTATACATATGGTTTATATTTTATATATGTATCACATAACTATACATATGGTTTTATATTTTATATATGTATCATTATACAATGGTTTTATATGGTTATATATGTATCATTATATACATATGGTTTTTATATGGTTATATATGTATCGTTATATACATATGGTTTTTATATGGTTATATATGTATCATTATATACATATGGTTTTTATATGGTTATATATGTATCATTATACATATGGTTTTATATGGTTTTATATGGTTATATATGTATCATTATACATATGGTTTTGTATGGTTGCTGTCTGTCATAATTCTTTTTCGTTTATATATTTTTTGTCATAAATCAGACATGGAATGTTGTTGTTTGTTAATTTTAATTTTTTTTTTCTTCAATTGCTTCACATTTTGACATGTGCCCTTGTAGTGCTGACTATTTGGTGTGGGTTTTTGCTCTCATTGTTGATGGTCGTACGGTGGTCTAAAGTTGCTCAAATTCTATTCATTTGGACACTGTTGGGTAGTTGTCGTCTGAATTTACAATCATACCACATTTCCTTTTTATGATAAATTACACTGATTTTGTATAGTAATATATATGTTTCCATAATGATACATACAGTTTTATTGTTTATTGTTTAAATTAATCATGAGGTCTATGGTATTAGTTATTTTCAAGTATGGTTATTTTGTATTTGTCATATGATACTGTTTATTGTGCCACTATTTCGTTTCCTTTATAAATGCTATATCAGAGAGCTGGGGTAAGAGGAATGACTGCTATTACAGATGTGACAGAGAGTCTATCTTTTGAAATATTTCAAGAGTTGCAGCTTGTACGATTCAATGAAAAAGACGAAAACAGACCCGAAATAATAATGGTCTACGAAGATCAACAGCTCATACGATACTTTTGTAAGATATGACAATACACTATCCTCATTTATAAAACAGCCAACAGCTAATGAAATGGCAGCGGTGATGATTGCTCAGTTGAATTGAAAGGTGCTGGTTTTTATTTTCATATAGCCGACAGCGTGTTTAAATCATAGGCAGATGACAGATTGTACATCACGTGTGGCTTCAACATTAGTTTAACAAGACATCAGCCTGCAACACTAGATTTTCAAAAAAACAGAGACAGAAATATTGCCTTCAACATTAGCAAACGCAGTACACTGTTCCTCTGAACCGTCTGTGACATCAGACCGATATGTTTCAGCACATTTTACAGCTTACAGCAACACCAGTGCAAGAAGAACAAACTTTAGGTATTGACAATTCTGTATTAGGCTAGACAGTTAGGTACTTCTTAACAAAGACTTTGCCCTTGGGCTTTAATGTGAATTAAAAAACAAGAAAAGATATTTGTGCTGATAACTTTATAGACTTGGTTACCCTTTCTCCAAATTTCAGTGAAGATAAAGATGATTGAGAACAATTCGAATCAAAGGCGGTTTAACTGTATAACAATAACAGACGTAGATAATGTCGATCCGTCAGTGTACTGCAACTTGAGATATGTATGTCTTTATATTAAGTAAATATCTGGAATTTATTAGCCCATTGGCAAAGCAATTTGGTTTCAATTTGCAAAATCATATGATGAAACATTTCTTGAGGTAATCAGAGTGATAAAGTTTTATTGGGCAGTTGTAAAGGATGATCCTTTGCAGACTTTTTTTTTTTTTTTTATATATATATAATTTCAAGCATACCAACAACAACAACTGATCAATTATAAGTCACATGTTAAAGTAGGAAGTGGCATGCAATTCACAATAAAATAAATCGAACAATTTCTTCCTTCCTGGGCTATAACCGGTATCAAAATCAAATAAATTCACAGGTTTCAGTTTCAAAATATTTCATTACTAAGTCTTTTTAAAGAAAATTAGTATTTCCCCCCAACAATAAGTGTGCAAGGAAAATCCGGAGCTTGTCATTCGTAAGTCATATACAAAAGTTATACAGACAGAGTACATGAACATATTGCTTGATTTATTTGCTTTCACTTGGGTCTGGTTTCTAACCAAAAAAAAAGGAAAGCGGATCTTTTTGCTTAATTCACAACCAATATTTTATTTAAGAGAAAGTATCGAGGTTAATTTTGGACACCACTTGAATAAACGCCAGTCTCATATCTAATTGTTGAAACTATCATTGAGCTGGTCCAAGGAACATGGTTTTAACTGCAGGATTAATAGTTTTTAAGTTAGCCCCCTTTTTCAGTTCTCGTGTGGTACATCAGTGGGCTTCTTCCTTTAAGTCATAATTGAAGTGCCTTTTATGTTTAAAGCCGTAAGCCCACAGCGTGTTACAAGGATCATAGTTTCAAATAGGTGCTGCATAATTAAACAGATCAAAGAGTGTTATCATTACAAAAACGCACTACTAAATTACATTAGATTGTACACTTTTATATTATGTCTTAGGCAGAGGTCAACAGGGCTTGCTTTGTCCAAAAGTAATTTTCTTAGTAGAGGTCAACAGGGCTACTACATTCTAGTACTTAAGTTATGTGTTATGACATAATTAAACTTGTTTAGAATACCGGTAAATCATTCTTTTTATGTGACTATGGATAGAGGTCAACAGAGCTTGCTCTATCACTTTATTAATTTGTTCGGGAAAGTTACAAATTATTGTTTAGTTCTTTACATCTGTTTTGCTTATCCTTTATCTGCATGTATAAACATAGATATAAGAAGATGTGGTATGAGTGCCAATGAGTCAACTCTCCATCCAAGTCAAAATTTATAAAAGTAAACCATTATAGGTCTGTATGCATGTGTATTTTGTCTTCTATTAATGTTTTTGTTTTACACTCTGCATACCGTACAAAAATACATGACATCAAGGTATTTTTGTTTATCTCAATATATTTAATAGCCTTTTATAGGTTGAATACAATACGAAGTTGTAAAAGTTGTAATTTTTTTATACATTATGCTATGGAATGATGGAAATGTAGGGCATGTGTACTTGTCAAACATAAAAGGTAGAGGTCAACAGGGCTTGCTCTGCTTTTTTATAATCTTGTAACCTTTACATCCAGACATTGAACAATGCGTAATATTATACATACATATTTTTCTTTCTGTTTGTCATTTTAATGTCGTCCTAAATATGAATGAAATAATTGCAATCAATTAATCTCTTATAAAATTTATCTCCAAGGTTTCCTCGGGTGGCGGCTCCCCAACTCTGTGACTTGGGGATTGTGGCGATATTTATTCCCCACCTTTGCAAATTATTGTCATTTATTCAGTTTTGGTTTATTACATAATTGTTCATAACAGTCAGTTGTATTATGTTTTTATGGTTTCTGAATAAATGACCTTTGTTCTCTGGTCGATATATTATGTGCAATCATACCACATGTCTTTCTTTTAATATCATCATAAATATTGTAATTTTTACCCATATTTGTTAGGTTCTTTTCGTGCGTGATCAGTAATAACTTTTTTCATGACAATAAAAAAATCTTTTTCATTTCATTTTATTCAAATGTTGAATATTTTCTATCTGTTTTACTTTAATTTGTTTTGCCTCACTTGAACTATAGCTTTTAATGAATTGCAATTAAAAATGAAATTTTGCCGGGAGGTTATTTATTTTTTCCTACGAATCATCATGTTGGTTGTCTTTAATGAATAGTAATGGCCTTTCCAAGTTTTCCAATTAATTCCATCAGCGTGTGTAGTATGTTTCCCGCCAAGATACTGTCCATTCAAGTTTGAAGCATGACAGGCTCCGTACCACCATGCACCTTTAAACACAGAAGCACAGTTATTTCCTGACTGGTCGTTATCCTGGTCTTTGGTAGTAAAGTTCTTCCCATTATGGCTGCTAAGTGAATCACCTTTGAAAAAGTAGGTATAAATTCATCATCATTCCCGTAAATAACGATGTTCCTTCTCTCACTATAATTCATTTGAAGACCATTTTCAGTTCAATGTTTCCAAAACGTTAAATGAATGAACATTCTATTCAAAGTGACCAATTGTAAAACCTATAGTTCGAGGACTACTTCTTTTTCCTTAAACACAAAAAAAAATCTTGCATTAAAATATTTCGTCACCCACGTTTTGAGCAACATAAATGACATATGTCACTCCTTGTAGAAAAAATAAGATGGATTTATTTTTCTCATGTAAAATATAGTATTTAAGTCGCTTTTCAGATGTAAATATTCTGTTTTCTTTAAATGATAATAAAGTATATCTGAATGAAAATTTGTTAGGAAGAGAATAGTTACATAAAATGAAGAGAAGGTCGGGATGGGTATATGTCATTGAAACGGAATCCAATCATGCAAATAATACGTTTCAGCACAAAACCATATTTATAAAAATCTTCTTTGACAAAAATAAGTAAACAAACATACCAACGTTGCCAGTATAGGATGATATGGTCATCTTGAATTTTGATTCTTTATTCCCGATTTTGAAGTTTGCATATTTTGCATATCCAGTATGATTGGTAAAGTCCTGCATCGTAATTAAGAGTTCGTATTTGTCTTGGGAGGTAAGGATATGGAGATTTTCGTTGCCTATATAAAATACATCAAAACAATCACTATTAATAATACATTATAGTAATTTGTAAATGCAATTTCGTGGATTATCATCTATGTTTCTATACAAATGCCCAACTAAACAAAATTTCAGTTGGCATGTTAAAGAGATATGCCTTGAGTTGTTCTTTTAAAATCTCTCAAATGAAAGTGTATGTTTCTTACAGGTCCTTTTTATCCGGAAATCAGATATACGGATGAACACCGATAAAGAAAGTAAAACAAGGAATATTGGAATAAGTCACTAACAGATAAGAAGATGTAAAAAATACTTTAGGTCATACTAATATCGCCACTTTGACACAGTTATGCTAGGAGCAAACGATTAGATACAAATTCCATATATAGACATTTTTTTAATTTTTCTAAAAATTCAGATAAATTGACAAAACCTATATAGACTCGTGGAAATTTAGAATACAGCCATGTTGTGAGAGCCTTTAGGTGTCAGACCATCAATTACTCCCTCCTAATTAGAACGTATGTAAAAGTAGCCCTACTCAGACACAAAATAGTGCTTTTGATGTCATTGTTTACCTAAACTAACCAACAAATTTGCAGAAATGAAACTTTTGGTGAAAGAGAAATATATTTAGACCATTTTGAGCCAAAATTTACTTGTTTATGAGTTTGCATTAAAAACTCAGGATTAATGCGCTCCATAGTATACTAATTTAAGATTTCCAGAAAACCCGGGGTTATTTTGGTAGTACCTATGTTCCCAAGGTTAGATTTTTCTTACAAGACTTTAAAGGTAGGTTGAAAATTTGGCATGTAGAAAGGTGATACATGTACAATTCAGGATATACCTGGTTTCTATGAAGTTAAACTTAAGGTAAAACATTTAGAAAGCTGTGAAAATTGCAAAATTTGGTTGAACAAATAGGGATTTTTAATTGGTGGTCTGACACCTTTATGTTTTCTATACTGTCGTTAGGTTATTGTTTCATTCTAATGCAATCTTTATATTACAATGTTTTTCATTGGCTAAAACTTACCGTCAAACTAGGAGATAACTATTGTATTTTAAGCTTGCATTACATAAAACGCTAGTTTTAATATATTAAATTGAGTTTACCTGTGCCTCCAGGAAATACGTCAGCGTAACAAACTGTCTCGTGCGAATCATTCGACATATGACAATTTTTTCGATTTTCAAATAATTGGTAACATATTTTCAAATATCCAGAAAGTTCTGTAAATGTTTCCTTAAATTAAACTTAAAAATAGACACTATATATCAGCTTCCGAGGAAACAGTAAGAGAAATAGAAAACTTTTACAAACATTATCAAAAAATCTGTACTTCATAAAGTCATATCTTATAAATTGGCGGTTAAAAAGGTATATTTCTAGTTTTCTACATTTATTAATACATGTTTTATTTGTGAATGTATAATAATAGCGTGTAAAGAAAATACATGTATAAAACATTACGAGAAAGCATACCAAGCCAGTGTTCTCCATTCAAAGTTCCGAATCCAAATTTATAATCATTCCATCCTCTGTAAAAATCAACCTCACCATTTTGTCGTTTTTGGAACACCTATGGTTGTAAAGAGTTTCGTATTACTACTCAATGTCCATAACACCTTTATTTTATTCGCTCGTTTAAAAAATTTCAAGAATTAAAAATCGTAAAAACAAATATTAAAGGAAGTCATGCTTCAGCAAGTTTTTGGAGGGGTTGTATGTGATCTGTTACAGTTATACGGCTTTCCGGCATTCCCATGTTTTCCAAGTTTTTCAAGGTGCATTCCTTATCGAATCTGATAAATTATAGATACATTATTTTGAACTTTCTATTTCTTTAGCAACAATCCAACAGCTTCCACAGAAAGAGTATAGTTTTCCAATTGATACGTAATTCCAGGGCTTGCGTTTCCTATTATTATTATGATTAGGACATCGTGGAATTGTCGAAATATCATTGAATTTTACTTGCCATGAGCAATGGAGAAGAAACTACTTACCATCACGGAGCACCTGTGCTCACCCCGGTTCTTGGTGGAGTTTGTGTAGGTCGTTCTTAAGTTTTGTATGTAGTACTTTGTGGACTGTTGTTTGTCTTTTCGTTGTTTGTCTTTTTGGTCATGGTATTATCGACTAATGGTGTTTGATAGCCCTTTAGTGCCTATTCTCTAGTTCTAGTTGCATTCATCTATTCAAATGTTTTCTGACGCCATAATGATTAACCACGGTATTAGAGACCAAAGGATGAAGATGTAAACAACTACAGTTAAATGACGGCCTTCAACAAAGAACAAAACCACGCCCAAGCGTTAAAAGGCCCCGGCATGAAAAACAATATAACAATTTAAAAGAGAAAACTAATGTCTGTGTTGTTCCATCGTTAACGGCTGTACTTTGCAGCAACGACTTTTAATAGGAGAAACGCGATGGGTTCATTAGTGGAGCAACAACTATTGACTCTTCCGGAGCATCTGAGTTCACGCACGGCCATTATGGTGCGTCTAGCATACAAAATTTCAATCCTGGTATATATGATAAGTTTATTTGAGTAAGAGAATTTATAAGAAGTAGTGGATTCGGAAACGATTATTAACTAGCGACTATAATCAAATCTACCACTTCTTATAAATTCTTAACTGCGGAACCGTAACTCTAATGGTCCTTATTATGTTCTCTGATTTGTGGTCCGCATTAAAATTTGAATAAATTTTTTACCAAAATAATCAATATTTTCACATTTATGTTGTTTAACATCTGCTGTTGTATAAAATGAAGCTTGTAACTGGTAGGTTTAGCACAATTCAAAGCTGATTTTTAAATTAAGATCTGTACACTTACCCGAAGTAAGTATTTTTAATGAATCAGAAATCGTATCTATGTTACCAAGTCGTTAATTATTTTGTAATTAACATACCTACTATAGATCTGAGTTGACATTCCGAAGAGTTTGTTTTTTTTTTTTTTACCACATTTAAATTTGATCAAAATATAAACTTACATGCATACAAACGAAGTATAAACCTTTAAAAAACATACTAATATTAAAGATGTTCTTTGTGTTCACTATAATTTGTACTTGATGCAAACAAAAAATTCACTGTTCAACCCTTCGGTTTCTTCCTAATTAACCTTTTTACTGTCGGTGATTTTTACATTGTTCCACTCACCGTCCATCCGCCCCCTACGTTGTCCCTCTCCATATTACAATATACATTGAATCCATCCTCAACTCCTTCAGGGTAAATCATGTACACACCACTGCCTTTCTTGATATCGATGCCACCACAGTCAGAAGGAAAACCGATGTAAGATCTGCCTATAAATTTAAAATCACACAATGCAAGTGCTGTAAATCAAGATTGAGAAAACATTCTTATCCATCGAGAAAGGTACTGATTCAGAATGCGATTATGTGAATCCCTCTGATTTTTGTTTGTTACCTTGATTTGTATTTTTTCAATAGATTTATGACATTTGAACATCGGTAAACAACAGTTACTGCTGCCTTAATGTATCGTTCATTTCAACATATATTTAAAATCTTTGAAACACTAAAAATAAAAATGGTTTATATTCAAACCCTTTAAAAAAAGAAAAAAAACAAATATCCATTAAAATGAAAAGATGTTGCACGATTGTCAAAGAGACAACTATCCACCAATAATCAAGGACAAGGATGTGAACAAATTTATGTCATTATTTAGCCTTCAACAATTAGCAAACCTCATACCGTTTAATTAGTTTTGTAAGGCCCTGGGATGATAAAATATGAAATAATTACAAAGGGAAAACCAACAGCCTGATTTATACTAGAACAGTAGATAAAAAACAATTATGACAAACAGCAACCATTGGATTACAGGCTTATGGCTCGGGACTTGCACCTATAGAATTGGGTGCGGTTAAAAGTTTTGTTAACGCTCAACCCTGTACTACACTTGGGAAACGCTGCTACAGAACTCCATTACAAGAAATTTAAAAAAAATCGTTTGCAGAAGGATGTACTCATCAGATTGGTTTTACACACAAAAACATCAATCAAAATCACAACAATTGTTTATACCGATCTGCGATTTATATATTTACTGCTACCTATATTTTTAAACAGTTCTGAGAAAATCTCGAAAACACCACTTTTAATCGATGTGCAAATTGCTGATTTGATCCTCGGTTTTGATTGTTGATATGATATCACAGGTCCGCAATTTGGAACAGCCTTCGTGGACAATTCGGCAGACCTAGCAATATAGCATTGTTTGTAAAGGTACGTAAGAAATTTTGTATCCAGTAGAGTGTAATAAGATTCAGTTCTTCATTTTTTGGGGATATTGAAGGGAAAATAAAACAGACCAAAATTGTTCAGATATTTCTCTTAATAAATGTCTTTGGGTAAACAATTTATTTTCAAGGTTTTTTTAA
Organism: Mytilus coruscus; assembly: GCA_017311375.1. NCBI lineage: Eukaryota > Metazoa > Mollusca > Bivalvia > Mytilida > Mytilidae > Mytilus > Mytilus coruscus. Next base: position 26,783,551 of record CM029601.1, read on the forward strand.
ATAAGATGTTACATAATTGAGGGTCTGAATGGGGATTACAGAATAGATAATAAGGAAAAAAATAAATAATAAAATTATAAATAGGAGCACACGGTGGTTTAGGTATAAGACATCATTGAACCATACTGATCTCTTAAAAAAGAAGGCAGTGTAGATTTTACTTTTTCATGGTCAGAATATTGCCTTTAAATTAATGGCATTTGCAAGACATTTGATGTCACGAGAAATGTAATTCGGCGCCATCTTTCTTCTCAGTTCCAAAATTTGTGATTGGTAATATCTGATAAGATAAGTGCGAGTTTGGATACATTTAAATTGAAAATTTAAATTCCAAAACAAATTCCTAAAAAATACAAAACAAAAAAGAAAGATAAGAACGCAGCAAGAAATTTTAAAGATTTGAAGGATTAAAATGTCAAGCTATTTTGCAAAAGATAAAAAAAAACTCTGTCAGGTATCATCTGATGAAACCCTCTAAAATTGTTTATGTTTATGTCTCAAATTTTCAGATTTTGCTCTTATGTCAGAATTGATGACAAAATCATATTTGAAATTCAAAGTATCTAACTAGGATGTTTCTACTTGAATCACAATTTGCATTATATACGCAAGCCATTGAATCTGCCAATATTATTTATTTGTTGCGCAATGAACAAAGTAGTGACGGAAATGACTGCTTCTCATACCACATCAAATAAGTCAAGGTGACATCTAGTGGTTTTTAATTACATTGTGTATAACATGTAGAATCAAACATGCTTTTTACAGTGACGACAGTAATCGAAAATAAAGTCAAGTGCAAAGACAGAAATAAAAAAGTATAACAAAAATACCGAACTCCAAGGTAAATTCAAAAAGAGGGAAATCCATAAAAACTGACATAATCAAACTTTATCAACCAACGGAACGAGAGAAAAACAACTGTCATATCCCTGACTTGTAGTTAGAACATATCCGCTTCCATCTTTGAAACGGATATTCCATAACGGCCAACCAACTCGTGATGGCGTCCGTAAAATTTACGATGGGATGATTTCAACTTCACCACTTGGAACTCTTGGTTTAATAGCTTCCTTGTGAGCAGCAACCCTCTATCAAGGAAATCATGATAGGAAATACAAGCCCTGGAATATCGTATGAACTGGAAGATACACTACCTAGAATTTTATCACACTTTTATTGTACATTTCTACCCTCTTGTAAATCAGTACTGAACGGCAACATGATAATAACAGTAGTGTTACAGAACTGAAAAACTCAATACCGTTACAGAACTGAAAAAAATAAGTACTGTTACAGTACAGCAAAAATCAATACTGTTACAGTACTAAAATAATCAGTACTGTTTTAGTACTGAAAAATCAGTGCTGAATTTACCAAAAGTAGAACATTACAATTTTATCATGTACCCGTTCAGTACTGATTCACAAGTTGGTAGAAAAGTACAATAAACGTGATATATAATTCTTGGTAGTGTATATACTCCGTATGCAGGCGCTGCTGGAATGTTGCTACATAGAAATGGAAAGTTCACAACTGAAATCATCTCTTTTGTCGTAAAGTTTTGTTTTCAACCGACCCTCATTGTCAATTTCTAGATGTAAGTTAAGATATGAGGCAGACTTAATGTGTTAGTTGTGGACCGTCTGGAACCCCCGAATATTCGGTCATCATACATGGTACAGGTACAAATCTCTGGTAGCTAAGTATATTCGTAAGTCAGTACTTCAGACGCCAATATAGTATCGCCAGATTAATTTCTTAGCACAACAGCTGAACGAATTTAGATTTTGAAGTTAGAATATTCGACCCCTTTTGTAATTCAACCAAATACGTTAAAAAAAAAACAGACGTATTATCGAGTTCAATTCACACGGCATAATCTTTATCACATACGCTCGAGACTTAAAGATTAAAAGCTTAATAAAAACAAAATTATGAACATATAGATAAAAAAGAACATAAATAGGACAGCCGAAAATGCATTGATTCAACTTTGTTTGAGGGAGTCGCAATCAATTATAACCAGGAATCTATCCTAAATAAAAGTTCGTTTTTATTTTCTGATTTTTTAGTTTGTCTTACTTCGGGTAACCACACATCTTAACATTATTCAACATCTACATATATCGTTCATTCTTTGAAAGGACAAATATAATGCTCAATCTGACAAAATTACGCATATCAACCCTTATTCAACATACGGCAGCTATGTTTCCTAACTTTGATATAGATAATGCACTATGACTTATTTTAATAATACTCACTGGAAACGCTAATAGAATTTACTAGAACGATTATTAAACAGAATACCATCACAAAGTACCACATGGATTCCTTATTGACCATCTTGGCGGATGCAAAACTCAAACGTAGAGTTTAACGTCGTATTATATACTAACTTAACTGCGCAATATAAATACGGACCGGAAACGAATAACTGCTATTGGGTGAAATGCTTGTGAGAAAGATGTAGATCTTGATTCATCGTTAATTATCATTGAAATTTAAAAGGTGTCGTGTTTCTAGTGTTCGGTTTGAGAACGTGTTTACAAAATCATTCGAAAATTCTATTTAAAGAAGCTATTATGTATAATACATATATTATTATTTGTTTGGGGGTTGTACCCTTAAATTGGTAATCGGCAAGTCGTTATGAATTTGAGTTGTTTGTCAAAATAACACATTCGTATATTCTAACGACTTCCTTGAGGGCTTTATTGAGGAAACAAAAATGGGAATCGTAGAAATCTTTTTGATTTGATTTGAACATTAAATTCAATGAGGACAATTCATATCTCAACAAACAGTCGATATTCCAAAGGGTAAACTTTTACACCTTATTAGCCAATTTGATTTTGTATAGATATGAAGCAGAACTTATACAAATCTCAAAGAAATAAGAAAAAAAAGTTTGCAAAATTTCACGTTCAAAAATATTGATCATTTCCTGTCACTCAATAATCCACACTACAGCGGGTGTGTACGTCTTATATATTCCAGTGAACTTGACATTAATAACATCACCGAAACCAGAAGTTCTAGATATCTTTCTTGAAATTGACACAGATGGGACTACTTCCAACTAGGATCTAAGGCAATTTCACTTTTCCTATTGTCAACTTAGTTCTAAGTAGTAGCATATCCTGTTCCCCATCGTATGAGTTTGAATATCTAAATTGATACGTGACGCATTAACAGGGATGTGCTAGCTCCTTACACAAAAACTCCTCAGTAAGAGTTGTGATAAAAAAACAACTGAAATCGATTCTACACAAGTTTTAGTATCACCATCACAAATTTGTTGACCGATACGACGAGACAGCGTCTCGTCTCACTAAAACATGGTTGCTTGGTACTTGATATTGAAATACCAGAATGGTCGTCCGATCTTTAAGTTTAAATTCGCATGACGGGTGCTGTATGCAAAGCCGGAGACGCCTACCACATTTTAGTTCATGCGATTACCTCAGTTTTCGATCTTTGATTTGTTTATTTTAAATGGATTTCCGAGTTTTAAACATCGGAATACTTCTGTTGCGTCTTACTAAATTATTTTGATGTTTTGGTTGCATATTATTGCGTGAACCCCTGAGGGTTCACGCATATTAATTAGTTAGAAATATAATCTATGGAGGAATATTCGGAAGTCAAATTATTCTTCATTCGGAACACTTATTCATCTTATCAGTATTAGCCTCCTGCAATTAAGAGCACCTCCATACGGGGGTATCTGAGATATTTAAAACGTCGCAATAACGAAATTGTCACAAATCGCTTATTCTCTTATCTGATATATGATAATAAACTAAATGTATCTATAGATCACTTTCAAACATGTATGTTAGAGCGATATTTATGCATTGTAAGTGCTTACTTGAGCAAAGTTGACAGTTGCAACGTTTGATAAACAAGTGAAAGTTAAATGGTCAAGATTTAACGACCTATGGTATCGACCATCAGTGCCAGATATTAATGGTGTTGTGGTTTCCACATAATGAGTTATAGTAGGCTTTGGGATTTGTTGATTTGTAACAATAAATTTTATGCACATTTTGACAAATCAGATAAACAAAAATGTCCGTTTCAAAAACTGAAAAAAAAACCAAATAAAATAAAGACTGTTTGTTAATATTCCCAGGAAATAATCATATTCTTAATAATAAAAACTATATTATATACTTTTTAAATAAGGAAATAGATTTAACAATTGCATGTTAATCTTTCATGAGGTCTTCAAAAAATATGTTATGCAAAAGAAAAAAATACAAATACACAAAAACAATTAACTCTAGATTTTTACACTGAATAAGCATACAATGGATTCTGTAAACATTGGAAAGTTAGAAAAAGAGTGTATTTGATCTTACGTTTGAGTATTTGTTTAAGCAATTATATATCAATATAAGAATTAAGATTGAAAATACATAATATACTGAGACCAACATTCTTTTAATAAATATATCTGAATTTACGAAATTGTGTTTTAAAATTAAAAATTATTATGAAATGCGATTCCTTCAACCAACATACATAATAAATCTCAAGACTTTAAACCGTTTTTGCTAACTAAATAAATGTTTGTTGCCTATAATTCAGAATTTTATCAGTGTTTCAGGATTTTTTGCTAAAAATTGTTTAAGCATGGGTCCCTTTTCAAAAGTCTCCCAACAACTACCTCGCAAGGTATTCTTGTTGACATGCGTTTACATGCTTTTTTGACCTCGTGTGACTCAATTTTATTAATGAAATCTTTTTTATCTCGAATGTAAAAGTTACGCCTCTTCAATAATGGTTTTATAATTAGATCAAGAAATCTCTCAATGCGTCTCGTGGGAGAGTTACACTTATTGATAATTGGTCGGTAAGGAACATTTAATGTCTCCTACTATCTAACCAGTTCGCAATGCCTCATTAATTATGTCTAGATTAATTTTATGAATTTTTGAAAGAAGGTACATGTGTCCATGTTTTGAATCATTATCATTCTTTAAGAAAGTATACGTCTGGGAATCCATTTCTTTTTATGCCCCCTACACAATGCTTATTACCACAAAATACAGATCAAGTTTGAAATTGGTGGCGTCACTTTAACCGTTCTAGAGTTATGCCCCTTTTCAAATGAAAATTGCTGTATTTTCATTTCCGTTCTCTAACTTTAGTTTTCCATAACCAAATGGTATGAGACTTAAAAACACTGCTTATTACCACAAAACACATATCAAGTTAGAATTTTGGTTGTGTAACGTTTACTGTTCTAGAGTTATACCCCTTTACAAACATAAAAGTTTCCGTTCTCTTACTTTAGTTTGCCTCAACCATATATTATGAAACTTATACACAGTACCTATTACCACAAAAGTCAGATCAACTACAAATTTGGGTACTGGCACTTTTACCGTTCTTCAGTTATGTCCCCTTAAAACTTTATATGATATGCAAGCAGGGGCATCATGTGTGTTCCATGGACACATTCCCTTTTTATTTTCATCTCACTTCATAATTAACACCACTCTCATATTATCATGATTTACAATAGTTTAAAAAGGAAATATCATCCTCCACACACATGGCCATGAAAGCACTGAGATATAATTTTTAATTTAGTTGAATTAATAAATAGCATAAAAAAGTTCTAAGGTTCACGTATTGTCTTTTTTTGTTTTTTAAAAGCAACTTGTATCTTTATCATAGAGTAAATTGCTTTTCTGAACTGTTTTTAGTTGTACATTTTTCTGTGTTTCTACTTATCAATTAAGGAGACGACTGCTTATAAGACAGCTATCCACCAGTATCAATTTACAATTTCTCAGTATTAACATACCCTCTGTCCCGTCGTATGATGTTTACATCTGTCAATTGATAAGTTTCACCTAGGTATGTTTAAATTATACTGACTTCATTAACAGAAGACGGAAATAATGCCGATGCATGACTATAAGGAAGAACTCCTTACTTGAAACTAAAAACGTTTTACGTTCATTCTCAAGAATTGGTTTACCGATGCGATGTGTCTGTGTCTCAACTCACAAGAGACATTCTCTTGAGGTCTTAGATCTTAAGATACAAGAACAACTGTGAATAAGATTGTGTCATATTCCTTATCATGACATTTTGACTGAGTCTAGATTCACATTGGGGTAATGCATGCATAGCAGGATACGCTTATTTCGTCGACGTATCCAGTCGTACTCGTTTTTGAGTTAATGCGATTCTTCCAGTTGTTTTTACATCGATTTTTTCAGTATCTTACTGATAAGTGAACTTCGTTTGTTTACAGTTAACACTTAATTATATATTTTGAGACCTCCATTCTTTGTAAAAATTCCATGGTATGTTATGAAACTTGGACAGAAGTTTCCTCGAGATACAGTTTGCGTATCTGAAGAAAAGCAATCGATTTCTTTTCATTTTTTTTCTGTATTTTACTGATAAATGGACTTGGGTTTTGGCAGTCATCATGTTATGAGATTGTAAATATTATGATTATTTATCATGGCCTAATTTGTTAAGTGTGGCCTTATAAGATGTTTACATAATTGGGTTGTGACCTGTTTATAGTTGTTTACAAAATAATGTTATTGTGTCGTTTAGAAATCACTGATGATGAAGGATATGTTCCAGCTGTAGTAACCAAAGTTCCGTCCTCTTTTCTCGATGGTGAAATCACCGAATGCGACTTAAGCCAACTGTTCACTTGAAATGAGCGACACGACAGTGGAACAGGAACTACTTACCATTACGGAGAAAATATAGGTTGACTTTTACACTTTCAAATTGATGACTCATAGTTTTGATTAAAGAACAAAAAATACAGAAATTCATAGTAAAAAGTAAAAGATTAATAAAATAAACTTTATACCATCTCGGAATGATGTTGTGTGATGTAATTTAAGTATTTTCAATGAAATAAAATGTTATGAAGTCTACCCGCATTTTCCTTTCCAATAGATATAGGAAGATGTGGTATGAAAGCCAATGAGACAACTCTCCATCCAAGTAACAATTTATAAAAGTTAACCATTATAGGTCAAGGTACGGCCGATGCATGTTAAACGTCAGGGATATGTGATCACTTGGTCGCTTCAATTAAAGATCAATCCTTTTTTAATACAAACTCCCGTTATCAAAACGTTGCAGTTAAATCATCGTATATAAATGCAAAAGGAGACAATGGTTATTTGTTTAGGAAGCTTAAGAAGCAGTTTTCTCTTGTAAGGATCTATTGGTACAAGAAAAGGGGTTTCGTAATTTCTGCTTTCGTCCATGATACTTTTTTTTAAATATCTCAGATATTTTCCGTATAGCTAATTCTTCATCCTATTGATAGTTTTCTTAATCAATATATTAAGCATTATTCTTTTATGTTTATATATCAGAAAATGTTGTCTTAATATCAATAATATTTGAAACATGTTGAGTCTTAGAGATGTTATACCTCGTGAACCATGACCTACGGAACATACTTAATATTAAATGGCTAGCTAATTATTTAATTAATTACAGTTTTTTTATTTTATTTTTATTGGTATATGGAGAAAAAAAACGGGAAAAAGATCTACAAAAAGAAATAATAACATTAACGTTACCAGTTTTTCTGCACTAGATGCGCATTTCGACAATAAATGTCTCTTCAGTGATGCTCGAGGTTAAAATATTTGAAAAGCCAAACCTTATTCAAAAAATGAAGATCTCACAAACCAAAGAGCAAACGTTATCGCCAAAGCTGAGCAAGGAACCAAGAGGCTAGAAAATATCATTGATAAAAATATACCCTACATAAACAAAATCAAATATAGGATGTATCCAATTGGGATAAAATATCCCAGCGTCTTCCCCAGTCAAAATCATAACCTTGATCCCCAAAAATATAAGCTCTACTCCAAATTTTGTATGCTTTGTGTTTTACATCTTGTTTCCCTCATTCGAAATAAAGAAAGTTGTCTATTATCAGTAAAAACTATATCCTATGATGTTGAATTTTCTTGTGAAAGCTTGACGTAATTTTTCTATATTAAGATAAAGGAACAGAAATAATCAATCTCACAGATAATGATGAAATTTGGAAGCAACTACACAATGAATTGGATATCAATGTCGGAAACACATACATGAAACTATTATACTATTTTAGATAATGCAAATTAAATATCAAACTGATAGAAGTACAAATTATAAAATGCACTTAAATGTCGCAAAAAGGTTTTCAAGAAATTTACTTTCAATAACCCTTTTTCGAATTCCTGTCCTACGAATTTTTCTCTTAACATTATCTTGTTACTGCCTATGGAATTTCTGTTTCTGTATAAATCATCAAGTATGTGTTTCATAGCTAACATATCTATCATAATATCAAGTATTCGCGCCAGTATTTTAGGTTGCCCAACAGTCGAAAGTAAGAAATAACAATATTGCTAACAGATAGAAAATTAAGACCCTGAATAAATCAGAATTCACTTATAAAGTTTACTTCTTTTTCAGTCATAATTTATGTAAATAATGTTTAGTTCAGCTCATTTGAATTTAATCACCAGTTTCATTCCATTCTACGTAGCATCATAGATGTTGCTTTAAGAGAGTAATGGTAGCCTTTCCACTGATTCCAGTTTACACCATCAGCATCAGAAGAGTGTTCCCCTCCTAGGTATTGTCCATTTAAGTTGGAATCGTGACAGGTTCCGTACCACCAGGCACCTTTATAACTTACAGCACAGTTTCCTGAATTAGAGTCATTATCTTGATCTTTTGTAGTGAAGCCATGTCCGTTATGATGCTTTAAGGAGTCACCTTTAAAAATAAAAGCAAGAAGTTTGTATGCACATGATTTGTTTACGTACTACCATCCATTTTTCTGCTTCATCTAGATAGGATAAGGAAAATATTGATCTTCATCCATAGGATGTTTCTATTCTTTATGGTACAATGCTAAGCAAAACAGTTTTCGATATCTGAAAATTCTTTCGCAATATTGATTTCTTTGCTCAATATTGACGATTTAGGCGGTAAGTACATTAAAGAAACTTTCAGGCGCGAGAAAAAAATCATGTTCGCTAATAACATTAACGGTACCAATTTTACTGCACCAGATGCACATTTCGACAATAAATGACTATTCAGTAATGTTTGAGGACAAAATATTCTAAAATCAAAAACTTATACAAACTCTGATAAAACCAAAATGGACGTAAAATATAGCCAAAAGGACGTAAAGTATAGCCAAAAGGACGTAAAGTATAGCCAACAGGACGTAAAGTATAGCCAAAAGGACGTAAAGTATAACCAAAAGGACGTAAAGTATAGCCAAAAGGACGTAACGTAAGGTATAGCCAAAAGGACGTAAAGTATAGCCAAGAGGACGTAAAGTATAACCAAAAGGACGTAAAGTTTAACCAACAGGACGTAAAGTATAGCCAACAGGACGTAAAGTATAGCCAAAAGGACGTAAATTATAGCCAACAGGACGTAAAGTATAACCAAAAGGACGTGAAGTATAACCAAGAGGTCGTAAAGTATAGCCAAAAGGACGTAAAGTATAGCCAAAAGGACGTAAAGTATAACCAAAAAGACGTTAAGTATAGCCAACAGGACGTAAAGTATAGCCAAAAGGACGTAAAGTAAGGTATAGCCAAATAGACGTAAAGTATAACCAAAAGGACGTAACGTAAAGTATAACCCAAAGGACGTAAAGTATAGCCAAAAGGACGTAAAGTATAGCCAACAGGACGTAAAGTATAGCCAACAGGACGTAAAGTATAACCAAAAGGACGTAAAGTATAGCCAACAGGACGTAAAGTATAACCAACAGGACGTAAAGTATAGCCAACAGGACGTAAAGTACGGCCAACAGGACGTAAAGTATAACCAAAAGGACGTAAAGTATAACCAACAGGACGTAAAGTATAGCCAACAGGACGTAAAGTATGGCCAAAAGGACGTAAAGTATAACCAAAAGGACGTAAAGTATAGCCAACAGGACGTAAAGTATGGCCAAAAGGACATAAAGTATAACCAAAGGACGTAAAGTATAACCAACAGGACGTAAAGTATAGCCAACAGGACGTAAAGTATGGCCAAAAGGACGTAAAGTATAACCAAAAGGACGTAAAGTATAGCCAACAGGACGTGAAGTATAGCCAAAAGGACGTAACGTATAACCAAGAGGACGTGAAGTATAGCCAAAAGGACGTAAAGTATAGCCAAAAGGACGTAAAGTATAACCAAAAGGACGTAAAGTATAGCCAACAGGACGTAAAGTATAGCCAAAAGGACGTAATGTAAGATATAGCCAAAAGGACGTAAAGTATAACCAAAAGGACGTAACGTAAAGTAAAGCCAAAAGGACGTAAAGTATAGCCAAAAGGACGTAAAGTATAACCAAAAGGACGTAAAGTATAGCCAAAAGAACGTAAAGTGTAACTAAAAGGACGTAAAGTATAACCAAACGGACGTAAAGTATAGCCAAAAGGACGTAAAGTATAACCAAAAGGACGTAAGGTATAGCCAACAGGACGTAAAGTATAGCCAAAAGGACGTAACGTAAGGTATAGCCAACAGGACGTAAAGTATAACCAAAAGGACGTAAAGTATAGCCAAAAGAACGTAAAGTATAACCAAAAGGACGTCAAGTATAGCCAACAGGACGTAACGTAAAGTATAGTCAACAGGACGTCAAGTATAGCCAACAGGACGTAACGTAAAGTATAGCCCACAGGACGTAAAGTATAGCCAAAAGGACGTAAAGTATAGCCAAAAGGACGTAAAGTATAACTAAAAGGACGTAAAGTATAGCCAACAGGACGTAAATTATAGCCAAAAGGACGTAACGTAAGGTATAGCCAACAGGACGTAAAGTATAACCAAGAGGACGTAAGTATAGCCAACAGGACGTAAAGTATAGCCAAAAGGACGTAACGTAAGGCATAGCCAAAAGGACGTAAAGTATAACCAACAGGACGTAAAGTATAACCAACAGGATGTAAAGTATAACCAAAAGGACGTAAAGTATAGTCAACAGGACGTAAAGTATAACCAAAAAGGACGTAAAGTATAGCCAACAGGACGTAAAGTATAGCCAAAAGGACGTAACGTAAGGTATAGCCAAAAGGACGTAACGTAAGGTATAGCCAAAAGGACGTAAAGTATAGCCAACAGGACGTACAGTATAGCCAACAGGACGTAAAATATAGCCAACAGGATGTAAAGTATAGCCAAGTACAGACAAGGATTCAGAGCTTTGCATGAAGGAGATATATTCCTTAATTTAAAATGAATCCACAGAAATTTAAATAAAAAAATATTTGTATTTTCGTGCTGCTGGGCTGTTGATATCTCGGACTAACCGTCCACTAGCAGAGGTATCGAACCAGTGGTAGTAATAACATTAACGGTGCCACTACTGAATAAACGTGATTGTGACCGAAATGAAAACAAAAAGAGAAAAAAAAAGAGATCTAAGGGGATGGAGAAAACAGTTAAAAACAGAGGATCTGTACTTAATGTCTTTTTGTTGTGGGGATGTATAAGTACCCTGCCACGTCCACTCTGTGTTTTTGTTAGATATATTTCTATTTGTGTCCATCTGATGAGTTAAGCCTTTTTCAACTGATTTTTATAGTTTGTTCTTATGTTGTACTGTTACACCACTGACCCAGGTTAGGGGGTGGATTGGCGCCTTTAAACTTGTTTAACTCCGCCACATTCTATATGTGCCTGTCCCAAGTCAGGAGCCTGTAATTGAGTGGTTGTCGTTTATTGCTGTTGCTCATATTTGTTTTCCGTTTATTGTTTTGTATGGTTTGTTCTTGTAATGTGCCGTTGCACCACCGTTCCAGGTTAGGGGAGGGTTTGGCGACCGCTAACATGTTTAACCCCGCCACATTCTGTATGTGCCTGTCCCAAGTCAGGAGCCTGTAATTCAGTGATTGTCGTTTGTTGCTGTGTAACATATTTGTTTTTCGTTCATTATTTTGTACATAAATTAGGCTGTTAGTTTTCTCGTTTGAATTGTTTTACATTTGCCATTTCGGGGCCATGTATAGCTGACTATGCGGTATGTACTTTGCCCATTGTTGAAGACCTACGGTGACCTATAGTTGTTAATTTCTGTGTCATTTGTTCTCTTATGGAGAGTTGTCTCATTGGAAACCATACCACATCTTCTTATTTTCATAGCGACGAACAATAGTTCAGAAAGCAACACACAGAAACTAACATTTAGCAGCATGAACGTAACTAAAATACTAAGGTAATAACTAAATAACATCATGAATTTTTTTTCAAGATCTGGTTACTTGAATCACTCAAATATGGTATACTACACATGAACATGGGTGTTGATTGGAGTGTTGTTTGGCAACTGTGTAATGCATCCTTTTTATATAAATACTTATCACAATTTGAAAAACCGGAGAAAATGATTACGTGATAAAAGCTTTATGTCGAACGGAAAGTGAAATAACACAAAACCGATTGCCGTGCGAACAGTAGGTGCTTCTTAAATAACCGTCATCAGGTTGGCTCAATACAAAACGTTTGGAATATAAAAAATCATAACATTTAAAAGCATAAAAACCAAAAGGCCCCAACAAAACAGTCAAAATAGGTTCAACTACCCCTGAAGGAGGAGCAACCTTAACTTTGACACAAACAAATAAATTAGATTACTCACCAACATCTCCAGTAAATTTGGAATATGTCATGTTGAACTTAGTCGCTTCATTACCAATTTTGAAGTTTGAATATCTAGCATAACGCTTTTGATTTCCAAAGTCCTGCATCGTTATCAAAAGTTCATATTCACCCTGGGCAGTCAGTTTATGGAGTTTGTCGTTTCCTATGTGAAACATAGAATATAAACATGCATGGCTTTAGAAAAACTCATCAAAGATCCCAGGCTTAGCATGTGTCTGTGCGAAGTTGATACATTCTAATATCTCGAATAATTGACACTGATTTTGTCTGTAACATTGTAATTGACACTGATTTTTACATCGTGTTTTTGTTTTTTTTGGGAGGGAGAGGTAGGGGGCAACAATACATGCAGTTTGATTTCTTTGAGTAAATCCAAAGTAAATAACCACACTGTACGAATAACCACAAAACAACAGATTATTTATTGTCATTTGACTTACAATCATATAAGTGAATTTGTTACTTAGAAAACTACTATTTATACAATACATGACTACTGCATGTTTTATTTTATGGTAAGAATAAAAAAAGACGTGGTAGGATTACCAATGAGACAGCTATCCACCAAAGACCAAATGACGTAGATGTAAGCAACTATAGCTCACCATACGGCATTCAATAATGAGCAAATCACATACCGTATAGTAAGCTATAAAATTCCCCGACATGACAAAATGTCAAACAATTCAAACGTAAATATCAACTGCCTGATTTATGTTAAAAATAGAGATCTAAAGTGTCGATCACCTGGATCGATGTGCATTTTCAACAATTGCCACACTCCAACATTAAAGACTAAAATATAATTCTTGACTCTTTTTTTGTTGATCTTGTATTGCTGATCATTTTTCTGTTTTCGGTTCCTCTATCTACTTAAATTTTTGCCCAAAATACAAAAAATGGGTAAAAATCGTCACTCAAGGACAATAACTTTTATAAAAAGTGGACTTACAATTTCGGCTTGGTAGACCTATTTGTAGATCTAGCATTGCTGATTTTGTTTACTGTTTACAGTTTTGCTTTATCTTCTATAGCTTTTTTCCCCGACACTTATAAAAAGGGTATAAATCGTCATTTAGTTGCAAAAACTCCTAATAGGAGTCAACTGACAATTTAGTGAATGATTGACACATTTGCAGATCTTGTATTGTTCATCATTTTTGCTGTTTACAATTTCTCTTTAATTATTACAGTGTTGTCATAATATGCAAAAATTGGGTAAACATCATCATTAAGCAATAACTCCTGTAAGGAGTCATTTAATGATTTCTGCCATCTTGCAAATTTGTAGATCTTGAACTGTTTATCATTTTTGCTGTTTACAGTTTTTCTTTATCTACTATATTTCTGATCAAAATGCAAAATTTGGGAAAAATCATCATTTAGGGGCAATAACTCCTAAAAGGAGTCGACGACGATTTCAAAGTGATGTTATTTATATTTTGAAATTGACAAAGGAGAAGCTACGGTTTGAGTCAAATTGGCGCTAAAATCAAATATATTTCAAACTGTCTCAGTTTTTATTCAGAATCAAATTTTAAATCTGTGTACTTAAATAAAACATTATTGTTTTGATTTTAAAAATGTACCTTTTTTTATAAGCTATTTAGCCATAAAAGGACAATAAACTCAGTAAATGTGTGATATTATGCTAATCTTGACTATTTCGCATGTGCATGGTTAGAAATAATAATAGAAAGATATTAAACAGTGAGTGTTTTTATCTATTCACTTGCAAAACCATTATATCTGGCGTTTCGTGTGCTGTGTTGTGGTAATTATGCCAAAGTGTTCTTAACTAGAGGCTCTAAAGAGCCTGTGTCGCTCACCTAGGTCTGCGTGCATCTTCAACAATGAACACTTTCCAACATTGCGGACTAGAATAGAATTCAAGACAAAAATCTTTTATGTTGATCTGGTATTGCTGATCATGTTTCTGTTTACACATTCTCTCTATCTTCTTTACTTTTTGCCCAAAACACTAAAAAAAAGGTAAAACAATTGTCATGTAAGGGCAATCACTTCTATAAAGAGTCTACTAACGATTTCGGCAATGATCTTGTCATGCTGATCATTTTCGCTTTTAAATTGTCTATCTTTTATAGTTTTCATGATAATAGGCAAAAACGTAAAATATTGGTAAAAATCGTCATTAAAGAGCAAGAGGTCCAATACGGAGTCGACTAACGATTTCGGCCAAGTTGAATTTTCTGTAGATCTACTCTTGCTGATAATTTTTTGCTATTTGAAGCAGCTATCTCTCTATTGTAGTTCTCAAGATAAGAACACTGAAAATGGGTAAAATTCGTCATTAAAGAGCAATAACTCCAATAACGAGTGAACTGACGATTTCGGTCAGAAGACTTATTTGTACATCTTCTCTTGCTGATCATTTTTGCATATAAAAGTTTCTATCTATCAATTATAGTTTTTCAGATATTAGCCAAAAACGCAAAGAAATGGTAAAATCGTCATTAAGGAGAAATAACTCAAACATGGGGTCATCAGACGATTTCAACAATGATAGTTGCTGATAATTTTTGCTTATTTACGTTTCTATCTATCTTACAGGTTTTCAGATATTTGGCAAAAATGCAAAAAATTGATAAAAATCGCCATGTTAGGGTAATAACTTCAATCAGGGGTCGTCTGATGATTTCAACCATGTTAACTTATTTGTAGATCTTGTCTTGTTGATCATTTTTGCTATTAAAAGTTTCTCTTTGTCATAATTTTAAAGATGATACGTAGTCAAAAATGGAA
The DNA here is from genome assembly GCA_017311375.1 of Mytilus coruscus. Classification (NCBI taxonomy): domain Eukaryota; kingdom Metazoa; phylum Mollusca; class Bivalvia; order Mytilida; family Mytilidae; genus Mytilus; species Mytilus coruscus. The sequence continues at coordinate 26,799,004 of CM029601.1, forward strand.
AACAAAGGTAAAATTCTTCATTCTCAAGGGCAATAACTCCTTAAGAAGTCGTCTGACAGTTTTGATGTAATTAGACAACAGGTAGATATTATCATTTTGAACATTTCTGTCACTGTCAAGTTTCTCCATCAATATCAGTTTTCAAAATAATAGACAACTTTTGAATTTTACCCCCAATGTTCCATTTTTAGCCATGTCGACCATCTTGGTTGGCAAGCTGGGTCATCGGGCACATTTTTTAAACTAGATATCCTAATAATGATTGTTGCCAAGTAGTTTCGGCAACGATTTTTGTAATAGTTAACCACGACGGACGGACTACGGACACCAATTGATGAGAAAAGCTAACTTGGCCCTTTGGGCCGAGTGAGCTAAAAAACTAGAGGCTCCTAGGACCCTGTGTCGCTCACCTGATATTTTTATTTACAATTGATGCATGATAAATGCAACTGTTATACTGTCGTTTAGTTTCAGAGATATAAGACTAAAAGGCATTTGAAACCTATGTTTTATTTCAGCCATGTGTGCCATGTTGGCAGGCAGGGTCATCATACACAGTGGTCCCTGGATATCCTAGTGGTGATTTAAACCAAGTTTGGTTTAATTTGACAGTAGTTTCAGGGAGAATTTTGTAAAATTTATCTAACGAGAAATGCGAAGTGACGAGAAAGTTTGTTGTGAAGTTTTGTTGTTGCGCAACACCCCCAAAAAAAAAAAAAAAAAGGTAATAAAAATTATCATTTAAGGGCAATCTTTCCTATTAATGATTTCTGCAAAATTCAGTTGATTGTGCAAGGGTTGTATAGCCAGCTGAGGTCGTTAAAACTCTCATTTGTTGTTGCAAAATTCAAGTGGTTTTGAATTGCTTTGTTGATCTTTTTGTATTCAACTTTAAACAACAAAGTACAACAAATATGATGACTGATACTCATGACACTGAAAATATGGTCTTCATTCTTGTGAAGAAAATGGTAAGGTTTGAAATATTTCTTAAATATTAATTCAATACCAATACTTTAATTTGTATTGGATTTATCCCAGGAAATGAGAACAAGGGACACAATTAAATTCAATTTCTTTCCTAAATTTTTGATAAAATATAAAATGAAGAACTATAATTTTTTAATAGTTAATTGATAATTTGAACAATATTAATTAAGTTTTAGATCTTGCATGGTTGATTAATTTTCTCTCAAAATTTCTGATATTCTATTAAAGTTTTAAATATAATATGAGGCAGGCATTACCTGTGAAAGGGATGAACTCTGTATAAATTAGTGTAGGAATTCAAGCATCATTTGCACTTCGGAATCTGTAGAAAATGAAGCCAAAGTACTGAAACATATCTGACATTCGACCTATTGTTCGGGATTATAGTTGTGACATCATTTTCAATGTAAAGAAAGAAACACCATCATCAGGTATTAATGTGGTTTTTTTTTCATGTTATAGAATTATCAATTATTTTATTGTCAGTTCATTAGTAGATTGTTTTCTATATTGATTTTCTACTGCAGTTTCAGAAAAGAATATTACAAAAGGAAAACATTTTGTAAAACTTACCAAAATTTACCAAATTAATGAAAATTGTTAAAATTGACTATAAAGGGCAATAACTCTTTAAGGGTCAACTGACCATTTTGGTCATGTTGACTTATTTGAAGATCTTACTTTGCTGAACATTATTGCTGTTTACAGTTTATCTCTATCTTTAATAATTTTCAAGATAATAACCAAAAACGGCAAAATTTCCTTAAAATTACCAATTCAGGGCAGCAACCCAACAACCAGTTGTCCAATTCATCTGAAAATTTGAGGGCAGATAGATATTTACTTGATAAACAAGTTAATCCCTGTAAGATTTGCTTTAAATGCTTTGGTTTTAGAGTTACAAGCCAAAATCTACATTTTACCCTATGTTCTATTTTTAGCCAGCCATGGCACCGCACACATTTTTAAACTAAATACCCTAATAATGCCATCTTGGTTGGTTGGGCTAACTCCTTAAGGGTCACTGACCATTTTGATTATGTTGACTTATTTGAAGATCTTACTTTGCTGAACATTACACAGTTTATCTCTATCTGTAATAATTTTCAAGATTTTTTCCTTAAACTAAAACCCAACAACCAGTAATTCATCTGAAAATTTGAGGGCAGATAATAATGATTGTGGCTAAGTTTGGTTGAATTTGGTCCAGTAGTTTCAGAGGAGAAGATCTTTGTAAAGATTACAAAATTTACAAAAATTGGTAAAAATTACTTTAAAGGGCAATAACTCCTTAAGGGTCAACTGGCCTTTTGATCATTTGACTTATTTGTAGATCTTACTTTGCTGAACATTATTGCTGTTTACAGTTTATCTCTATCTATAATAATTTTCAAGATAATAACCGAAAACGCAAAAAAATCCTTAAAATTACTAATTCAGGGGCAGCAACCCAACAACCCATTGTCCGATTCATCTGAAAATTTCAGGGCAGATAGATCTTGACCTGATAAACAATTTTACCCCGTTAGATTTGCTCTCAATGCTTCGGTTTTTGCGTTATAAGCCAAAACCTGCATTTTACCCCTATGTTCTATTTTTAGCCATGGCAGCCATCTTGGTTGGTTGACCGGGTCAACGGACACATTTTTTAAATTAGATACCCCATTGATGATTGTGGCCAAGTTTGGTTAAATTTGGCTTAGTAGTTTCGGAGGAGAAGCTTTTTCTAAAAGTTAACGACGACGGACGACGGACGACGACGACGACGACGGACGCCGGACGCCAAGTGATGATAAAAGCTCACTTGGCCTTTTAGGCCAGGTGAGCTAAAAAGCCTATTTTGCCAAAAATTCATACAAATATAGCTGATGATTTCATTTTCATGACGTCTCAGTCAAATTATGCCATCGAGGAAGCTTAAGAGGATTATCTAGCTATAAAACCAGTTTTAACAAGTAATCCTGTGTTAGGATGCTAACAAAAAGTCGCCAAAACGGCCCCCAACCATTGTTCTGCTGTCTCCATGGTAACGGCAGCCATTTTGAAATTTCATAGTCGGATAGCACATCTACACATGACAGGTCACATTACTTACAAGTTTCATAAAAATTGGACCAATTTTCAAATTTAGGCATTCGTGTTTCCATGATTACGTTGGCCATTTTGGAAATTCCAAAGTCAAATGCCACATCTACATAAGACAGTCAACATTTGTGTAAAGTTTCATTAAGCTTGAAGCATTTTTAATTTTTTGACTTTTTCCCAGTTTCCTTGGTAACGGCAGCCATTTTGAATATTCCACAGTCGGATGGCACATCTACACATGACAGGTCACATTACTGTCAAGTTTCATAAAGATTGGACCAAATCTAGATTTTTCGCATTTTTGTTGTTTCCATGGCAACGGCGGCCATTTTGGAAATTCCTAAGTCAAATTCCAAATCTACATACACTCGTTAACATCTCTGTAAAATTTCATTAAATTTGAAGCATTTTAAAAAAAATTCACATTTTTGCAGTTTCCATGGTAACGGCGGCCATTTTGAAAATTCCAAAGTCGAATTACAGCTACATATGGTGCTACCTGTAATAATCTATCATTACATAACTTAAAAAGTACATAGGAATAATTCAACACTATCACATGACTAATCACATGACTATTGTTCTAGAATGTTCCATGAAAATTGACCCCCTAAAATAATGCCAAGATGACCCCGGGCTGAAATAAAAAATGTGGAATGGACACCTGGACGTCGGTCTCTTGTATTACACAAAACTTAAAGGTTCTACCAGTAGCGAATCAATAGTCGAAAAATGACCCCACCCATGTTCCGGCCCCCAAAAAGTGCCAAGTTGACCCCATTTGAAATAAAAATAGCGAATGCACCCTAGGATACTACCCCAACATCATACCAAATAAAGTTTCCATCATTTAAGGCTTGGAAGAAAACGGTCGGACAAATTAGGGTTAAGAATAATAATAATAATAATAATAACTAGTAATCCTGTGTTAGGATGTTAACACAAAAGTCGCCAAAACGGACCCCAATCATTTTTCTGCGGTATCCATGGTAGCGGCAGCCATTTTGAAATTCCAAAGTTAAATAGCACATCATCATATGCCAGTTAACTTTGTGTAAAGTTTCATTCAGCTTGAAGCATTTAAAAATCACATTTTGCAGTTTCCATGGTAACGGCGGCCATTTTGGAAATTTCAGAGTCAAATACCACTTCTACATATGCCAGGTAACATTTGTGTAAAGTTTTATTAAGTTTGAAGCATTTTAAAATTTTCACATTTTGCAGTTTCCATGGTAACGGCGGTCATTTTGGAAATTCTAAAGTCAAATGACACATCTATATATGCTAATCAACATTTGTGTTAAGTTTCATTAAGTTTGAAGCATTTTGATATTTTTCACATTTTGCTGTTTCCATGGTAACCGCGGCCATTTTAAAATTCCAAAGTCAAAATGCTGTTGCATATGGTGCTACCCATTATAATATACCATCATATAACATGTTATGTCTCTAGAATTAATTCAACACTGATGTTCTAGAATGTTCCATGAAAATTCACCCCTTAAATTATGCCAAGGAGACCCCTAATGAAATAAAAAGTTCCATGTTGAAGCAGACATGTGTCCCTTAATATTCATAAAAGTAATCATAATTCCATCTACTCTATATACAGTAGCAAATTTAAGAAATGTAAAATAAATTTGACCCCACCCATCTTTGAGCCCCTAATTATGCCAAGATGACACCCTGGTATCATGGACATTGGGTTCTGCAACCCCATAATGCAGACCCATACCCAGAAAAATATAAAGTTTCCATCCTCTACTGCTTCCAAGAAAATGGTAGGACAGTTTAAGGGTTTAGAAAAGAAGAATAAGAATAATAATAATAATAATAATAATAAGAAACGGGACAAAAACAATAAGTCTCCAAAACTCCGTTTTGGCGACTTAATTAATCCACCTTTTCTACATAAGTAAATGCCTGTACCAAGTCAGGAATATGACAGTTGTTTTCCATTCGTTTGATGTGCTTGAGCTTTTGATTTTGCCATTTGATAATGGACTTTCCGTTTTGAATTTTCCTTGGAGTTCGGTATTTTTGTTATTTTACTTTTGGCTAGTAATCTTATTTTCTGAAAGCCTTTCTTCTAGTAATAAGAAAATGTTATAAGTAAAGTGTCATACAATTTTTTAATTGAAACAGCACAGCTAAAACGAAAAACCACAAAAGGACAAACAAAACAACAGAGAAAACTAAAGATTGAGACACGAACCCCCCACCAAAAATTGGAATTAAACTAAGGTGCTCCAGAAGGGGAAGCAGTTTCCATTCAATTTAAGTTATTTACCAAGCCAATGTTCTTTCTCTAGAGTCCCAAATCCTGCTTTATATTCAGTCCATCCTCTGTAAAAGTTTACATCACCATTAATTCTTCGCTGAAAGACCTAAATAAAAGAATATAGGGTGCAAATCTTGTGTATTATACATATGTATATATAAATTATTGACCAAATATAAATGCAAAATGCAACCTTTGTGGCGAGTGCACTTTAGAGTAAAGTTGGTTACATCTATATAGGAGTGGGGAATGATAGAAAACACACGTCAGAGTTGAATGGTTGAAAGTAGCGATCGTGGGAATTTAGAAAGTAATCTTTATGCTAGGGCAGTTATTGTTCAGATATGAAACTGTAAACACATATTCATATTATTATAAAGATTTAGCTATATTGAAATGAAATTAAAGATGTAACCTTAACAACAGACTCAGTTATTCTTGAGTCATTTATAAAGTGATACCAATAGTACATCTTG